>JAKGUB010000328.1:277500-882500 GCA_026261675.1 Hippocampus mohnikei
AATTTCATGTTCCCGGAAACACACTACTTATTTTTCTACGCCTTAGTTCCAAAGGGGGTGATGCTTTTGTTCCTGCCAAATAATAAAAATGGGGATGTAACAGAGAAGCCATTTATTTTCACTTCAGCACATTTGCGAATCTGCCCCTTCCTCCCCCCCTCTTTGACTTAAGCGCCAGAGTCGCCGCTTGAATTTTGCACCAAAGTATTTCTTGGCACTTTGTGGGGGGACGCAAGTGATTTTGCAAACTCTGACCTGGAGGTTGGATTCCTGCCACCGCCTTGAGCGCCTTGTACTTGGGGACCCAGTTCCTGTGCTCCACATCCCCGCGGAAGCCCACCACCTTCACCCACTCCGGGTTGTCGTTGACAAATTGGCCCGACGCGGTGGTCCACTCCTTGCCCAGACCGCCCACGTACAGGTGCTCGTCCTTCACCGCTAACCACTCGGCTTTGAAACCTGCCGGGAGGACGGACGTCACGCTCCGGAAAAAGTGCAAGCGCAAAAAAGAAAGAAAACGACGAGCCGGCCGAGCGCTTTCAAAGGCGCAACGAGGAATCGGCGCGCGCTCGCCTTGGCAACTGGCCATCGACTCCTGCACTGAAATGTGACAGACGGTGCAATCTTCAGCCCCTTTCAGTCATTGCCCCAAAAACATCCAGAATTTCAATCTGGAGGCGACGGACTGCGGCTCGGCTCATTGCTTTTGCTTGGGAAAACAACGCTGGACATTTTTGCCTGTTGTCGGACATGTTCAAGACCGAGCCAGTAACGGCGAATCATCGTGAATGACCGTGAACTGTCAGTTTGAAAGTGTGTCCTGTTCGCTAAGAAAGGGATGGAGAGCCAGAGTTTCATCCAATTCATCCATTGACCAAATAATTGATGGTAGAACGATTCTTCAAATCATCGCCGTTAAATGCCAAAGTATTGTCAAAGACCCAAATGCTCGGCCTATAATTCAATTTTTCTATTTATTGTCGTGTGATGGGACCAAAAACAAAAAATGGCTCTTTTATGATTCGTCGTGATGTCATCAGTGTGCGATTCCTTTGGAACTGAATTCTGGCCAATATTGCAATTGCCTTTTCTCTATATAAACAGTGTGTCGGCTCTCAGTCAGGATTTGGAACTCGGCTCATACACTAGACGCTCCGCATTATAAGGCGTCCTGTCCATTTTGGAGAAAATTTAAGACTCTTAATGGCGCCTTATGGTCGTGAAAATACGGTAAGTATCCCCACGCAGACGGACACGTGGCGAAACTGAGACAAGCGCTCTCTCAACAAGCGCGGAACGGTGGCGTCTGCGGCTCACCTTTGGCCACGTGGCCGTCGCCATCCGCGAGGATGACCCAGGGCACCGCCTTGCCGCCGTCCAGGTGGTAGACCACGCCCGTTCTGTCATCCACACTGTACAACTTGCCGTTGAAGGCCACCAGCTCCGACAGCTCCATGCCTCGCCCCTTCTCGGCCAGGTGGCTCTGCAGCAGCGTCCTCTCGGCGTCCCACTCCACCGACAAGCCGTCGCGCGACACCAGCAGGTACCCGCGCCGCATGTAGCTGAACCACGTCAGCGTCTTCTCCATCTGAGGGTCGGCGTCCAGGTCGGCGATGACGGCGATGCGGTAGCGCGTGCCCTGTGCCGTGCGCTCAGCCGGGCTGAGCGGGTAGGTGCGGTTGTAGCCGCCGGCGGCCGGCCTGCGGCCCACGGGGGCGTCGGCGCGGGGGTGCGGCCCGGCGCTCCAACGCACGAAGAGCAGCAGCAGCGCGGCCAGCGAAACGGCCGCCGCCGCCGCGCGATGGGCCGCCGCTTGAGGCGGAAGCGAGGGTCGGCGGCGTTGGCCACCGTCGCCAACATGGGGAGACCCCCGACAGAGATGCGCAGACCCTTCATGGGCTCATCGGGCTCCAGTCCAGCGTAGGCCGCCGCTGGAGTCATCGGGGACGGAGGCCGGGACTTGCCTGAAGAAAACACAGCCGAGTGCGAGTTAGTCGTACGCTCGACCCCTGCGCAGTTACCCTTTGCGATCAAGGTCACCCCCCCCCACTCCCCACACCTAAAGATGCAGCCGATTCCAAAGCGCCGGCTGATGGGAAAGTAGTCATCGGGGTCAAGGAAACACGTGAAGTGAGATATGATGGACAATTTCACGTCTTGGCATCTGGATCGGGGAGGAGCCGACCGAGCGAGGTTAGCTTGTGCAGTTGGGGGGCTTGCGAGCACGTCGACTTGCGGCGCATTGGATCAACATCAAAGTTCTCACATGTTGCGAGAGGCATGAGCAAGGAGTCAAATTTGGGGTGGGGGAGGGGCAGGTGGGGTCATAGTTCCAGTTTCATTTTTGCAATATGGACAATTGGAATTATTTCGGGGAGGATGCCTCAGATTTGTCTTTTTTTTTTTTTTTTTTTACTATCGACAGACAAAAACAAGGTAAGCGACTTTGAAGTGGCTGACGGCACCAGCGAGGACAGCGCTCATCTGGCCTTCATCTGATCCGACCTTGCCCATCGAGAAGAGCCCAGTTGATTTGCTCTTCGCTTCTTCCGCGGCTAATTCGGCATGGGCTCCCACACCGGACTCTTTCATTTCATCGTTGGAATCGAAATCGCACGCCGGCGTTTCAACGCGAGTGGCGCTTGGCTCAGCATTCAAGACAAGCTCATCAAGAAGTACAAGGTCAACCGGCAAGAGACTTCACCCGACGCATTCCACCTTTGACAAGCCAAAACCAAACAGCACCCTGACATCAGGTCGTGACACCACAGACTCGCTCTGGCTTTTTTTCTTGACATTTTGCTCTCGTCAAGTCATATCAGACGTGGGGCTGGAGGTTCGGTTCAGTTATCTCATAGATCAGGCTCAAGAACAGTTTCTTCCACCAGGCGGTCAGGAGACTCAACTTCCTCCCTGTTCAACAGCCCCCCCCATCTCCCCCAGCCATAGACTGTGACCCTCCCTCAGCATCTGATATCCGCCGATTGCACCGAAACAATGCACAACCTAACTTTAACCCGCAATACTCACAAGTGCCCCTGCTTGTCTGTTGATTGCTCTTGGTTTTATTTGTTTAGCTATATAATGTCTTGGTGTCTTTTGATGCAGTTCAGTTTTGCTGCTCTTATTTTAGTATCGTTTTAGCCGCTGTGACCGCTTTCTCGGTGTGTGAGGCGGCGTCACGCTTCGCAGATCAGAAGGTCTTCGTTATGGGCTGCAAGGAAACCTTTTATGTCTGTTTGAACTCAAACCAGACGAAAACCTTTTGAAGTACTGGTCGACTGAAACTAGAGTAAAACCTTTTTGCGTTTTTTCGTACCCTCAAACTATCACGAATAGGAATGACGCAAATGTGACTACAACTGATAAACATAAGACGAAGACCGAGACGAAATCTAGAACGGCTGCCAAAAACAACACCGGTTTGGGGGCCAAGCGGCGCCGATCGCATCCACGGCGAAGGGCGTCTCTGTGGTGGGACAAAGGGGCTTGCTTACCTGTCCGTCTCCTCCGAGCAGCCCGTCGCTCAGCACGCTCAGCCTGCATGGGGTACTCCTGCGAGCGCGACGCCGTTGAACGTGAACTACACTTAAAGGATCGTGGCCCGGTCCAAAGGTGCGAGGGGAGCAGACTTTGCACATTGTGAGAATCTTGATGATTAACCTGCTTGTGAACGGACAACGGGGAGTATCACAGCCACGGAACGGAGCGGAGCGGAACTACAGTGCACGTGCGAGGACGTTGTTGAAGACACGTCATTGGAATAAAACTGCCTTGCTGCAGGGGAACACTTCGACCTTCTGTGGTGCTGTATTCTCATGTTATTTGCGATGGTGCCAAATATTATTTAGTGCCACTTTGTGTTTGAGAAGCAAGGGTTCAACGGGAAAGTAAACTGACGTGATTCCAAAGCATGGCCCCACCATGAACTGGCGCCCTTCTATAGAAAGAAGGTGAAAAGAAGTGCTCGTGTGTCACGATGGATGCCGCGTGCGTGTGCCGGCACTGCGCGTGTTCATCCCAAAGTGGGCGTGTTCGCGTGCTCAAGTTCCCAACCTGCATTCAGGAAAAGTGGAGGTGGTGGAAATGCAGATGGCCTTGAATGTGGTCACTGAGGAAGGAGGTGTCCGACGAATGGACTTTTGGGTTGCTGAACGGCTCGGCTTGGGGGCAACATTGACAGCACACGAAAGATTAGAGGGGCAACGATGAGCTAATTTGATCAAGTTGATCGACAGTGTCGATGAAACCGAGGCAATGTCTGAATTCGACGTTGTCTAAAATCCTCTTATTGGAGCCTTTTAACAAGCAAATGTCCTTTCGAGAGTTTTCCAAGAGCGCAGACGGACCAGCTGTGTGTTGAAGTGAAGTTGTACTTGCAGTCATTAGTCACTTTGGATAGCCGCAAGAAAGGCTGCCATTGGTGGAGCCGAAGGAGACATGGAAAGGCGTCATGAAGCCACCCGCTGCTTCAACCAGACGCTTTTGCCCAATCCCAAATTCACCATTGTGTGACACATTATAATGGGGACTATTAAATGCATTCGGGCCGATAGCTTCCGAGTTGAAAAAACATCCCCCCACCCCCCACCCCCGGCGCTCACTCGGGAGTCAACGAGCGTGATAAAGGTGTCGTTTGGCACGTTCCGCCCAAAACTTACCAGCCACTCAAACCGTCACCTCTCCGTGCACCTCCGCTCGGAACTCTGGCGTCATCGTTGTCGACGTTAGTTCGTCTTGGCTGGACGCCGCGACCCGAAGCCACTGCCGCAATTTTGCGCCACTTCCTGGTTCAGGCTGATGACGTCATCGAACGTCGCATCGACACGAGCCGAAAACGCTGCCTTCGGGCGCACTCGGAAATAGAAGCAAACATTTCAAGCAAAATGAAAAATGGATCACAGTTGTTCTGGGTTAGATTAAAAAATAATAGTTTAAAAAAAAACACGCCGAGTCAATTTTGCGCCACTTCCTGGTACAGACCGATGACGTCATCGAACGTCGCATCCACACCAGCCGAAAACGCTGCCTTCGGGTGCACTCGGAAATACTGTAGAAGCAAACATTTCAAGCAAAATGAAAAATGGATCACAGTTGTTCTGGGTTTGATTAAAACAATAATAAAAAAAACACGCCGAGTCAATTTTGCGTTTTTCGATTGCCAATTGGAAATGGAACAAACAAATGCTACAGACATGGCCAGGATTTCCGTTTCCATTATTTAAGAACCCCAAATTTACATTTGAAAATTTTGGGGGGTTTTGGGGGGAGGCCCTCGTGTCCTATTTACCAACTGAAAATATGAAAATCCTTCAATGCAGTATTTACTTACCAGTAACCGTTTCACATCATGCATCTTGCAGATCTGCAGTGCTTCACCCCACATTGAGATAATAACGAGTCAAATATTTGCTCAAGGAGCAGACGCCTGCGCAAAATCCTGTTGGGAGGGTATCAATAAGAAGCCAACAGGTTAGCAACCAACTTTTTAAACATTTTATTATTTGGCAAAGAGAATACTGTGTCAGGCACTTGAGTTTGTGTTTTCTCCAGTGCAAGATAGAGGCAAAACTGTCCTAAAGAAGCAACTATATCCTCATGCAGTAAGTGGCATGTTAGTCATGCGATTGCCCTGTGCCTGAGCAGATGAACTGCGGTCATCAAATGGTGGCCGACGTGCAGGAAAAAAAAGAAGCAAAGCAACATAAGTTACTCAAATCAAATCATGTGGCCCTTCTACCTACAAGCAGTAGCAGTATTTGCCGACCACCAATGTGCCATGAAAAATGAGGCCATTCCACTTCATTGGTCTCAAAATGATGATTGACTTCAATAAATAATATTTATCCATCTATGCGAGCAACATGTCGTGATAGGCAGAAGCAGTAAGTGCTCTTTCACGAGCATACATAAGGTACGTACGTGGAAGTTGCCATTCATAACCGAATACGCAGGTTCGGGGCCGAGTATGCAGTAAAAATGTGCAAGGTTTGTAATTCCAGACCGATGACAAACGGCAGCAGCAAAGAACTACTTTTGGCTGACGAAGGTCCTAAAACCACTTCGATGTCGTTCCTTGGCACGGATAAGACACAAGGTAGCACCAAAGCAACTGACTACTTTGTCTTGAGCACAAAAACAGCGAATAAGAGGATGATGGGCTTTTGGATTTTTCACAAATCACTTCTATTGGTCTGCTCCCACGCCTTCTGTTATTTGTACGCAATGTAGAGCTTTGAAACTAGCACGAGGGCAAATCTCGTCACTCTCTTGAATCCTCAGCTGTCTGGGAAGTGTTCGTAAATCACTCTGCAGGCCACCTCAAGATGGAAAGTCTGGATGTGTTTGTCAGATGAAAACGGGGAAAATAGAGTGACATACGTGCAGAAGGAAGAGGACAGCCATGAAGGTTCATTGTGTACAAAATCATTTCCACCCACAACACTCCTCTTCATGGCACAAAGACCTTAAAAAAAACAACAAAAAAAACCACATTTGGGAAGATGTAACCAGTCATCCTAAATTTGCATAGCAGGTGCTGTGTTGACGTTAGTGCACAACGGTATACGTATATACCTTGCGATGTTTGAGAACTCGAGCAAGACAGCACATTTATATTACCGATATTCATTTTTAAATCTCCTGAAAATTTTTCATGAAGGAGATGCAAAAGATTTTTCCCCACAGTGACGTTACGGTTATCTTTGGTGCCGTTTTGGTTTGTTTGTTGCTGTGCCATGAGATATTTCTCATGCTAAATATGTGACTTGGCACAGCAAATGTATGGAGCACTCGGCTTGAAAGCCCCCCCCCACCTCCCCCCAAAAACATAGAGGACTCCCAACCAAAAACCATTTACATTAAAATAGAATCAAAATATTCCTAGACTGATTCCTACGCAGTGCACAAAATCCATGACTTAGTGATTATTAAATATAATAAAGGAGTACAGTGGTCGTTTTTGTTGTTGTTGTTTTTTTGTTTTTGTTTTATGGGGACATCCGTCCGTGTGAGAGGTATTTTCCGAACCCCTGTTATGATGCTGCGCACTGAGGCTGATTTCAAGTGGTTTTGGGACAAAGACAAGAAAGAAGCGGGGCCCTCCTTTTCTCTCCCGGAGAAGCAACTTGATTAAAAAAGATATAATAATTCACCACAATAAAGCGTGCTTGTTCCAGTGAGAGAAACAAGGAGGGCAGGGAGGCGTCTGTTTTGGGACTTTGGCAAATAACACCCTCCACTCCTTTCTGTTGGGACTTTGGGAACGTCAGTCTTTCAGTAAGTTGGTGGTTGATACTCTCCTGGAGTCTCCTGGTTTTCGGAGAAAGGGGACTGTTGGTAGCCGGTGGGGCCACTGTTGCCGGTGGAGTAAGGGGCAGGAGGGTACGTGGCGTCCCCAGCGGGGTCTGCGTACTGCTGATTCAAGTCGCTCAGGCCTTGTCGATACCGCTCGTAGGCCAAATAGGACAGCAGAGCCTGGAAGCAGAAAGTACAGGGGAGGGACTCTTTTGGTGGCGCTCGAGTCAAAACGGTGGCTCGGGCGCTCTGGTTTTTGCAAGGCAAGGCTGACCCAGGTGAGGATGGAGAAGAAGGAGAACGCCACCACGGCGCGAGCGGCATCAGCCGGCACAGCGGGGCTGGTGGTCAGAGACCATTGGTTGGCCAGGACGCAGAAGCAGATGAACCACAGCAACGTCCACGCCGCTGCAACATCACAAGAATTCCGGTCCAAATATTGGCAGTTTTTTTTGTAACCCCGATAATATTGTCCTTTTAACGTTGAAATGTCATCTCACCTGAGAAGATCAAGTCCCCGATGATGATGTACTTCCGCTCCTTGGCGTTGCTGATCTGTGGGAAGTAGGCGTCCAGCACCAGGAAGGCCACACACGCCAGGAAGGCCAGCACGCCGATCCCCACGCCATAGCTGCACGCGCTATCCCGCCGGTTGAACATGCACGTGGGCTCCGGCTCCGAGGAGTTGTTGACGTAGCCCTCCGCCGTGATGGTGGCAAACACCACGATGGCAAAGAGCTAGCGGAGCAAATCAATCAGAGTTGGAAAATATCAAGACTTCATATTAAGACGAAAGCTTTGGAATGTTACAAGAATATTTCAATGAAAAGTCGTGATGTGATGCAATGTCGCTACAACTTAAGTCATAATGGTAGAAGAAACAAGTGGCAGATGACAAGAAAAAGGTTAGCATCTTGCAAGCAGATCAAAGTTTCATTTTTGCTTTTTAGTCATAGTTTCGATGTTACAAGAAAAAAAAAAGTTTGAATGCGAAAAGTCTGAATGCTTCTTTAACAAAGTAGCACTCTCATGAACACTTTGAGACAGTAATTCACGCCTTTGTCACATCCCGGCTCGATTACTGCAATGCCCTTTACTTTGGAGTCAGCCAGTCCTCCATTAAGCGGCTTCAGCTGGTCCAGAATGCCGCCGCTCGCCTCTTGACTGGTACTCGTAAGAGGGAGCACATAACTCCTACTCTGGCATCCCTTCACTGGCTCCCCATACATTTTAGAGTTATTTTCAAGATCCTCTTATTTGTTTTCAAATCTCTAAATAATCTCACGCCACCTTACCTCTCTGAGCTCATCCGCCCCTACGCACCTGCCCGGCGCCTCAGGTCTGCGGACCAGACATTATTAGAAGTACCAAGAACTAAACTGAGGCTGAGAGGGGATCGAGCCTTTTCTGTTGCTGGTCCCTCTCTCTGGAATGACCTCCCACCGAACATTCGTCAAGCCTCCTCGCTGCCCATCTTCAAAACCCTCCTCAAAACTCACTTGTATTCTCTGGCTTTCGACTCAGCATGACTTAAATTTGTTCTTGGTTTTACTGTTTGGTGCTTTCTACTGTCTTTATTACCGATTTGTTTTACTGTTTATTGTACATGTTAAATTGATCCATGTACAGCACTTTGTATGCGGCGATGGCTGTTTGAAAGTGCTCTATAAATACAGTTGACTTGACTTGACTTGACTGTTACAAGCATCAGCGTCATTAGGCCTAAAAATGTCTTGAGCCCCCTAAATAATTTCATTGCATTATTTTTAAAAAAGTATGATTTATTTTTCCTTTACTTTTGCTAATATATAGCATCAAATACAATGTCATGTGGCCATTTTCAATTCTATTTCGATAACCTGCCATGATTGTAATGTTCAATCTCCCAGGTTTCCTGAACGCAACAGGTGGTGTTAGCATTCAATGTCTGTCACCATCGCCACATCAAATGCTAACGCAACAACTCACAGTTCATTGCTGAAAGTCAGGTTGAGTCGACAGGGTGGATATTCGACAGTTGTTTAGAAAGGTAAATTAAGTATTCAATTCATCCATGCTGGTAAAACTATAGTCCGCTCAAATATCTCCAGTAACAGCAGAAACTGCACTGTAACAAGTGTTCCCTTTTGGATAAATGAAGGTGGTGCATCATAAAAATTAAGCACCATATTATTATTAAAAACATCAATAATCATGAAACCAACACCTATTGACACCTATTTTGTTGGACTTGAATGACGACTTATTTTACTACTTTTACTAAAGTCATTTTTTCAACAAGTATTTTACTTTGACTTGGGTTCAATCATTTAATACTTTTTATATTATTTTATTAGTATAAGAATTTTAACTGTGAAGAATGGCACAGTATAATATAATATAATGTTATCTTTTTTTAAATGATTTTTGTTGGTTATAAATGTGTGAATCTTCCATTTGTTGTTGGACAGTATTAAAGCATTCAATTTTCCTGAAAGTGGAAAGGCAATTTATTTATTCTCGATAGCTGTAAGTTAATTATTTTATTGCCCACTACATTCAACTGTACTGTGTGGACACAATAATGATACTTTGATATAACAGCAAAATAACGGCAGACATCTCAAAATACATACCGTAGTCTTCTGGGGGCTAAGCATATACAGTATTAATAAATTTTGGTCGAGAGGAATATAGGCCTGCTGTCATATAGGTTATGTGACCGGGCATCCTTGTAATTCCCTTGAACAACCAAGATGGAACTTTTGAACTCTTTATAATTTCTAAAGCCCTATCATAGTAAAGAGGATACTAATGTGATGTGTGTAGTTCTTCATAGCCTCTTCATTTTGCTCTCAAAGTGCACGGAATTGATGGATTTTTAATAGAATGTAGAAAAAAATCTCTCCCGGGCGGGCATGCTCCCGGACCCCCTTAAAGGGGCTGTGTTCCTCTTGGGGCTAAGCCCCCCTTGTTCTTGAAACCTAGTGACGCCCCTGGTTACAAGTACGTTAATATTGCAACAAAATGTTTCAATTTTATGAACAAAAGAGTTGAAATATTCCAAGAATAAAGTTGCAGTGCTCCAACAATAGTCAGAATATTGTGAGAATAAAGCTGTAATATTAGAAACGAACTAGCAATTAGACGACAATTTAGGTCAAAGAGACTAAACGAAAAAAAGGCTGATTATAGGAAAAAAAACAACCTTATTGCCTTCTCGCTATAAAAAAAGGAATATTACGACAAACAGTTCCAGTGAAAAGTAATTACATTGCAGAAATAACGTCGGAATATTCCAAGAAAATGTCAGAATGCTTTACAGTCAAGTTACAAAAATATATGTACACACGTTGCAAGGATAAAGCTGAAATACCCCAAGAAAAACAACATACCAATAAGTCGGAATGAGTATAAAGTTGAAATATTACAGGAAAAACTTTGTATAGGCCGAAATTTACAAGGATAAAAATAGAATACATTTTAGGGGCGGGGGGCTAGCTGCGATGTTTTACAAATAAAATCGTAACGTTACAATATTAAAGATCATGTGACCAAAATCGGTATAATTATGGAAAAAATACGAAAGGCTTGAAACCGACTAACTAGCGCACATTTCTGACTGTAATAGAATACAATAGTGTTTCTCAAATCACCAGACAAGAATGCAACAACTTCTTTTGCATAAAGGAGCCTCACTTCCTCGTTTAGCATGAACTAGCAATTGGGAAGCACAACTGAGGAAACATGCCATCAAACACAAACAAAAAGTCATCGACGCACTGGCGTGATGCAGTTCGAGACATGCGAATCAACGCCGGCTTTAGCAAACCTCTGCCTTTGACTCAACTTACAAGTAGCCCGATCACCAGCGTATCTCATTTATTGCAAGTCATTATCGAGTATGTGATCGGCTGTAGCAGCTGTTTGACAGCTAGCCATGCTAGCTAACGAACGCTTGTGTTCCCGCACTCACCCAACTCAGGCATCGCAGAATCGTCTGAGGCTTTTTCACAAAAGCCTCCAAGTCGAACGCGCCACCGGCCAGCGGGGCTCCATATGCGTTGCTTTGCATTTCCGGTCTCTTTCCTCTTAATTACTAACAACAACGACGAAAAAAAGCTGGGAAACGAAGCCGGAAAACCCCAATACTTTCTGTTTTGAGACGTGAAACTGCTTCCTGAAAACTTTACTAAACCCGCCCCTTAATTTGAGACGTTCAGGGCCCTCGGAAACGCGACAGTTTCAAGGAAATAGACGGACAGACAGATACAGTTACAGTTACAGTACCTCTAATACCAGGGAAGAAATGTGTAAATGTTTTCTCTCTTTGATACGGTCTTGTTTTGGAGTGAAAGGGGAAGTTGTCCCTTCGCACAAATATTTGCTTTTGAGTGAAATGAGACGTTGCATTGTTAAACCTCTGTCATTCTGACGTTCAGTCTGTTCACATAGTAGCAGTGAGTGTCTCTGGTGGAATGGCTTGTTGCTATTGATTGATGAAAGGAGATTTGGGCTCAATAACCTGGCAGACGTGACGCAACGTTGTCAGTATCACGCCACGAGGGGCAAAGAGTTACAATTCAAGAAATCCCAGACAGCAGTCAGTCATGTCAGTCAAGCGTCTCATGTGGAGGACACCCTTCAATCAGGGCCACTGCAAAAGCGACCATGAATCACATCGAGCTTCTTCTTCACTTTTGTTAGTAGTTTTGTATCAAAGTGGTTTGGGTTTTTCGTTCAATTACTTTGGTTAATAAAGTGTTTTTAAGTCAATAAATCAAGAAGCCGAATGTGGGCGATTTATAATTCACATGTTTTTCATCCCGCCTAATACTAACCCTAACCATTCAGAAACCAGCCAATCGCAGGGCACACGTGTGTTGTATATTTTTACAATTTTTTAAAAAAAGAAGTGAGCAAAAACAAAAATAAAGTAAAATGAACAAATTATAAATGTCAAAAACTATGGACGAATACAGTACATTAAAAATAAAATATAGAAATATAAACAAATCGTTGCAATTTCCAGAAGGACAATGCGTGTGTACTGCGTGTGTGTGCATGTGTATGCGAGAGTGAAAGATGATTTTGATTTTTTAAAATGATAATTACCGTTTTAGTATCAACAAAACCCCAAAACACGAAAAAAAGAGTGAAAAAACTCCAACGGTCACATGATTGTTCTGAGGCTGACTGATGACGTCTAATCATACTGTCCAATCACATCGCAGAGCGCCAAGTTCTTCTACGACGTCAACAACATGGCGGAAAGCGACATAGAAGTTACGTTTAGGAAGGTAACCGTTTTCTTATTTTTTCATCTTCGAGCGTGTTCGGCATGATTTCTGTGTTGTAGTTAGTACTTGGTAAGATTCTAAATTACTGGCGATCAATTGTTTCAGTGAGGGGGAAAATAAACACGTTTCTGGACTGTTCTTCGACACTGCTGTCAATACAGAATATTTTAACGATAAAAAAGAGACGTCAGAGGAGACATAATTGTATTTCTGTCGAGGCCGAATAAACAAGATATAGGTTCTATTAATGTATTAAATAAGATCCTGATGTTATGTGACAGTTATAGGCGCAGTACACTGAATGAGCGTTAAATTCGCTCATTTTCATATCGAGTCCGGAAAAATATGACGTATGAGTGCACATGAAGGGGCCATAACTACTGGAGCTCGATGGGCACGTCATACGTGTTTCCAAACACCATGTCCAGTGCATATTTATCTCACATACAGAGAAGAGTTGTTCTATAAGTAGCGAATGAACTAAAATATCATCTAAAACTTTGTTTATACACATTTACGACTATCCCCCTCAAAAAAAAATCCCTAAACGAAAACAAAACTGTGAACCAATAATGTGCCTGTCTGCTTCACCCACAGGAGACTGTGGGTAAACTTATATCCAGCTTCTTCAAGGAGGACAAAAGCAGATGTAAGCAGGATACTAAGGCTGGGTGATTAATCCGTTTTTGATTCATTTGTATTTATTTATCAGAATTATTTTTGAAATTGCTGTCATTTAAAGCAGATCGCCTGCTGATGTGCACTGCTTGCACTACAAAAATGGTTCCAAAGATTTGATGCATGTTCCTGCTCTGTAAAAAAAAATCTTGCTCAAGGGAAAAAAAAAGTTTCAAAGCTTGTTTGATCGAAGGGGAAATCAAGCAAATCCCAGAAGGAAGAATGTCATTGTCATTTTCTTTTTCCTACAAGCTAAGGCAGAAAAAAAGATTAAAATCAGAAACTGGATTGAAGAGAAAACCTCTCTCTTTCTTTTTCCCTTTCTTTGATGAAAAGTGCTTGTGATTCCTTAACTCACCCTTTTTTCTTTCATCTCTTGTGTGGCAGTAAGCGTCGAGGCTACATTACTCGTGGCGGAGATGCTGAAAGTATTTGTCCAAGGTAAAGGTTGCCATCACACAGATATTATTCGACCTAAGAGTCAACGACGATGATGATGATGATGATATTTTCATGTTCTTGCGGTTGTCAGAGGCGACCGTGCGCTCTCAGAAACAAGCTGAATGTGAGGATTGCGATCAAGTGGACATCGAGCACTTTGAAAAGATCCTGCCTCAGCTGGTGTGGAGCGATACACATTCTACACTCACTGGTCAGAGCATTTTGGGACACATGCATAAAATCGAATCCAGCTGTACAGTGTTAAAAAAGCAAAGATTAAAGCTGTAATATGGTGTAAAAGTGTTCCAACAACAAAGTTGTGAGAATAATGTCGGAACATGACAAAGAGAAAATATGAACATCACGAGAATAAAGTTATTATTTGGGTACAAAATGTTATGACATCGGACATGCAGACTGGCCTAGTAATCATCATCGAGACTCTCATTCATTGACGCACATGTGACTCACCCAAGGCCTGATTTAGAAAGCCGCACAACTTCTGAGCCCGCCCATCCATCCATCCATCCGTTTTCTGATCCACTTGATCCTCACAAGGGTCGCGGGGGGTGCTGGAGCCTATCCCAGCTGTTTTCGGGCAGTTGGCGGGGGACACCCTGAACCGGTTGCCAGCCAATCCTAGGGCACGGAGAGACAACCAACTATCCGCGCTCACACTCACACATGGGGATAATTTGGAGTGTTCAATCAGCCTGCCATGCATGTTTTTGGAAATGTGGGAGGAAAGCAAAGTACCCAGAGAAAAGCCACGCAGGCACAGGGAAAACATGCAAACTCCACACAGGCAGGCCGGAGCCGGGATCGAACCTACGACCTCTGCGCTGTGAGTTCGATGCACTAACCCCTCGAGCCGCCCGCCACCTTCAGAGTGGCAGATACTTCAGTGTAGAACATGAGGATGGCAACCTCAAGTATACCAAAGCAATATTGGGACTTCACATGCATATTTTGCTACCTTCGAATGCAAAACTATTCACCAGCTTCAGGCTCGACCATTTTAACACCTTCCCTTTGTCCTTCCTTTTTCAGCTGCTGGACTTCTAGCGAGCGGCCACAAGATGGTACCAGAGTGTTTTACGACTGGTAGCCCCCAACCCCCACCCCCACCACCATACTTGTGTCAGTTCTGACTCAAAAGTGCCATTAAACACCTCCACACTGCCTTGTTTTTGTTTCTAGCCGTGTGCGTGTTGCGGGAAAAAACCAGATGCAGCACCCCGCCACCTGTGCTCCCCCTGCGCAACAACAGGTGCTCCCAGCATGCTTGGCGGGCGCCCCGCATCAAAGCCTCCCGCGGCAGTTGGAAGCAATTAGAGTAATAAGGGGAGCAGCCAGTCTCTCAGATGATGACAAGTGCCAGGAACAAGGGGAGTAGGGGGGGGGTACCCCCTCTGGGCACTTTGAAGTTCCCTTTTGCTGTCCTGCGATGTTTAGTTAGAGGTAGAGGGAAGGCCAAAGGGGAGCGCTGGCACTGGGGGAAAGTTGCACGCGTGTGCGCGTTGGGCCAAACGAGACCACACGCATAGACGTTCTGTCGTCAGGCAAACACAGCTAAACAGCACGCTCCAAAGAGGTTCAGGGTGTCGCTGGCAAGGTCAATAAACACCAAACAAAAGAGGGAAGGGGGCGCCGCTTCTCCTTTCGGGGCAGCCGAAGGGATTTTGCATGCTTTGTTCCTCCATTGTGAGTCAACGTAACACCTCACGCGATTTCTTCGTGTGAATCACGAGCTGAGAGTCCATCCGGAAGCGAGTGGGAGCGAAAGGTGGAAATCCACACGCCGCCTTGTTTTACGTTCACCTTTTCCCCGGACACATGGCCAATTTGTCTGCCACTAATCGGTTGGCTTGAGAATAGCCGACGCCGTTGGGGATTCCGCCCGTGCGCCAAAGCGCCAGTTGCGGCGTGGGCCGGCCCGCTCCTTCGGATGACCGGCTGCCACTTTTCCACACGCTGCTGATTCACCGCCTTGGTATGTCATGCCGTCCCTCCGTTTGGAAAGTTTCAATGCTCTTCCATAATGGCAGACGCTGCGGCGAGCCTTCCCGATCTACCCGCTGCGATTCAAACGAGAAAAAATTCAATTTGTTCGTCGGCTAAACGGGCCGAGAGTTCATCCATCCGTTATTCGAGCCGCTTCTGAGGCGTTCCGGAGCCTCTCCCGGCCGACTTTGGGCAGCAGGCGGGCTGTGCTGTGCCCTCAAACGGTTGCCGGCCATTCAAGCACACGGAGACTAACAACCGTTCACACTCGCCATCACACCTCAGGACAATCCAGAGTGATCAATTAACCGACGTGCATGTTTTGGGAATGTGGGAGGAAAGCGGAGTACCCGGAGAAAAGCCACACGGGCGGGCACGGGGTGAACACGCAAACTCCCCAGGGGAAGGCCGGGGCTGGCCGCCAAACCCGTGGCCTTGCGCACCGTGAGGCGTACCAGCTCACGGGTCGCACACCGTGCCGCCCCAGACCTGGATATCAGGAAGATTATAGAATGGGTGTGATTTCAAAGTCAGGACCCTTCAAAATAAAGGCCTGGGAGAGAGAGAAAGAGAGAGATACACACACTATCTTTAATTCTATCTGCGGGACAGTGCCAAACAGCGCGGTGGTTGAGGCCCGCTGCGCTGACTGTGTTGATCACATGCAACTACAACTGGGATCGGGATGATTGAAATCAAATGTCAGGATTGGTTTGTTTTCTTTAAAGCCAGCAAATTCTTCAAACATCACCCCATGAGTCCACGGGGGGCCACTTTACAGCGTTGTTGAGTCACAGTTTTCGAGCACGCTCCAACATGCCACAAAAGTCTTGCGTAACACAAAAGCCCTAGTTTTTGGCCCTGGCCTGCCTTGGAAGTACGCGCAAGCGAGGGCAGCAGCGTGTTTGGACATCGGCTGCTCCGTCTGATAGAAAAGTAGTCATTTGACATCATTCTCTTGTATCTGGAAGCAAAAAGCTATATATATATATATATATATATATATATATATATATATATATATATATATATATATATATATATATATATATATATATATATATATATATATATATATATATATATATATATATATATATATATATATATATATAGTGTATATAAATATACCTGAAGCGCACACGTACACATGGCAAAGAGTTTCTGCTAATTTCGCCAACAACCTCAACTGAGCTCCGCGCAGACATCAAAACATCTTCCTATTTGTCCATTCAATGATTGTTTTTTTTCCAGCGAAAGAATCGAGGTAGAAAATGGGAATTAATTCCCAAGCAGCGAACTGCAAAATGTTGGGGGTTGACTGCAATGCAGAAGAATCACGAGAAGGACAAAGCCAAGACGTGTCCCACGTGTCGATCGCTGCCATCAGTGATGGAGTAGATAGGCAAGGGCGCGTGCCTCGTTGTATGCCTGCGTGCGCTGGATGCGAGGAGCTGCGACGCATTAGCGGCGGGGAGACGAGAGGCCTCCCTGGGCCCCTCTCGTGGGCACGCCGCCGTCTCACCGCGGCAAAGCGCATTCCACAACGGTCGCCTGTGAGCTCGCGTGTGACAAAGCGCATGCGGCGGCTGCGACGCACGCAGGATGGCACCCGCGGACGGGCCCCCGTCCGAGGAGGGTCCCCAGCTAGCTGATCAGAACATACCTGGCAGCTTCTCTGGGCCGGCGTCACCGCTAACCGCTCGTGGCGCTCGGCTGTGAGCGGCGGGCTGCGGATGGTGCGCCGCTGCGCCGGCTTTGCTCGCCGCGGGGGGCGGAAAAAGATTCTTCCGGAACCGGCGAGGCGGATGATCGGGTCAGGGACCTCGACATGCCGCTGGAATAAGGTACAGGGAAGCAAGAGGGACGCACAATTAGGCCTCGGAGCAGGGTTATTTCTGGAGCCGTACCCGCTTCCAGTCAGCCGCCCCTCCTGCGAGCGCCGGCACGATAACACGCTAATCTCCTTACGTAACCGCAAAACTCCAAAAAATAAAGACCGCTAAAAATATCGTGCCAGTCAAGGTGACGTCAATAGGCGTCACAACTTTGGGCCAAGTGCACGGCAGGGGGTGGCGGCGCGCTCTATTTTTAGGGCCCCGCCACAAAGAAGACCCCGGAGCCTGGCAAGACGGAGGAGGAGCCGTGAACCCGAGAGCGTGTTTGACGAGCTTTGCAAAGGAGCCAGGAAGGACCGTTGGCCCGCTGCGCCGCTGGCAGGGCGTCAAGTCCACCCGGCTCGGGACTTCAGCTGCCGCCCTCCCTCGCAGGCTACAACTCGCAGTGAGCCGGCCGGGTGCGCGCCGACACATCAGCGGGCCTCATCTAGTCATCCAAGGCAACAAAGGCCCGATTAGCGGATGTCGAACGGACGATCGTGGGCGATTTCCACATGACTTTTTGGGCGTGAGCCTTCCCGGACTTAGTTTGCGAGGGCCGATCAGCACGCGTGCGCCCGGCGCAATTCCGTTTCATTTCTCAATCGCAGAGTCCGTGGGTGGACCCAACTTGGTGCCGACAACACTCGGAAGCATGCGCAATCGGAAGTATTGAACAGAATCGTTTGCCCCCAGCCTTTTCAAATCACTCTTGATCATCTTTTAGACTCCTAACAAGCGGGCCTTTGCTAACTCTGATCCAAAGTGGGGTCAAATGTCCACATTTGGACCCTTTTGTGTGTGTGTGTGTGTGTGTGTGAGAATGGGGTTTTGGCGCCGGTCGTGTGAATGCTGACTTTGGCCACCCTTTGAAAGCGCACACTTGCGTTTACCTGACGGGCGCTGCTGATTTGCTGAGCTGCATAATTGAAACGGTCTCAGCAGTCAATACGTGTCTCGGCGTGAACAACGCTGCCCACGCCGATGGTCACATTGCGCTGACCTCGCAGGACTACTTGGAGATGGACTCAAGACATTTCTCCGCAGAGACAGGTGGGGGGGGCCGGGGTGGCAGCATTCAAGAGCTCAAAGAAAGCACATTTTGTCAAGAATGTCAACGCGGGCCTTGCAGCCTTCCACTTTTCTACCGGCCAACCTCGGAAGATGAAGTCGGCACTCCACTTTTTCTCCTCACAAGTCAAAGAACAGGCGTCACGTAAAAAGCCGGCGCTCCTTGACGACCCCTCGAGTTGCCATTTAGCGCTCAGCCGGCCCCACAACGGAGGCCGCGCCGAGGGGACGTCGTCGGCTTGAATGAGGCCCCGGCCGAAAAGAAAGCCGCTGGGTCGGCTCCGCCAAAGGCTGATCGTGTCCCAATAATGTGCGCTCCATCAATTTGTTCTGGCGTCAAACTGTCACATTCGTTAACCCTTTACGACGCTTCCCCGGCCCGTGACGTCAAATCATGTCCAAATATTGAACCACTGAATGACATGTTCGGTTGTTGCTTGTGATGCATGTCTGGCCTGACCAATTAATTGGCTGGCTGATTTCATCGGCCGGCATGAGCTCTTTGAAAATCTGCAAAAACGGACTTTTTTTTCCAACATATTGCAAAATAGGACAAAGATTATGAGGTCCCCCCCCCCCATATTCCTATTCTTTGTCCACAGTCGAGAACAAGTCAAATTACAGAAGTTGTGAAACTCCAATTTCTACTCCTACTCATAATTGGAGTGTATCTGGGTCAACGTTACATTGGGGTCCTGTTATTTCTTTTTTTTAATGATTATCCTCATTTCATGAAATGAAAAAGGTCACAGCAGAAATGTTGATGAACCCGAATCACCTCTGTTTGGGAAATCCCTGCTTGAGGTGACACAAGGGGAACCGAGATCAACCATCGAAAAAGTTTTGCCACCATTCATGTGAGCCTCCCAAAAGATTCTTGATGCGGGAAGTACAAATGATCAACTGCGATCGCGCGGTGGCACAAGTGTGCACAAGTGTGCACACCCTCCTCCGACCGGGGATCCCGCCGTGTTTGGAATTAAGCGCGGTCGCATTCAAACTCATGTTAGATTGGAGCAGACGCACGGCCAGCTGCAGCATGTCAAGTGCCTCGAATTAAGCCCAAATAAAGTTCCCATGTTCGAGTGGGCTTTTCGTGCCGACCATGCAGGGGATCGCTGCAACAGGAGAAAACGTGGAAATAATGGTGGGGGGTCATGACGACATTATTTAGGTGCCCCCCCGCCCCCCGCCCTGCTTTCACCGAGTTGATTTTGGACATCAACCCACAATCTTTTCCAACTCGTGGCCTTTTTCCACCCCAGATTTGGTTTGAACTCCAACTCATAGCACCTGAACTCTTGTTTTGTTTTCAGTTTCTTTCAGGGGGGGGCCTTCCCACCGTAATGAGAAGGCCCACTTCAGCGGCACAATGACACGCAGTCCAAAGAAGCAAAAACAAGTCGTAACCACTGTGAGCCTCCCAGTGGGCGCGACGCTTCACACGAACTCCTCCGCCCCCCAAAGCCGCTGCGCTTCACTTTGATTCTTTATTCAGCCCCTCCTTCCACCTTGGCCGTCGCCACAATCCCTTCCATCCAGCCGACGGAAGCTCTTTTGTTCGCCGGCACCCGGGCAACCGCATCAAAGAGAAGAGCAGAAAAAAGAAAAAAAATCCAAATAAAACCTCAAACTCAAACCGAGAGAAAAGGACGAGAGATGATCACAATGGGACAGCTGCTGCCGCCGTCCGTGTTGGGGAGAAAATATGGCCAGACCTTCATCATCATTTCGTCTGAGGCGACCAAAGTTCAAGAGGCATACTTGTGGAAAAAAGGATGCACAAAAAAAAAAAACAAACAAATAACTCAAAAAGTAACAATGCCAAGTGACTCATTTTGGTGAATCAAAGTGTACAGCGTGGAAAAGGCGTCTTTGAAAATGGAACTCCGGCCGTCTTACCTTGAGTGCATCTGCCCGTCCGGAGGAGTCGTTCATTCATTTGGTCTCCTCTTTGCAGCAAAACCTTAGCGGCAGCCATCAAACTTGGAATCTCTCTGCAGCAAAATGGCAAAAGAGCAAAGCGGCACAAGATGACAACACGTCTTTTTACCGTCCATGAGAATGTCCTGGCACAGAAAGAAATACTTGCACGCCAAGTGCTCGTCAGTGCATCTCCATGTTCAGATCAGTGAACGTTCTCGCCTTTCGCGCAATCTGAGCCCGCGGGGTCTCAACGGAGCTCGGCACGTTGCATCCCAGTTGGAATTGCCTTGTGTTGGACGAATGAAAATGCCACAATGGGATTTCATTCGGTTTCACAGGCGCGGAATCTCCCCGCTGCCAAAATGATCAGAACGATTTTCTTTTCATCATGTCAAGGGTGACGTTGTCGGGATGCTCGTTATCTGCGCAGCCTGTCTTGACATAGTGGACATGTTATTTGGATATGTATTATATTTTGTTATTTTGGCGGCTCAAGGCTGCGCTTAGGTTGAAAGGGTTGCGAAAGACATTCACATTGGCGTTGAAACAGTTCTGTTGAATTTCTGTTTGGATTAGGAGGGTCTTCCCAGCAAGGGTCCCTGAGAAACTCTGATTTTGTGGGAGAAGGGGGCCGCTTGGGGTTTGATGACAAACAAAAAAGCCACATTGGACTTTGTCTGAGGCCCATTATGAGGCGCCTTGCCTTCTCTTTGTGGCTCATCATGAAAGGCCATGAAGGGGACGGTGAAAGCCGCTCTCATGTCCTCATCGGGGAGGTTGATGGATTACATTTTTGGGACGCTTTGATCTCACTGGACGCCCTTGAAGCTCTGATATGTTAACAAGCGAGGTCCATCCTCCACCTACTGGAGTCTTTCATCTCGACACTAGCCCACCGCGCCCCGCGCCCTCCGAAACCCTCGGCGAGAGTCGCCACAGCAAAGCACCGCCTCTCTGGCATCTCGGACGAAGCGCAGCCATGCTTGTCATTAAAGAGCCCCCCCCCAAAAAAAAAAAAATGTTTGCGGCATCTCCATCATGATGGTTAGGCTGGCCATACGGAGACATTTAATACCGTCTTTGTTGGAAAGAGACGCCAGAGGCGATTCGGGATGAAAGCTGCATCATGGAAGATTCCAGGGGAGGCAGGCAGGCCAGACGCTCCCTGAGGGGTTGACGGCAGAGAAAACCGGGTGGTCAACTACCATTGGAATGTTGAAAATGTTGCTCTCCCTTGGCTCTCATGTTAGCGGTAACGCCTGACCCGAACTTGAAAAGGTAACATCGAAAGCTGAAGTTTAGAAGCTCATATCGGAGTTGTCGGCTAACGTCGGTCTCCATTTGCAAATGCCAAGCGGCCGTGAGTGAGAGCGCTCCAAAGTAGCTTGGATCCGACTGGTCTGGCAGGACTTTTCGCGTTAGCCCAGGTTGCTCTGAGGCCCGCTCTGCCCCCTCCGTCATATGGTGGTCCGCAGGGGTCTATTTTGGGGCCCTTGCTGACTTGCCGCCCCTCGATCCCATCCGTCCATAGAAAACGGGATATTTTCGTCCACTGCTGCGCGGGTGACAGACAGATCAATGTCCCGCTGAGAAGAAAGGATGCATTCTCCTAAAGACCACTTTTGTCCTAGCAAGAGGAAACCAAAGCCCGCATGTCACCGACTTTCAATGAAAAGAAAACAGAAGTCTCGACGGTCGATCCTTGCATTTCATCCTGTTCATTTCATCCTGTTGACCTGGGCGGGCGCCCCAATCGAAAGCCGACAGTCTCAAAATGAGCTTTTAAATTGGACAATGATTCAAAGTTGGCGCGGTGAATCAGGGCTGTTCTAGGGTCCAGCTTCTTTCATCTTGGGCAGACAGCTCGGTCCCTCCTTTCGCAACGAGCGTCACTTGGGAGGGGTCATAAATGCCTTTGTTACATCTCGGCAAGATTAGCGTCATGCACTTTATTTTGGAGTCAGCCGGTCCTCCCTCCAGTGTCTCCGGTCGGTCCAAAATGCTGCTGCTCGCCTCCTTGTGGGAACTCGGAAGAGTGAGCGCACAAGCCCAATTCTGGCCTCCCGTCACTGGCTCTCAGTACATTTTCCAGTTTGTTTCGAGATACTTCTATTTGTCTTGAAATCTTCACAAGGCCTGGCCCCAGCTGAGCCCTCTGTGCTCCTCCACCCCGCCGCGCCTGCCCCGGTGCCTTTGGGAACAGCAGAAGCCAACTTCAGAAGCCGATATTTGAAAGCTAATGTTGGAGGCGCACAGTAAACGGACACAAGTGAGGCGCCAAATCCCTCCGCCTGCCCTTTCCCAGCTGATTTGGGGTGACCGACACCCATCCGGGGTGGAACCAGCCTCCTGCCACAAAGTCATCTGTAAAACGCTCAAGCTCTCCTGTGAGCCGAACGAGGACAAGCGCTATCGACAACGGCCGGATCCTTTTTTTCCATGTGGCTTTTGTTTTGCGGCAAATTTGGTGGACTCCCCGGCGCCCCTCAAAAAGCAAAAAGGACTGAAGTCTCCCAACAAAAGATCCCTGGACAGAGCAATCTTGCAGCCACATGTGTGAGCTTGTTTACTTACACGGCAGGCTTTTAAGTGCAGGAATGTCACGACCGAGACCGCAACATCGCGGACTAAATGCTCCCCCATGTAGAGAAAGTGTGCAGTGGCACGAGGGGAGGCGGGGCAATCTCTCCAGCGGTGTCATACAGAACCGAACACGCCAACTGCGACACCTCCTGGGTGAATTTCCTAAAAATCCCGCCTTGAAATGAGAAACCCGACTTCATCTCCACTCCGCATCCAACCGGCGGCTTTTGGATCGGGACGAGACTCTGAGGAGAAGCGCGAGGCGGCCCTTTCGTACAGCTCGGACGAGCGAGCAACGTGCGCTTCAGCACGCACGGCCCGAATCCGTCCGTGCTCGGAGTTGCGATGGAAAACCCGAGCGGACTTGAAATTGGCCGTCGATTCAAAGCTTGCCGATATTGGGCTCGGCTCCTCGTGCGTCTCTCCGACCATCGCGACATCTTTGCGGTGACCTGCGGCTATCGAGGCCCACATCAAGGCATGCCGAGCGCGCGCACAACCCCCCCCCCGCCCCCTCCCCATTAAGGGGCTGCTGTCATCGGATAAACAAGATCAACAAGGCCAATTCCTCGCAGGCCTGATCAAAGCGCGCCAAGGTTAACCCCGAGTCTTCAGAAATCAAACACAGATGAGGTCAGATGGAAGCGTCCCTTCATGGAGAGCAAAAGGGACAGGGCCCATGCAAGGGGGGGGTGGGGGGGGCAGAACCCCAAAGCAAAATTCCACATCAACTTTGCGTGAACGAGTGCGCGTCACGCGGAAGACTTGGCTTGGCCTTTGCTGTTCCATCTCTACGTATGTTGTGCCGCCGTGTTGGCAGCGGATCTGAGCGAGCAAATTGAAACCGAATGCGCGCGCGCTCACACCCTGAACTTGTGTTGCGGTGGATTTGGCAGGTAAATCTGTCGTCGAGGCGGAACCCGAGCATACGCGCACGGACGGCGCTGGCTGATTGCGTGTTTTCCAGCGCCTTCCTCTGTCAACCAGCGCTTTCTTCTCACGCCATTTCTCACACAGACACAAGACATCGTTCCAAAACAAGCGCGGGGTCTTGCCAAGCGCGCGCGAGCAACAAGCTACGCTCTCATTTCCCACACTTTCATCGTGTTCGCTTTCTGCGATGACAACCGGTGACCGCCGGCCGTCAGGCAAAGAGCGCAGAGGCATGTTCGGCGGCACCGTTTGCTCGGGAGCAAAATCCACCACGCACAAAGACGGCGGAAGAGTGCAAGTCGAGGTCATACGATTCAGAATCGGATCAAGAAGAACGGGAACGGTTGTCAGTTCGGCGACCAGTCGGCAGTGGCATCGAAAGGCCGTCGGACTGTTGCGAGGGAGGAGGCGGGGGCTGCTGGCCAAGTGGCGTCTCCCGTTACGGGGAAGAATTTGGAAAATGTCACCTGCTTCCACAAAAAAATAACAATCCAAATGCCGCAACCTGAATGGGGGGGGGAGGCGGAAAGACGAGCTCCCGTGTCCCTTCGGTGGCGTGCATTCAAAGGCCGGACAGCTGTTGTCAACGGAAAAGGCGAGAGGAGAAGAAGATGAGCAGACAAAGCCGACTCGATGACGTTGGAATCGACAAGCGAAGAGACGCTTTGCAAATCATTGAAGGAAACGACGGAGGCAAGATACCAGGACGGTGTTGGCGTTGCGCAACTCCTCATCCCCTTTGAATTTGACGGCCGCGAGGGCTGCCAGAAAAGCCGTCCGGCGGAAAGCAGGACCGCCCATCAAACACCACCCGGAGGCGGAGGCGGGGGCGGGGGACAGGCGGCCGCTCGGATCGGCTGGAAAAGGAGCTTCGCCAAAGCCAGCGGTCATTCGCGAGCGACGGTGGCGAACAACCGCGGTCCCCAAACGGTTCGTGGCTGCCGTTCAAAGAAAAGGCCAGCAAGTCAAAGAGAATCGCAAGCAAACGAGCCGTGGTCGGCTACCGGGCGGCGGCGGCGGCGTGCAAAGGCTCGGGGGGGGCGGAAAGACGCTTCTGGAGCGCAAGTTAGGCGCCGCCAGAATTCAAAAATGCCCTTTTGCTTCCCAAAGAAGGAGCCCAGCGTGAGGAGAAGGAAAAGGAGAAGCCGCTTAGTCGCTGACGTGAAGTCGTCTCGCGCAACTGTGAAAAGCCGCCAAGATGCCAGGCGGAAATCGCTTTGATGCTTGCAAATGACGAGCGCTTGACCAGAGAACTCGTCCCCTCCGTGCGCGGGCGCTCATCCATCACTCGGCGCGGGCGGAGCGACGGAAAATAAAAAAGCCGCGTTGTTGACGGCCTTTCGTCGCGGGCCACCCGGCAGGATTGCAAAATCAGCGCCGACCGATGACTCCGCCGATATTTTGGGGTCAGACGGGAGGAAAATGTTTTCAGTGTGGGGTGCGGGCGGCGGTGCTTGCGGTGGGCTCGGGGGCCGCGCCGCCCCGTCTCCTTGGTCCCGTCTAATTAAAGCGCAGCAATTCATCCGAGACCTGGGTGGCTGTCCTCTTTTGTCATCTTGCCGAATTCTGTGATGAATTAGACATCGCGACCGCCTTTGAAGAAGGCCGCACGCCATCTTTCATGTCTGCCTCACATCAAAGGCCTTCAGAACTTCCATTAATTGGCCTGAGCCGTCCCGGTTCAATCGGCAGGTTGGGCCTTTTTCTGTCATTAGGATGATTCTTGTACGTCTGAGCAAAACAGCCGCGTCTGACGCCAGTGTGTCATTGTCATGTCAAAAGCCGTCTTGGCAGCAGAGCGGGCGGGGCTCCTTATTGAACTCTGAAGAAGCGCCCGGGGCCGCACTTTGAGGAAGACAAACCACAGGACCGCAGATAATTCTTTACAGTCCGCTTGTCCCGACTGCCTGTCGGCACATTTTCACTTTGGAAAGACACGTGAAAAGGGAATCGCGTCGGCCGGAGCAAAGGCCGACGCCGGGCGGAGAGCTTCCGAGCGACAAACGCCCGCGGCGAGCTCCCCGAGGCCGTTTGGCCATCGTGCCCGCCGCCCGTCCGACCCGAGCCTCTTTTGCCATCGCCGATGTACTCCGCAGCCTTTGGGATCATCGAAACAGAAGAATCGGCAATGGATGCGAAACCAAAGCGCCTCTGGTGAGCGCCTGACCAGCAGGAGACCGTTTGGGGGGGGGGCGGGCGGCGTTTGCTCGCTTTCGCGCTCTCGCCGCACGCAAACAAAGACGGAGAAAAAGCTCCTCGTTGAAAAGCGCCATCGCCCTTTCACTTGTTAGCGGTCTCGATTGTCCGTCGGCGTGACCGTGAGAGGAGTCGGCAACCTGGGGGGCAGGTGACGGGTTGCGGCTCACCCGTGACCGAAAGGAGGCCCGCCGCTACCCCGAGCGGATGTTTGCGCGGTTCGGCGTTGCGCTCTTTTACGAGCGTGTTTATGGCCGCAAGCTGGTCGGGAAGCGGGCAATGAGATTCAGGCGAAGCCGCTTGAAAGGTCATGACGACGTCACGCCCTGGGATGGGAAACAGCCGCTCAGAGAGCTCGTTCCTTTGTGCCGTACGCGGCCGCCTGACACGGCTCGCTCATTTCCTTGGCATGCGCTCACGAGCCAAGATGACGCTTTGACGCGCCCGCCACGCGCGGCCAACACTCGTAAACGCGCCGCCGTCGTCGTCCTGCGGCTGCGCAGGTGGTGTTCGACGAGGTGTCGGCCGCAGACGTGAAGCGCTCGCCGCCTTCATTCTCCCCCTTGCGCCGCTTTCATGTTCCTCTTGTAAAAAGCGCCACCCCGCCGACGCAGAGAGCCTGACCCTGCCGAGATGGATCGCCAACGGCAGTCAGGCCTCCGGCGGCGCCGAAAGCACGGCCGGACCGGCTCATGCGACAAAAGCGAAGGGACGCATGTCACCCCGTCGTCGGAGATTTAGCGGGCCCGGTCCGGAATGAAAACGGCCCGACGACGACGACGTGCTCTCCAAAGAGAAAGAAAACAAAACGACAGCCGATATGCGAGTGAGTTTCAATCAACACGTGGAGAAAAGCAGCTCAGCGAATGCCGCCCCCATAAAACGACGTCCTCTTGAGAAAGGAGCGCAAGTGCTCGTCGCTGAGCCGACCGGCGATGGCGGCGCGTTCCGGGACCCATCGGGACGCGCGGCACTTTGGGAGGAACGCGAGCCACCGAAATGGCGTTTTGGGTGGCTCCGGCAGAAAAGGGGCCGAGCGGGAGGATCCGCAAACGGGCCCGCCGCCGGGTTGCGCGCGTGCCAATCAACTCGGTCGCCGCCGTCCGCAAAAGGCGGCGCGGCTCAGCGCCGAGAGCGAGACAAATGTTGCGCTGGCTGGCGCGCAAAGCTTCCGCAAAGAAGAAGACGGCGTGGCCGGGACGCCTCAAACGTGCCGCAAGCGCCAATCAAGACAAAAAGGAAGCCTGGCAAGCGCCCCCCGCCGGCTCGTCGGGGCCTCTCTCTCTCTCTCTCTCTCTCTCTCTCTCTCTCTCTCTCTCTCTCTCTCTCTCTCTCTCTCTCTCTCTCTCTCTCTCTCTCAGTAGCTGTGCCGGGCCGGCTCACGCTTTCACCGGCATTTGATGCCAAAATGACTCAGCCGACCTTTTGCAGAACGGATGATGCGCCATCGCCAGAAGAAAGCCGCACGTTCGGGCGGGGGGGACCATGAAAGACGCGCACCTACAAACATGTGCAGAGGAAGGCTTCCTTCCATCCTGACGGGCGCCGAGCCGAGCGTCGCCGAGCCGAGCGTCGCCGAGCCGAGCGCACAAAGAAGACGGGAGACTGCGGTCACGCGCTCAGCGGACAGTACTTGCGAGAAATTCCTTGAGCTCCTTCAGTTTCTTCCGGCAGCCGCTTTCTCGCCTCTGCATCGGTGTCGGCTTTGCGCCGCGCTCCGTCTAAGCGGCCTCCCGACAGCTTTTCCCTGACCTTGAAAACCTGCGATGCCTCTGATGTTGTGCAAGTTTTGGGCAGAAGACGGTGGAAAAAAACCTTGAGAAAGGTTGACGCAACAGCCGCTCTCAATTGGGAGCTCCGACCATCCATCCATCCATCCATCCATCCATCTTCTACCGGGTCGCAGGGGCAGCAGCTTAAGCAGGGAAGCCCAGACTTCCCTCTCCCTAGCTACTTCTTCTAGCTCTCCCCAGGGGATCCCGAGGCATTCCCAGGCCAGCTGGGTGACATAGTCTCTCCAGCGTGTCCTGGGTCGTCTCCGAGGTCTCCTGCCAGTGGGACATGCCCGGAACACCTCACAAGTGAGGCATCCTAATTAGATGCCCAAGCCACCTCATCTGGCTCCTCTCGATGTGGAGGAGGAGCGGCTCTACTCTGAGCCCCTCCCGGATGACAGAGCTTCTCACCTTATCTCTAAGGTAGAGCCCGGACACCCTGCGGAGAAAACTCATTTCGGCCGCTTGTATCTGGGATTTCGTTCTTTCGGTCACGACCCATATATGAGGGTTGTAACGTAGATCGACCGGTAAATTGAGAGCTTTGCCCTTTGGCTCAGCTCCTTCTTTACCACGACAGACCGATACAACCTCCAACATTTGTGAAAACGTACCCTGAGCAATTCTTGGTGCAATTCTTCTCTTTTGCGCACTCCATTCATACAAAAGAGAGAAAAACAACCTCCCCCCTCATGGGCATGACGAACCCCCCCCCCCATTCGCTCGTGGTTTTCCCGCGCCCAATCTTATCCCAAGCGGAGTCATCGGCAATTGGCGAAGCGGTCGCCGAAAATTACGTCCTTTTTCACCCAAAAGGTGCGGGTGCCAAAGTGGCTGGCCGTGCCGCGCTTCCCGGGCATGACAGGCTCTGAACAGCAAATGACACGGCAAGCCCGATGTATGCCCGAGTAGGCAGCCTTCAGCAAGTGCTCTTCAAGAGCCTTGCTTTTTTTCTTCTTTTTTGTTCTTTTTGTCTTTTTGTTTTGTCACGTTTGTTGTTTCGTCGTGTGGACCTGATGTGGACTGTTTTCAGTGTTTTTTGGCCACGACATTCGTCAAAGGAGAAGAATCTGTGCTTGGTGGTTACGCCTTCTCGGCAGCACGTCGGCGCCATTGACTGTCGGTGCTGGACAGCCCCGGGGCGCTTGTGTTTTTTGCGCCTATAATGGGCAGCATTTTTCACAGCCCCGTTTTGTTCATTGGAGATGTCGGCGCTGTTGGACAGTCTGCATGGTGCGGCTGGATGGATGTCTGCTGAAGTTGAGGATGAGGAGAGAGGATTTGCAACTGAGAGTCACCGCTTGGTATTGGAATGGATTTACTTGGGGCAGGAGAAGTGAACCAATCTCTTTTTTTGTCAATGGATGCTACAGCTTCTTGTTGACTTTGAAACTTAGCTTGTGCGCCGACGTGTGCACATTTTGAACATGACGTCTCTGATCCACTGGTGAAAGGACACTTTGATTCTCTCCTCTTTCATCTCCAACTGCTTTAACAACAAAGCGTATGAGGCGAAAAGTGGTTAGGACTGCACGACTGTCCGTGTTTGATGTTATGTGTTGTGTTCATTCTTTTAATTTATGTGAACTGTTTTGTTAAGCGCTTTGTTACAGCTTCCGCTGTTGTGAAAGCGCTCTATAAATCAGCATGTCTTGTCTTGTCTTGTATTGTATTGTTTCCCGCATGGCTTGGATCGCTGTTTTTGGCGGCGTCTTGGTGGCAAATAATTGATGCTCGGGAATGATTTCCAATCCTAAAGACATCAAGAGCAAAACAATCGGGCAAGGCGGCCGCCGCGTCCACGTGTCGCTCACGCAGGCGTTCCGCGGCTGCCTTTTGATTGCCGCCCTTCATATGCGACACTCGCGAGCCGCCGATGACAAAAGCGCGGGGCAAATTACAAGGCGTCGGGTTGACTATTCTGAGCTCCGACAGGGAGGACGGCACGAGGCTTGCCCCCCCTCCTCGCTCGCTCGCTCTCCCGCAGAAAAGCCGAGAGAAAATGACACGGCAAGCCAACTGAGAGTACAGAGAGAAACAAGAAAGGCCGTAATTTGGGCGCAGAACGCAGAGCGCTCATCTTCATGGGTGCCTCCTCGCATGAGAGCCCGCCACCACTTTCATGTCATGCCGGCCGTGCCTTCCACGGCCTCCGTCCGCGCTGCCTTTCGACACAATCGGGGCTCTGTGATGCGAGGGCTCAGCGGCTTGGGCGCCATTTGCATTTGTTGACCTTTGCGTGACGACATGGGTGTGACGCACGCGTTGCGCTCGACCCCGTGCGGACGCATGGACTAAATATCAGCAAGCTAAAAGAACGTCCGCGGGACAAGAAGAAAGCCGCTGCAGGGCCCGGGTGGGCTGGAGCGTCCGTCCGTCCGTCCGTCAAAACAGACGCCGTGCGCGATCCCTTCAGCCATCCGCAAAGTACGTACTGAATGTCCAATTCCGCTTCGGTTTTTCCGCAAGTGAGGCCGGACGGAAAAGTCGGAATGTTGCCCACAGTCACGGCTCGGAATGGGACGAAAGGTCACGGACGCATTTGGATTTGGGGCTTGGAAAGTGAGCGCGTGAGATCCTGGCGAGGTCGCGGTTCTCATGGCTTGCTAGCCAGCGGCCGCTGCGGCCCGACTTCGCCAGCCCTGCCATTGACTGGCCTCAACCTACTTTGACTTGATAGCAGAGCCGTTGATGGTGAAGCGAGCGGAGAGCAGCGTGCGCGCGGCGGCGGCGGAGGCAAAGGGGGGCGGCGGCTCTTGTTATTCCCAAACCCAAAACCCCGTCCGTCCGACATAGTGGAAAATAGTTGAGGTCTTCTTTTACGAAGCCAGAGCGCCTTTGATGTTGGACGTCTTTATTTGTTTGAGAAGAAGAAAGGGAACTGGGCAATGTGGCACGCAACCATCCCCTTTTGGAGCGAGCAGACCAAAAGCGGCAACAACAACAACAACAAAAACTAAATCAAAGGCCCCTGTGGCTCATTGGGCATAATCAATTCAACATCACCAGCGGCCGCATCAAAGAGCAGCACAAAAGGATCAAAGTCAGGCGCCTTTTGTTTGAGAGCAAACCGCTTCCTGCCCGCTACCGGCGGGTCCCGCTCGGAAGCCGAAGCGACAAAAGTGCGGCGAGTCTCCGGAAGATGCCGTGCAACTGACCCAATTCCAAATTTGGAGGGCGTGCGGCATGACGGCGGAGGCAAAAAACAACAACAACAACAACAAGTCTTTTGCCGAAGACAAAACAGTCGCGGAAAAGCCGCAGCATTGTGAAATTGCAATTTCCAAAAGGTGGAACACGTTTGCAAACGGGACAGAAAGCAGCTCCACTTTGGAGAAGGCTCGCGACTGTTTGGAGCGCCGCTCCGACCGAACGCCGACACAAGCGGTGAAAATCAAAGCCAACAAGCGACTTGAGTGCGCTGCCACAAGATTTTGCTCCCGCAATCAAGCAAGCCACCGGCTCACTGGGAACAAGCTCTTATTTGCCTCGGACGCTGCGAAATGCAAGCTTGGGTTTTCACACACGCGCACATTTGTAAAGACCACGGTCATGTCTCTAAACCTGGAGACTCAATTGGCCTGGGGTTTGGACCGGCAGTGGGGAAAAGCGCTCCAAAAAAGCATTCCGGCAATCAAAGGCGCAAACCGCGGAGCTTCTGAAGCGTTCGGGGCACTTGCGATGAAAGGCCGCGGCAGTCGTGAAGGCGGTTTGGGCTCCTTTGGTGTGAAACGGACACGGCACGGAGGAAGGGGCATCGGCAAATGGCTGATTTCACGCTGTCGGGTCAACTCCTGCCTACAGGACTCTCTCGACGTGCCTCGGCGCACCGTCGCCGTCGGACGAACGCAGAGAAGCTCCACCCCCTTTATTGAGATGTTCACGGAACACGGTGACCTTTCACACAAAATGGTTCCAAACGAGTAACAATGGCGTCAGTGGCATACACGGAACTCGACGGGCTACCTGCTCGTCATTCACCCACCAGAAGCTCATCAACGTTAACATCCTGGAAGCGTGGAGAAGTAGTTGGGATAAAAGTGCAAGACCCAACCAGTTCATGGTCCGACCTAACACCCAACCCCCACCTGGCTCAACGCTACTCCAGAAAGTCTGGGTACGACTCAAGCGCTGAAGAACTGGGGTAGGGCCGTTTCAACGACAACATGTTCCGTCGGGGTCTCGTCGAATCACCATTCTGCGACTGTGGACCAGAACATCTCATCTACTACTGTCCCATTCATCGAGCCCCAGATGGCAACTTGAAGCTCACAGCACCTAATGAATCCCCTGTCCAATGGCTGCAACGTCTGGACATTTAACACTGCAAAGCTGCCCTCATACGAGAGAGACAGAGAGAGAGAGAGAGAGAGAGAGAGAGAGAGAGAGAGAGAGAGAGAGAGAGAGAGAGAGAGAGAGAGAGAGAGAGAGAGAGAGAGAGAGAGAGGCTCATCGAGCTAGTCTCTTATTTCTCTGCCGAAAGAGCGTCTTCTCCCGCTCGGTGTGCCTTCGCCTTCTCCACTCCGCACAATCTCTGGACATACCTTGTCACGGAGGCTCTCGCTGGCAATCCGGAGCGGAGTTGTCCGATGCAACGCGAAGAATTTCAGCTTGAGTGGAGCTGTGGACAACGTTGACAGGCTCGCATGCAGTCGCCATACATTCGGCAAATGTGCTTTTCGTCGTGTCATCCATTTTCTTCGCTTTGAAGTGATCCACAGCTGTCCGCCTTAGACGGAGGGGAGTAATGACGTCAGCTGTGTGCTTGGCCGTCAAGTGCTATTTCAGACTGGACGTGCTATGATGATAGCTCAGTTTACGGCTGCAAAACAACCAGGTCACTTTGGTCTCGTCGGTGGAACAATCTGGCAACTTTGGAAAAGAAAAACTTTGCATTCCTAAACTCTTTACGTGTCCTTTTTGGGTGTCTCGCGCTGCCGCGGCCGGCAAACCAGACGTGGGCGTGCACTTCCGCGGCGCGCTTCTTGTTTTGTTTCCGCTTTCTTAAGGAGCGAGGGAAGATCCGCTGTGACGTGTGCCGCAGTAATCTCGCGAGAAAAAAACATTTCATGGCGTTCAAATTCATTTCAATTCCTGCCGGTAAGAAGGCGCTAAAGTGACAGCTGCAATGCAGACATTCAATTTCACAATGCTTGTAAAACTTGCAAAAGTGAAGAAAAATGGCAACGTTGGTGCACACACCCAAAAACAAAACACTTTATCAATTGGCGTGAGGTGGATCCACTTTATTGACTTTGGCGGCCCACAAATCCTGAACCGACTCCTGTTGGAACCATCTTGGCCCTCATGTGTCCCACCCACACTCAGTCCGTCCTCATCGAGCGCAGTAATATTACGCCGTTCTCACCGGCCATCACCGACATTAGTCTCGTAAAAACTTTGGCTTGACCCTCCTCCTCCTCCTCCTCCTCTTCTTCTTCTTCTCGCATATATCAAGTCAAAAAAGACAAGGCAAAGCTGAGCGTATTCCGACAGCTGCCGCCGCGGGCGCCCGGCAGAAAACAGAAATGGAGCTTTGAAGATCTTGACCCTCCGGAACAACAAAACGGCAACATCAAACACTCGGCCCGCCCGCCCGACCCCAGCACGTGCTTCAAATGGCCGCGCGCCAAATAAGCCTCAATTGGACGGTCTTCAAGATGACATTTGGGCCGCCCTCGGCGCGATGACGCGTGCTAATGCAAGTGAGCGTGTGGGCGCGAGCTGCGCTCGACAGCCGATCCTGCCCAAGTGCGCTCACCCCGCCGACACCTTTGACGACGCTTCTCCCAGCGTTCCGTAGTCAAGAGGAGTCTGGCAAAGCAGGAGTCTGGCCCTCCTTTCCCCCATGGAAGGGCATCACAGGAAGTCAAACCTCAGCCCAGAAAAACCAACACTGCGGACATTCATCGCAGCTCAGTAAGCGCGTTTGACACGATTGAGGTTCAGACCAAAAGGATGGTCGCCCACGCGGACTCCGCTTTGGCGCTCGGGCAGTGAAGAGAGGATTGCAAAAGCGGCGGGGCACTTTGGACCGCTCTTCAAAAGCGGGCGGGCACGCTCTCGTGCAAAGGCACACATGGCTCGGAGGTCAAGCCTTTGATGCCGGCCTAAGTGCCTCGGAGCGCGCGAGGCGAGCACAAACACACACAAAACCCGCGGCTGCCCCCGGACTCTGACGCTGCACTTTCCCTCGGTCACTCGGTCCCTCGGTCGGTCGGACGCATCGACGGAGCCTCGTGAAGTGAGTGTTCAGATGCGGCGTGGTCTTGAGGCGACCTGGGAGAAAGCGGCGTCGAGCGCCCGCTTTGGAGCTCCGCAGGACCGTCGAGCAGGCAAGCACTTGCCCCCCCCCACCACCCAACTTCCATTTCCAGCTCTGGCCTGCCTGTGCGGAGTTTGCGTCTTCTCCCCGCGCGCACCGCGAACCGATGGAAGATTTTGTCCATTGGAAGGGACAAAAGAGCGACCAAGTGACACGCGCATCCGATCGAGTCAAGCGCTAACGTGATGTCGAGCGTCCAAAGCGCGACGCCGCGCGCATTGGCCCTTTTGATCCAGAGTGACAAGCATCTGGCGGCCAGCCAGCCGCCAGTTAGCGTGAGAGCATCGCGTGGCGGTCCACCGGCTGCTTTTGCTCCAATATGACAAACAGATGGACTCCAATGCGCGACGCCGACGGCGGCCCATTCAAAGCAAAGGCCTTTGTTGCTCCGGCGGAGCGTCCGATCAAGCCAACGGCATCGCAACCCAAAACAAAACAGGAAGTATCCCAAAAATTCCCCCGTCCACTCGGTCGTCCGCACGTCGGGGGAGTGCGGCTACGGCGAGCGAGCCCCGTTGGGTGCAGGCGCTTTTGGGCCACGCAAACACAATGGGCAAAGTCTTGCGGGACCTGCCGTCATCTTTTCCATCATTGCATCAAACCATGGGCGGGCTGCTCACTCATATGTCGACGCGGCGCTCTGCCGTTGCCATTCGTCCAACGGCGAGTCTGCGGGTGACCGCTCCGCGCCTTGTCACGTGAGCCTGCTAAGGAAACGCTAAAAGGGCAGGACGCTCGACACTCGGGAGTGCTCACGAGCCATCTGCTTTCTTCAGCCCGCCCCAAGACCAACTATCAACAAACACGCACGCTCGGTGCCGCCGATGCGTCCGGGCTAGCGATGCGCTGCGCAGAGCGACGAAATGATCCCGCCGGGACACCCTAACCACTGACTGGACTCGCTCTCGGGATCTGGGAGAGGTGGAAACAAGGGCCTGACTTGCCGGAGGTGACGAAACCCGGGCACCCGAGCAGACAGTAAGCCTCCAAAACCGCAGCAGCAGCTCTGCCGCATCCGCGAAGCGCAACCAGCTGACCGGCGAGAGCCTCGATGCAGGCTGTCCGGTCTCGAAAGAGTTGCTTGCTATCAGGCGGGCGGCGTCATCTGCCAGCCATGCGTGCCCCCTTCCCACCATGGGGAACGAGGACCTGCTCCGCAGATGTCTCCCGCTTCACTTGCTCTCTCTCTCGCTCGTGCTTTGCCGTTTGCATGCAGCTCTTGAGATGCCACCTCCCGATTGAAGTCGGACTGCGTCGTCGGGATTCCGGTGGCATTCGCCGCACGTTCGGCGCGCTCAAGCTGTGTTTTGGAGAATGCTCGACTTCAATGGAGAGTTTCTGAAAAAGCTTCCAAAGACCACCTTCAGCCCAAATTGGAAACGCTTTCGATGGCCTCGCACTCATCTTGCACCTCGGACTCGCCGTCATTGTTTGCCGTCGGAAGTCTGATTTGCGCTTTGAGCGCTCAACGATGCGGGCCGACCTTTGAAAAGCCACCCGAATCGTCGTCGGTCCTCCTCGACGTGCGTTGACTGACCGACTTGAGCGGAAGCCTTCAAAGACGGCCTCTGTCCCGTGTCAGCGCCGCTTTCGATCGTCCGTCTTGGACCGACCGGATCAGCAGTCGCCGAGCCGCTTCGTTGCGTTCTTGTTTTTGGGGTGCGCTTTGTGTTCTCAATTGAAAATAAGTTCGAGGAAGCCCCGCATCAAACATGGCCGCTTTACGGATGGGGGGGGGGGTCTCTGCTTTGTTCTCCCGCTGAGTCCCCCCACCTGTTTCTGATGATTTGAGCCAGAGCCCGCCGTGCCTTTCAAGAGGCCGCTCCCTCCTCATCTCTTTGATGTAACCTGACCTCGCGCTTCCAACTCGCCGCTCTCCGGACCGACCCTCGACGACGACGACGGCAGACGTGCCGAGACGCTAACGGGCGTGCCCAGACGGATGATGGAGGCGCGCGAGGGGGGTGGGGGCGACGGTCACGTGATGGCGCTCGGGAGCAGTCAAACCTGCGCGTCTGCGAGTGGCGCACGCGAGAGAGTGGAGATGAAAGAGTGGCGGCTTTGACTTTCACAGGAGGCCCGGCCGGCGTTGGGGCGGGGGGGGGGGCTCTGCGGGAGGGGCAGCGCGGTGGGAGAGGGCACGGGGAGCGCGCCGCAATCACAACAGCTGGGTCACTTTCAAACGGCCCCGTTCCGCCATTCATCCCCGCCAACGCAAAAAGTCCGTTTGCGTTGGCGGGGCAAGCGGACACGGGGGGCGCAGGTTGTGAAAAGGAACGAGAGCCAGACGCAGAAGGACGCCAAGCGGCGACGGAGCATCTCCGGGGAGACGTGCCCTGAGCCCAGTATTGGAAAGCACCATCCGACGCACGTGACAGCCCCCGTCAAATAATTTGTCTTTTTTTCCCCACATAGCGACGCGAGATCAGCGGAGCAAAGTCAAGCCCAGACTTTGCTGGCGTCCGACAGCGCATCGGGGAAATGACGCCGCTCGCCCGCCGGCCGAGTGCGAAGACTCAACTCCGCTTTGGCGCTCGGGCAGTGAAGAGAGGATTGCAAAAGCGGCGGGCACTTTGGACCGCTCTTCAAAAGCGGGCGGGCACGCTCTCGTGCAAAGGCACACATGGCTCGGAGGTCAAGCCTTTGATGCCGGCCTAAGTGCCTCGGAGCGCGCGAGGCGAGCACAAACACACACAAAACCCGCGGCTGCCCCCGGACTCTGACGCTGCACTTTCCCTCGGTCACTCGGTCCCTCGGTCGGTCGGACGCATCGACGGAGCCTCGTGAAGTGAATGTTCAGATGCGGCGTGGTCTCGAGGCGACCCGGGAGAAAGCGGCGTCGAGCGCCCTCTTTGGAGCTCCGCAGGACCGTCGAGCAGGCAAGCACTTGCCCCCCCCCACCACCCAACTTCCATTTCCAGCTCTGGCCTGCCTGTGCGGAGTTTGCGTCTTCTCCCCGCGCGCACCGCGAACCGATGGAAGATTTTGTCCATTGGAAGGGACAAAAGAGCGACCAAGTGACACGCGCATCCGATCGAGTCAAGCGCTAACGTGATGTCGAGCGTCCAAAGCGCGACGCCGCGCGCATTGGCACTTTTGATCCAGAGTGACAAGCATCTGGCGGCCAGCCAGCCGCCAGTTAGCGTGAGAGCATCGCGTGGCGGTCCACTGGCTGCTTTTGCTCCAATATGACAAACAGATGGACTCCAATGCGCGACGCCGACGGCGGCCCTTTCAAAGCAAAGGCCTTTGTTGCTCAAGAGTCGGGCACCGCCGGCTCCGGCGGAGCGTCCGATCAAGCCAACGGCATCGCAACCCAAAACAAAACAGGAAGTATCCCAAAAATTCCCCCGCTGTGCGCCGCGTCTTCAGTGCGCAGCAGCCGTTGCCATTCGTCCAACGGCGAGTCTGCGGGTGACCGCTCCGCGCCTTTTCACGTGAGCCTGCTAAGGAAACGCTAAAAGGGCAGGACGCTCGTCACTCGGGAGTGCTCACGAGCCATCTGCTTTCTTCAGCCCACCCTAAGACCAACGATCAACAAACACGCACGCTCGGTGCCGCCGATGCGTCCGGGCTAGCGATGCGCTGCGCAGAGCGACGAAATGATCCAGCCGGGACACCCTAACCACTGACTGGACTCGCTTTCGGGATCTGGGAGAGGTGGAAATAAGGGCCTGACTTGCCGGAGGTGACGAAACCCGGGGACCCGAGCAGACAGTAAGCCTCCAAAACCGCAGCAGCAGCTCTGCCGCATCCGCGAAGCGCAACCAGCTGACCGCCGAGAGCCTCGAAAGAGTTGCTTGCTATCAGGCGGGCGGCGTCATCTGCCAGCCATGCGTGCCCCCTTCCCACCATGGGGAACGAGGACCTGCTCCGCAGATGTCTCACGCTTCACTTGCTCTCTCTCTCGCTCGTGCTTTGCCGTTTGCATGCAGCTCTTGAGATGCCACCTCCCGATTGAAGTCGGACTGCGTCGTCGGGATTCCGGTGGCATTCGCCGCACGTTCGGCGCGCTCAAGCTGTGTTTTGGAGAATGCTCGACTTCAATTGAGAGTTTCTGAAAAAGCTTCCAAAGACGACCTTCAGCCCAAATTGGAAGTCTGATTTGCGCTTTGAGCGCTCAACGATGCGGGCCGACCTTTGAAAAGCCACCCGAATCATCGTCGGTCCACCTCGATGTGCGTTGACTGACCGACTTAAGCGGAAGCCTTCAAAGACGGCCTCTGTCCCGTGTCAGCGCCGCTTTCGATCGTCCGTCTTAGACCGACCGGATCAGCAGTCGCCGAGCCGCTTCGTTGCGTTCTTGTTTTTTGGGTGCGCTTTGTGTTCTCAATTGAAAATAAGTTCGAGGAAGCCCCGCATCAAACATGGCCGCTTTACGGATGGGGGGGGGATCTCTGCTTTGTCCTCCCGCTGAGTCCCCCCACCTGTTTCTGATGATTTGAGCCAGAGCCCGCCGTGCCTTTCAAGAGGCCGCTCCCTCCTCATCTCTTTGATGTAACCTGACCTCGCGCTTCCAACTCGCCGCTCTCCGGACCGACCCTCGACGACGACGACGGCAGACGTGCCGAGACGCTAACGGGCGTGCCCAGACGGATGATGGAGGCGCGCGAGGGGGGTGGGGGCGACGGTCACGTGATGGCAGCCGCCGGTGCGCTCGGGAGCAGTCAAACCTGGCGCGTCTGCGAGTGGCGCACGCGAGAGAGTGGAGATGAAAGAGTGGCGGCTTTGACTTTCACAGGAGGCCCGGCCGGCGTTGGGGCGGGGGGCTCTGCGGGAGGGGCGGCGCGGTGGGAGAGGGCACGGGGAGCGCGCCGCAATCACAACAGCTGGGTCACTTTCAAACGGCCCCGTTCCGCCATTCATCCCCGCCAACGCAAAAAGTCCGTTTGCGTTGGCGGGGCAAGCGGACACGGGGGGCGCAGGTTGTGAAAAGGAACGAGAGCCAGACGCAGAAGGACGCCAAGCGGCGACGGAGCATCTCCGGGGAGACGTGCCCTGAGCCCAGTTTTGGAAAGCACCATCCGACGCACGTGACAGCCCCCGTCAAATAATTTGTCTTTTTTTCCCCACATAGCGACGCGAGATCAGCGGAGCAAAGTCAAGCCCAGACTTTGCTGGCGTCCGAAAGCGCATCGGGGAAATGACGCCGCTCGCCCGCCGGCCGAGTGCGAAGACTCAACGTGGGCACGCTGCGTTGAAAGCTTTGCCAGCAGCGCGCACCTCGGCGGAGCCGCCCGATTCAGCTCCGCCATGGGCACTCGGGACACGGCGATGCCGCGCTTCGGCGAGTTGTGCCCGAGAGGGGCTTTGAAAGAAGCCCGCCCTCTGCTGCGACGCCTCCTGTGCTTCTTTCCGGTGATGGCAAGCAAGCTGGACTTTTGGGCTCAGCGTAGGCGCCGGCCGGCTCATTTGCGGCAGGGCTGCTCTCCGAGGGCCGCGTGCCATCCCTCCCTGCCGCAAGCCCCCTGATTCAAAGGAGCGGATCGTGGCCATGCTCTGCAAAAGTCGGAGGAGGCTCCTTGAAATGGGGTGGCTCGCGGGGGGTCGCAGAGCGGCCCTCCAGGACTTCAAGTCAGGTTAACTGGACATTTCCTGATACAAGTCGCTGGTTAGCGAAAGCGGAATGGGCTCAAGGCTCGCAAACGGTCCCTTCACACGTCAACGCACGCACCACGCTGATACGCCCTGTGCAGCCGCCAGCGTTTTGGTTTGATCTTCCCCACTCTTCAAAGTGCTCGTCTCACAGCAAACGTGAGCCCTGACAATCACGCTCCAAATGGAAACGGCGGCAGCGCAATGACGGACGGACCCCCGCGCTCGCTCAGGATGCTTTGCTCGGCTTCAAATCGACGGTCGCCCGCCCGGGAAAGTCTGAAGAGCGATGGCGGGAGAGACTCATGGAAGAAGGGGTTGGGGAAGAGCGATGGCCGCCGCTTTGATCTTTGGCGGCCTGTCTGGTTTAAAAAAAAAAGGGATCCAGTCACCGTGAGCGTTCCCCCCTCCCAAATGAATGCCGGCACTTTGAAATGATGTGAACGTGCAGGAGGCAAACGAGAGGAGTATCGCCGCTTAAGAAATTGACATTGCAATGAGCATTTCTGTCTGGACTTAGGCAAAGCTCCAACCATGAGAGGCGGCGTACACCCTGTACTGGTCGCCGGCCAATCACAGTTGTCACTTTGCTTTTTAACCAATCACTTCAATTTGTCTTCTGTGATGGGGATGTTGTGTGCGGTCACTTTCAGACGTGATGTTGCAACGGCAACATGGACATTTTGTCTGGCTTAAAAGACCCAAAAAATGAATTCCCCCTCTTAAACGGCTACACGAATTTTGCTCATCTGAAGAATAAAATGCGTCCTCCCGCTTCCTCACTTGGTGTTGCAGAGGGGGGCTTGGTTTCTGCATCAAAGCAAAATGAGCCCGAATCACTGCGATGACGCGGTTCTTCCGTTCAACGGCCAAATGAGCCTTACTTTGGTTTGGGACCGTGCGAGGATCTGACAAAGCTTTGAGGCTCGTCAGTCCGTCACCAGCTGCTGCGGCAAAGGGCAAGCGGGCAATTCAAGGCCAGTGAAAAAAACACACACAACGTCGTAGATCAAAGGAGGCATGTGTGGCGAGTCCATTTGAGAAAAAAAAAGGGGGGGGCGGTTTCGGCCGGGTGGGTGTCGTCCTAGCGCGCTCGAACGTCCTGCCCCGCCGCTGCTGATTGGCTGCGCGCGCACCCAAGGGGGGGAAGTTTGAATAAAATACAAGAGCGTGGCCCCATCGCACGGCTCATCTCCGAGAAGCCTCCTCCAAGCCAAATTGCCTTCGGCGCGCCTTTTCCTTATCATTTGAAGAAAGAAAAAGAGAACTGGCGTTCAGTATGAGGGGACTCAAGATGACAGCGCTCCGGGCCGCCTCGTCGCTGCTGCCGCTCGTGCTGGTCGTGATGCAGTCCGGGGCCGGGCTGTGCGCGCGGAGGTTCCGCGGCGGCCGCAACCCGCCACCGCGACGCGCGACGCCCGCGTACCGGGCGGCGACGGCGACCGCGGCGGCGAGCGGCGAGCGCGGCGACGCCGCCGAGAGCTTCCCGCTGGATTTCACCGCCGTGGAGGAGAACATGGACAACTTCATGACGCAAGTGAAGAACCTGGCGCAGTCGCTGTACCCGTGCTCGGCGCAGAAGCTGGACCACGACATGCGGCTCCACTTTGTGGACAACGCGTCGGTCACGTGCAACGACGGGAGCCCGGCCGGGTACGTAAAGAGCCGCCGACAGACAGCACCTGCGCGACCAGTTACGCAAGGTCGGGCAACTTTCGCTCTCGGCGTTGAAAATTTGACAAGAAAGTCCCCCCCCTCCCCCGAATTGTGGCTCAGGGTCCAAAATGGGTCTGGTTCCACTTCAATGGAAGTCAATTTGGGGTGAGCGATGGCCCTCCAGTCTGTTGCGGCTTTTCCGAGCTCCCGAGTAAGGCGCAGGGTTGCCGTCCTGCGCGCGCGCGCGTCCACTTCAGCTTTAGTTTGCAAGCCATCTCTTCTCCACGCATCCTCGCCTGCTGCCAATCTCCTGGCTCGCTTCCCTTACCCTTCTCATCATATTTGCGACGCCGTCGCTCGTAGATGGACGTTGAGGACGGAGGCCGCTCAAGAGTTTGGCATCAATGCAGGGCAACGCGGGAAAGAATGCGAGGCGTCCGTCCCCAACACTCGGCGGAGTGAAATCCCCCCCTGGCTCCTTCGTATTCATGTGCCGGGAATTTCCTTTTGGATTCAAGCTCACCAAACTCAAGTCCCGTCTGCCGCCTTGCGTATGTCAACGTGGCCGTTTTGCCGATTGCCAGTCTTGAAATCACATCCATCATTCCTCCGTTAGCAGCGAGCGCGCTGAAGCCATCGGCCCTCGAGAGACGCGGCTTGCTCCTTTTTGCATTCGGCTCCGCGTTTGGCTGTCGGGTAAGATGCGCGGCATCGAGTACGTGTGCGAAAACGTCGGCTTCATCTTCGGTCGTTTGAGCTCGGTGGTTTCAAGCGCTTGGAAGTGAGCGTCGCCGACTGCGGCCCGCCCGCCGAAAGCCGTGAAATATGACGCGGCATCCGAGCAAAGGCGTTCCGATGCGGTCCCCAACACGCGTTGGGCTGTCAGGAGGGTGTCGCCGCGGCCGCTCGCCCGTCTCGTCGACACGCCGGCGACCGCTCGCTTCGGAAAGTCCGCCTTGCCCCGGAACGGGTCGCGCGGGACTGCGTCGCTCCGCAGCTGGAGTGCCTCCCGCAATCAAACGAGGCGGTCGCGCGTGTTGTGGTGACATCGCCGCTGAAGAATGAGGAGCTCAAAGGAACGTCGCAGCGCCTGGACGCCATATCGGCAATCTTCCCTCGCACTCGCCTTTTTGCCACCGCTGCGGCCCGCCGTCACCTTCTTGACGAGGGTGTACTTATCGGTTGATTCGTTTCAGAAGATGGGATTCAACAAAGCAACAGGATGCTCACGTTCAAGATTCTGAATAAGCGAGACCAGAAATTGCGGAGGCTTTGCGAAATGCCGTATTTTGGGAATACTACTCAAGACGCAAAGCTCTTGCGTCCCTGGAGCTTGTGCGGGGGCCAATGACGTGTTCTTGGGTGTCCCTCAGGTATTACCTGAAAGAATCCAGAGGAAGCAGACGCTGGCTGATATTCCTCGAGGGTAAGTACAAAGCATGGCTATGCCGCCCCCCCCCTTTCTATGGTGCTCAGCCAGGGACGCTTCTTGGGAATGACTTTGTGCTCTCTGTGCACCCTGCGCGCAGGCGGCTGGTACTGCTTCAACAAAGAGAACTGCGACAGCCGATATGAGACCATGAGGGGGCTGATGAGCTCGTCCAAGTGGCCTCAAACCAAAAGCGGTCGGCCTCGCCTTACCCGTCCGATATTCCACACTTTCACCGCCGCAACTTCTCGCACGACATCTTCCACATGAACGACAAAGCAACGCGCTTCCCTCGCATTTGAAACTGTCCGTCCAACGGCACAACGTTTACATGCTGGTTTCGGGTCTTCTTCTTTCTTTTGCACGAGCGAATTCGGGGTGGGTTCAAAAAGGTCTGGCAGGAAGCCGCTCACTAACACCGGCCGCCATTTGCCGTCGAGACTGCGAGCAAATGACTTACGTGCACGTCGGGGGTCGACGCTCCGAGAGCGCGGACGTCTCCGTCTTCGGTGGCGCCGCACTAACTCTAATCGGCGCGGTCATGATGCCGGCGAGGACGAGGGGGGGTGTCGGGAGTGGCCGAACGGCTCCTGACGCGTGCGGGCGATGTGTCTGCGCAGGCACCGGGATCCTGTCTCCGCTGCCGGAGGAAAACCCTCACTGGTGGAATGCCAACATGGTGTAGGTTGACTCCTCCCCACTCGGGTTGTTTGTTTGAAATGCGTTGTGATTCCTCGGGACAGCCGGTGACTTGGCTACTGTTGCTCCAGGTACGTCCCGTACTGCTCCAGCGACGCGTGGAGCGGCGCCAGCGCCAAAACGGAGCAGAGTAAGTTGTCGCTCGCCACTCCCAATGGAGCTCGCAAGGGAAACCCATGCCGCACCTTGTTTGTGTGCTGCGAGGAGGCGGCTACGCTTTTATGGGCTCGCTGATCATTCAAGAGGCGGTGAAGGCGCTGCTTGAGAAGGGGCTGGACAGCGCCAAGGTTCTGCTGCTCGCTGGGAGCAGGTGCGTTGAACGCAGGAACGGCGCCGATCGGCGGCCCCATCGGCCATCCCAAGATGTGCGATCCCATGTGCGTGCAGTGCTGGCGGGACGGGGGTGCTGCTGAACGTGGACCGCGTGGCAGAGCTCCTGGAGGGCCTGGGCCACACCGGGATACACGTGCGCGGCCTGGCCGATTCCGGCTGGTTCCTGGACAACAAGCAGTACGACTTGACGGACTGCTTGGACGCGCTCAGCTGCGCTCCGACCGAGACCATCAAGAGAGGCATCAGGTAGGCACCCGCCGGTCAGAAGTTGACCTGTTGAGTTTGGCAAGCGCCTCCGCCGAGAGACCTGCAGCAACGCTGCCGAACTGGGACAGGCCCACTCTCGGAGCTCACCCGCAGCCAACTGAAGCGGCGTGGAATCGAGACGGCACATTTGTCTTTCTTTTGCGATGCAAGCGCGCCACCTGCTGGACCCTTTCGGGCAGTGCCACACTTGGCCGCGGCGAATCGCTCAGTGACCTCCACGACGTCTTTGACCTCCTCGGCAGGTACTGGGGAGGGCTGGTCCCAGAGAAATGCAGACAAGCCCACCAAGGAGAAGAGTGGAACTGCTTTTTTGGCTACCGAGTGTTTCCCTCCATCAAAAGTACGCTTCGGCCCTACGCAAATCCAATGCACCGATCCACGGGGAGCATCTCGCTTTGAAATTTTGGCCCTTTTAGGCCCGGTCTTTGTGGTCCAGTGGCTGTTCGACGAGGCCCAGTTGACCGTCGACAACATTCAGCTGACAGGACAGCCCGTGCAGGAAGGCCAGTGGCGTTACATCCAAAATCTGGGGCTGGAGCTGAGGAATACGCTCAAAGATGTCCCGTGAGTGAACGTCTTGGGTTTTTGTCGTGGGGGTGGGGGTGAAAAAGGATTGAAAAACGCCTTGCATTTTAGAGCCATGTTCGCCCCGGCGTGCCTCTCGCACGAAGTCATCACAAGAAGGTGAGTTGAGGGCGCCTCCGCGTGCGCTTTGCCGGGCTTGCTTGTGAGTTGAGAGCATCCTCTGGTGTGGCCTCGCAGCTACTGGACGGACGTGCAGGTCAAAGGCACCTCCTTGCCCCGGGCGCTGCACTGCTGGGACCGCAGCCTCCAGGACAACAGGAACAACAAAGCCCCGGCCAAAGGTTGCCCCGTGCATCTGATGGACAGCTGCCCGTGGCCGCACTGCAACCCCACCTGCCCCGCCGTCCGAGACCAGTTCACGGGCCAGGACATGAACGTCATCCAGTTCCTCATGCACATGGGCTTCGACGTGCAGAAGATGGCGCAGCAGCAGGGCTTGGAGCCCGGCAAGCTCCTGGGCATGCTGAGCAGCGGCAGCTAAAGGGACTGGCGCCGGCCGGCCAGCCCACCCACAAAAAGCCCCGCCCCGCCCCGCTCTACGTTCCAGCCCGAGTGGCGATGCGGCGGCGGGCGGGGCTCTTGAGGCCAGTGTCCGTACCCGATACCTCCAACCGCTCTCTCCGCCTTCGTCTTCCCTCTTCCGACAGACGTCCCGTCCCGTTCACTGGCGTACCTCAAAGCCAAAACCGAACCCAAGCAATCAGATTAGCCGCCGCGCACCATGGCCGCGATATTCATTTGCAGACTCTGAAGATGCCCACCACGCTTTGATTTGTACAAATGCGTTTTGGGAATACTATTAAAGCACAAATGGAGTTGAAAAGAAAACGACTGTGGAGAAACGCAGCCAAGTCCAAAATGGCGAGACATCGCCACTCCGCAGATGGACGCGATTGTGGCAGGCGTGACCGTGCGCCTGCCGCAGTCTTTCTCGACTCTCTTATGATGCCTACTTAAGTAGCGGCTCGAGTTCCGCGACATGTCAGAGCTGCCGTTTTGGTTGGCAACCGCATTAATCGAGTGTCCACAATGTCGACACGTGAAGCGTGTCCGATATTTGTCGCAAGTGGAACGAGTGCACCATGCCACTAATCGGCTCAAGGCATCAATTACAGAGACGGCGGCCACGAGCTGAGCTCAATACACTCCGCTCGTGCCGAATAACTCACCGCTGGGCGCGAGGAACGGGGGGGCCGTGTGCTGCCAAGACGCCCAACTTGAGAAACAAGCGATTCGTTCCAAAATCGGCACCTTCCCTGTCGACTGAATTGAACTACAAATTACGGCTGCTCGGTACACCCGCGGGGCCTTTGGGGTCATCGGGATGAGCTACATGCACACACATGCGCACACACACACGCACCACAGTGCCATTTGATTCAAGTACCTCTTGAATCTCCCCCACACAATGCCCAAAGAACCCTCAGTTCAATGCAAAGGGAAGCAAATAGTGTGCGTAGAGAACATTCTGAGTCTTTGTTTAGGTTCTTTCAAGTGCTCCTTGTGTCAACTCCGTGCTTCAAAATCATCATCGGGATCATCTTTGACGAGACTGGCAATGTTGTACGGACTCGTGTCTTTGGAAGGGCGGATTTTCCTCACACCATCCACAGAAGGAACGCAATTATTCATCATTTTATTCTGTAACATATTTTTCACAGAAGAAACTTCAACTACGTCGGCTATTTGCGTATTTATTTTGTTGTGTAAATCATATTTATAAGTGCTATTTTTTTCCCACAGAGAAGTGATTCTTTGTAAAATTGTAAATACATGGCTGGTTTGCCCCCCCCCCCATGTGTTAACTGCCTGTCTTTGTGTTTGACCCGAAAGAGAAGACACAATACATACGTACAAAGTAGACGCGCACATGTGTGAGATATATATATATATATATATATATATATATATAGAGAGAGAGAGAGAGAGAGAGAGAGAGAGAGAGAGAGAGAGAGATAGAGATAGAGATAGAGATAGAGATAGATAGATATATATATAGATATATATAGATATATATTAGAGCTGTCCATTTAGCGCGTTTTTATCGACATTAAATGAATTTTATCGGGATCAAAATTTTTCTCGCGAGATTAACGCGGCAGACGTCACAGCGGATGTTACGTTGCTCTATAAATAAACCAGAAACAAAACATCAAGCGCGCTGCGCGGGTCCACGCACGTTTGTTTTGCCAGCCACTGCAGCGCGAGACACCGAAAACGGATAATTAAATAGTTTATGAATGGAAAGTTTACTTTTAAAAAGTTGCCAGATTGTTCCAATGACAAGACCAAAGTTACCTGTATGTTTTGCAGTCGTAAACTGAGCTATCATCATAGCACGTCGAGTCTGAAATACCACTTAGTGGCCAAGCACACAGCTGACGTGAGTATAACTCCGCCCCCTCGTCTAAGACAGACGGCCATGGATCATTTCAAAGCAAACAGCGTGAGCTAAAATGTTGCTAGAACAGAGGTGTCTTTATTTAGCTCATTTTTGCATAGTTGTCATGGTTGTCCGTCTGCAATCTGACATTTAAACGAAGTAAATTGCGTTGCAGCTGGGGTAATCATGCCGGCGCTCCACTTCCGGGATTGACTATTGGGACTTGTAGTTCTTTTGTCCGATTCGACTTGATATGTTTGTGTTCTATGCTTTCTTACGTTTAAAACAATGAATAATGATGACGATAATGATACATAGTGAAATCAGGGCTGATTACATTATTTATTAAACGTATTGTTAGATAAAGGTATTCATTAATGTCAATTATATACATATTTACATTGCGATGCAGAAAGATAGATATATTAATTTTTTACTGCATTTATGTGTAGTTTAGGTTATTACCTGCTTCTGATACTTCTGTTACAACTACTACTACTCCTACCTCTGCTGCAAGGTGCTCCAATAAATGATCCAAAAAGTACAGAACGAGAGCTCCTTCCATGCTGACCGACAATCCCTATCTGAACAACCATTACTGATTGCCAGCGAGAGCCTCCATTACAAGAATCCGAAATGATGTCGACACAAAACCGTAGAGAGACTTCCGAGCAAGAAGGACCAACAGAATCAGCATAGCCTGACTGCTGTGTTCAAAGCAAATTTGAGAAAAACGAAGTATGCAACCATGGCTTAAATCCATTATAGGCTGAGTGCTAGTTTACCTTAGATGTGCACTTTATAATGTTATATTGCGCTGTTTTGATTCCATAAAAAGAGCTGTTCAAGCAGCTGTTGTGTGACAAAATATTGTTTTCACTGTTGTTGATGGACAGTAATATTGTGTGAGAGATAATGTGTGAATAATTGCTCCAAGTGAAAAATGTTCGTCAAATTGAAAATCGAAATTATTTCAGTAAATATTTGCATTTTGCACATAGAAAACTGATTCATGATTCCATGTTGATGAGAGCATTAAAATGGGGGAAAATAGGACAAAAAATATAAAAGGAAATTCAGAAACGATAAAAAATGCGTGAGTAATCATGATTAATTTTTAGTTAATTTGAGTTAATTATGACAGTTGAGGCGGCCCGGTCGTCCAGTGGTTAGCACGTCGACTTCACAGTGCAGAGGTGCCGGGTTCAATTCCAGCTCCGGCCTCCCTGTGTGGAGTTTGCATGTTCTCCCCGGGCCTGCGTGGGTTTTCTCCGGGCACTCCGGTTTCTTCTCACATTCCAAAAACATGCATGGCAGGCTGATTGAACACTCTAAATTGTCCCTAGGTGTGACTGTGAGCGTGGTTGGTTGTTTGTCTCTGTGTGCCCTGCGATTGGCTGGCAACCGATTCAGGGTGTCCCCCGCCTACTGCCCGGAGACAGCTGGGATAGGCTCCAGCACCCCCCGCGACCCTAGTGAGGATCAAGCGGTTCGGAAAATGGATGGATGGATATGACAGTTGAGTTTTTAATTATATTAAATATTTTAATCGTTTGACAGCTCTAATATATATATATATATATATATATATATATATATATATATATATATATATATATATATATATATATATATATATATATATATATATATATATATATATATATATATATATATATATATGTCAAACGATTAAAATATTTAATATAATTAAAACTCAACTGTCATATCATTCATCCATTTTCAATGTTGATTCTCACTAGGTCATGAAAATATATATATATATATACCCCATGACCTAGTGAGGATCAAGCTGTTCGGAAAATGGATGGATGGATATGACAGTTGAGTTTTTAATTATATTAAATATTTTAATCGTTTGACATATATATATATATATATATATATATATATATATATATATATATATATATATATATATATATATATATATATATATATATATATATATATATATATATATATATATATATATATATATATATATATATATATATTAGAGTTGTCAAACGATTAAAATATTTAATATAATTAAAAAAAAAAAAAATATATATATATATATATATATATATATATATATATATATATATATATATATATATATATATATATATATATATATATATATATATATATATATGATCAGATACCCTGCAGGAATAATCAGGTAGCCAAAGGAAGAGATTCAGACCACGGATGTTAAGACCAAAGCTCCTAACCATGCATGGAGGGTTCCATCCCAAATCCAGCACCCTGAGACTGTACGCAAGCCGAAAGGAAGGAGGCCGGGGACTAGTGAGTGTGAGAGCCACTGTCCAGGATGAAACATCCAAGCTCCATGAATACATCAAGGAGAAGGCTCCAACGGATGATGTACTCAGAGAATGTCTCAGACAATGGGGAACAGAGGATGAGGTGCTGGAAGAGGGACCATCATGGGAGGACAAGCCCCTACACGGGATGTACCACCGGACCATAAGTGAAGTGGCTGATCTCAAGAAGTCCTATCAGTGGCTAGAGAGGGCTGGCCTGAAGGACAGCACAGAGGCACTCATCCTGGCTGCTCAGGAGCAGGCCCTGAGCACCAGAGCCATTGAGGCCCAGATATACCACACCAGACAAGACCCAAGGTGTAGGTTGTGCAAAGAGGCACCCGAGACGATCCAACACATAACTGCAGGGTGTAAAATGCTGGCAGGGAAAGCCTACATGGAACGCCATAACCAGGTGGCTGGCATAGTCTACGAAACATCTGTGCCGAGTATGGACTGGAAACCCCAAGGTCAAAATGGGAAACACCTCCCAAGGTGGTGGAGAATGACCGAGCGAAGATCCTGTGGGACTTCCAGATCCAGACTGACAAGATGGTAATGGCGAACCAACCGGATATTGTGATCATTGATAAAGGGCAGAAGAAAGCCGTTGTAGTGGATGTAGCGGTCCCAAGTGATGGAAACATCAGAAAGAAGGAACACGAGAAACTCGAGAAATACCAAGGGCTCAGAGAGGAGCTGGAGAGAGCCTGGAAGGTAAAGGTGACAGTCGTGCCTGTGGTGGTCGGAGCACTCGGGCAGTGACCTCCAAACTAGATGAGTGGTTGCAACAGATCCGGGAACAACATCGGACATCTCAGTCCAGAAATGTGCAGTGCTGGGAACAGCAAGGATACTGCGCAGAACCCTCAAGCTTCCTGGCCTCTGGTAGAGGACCCGAGCTGAATGGGGACGGACACCACCCGAGGGGTGAGATGAGGAATTTTTTTTTTAATATATATATATATATATATATATATATTATATATTATATATATATATATATTAGAGCTGTCAGTTTAGCTGTTTTTATTGCCATTAATTTAAATGAATTTTATCGGGATCAAAAATGTTCTCGCGAGATTAACGCGGCAGACGTCACAGCGGATGTTACGTTGCTCTATAAATAAACCAGAAACAAAACATCAATCGCTCTGCACAGGTCCACGCACGTTTGTTTTGCCAGCCACGGCAGCGCGAGACACCGAAAACGGATACTTAAATAGTTTATGAATGGAAAGTTTACTTTTAAAAAGTTCCCAGATTGTTCCAATGACAAGACCGAAGTTACCTGTATGTTTTGCAGTCGTAAACTGAGCTATCATCATAGCACGTCGAGTCTGAAATACCACTTAATGGCCAAGCACACAGCTGACGTCCGTACTCCGCCCCCTCTCTCAGACCGACAGCTATGGATCATTTCAAAGCAAACAGCGTGGGCTAAAATGTTGCTAGAACAGGGGTGTCTTTATTTAGCTCATTTTTGCATAGTTGTCATGTTTGTCCGTCTGCAATCTGACGTTTAAACGAAGTAAATTGCGCTTCAGCTTGGGATAATCAAGCCGGCGCTCCACTTCCGGGATTGAGTATTGGGACTTGTAGTTCTTTTGTTCGATTCGACTTTATGTTTGTGTTGTATGGTTTCTTACGTTTAAAACAATGAATAATGATGACGATAATGATACATAGTGAAATCAGGGTTGATTACAGCATTTAGCCTTCAGTCGCACTGCTCCTATGCTCTGGAACAGTCTACCTACGGACCTCCAAAACTGTACACCTCTCTCCACTTTCAAATCCCGTTTAAAAACTCACCTGTTTAGGACTGCCTACAATACCTAATTCTCCCACTTCCCATGTCTTGTGATTTTATGTCCTGTTTTTATATAATACTTCTCTTATCTATTTTTTATATTGTATTTCCTCATTGTTTGTACAGTGTCCTTGGGTGGCATGAAAGGCGCTTTTAAATAAAATGAATTATTATTATTATTATTATTTATTAAACGTATTGTTAAATAAAGGTATTAATTAATGTCAATTATATACATATTTACATTGTGATGCAGAAAGATAGATATATTAATTTTTACTGCATTTATGTTCTGTTTAGGTTATTACCTGCTTCTGATACTTCTGTTACAACTACTACTCCTACTACTTCTGCTGCAAAGTGCTCCAATAAATGATCAAAAAAGTACAGAACGAGAGATCCTTCCATGCTGACCGACAATCCCTATTCAGGGGGCCGTGAAAAATTATAGGCTAAGTACTAGTTTACCTTAGATGTGCACTTTATATTGCGCTGTTTTGATTCCATAAAAAGAGCTGTTCAAGCAGCTGTTGTGTGACAAAATATTTTTTTCACTGTTGTTGATGGACAGTAATATTGTGTGAGAGATAATGTGTGAATAACTGCTCCAAGCGAAAAATGTTCATGTAAAATTGAAAATCGAAATTATTTCAGTAAATATTTGCATTTTGCACATAGAAAACTGATTCATGATTCCATGTTGATGAGAAGATTTAAAATGGGGGAAAATAGGACAAAAAATATAAAAGGAAATTCAGAAACGATAAAAAATACGTGAGTAATCATGATTAATTTTTAGTTAATTTGAGTTAATTATAACAGTCGAGTTTTTAATTAGATTAAATATTTTAATCGTTTGACAGCTCTAATATATATATATATATATATATATATATATATATATATATATATATATATATATATATATATATATATATATATATATATATATATATATATATATATATTTATATCTGTTTCTAACATGTTTGTGGATGATCCCCCTCACATATCTATTAATATTACAATTCTTGTATTATTAGACAGGTTGAAGGAAAAACCACCCAAAGACTTCCAGTTGTGAAATGTGCAGAAGGAAAAACCACCCAAAGACTTCCAGTTGTGAAATGCGCAGGAGGTCATAAAACGGTTTGATTTGAAGTTGTCAGATTGGACCCTTTTCCAAGGTCAAAACCAAGCTCAGCACTCCCAATTGTTGAGCTGTTAGCTTCTGATCCCAAGAGTTTTTCCACTGCGATGTGACTTTCATGCAGGTTAGAACTGTTGCTGAGCTGCTCTAATATGTGCGCTATTTGAGGGCATTCATGGCAATTCATGAAGCACCTACGCCATGAAATGCGCAGGTATTGATTGGGTCTCCCTCCAAGAATCCTTTTTTTCCAACTTTAGCCTATAAACTCAACTACATCACTAGACATTGACGGGCTTCTTGAGATAAAAATAAACACGTAAAAATAAAAAGAGTGATGTAGTGCTGATGTGTTGGCACGCAAGCAAAACACGGCAGTCAAGTTCATTCTAAAATACAACGTTTTTGGTTTTGTTGTTCTTCTGCGAACCAGAGCATAATGAGCTCGTAAATAATGTGTTGACCTTTCGCTCAACATTTGGAGCATTCCAAGTGTTGCTGGACCATTTTGTGGTTTAGCAAAACAAGTTTCTGTTCAGATGCTTCGATGCAGGAACATACTTGCAACTTGATGTCGCTCGTGCTCACAATGTGATTAACAAAAACACACGCAAATCTCACAAGTAGGGTCAGTATTTTGGGTACCTAGCAATTCAGGTTCAACTTCCAAGCTGAAATCCGCCGGCGCTTGTGTCTAATTTTACCATGGGCTGGTGCGTAATTGCCGTGCGGAATGGGCGTCTCAGCCTTTGGCCCTGTTATTACACGCTGTCCAAACGCCAGTTTCATCCGGCAGGCGCTGTGACTCAGCCTCCCAAGAAAGACGACTCCCCCGCTGCCGCCCGCCACACGTAGCCTCCCGCACCGCCGCGGAATACAGAGCCCCTATTTATAGCGCCGGCCGGGGGCCCGCAACCCAGGGCGTGCCTGCACTTTGATTTCAGCAGCCGTCCCGAGCGAGCCGCCGCCAAGCGCGGTCAGACGAAAGGCAAACGGCGACGAGAGAGGACGATCGGAGTTGTCGGACGGAAGGCTGCAATGGAAACGGCGAGCGAGTTGCCTGACGGGACCAAAGAACAAGCGAAGCCTTCGGTCGGCGACGGCTCGGCTGCATGAGCGACTCGCCGACTTGATCTGGGGAAGGGCTGACCTCGGAATACGCCGGAGAACTTTTTGAAAGCGCCAGCGAGGAAAGATTTGCTGGGACAGACTTGATGACAAACCTCGATGGTTCCCTCACGCCGCCACTGCTCCGAGCCAAAAAGACAAATTGCTATTTGGATCGAAGGTCACTTCTTTTGAATCCGTGACGGAATCTACAGGGAAGGCACCTCTGAAAGGCAAGCCCAAAAGAAAAGTCTTCCCGAACAATTTGGACGGCTGCCGTCAGGGCGCAAGCAACGCCCGCGCGCGCGCGCGCCACGAGCGATGGACGCTCACGGCGGCCACTACCTCAACAAAGACGCCGTGCTGTCGCCTTTAGGCGCGGCCCGGATGTGCCAGCTGCTCTTGGGCTCCAGCATCGTGGCCCTGGTGTCGCACGGCGCGGGCTACGGCGCCACCTACGGCTACTTCTGCATGTTCGCGTGGTGCTTCTGCTTTGCCGTCACGCTGGTGGTGTTCAGCCTGGACATCACGCGACTCCACGTCTGCATGCCCGTCTCGTGGGACAACTTGACGGTGGCTTTCGCCATGCTGGCGACGCTCATGTACGTCACCGCCTCGGCGGTGTACCCCGTCTACTTCCTGGAAGCGGACTGCCCCGACGAGGGCTGCGAGCGGCAAGCCTACCGCATCGCCGTGACCGTCGTCTCCAGCGTGTCGGTCTTCCCTTACGCCGCCGAAGTGTTCATAACTCGCGCCAAGCCGGGCGCCGTGGTGGGCTACATGGCGACCGTCTCCGGTCTCCTCAAGGTGGCGCAGGGATTTGTGGCCTGCATTATTTTCGGAGCGCTGGACAATTACGGCGAGTACGACAACTACGTCGCCACCGAGTACTGCGTGGTGGTGTACGGCCTGTGCTTCTCCATCACCGTGCTGGTGGTGTTGCTGACGATATCCGGCAGGACGTCGTCCCTGCGCTTCCCCTTTGATCGCTTTGTGATCGTCTACACCTTCGTGGCCGTGATCCTCTACCTGAGCGCTGCGCTGGTGTGGCCCATCTTCAGCTTCGACAAGAAGTACGGCCTGACGACTCGCCCGGAGGTGTGTCCGCGTGGAGAATGCCCTTGGGACAGCAAGTTGGTGGTGGCCGTGTTCACCGTCGTCAACCTCGTCCTTTATTTTGTTGACCTGATCTACTCGCAGAGGATTCGCTTTGTCACCAGTGCCGCCGTCTGAATGTGCATCCATCCATCCGTCCGTCCGTGCTTTTTCTCATGTCTCGATGTCTCCGAAAGACTTTTATCCCGGGACGTGGGGTGTGTCCAGAGAGCTTTTTCCCACGCGAGCTGACGCTCACGCCGGTTGTGCCGAGTGCTTGTGTAGTGTGTTTAATAAAGCGCAGATAGCCGAGCTTCCGCTGTGGCTTCTTCGACTAATCCTCCGTCCTTGGATTTTCCGGCAGTTGGGATGCTGCCTCTCACAGGTCAGTCGAGGTATTACAAAAGACATTCCGGGGGTGGGCAATTCCAGTCCCGGAGGGCCGCTCGCCACCCTGCATGTTTTCCACCGCTGACCTTGTTGATGATCTGATCACAATGACCATTTTGGAATCAAATTCCCTGTTGAAATGAAAATCGTGGCCAGCATCCCATTTTCAGGTCGTCATGCATTTAAACTACAGCAGTGGAAAATAATCGTTACCCTGTCTTTCAATAGTGCCGCTGCAAGATGTTTTGCCATCGGGCAGATGTGATTGGTGAAAGGGTCGATGGTTGGCTCGTGTCGGCATGGTTCAAAAGTCAAGTCAAGTCAGCTTTATTGTCAACTCTGCTCTCTGGACAACAGGCAGCACAGATTTGTTTGTTTGTTTGTTTATTGAGCATATATATTACACACAGTAAAAGTATTTATAATTATTCTTTCACTTTTTGTTTCAATTTTCTCATATTCATTGTAATTACTGCATTTCTTGAGTACAAATGATAAATTGATCAAAATCCAAAACAAGAGCAAACAGCTGTAATACTAATTTTAAAAGTATATCAAATTTATACTGTATATGGCATTTCTTTCCTCTCAAACATGCAGTGCGTTGAAAACACACAGCGAAAAAGAAGGGCAACGAAACGGAACTGCATAAGACATAAAAACATGACTAGAAACAAATTCAAAGAACAAATAGCAATCAACAGGGTTCAAGTTGGGGAGTGCATTGTTGAAGTGCAATGAGCGGATGTCGGGGACAAAGCCTGTGGCAGAGTGCGGGCAGACCAGGGAGGGGCTCTTGCTCTCCTCAGTTTGCGGGGCAAGTCCAGGCACCGGTGGGCTTTTTTTGGGGGGCAGTGATGTGCTATTGCGGCTCCAGGACACGTCTTCGGCGCTAAAAGGGCCAAAAAACTTTTCTCAGTTTACCGCCAAATGGAACCCTTCCTTGCCAGCGAGTGCAGCAAACGAGCACTCAAGACGAGTTAGTTCACAACACAGAGCTGAGCTCATTCTGCTCATCTTTCTCCCCCGCGGCACAAACTGATGCAACCGGTCGGCCTTTACAATAGCCCGTCCTCAATTTGCGGTTTCCGGCGACGGGATTGGTCGGTTGTGATGACGTCAAAACAAGGTGCGCCTGAATTGGCTCTCGCATCCGTCCGTCAAATGTTTCGCCCTCAGGTACAAGCGACGGCAAGGCGAGAGCGACGTGAAACGACAATTTCTTGCAGTAGGTTGTCTTGATATCCGTTTCTCTCTTTTCTTCAAGTGTATTTCGGTACATGGCGACTGGTGACCTTGTTTAAGAACATGGATTGGCTAAGAACGAAACTTGAAGAGTGAGCCTTCAGCTTTCAGCAACTCCCCTGATCTTTTTCAATCGCTGTTTTCACGTTCTCTTCGCAACGCAGAGAAATAAGGCGTGTAAGTATTTCAACGAATGGTTATAATTGACTTTTGAGCTCATTTACGGCCTGTATGGACTGCAAATATATTTGGCCCATTATTAGATTTTTTTTTAGCACATTTTGATGTGAAACGCATGAAAACAGTATTTGTCGCCCTTCAAGTTATAAAAATCCTCTACTTTTATCATTTGTCTGATCATATTCTAGTTTAATGTTGACTTTGGATCTTGTAAGTTTACTTTTATAAACCTGTGATGCTGTCACGAATGCGAGGTGGTGGTGGACCCCAAAAAGCAGGAAAGAGGGAGGAGCAGGGGGGACTTGACGAATTGGATTAAAATAGAGTGAAAACTAAATCCAAAACAAAGTCCAAAGTGTCAAACAAAAATTATGACTGAAGATAAAACATAACAGTAACCGAAACATGACTGAAACAAACCTGATAGCTGCAAACAAACAACTAAACACGACAGTAGCAACAACAATGACCCGACAATGAATGTTCGGGCGGGAGGGAGTCCTTTTATAGAACTAATGACCAAACGAGCAACAGGTGTGCAGCTGTAGGGGGAGCCCTACAGTGCCACCTGGTGGTCACAAACCGAATCATAACAGATGCACTTGATTTTCGTTCCGAGGCGCCTCCTTCTTCGGATCACACATTTTGCCCCTCCACCCCCCCTAAATTGAGCAGCGAAGCAGATTCTCATCCTTTAGCTTTCACGACTGCCAAGAGAGGTTGACAGGACTCTCCTATCGTCGGTCCAAATATTCTCACGTCGCGCGCTAACTTGCCATGTTGTCCTTTGGCAGCCGCTCGAATGAGTGTCGGCTTCATCGGAGCGGGCCAGGTGGCTCACGCCCTGGTGCGAGGCTTCACGGCGGCAGGTACGCTCGGCTTCCAACGCTCATTCAGTCATGTTGCTCATGGCGTGTACAGTCGCCAGCTGACCCGAGGACGTGTGCAGGTGTCATGGCCGCCCACAGGATCACAGCCAGCTCCCCGGAAACCGACCTCCCCACGGTGCAGGGACTTCGGGTGGGTCAACGTTTTGAACAGCTCTCTCTTGGAAGTCGCTGACAATGTATGTGCAGAAATTAGGCGTGCACGTCACCACGAGCAACAAAGAGACGGTGAGCAAGAGCGACGTCCTCTTCCTGGCGGTGAAGCCTCACATCATTCCCTTCGTGCTGGACGAGATCGGACCGAGCATCGAAGATCGCCACCTCATCGTATCCTGCGCCGCCGGCGTCACCATCGCTTCCATCGAAAAGGCGAGTCAGTGTGCCGCTTTCAACAAGTCATTCATCCGTTTCCTTGAGCCGCGGCGCTGCTACCTACTTTGCGAGCGGTCTGCGGACACATGACAACCGACATTTGCTCCTTCCTTTTTAGATGTTTACAGGTGTCAATCTTATTTTCAGGGGATATAAAACTTTGATTTGAAGTGACAGACTCGGGCAGGTGAACCCAAAACAAAACCCAAAAAAAGAGCGTGCAGGAATAGCAGCAGCAGCACTGCTCGATGCAGTTGCGCTCAGGTTCCCAAAATGCAACAGTTCAACTGGAAACTGAATGGAAATCATTTTCCTCCCACGGCTTTGGCGCTCCGACGCCGCGCACGCGGCGCGTAGCCCCTTGTTGCGCCGCCTCCGCCTCCTACTGGAGCCTCTCTCGGCTGACACGTCGCACACGCCGATGGCGGGATCGTAACCAGCGCGCGCCTTTGCAGAAGCTGCTGCAGCATCGCGCCGCTCCCAAGGTCATGCGTTGCATGACCAACACGCCGGTGGTTGTGCGCGAAGGGGCCACGGTGTACGCCACGGGCACGCACGCGCAGCTGGAGGACGGCAAGCTGCTGGAGCAGCTGATGGCCAGCGTGGGTTACTGCACCGAGGTGGAGGAGGACCTCATCGATGCCGTCACGGGCCTGAGCGGAAGCGGCCCCGCTTACGTGAGTCACGCCCGCTCGTGCGAACGGGAAGGGTTTTCGGACGCCGCTTCTAACACAAGACCGCCGGCGCTCTTGCAGGCTTTCACCGCCGTGGAGGCACTCGCTGACGGCGGCGTGAAGATGGGCCTGCCCAGGAGGCTCGCCGTCCGCCTCGGAGCTCACGCCCTGCTGGTACCGACGCCGCACCTAATCGATGTCAATGAAAATGTCCTTCAAGCGCACGGCAGTCATTTGCATCAATCCAAACGGCCAGCTCACACAGCTAGCAAGGGCAGAACGGCGACGCCGACCTTAACCGCTCGCTGTTGCGTCGGTAGCCGCTGCCGACTAGGAAAGCTCGATCCCGTTGACTGCAAGTGAGCGGGAAAAGGTTGTTGGTGTGAAGGGACAAAATGTGTGTGAATGGGTCGTCGGGATGTTCCCGTTGAAATAAGTTTTGTAAATGGAAACACGACCTTTTGGGATCTTTTGAGCAGTTGTCTGCTGCAACGAAATTGTCCTTCCTTCGGCAGTTGGCTTTTCAGTTGTTCAGACGTGGAAACGCAATGTCATCGAAGCAAGCCGCGTTGTTTGCCTTGAGAAAAATGTCCGTCGTGACGCCGCGTCTCACTCCGTCACCTTCTTCCACATGAACAAATAAAGCCCCCCCCCCCCCCTCTCTCTGGATTGCCCCCTCCTCTTCTGCACACTTTGCTGCAATCCAGCAGCTCAAAGTCAACCACACAATTAGCGCCGGGCCGACGCGATCTTCACCTTGCTCCTTTTGCGTCCTCGGAAGGGCGCCGCTCGGATGTTACTCGACTCGGAGCAGCACCCTGGGCAACTCAAGGACAACGTATGCTCACCGGGGGGCGCCACCATCCACGCCCTGCACGTCATGGAGAGCGGCGGATTCCGCAGCCTCCTCATCAACGCGGTGGAGGCCTCCTGCGTTCGCACCAGGTAACCGCGTCACGGCGCCTGCCGGATGGGAAACTCTTGCCGCCGCTATCGCCGCCATGTCAGCCCATCTGTTTTTAGTTTAGCTTGAACACGACAGTGCAGCTTCGGTGGAATTGGGTTCATCAATTTTTATTTTCCAAAGTCACTGCCGCGGAGTCGGCCTTGGGCCCAAAGTCGGCTCTGAACGGCTCCGACGCGACCCTGTTCAGGATACGCCCTGTTGGATGGCTGGTGTCCATTTGTTGGTGACGTTTGGCAAGAAGGAACATCGTACGTTGGCGGCTACGATAGAGTCACCCACTCTATGATTGCTCATCATTCTTGAGTGTTTCTGCTTTGAATGGGCTCATTCTGCTTCCTGTTACTCTTCTCATTCCCTTCGGCTTTCTGCTCGTTGACGAAGAACGCCGTGTTAGGATCTAGACGGCTACCTTAGTGTCTTCTGGCGTTTCACTTGCGACGAAGAGGTAGCCTGATGAATGTCACGTTTCACATGCATCAGTGGCTTTTCTTGATTTCCAGTCATTGGCGCTAAGATTTTACTTAAAGCCTTGCATGCCCCCCACCCCCAAAAGGGAACTGCAGTCGTTGGCGGACCAGGAGAGGATTTCCCCGGCTGCCATCAAGAAGACAACGCTGGACAAAGTGATGCAGCAGCCAGGAGTGACGGTGGAGGCCGTGGGCGTGCCGTCACGCGGGATCAGTATCTTTAATCGCAGCAGCGGTCCAAGAACAAACAAGAATTGATGGAGAAATAAAACAGACGCTATTTTGCACCAGCTTTTCTTCCCGTGACATTTTAAATTGCCGCTTTACGTCGCATTGAAAACCTGAACTAAGCGACAGACAATCTTCTCGTTGCGTGGTTATGCAACATGTCGTCGGGGCAACGGGAGGGCTGAGAAACTTGCAAAACACAAATCGGAGCTCCTCATCGAGGGTCCGTCACCTCCAATTGCCGTCCCATACGCTTTGCTTTGCGGGACCGAAGCATGAAATGTCGGCCGTCGGCGTGGGGAAAAACAGCGAGAAACGGAAAACCCGGGCTGGCCATCCATTCGAGCATGCAACCGCATCCTGAGTTGGAGTCGAAAACAGCCGGTCGCACAAGTGCTTTCGGGACATTGTCTTCTCCTCAAACGCCACAGTCTGGGCGACGTCCGTAGCGTGCCCAAAAGGTGGTAGAGAAGACGCCTCGCCACCAGCTGGGAAGGTGTACCGCCGACCGGGATGTTCAGAAACGCCACCCGGGGAACCGATTTTCGGTTGTTGTGAAAATTCAACCTTTGACCACGGATCTGGAAGACAACCAGAGATAATTATCGTTGTGTTGCCGCAATGGCCTACTAACGCCCTGAGCGACGTGCCAGACTGGTTGGGCCCACGGACGAGGTAGTTGAATGGCCGCGGACACAGACACAGACACCCGTTCACAGTCACATTCATGTCGCTGGACAATTCACAGTCCTCAGGGTGCCCAACATGTTTGTGGAACGTCGGAGGAAGGGCTGCCAATTAGTTCACAGGCTGCACCCCGCCTACTGCCCGAAGACGGCTGGGATAGGCTCCAGCACCCCCGACCCCCGGAGGAGTAAATATTCGGATCATGGATGGATGATTCATTCCAAATCATACAATTGAAAGCGATTCCTTTTTTTCCCACACATAACCCAAAAATGTCCAAATGAAGAGGCCCATCCGTCATGATTCAATGAATAAAATGTGAAACATGAGCACCAAAGTTGGTCTACGTCATTGTCCCTAGTGCACGATTGTTTCTGTGAATGGAGTCACGTGACCAAACACGATGACGTCCAATCCTGGAAACGAGGAGCGCCAAGGCGCGCCGCCATCCAAATCACAAACGGCAGAACTCTGAAATGGGGCTTCTGTTCTCCCCGTTTCGAGAAGAAACTAGGTCAAGTGGGTCCGCCGTTTGTGCTGAGCCTTTGTGTGTGTGTGTTTTTTTTACCTCGTAGCGTTCGGCTGGGATTAGCCACCTGTCGTCAGAGTTGCGCTATTTTAGACAGCGCTGTGTGTGACTTTCAAAGTAAGATAGTTGGCATGTCTTTCCACAAACCCTGGGCCCTTGCTTCCGCTTGTGTGCCTCGTTTAATTTTGAAAGCGGAAGTGCTTTGTCTGCGCCTCGTAAGAGTGAGGCGACGAGAGCTAATCTTTTGTGAAAAATGTCCGTTTTTCGGCTGGGTCTTAGGCACGTCGGCGCCGGGAGAGACGTGACGCTAGGAAGCGTTGGTTAGCTCCCCAATGTTTACCGGGGCCTGGGGAGGGGGGTCCTTCCCTCGCGTACTGCTTGTTTATTCCGTAGGCGGGGGAGTTTGACACTTTGACGCGCGGAGGGGAGTGGGGGTCGCGGAATGTCCGAGGTGTTGGGCTAGCTTCGACTCACGCGAACCTGTCGCCGCTTCATCAGCGCGCCGTCAAAGGGGGATTACGGTGTCCCGAAGCGGATCGTCCGCAAGCCAAGACAGGTTGGTGCTCTTTATTCTGCTCCACCAACGCCGTTTTGCAGCTCAACCGAAATCAACACTTCACGTGTTGTGGATTTAGCAGTCATAATAAGAGGCGAAATACTCATACCCCCCCCCTCGCCCCCCAACTAAAAAAAAGAAAACCTAATCGTCTTTTTGTGACGAATCTGCTGCCGTATAACCCCCAAATTGCAAGACGGCGAAACAAAAAGCAGACATCTTTTGTTTTGTCTGGAGCGTCGTTGTTGTCATTTCAATCTGCTGAATCATGTCAATGGTCCGTTTGGAGACACGAGAAGGGGGGGCTCTGTCGGCCGAGCTGGCTCGAGAAGAGCATCAAGTGATGCTGAGCATCACTTGATGCTCAGCATCACTTGGGAGTTTGTCTTTGTCTTTCAAGCCTTCGCGCTGCAAGTGCCACATCGGCGTCAGACTGTCTGTCACATTTCCGTCCCACCGATATTGGTCCAAATGTGGCAACGGTCTGCACTTTTCCCGTTGGAGGACGTTGCCGGGGTCCCTTTCGATGCACGCATCCTCGCGCCTTTGCTTTTTGTTTCTCCCTTGCTTCCTTCTTTCCTTCGCTCATCAATTCCTTTGCGCAAAGCCACTTTTCAACCTCTCTTTGGTCCTCCCTTCTTTCTCAACTCTTGCCTGCCTTTCTTTGCCTCAGACGTGGCATCTTGTCTCTTTCTTTCTGACGTGTTTCTTTCTTTCCATCATCCTTCTTTCTTTCCTTATGTCAAAAACAAAATGGTGTGAGCCCAAGCCAGAGTGACCATCCATCCACCGCAAAGAACCAATGTTTGTTCTCGTAATCCTCGCAGTCCTGCTTTTTGTCTTTCTTGATGAAACGCAAATGTGCCGTTTCTGCATGCCGGACACATGAGAGCTTTGTTTGCTTCGTCCCCCGCAATGTTCCTCCATATTGGACTTGTTTTGTGGCATTGCGATCCAGGCGAGAGCATTGGGCCCAATTTGGCCGTCCGTTTCTCTTATTTTGATGGGGTAGATGCTCTTGTTTCCCCCTCGCGACATTTTCAGTCCATGAACCCGCATGGAGGCCAGGTCACGAAGGATCCGCAAGCGTTTCTTTCTTGAAGTCACTGTGGAGCATTTAGAGGTGGATTGAAGTTTCCCTCCCCGTTCTGACTCGCCTTGCTGATTTATTTCATCATTGCGCGCGTGTGCGGCACATTTAAATGCGTTGGTTTGAGAAGGCAGGTGCAGCCTGGCCTTGCAATAAAGCTCCCTGTTGCCACCTTCCACCTCACCAGAATAGATGAGGGCCCGAGGAGGAGTCTGGCGGAGACGAGCGGAGGTGTTTTGCTGGCGGTGATCAGTTCCCAAATGTATTGCAAGTCAAGAAAGTAAGATTCTCAGAGATAGACATACACACACACACACACACACACATATATATATATATATATATATATATATATATATATATATATATGCGTGTCACTCGCACCAGGAGTTCATATCAGAGACATGCAGAAAATAAAGAGCGAGATAGGAAGTGTTGTTGTTGTTGTTTTTGGTTTTAATTGACCTTGTGACAGCAAGTCAAGCACGACTTGGGCAGTTCTACTCTGTGCATAATGATCGGACGCAGCAGGATTTGTCCCAAACACAACCGTGTTCTCGGTTTGCCTTATTTTTCCGTTGAGTGTCTCAATGTTTGTTTGTTGGCAGGAGAAATGAAGCAAATCCCGATGGGGGGGGGGGGCACAACTGGATTTGAATGAGGTCATCGTGACGAGCGCAGCGAGGGCAAAGGAAGGAAGGAAGGTGGAGAATCAGCCGTGGGATTTTGCACGTGCGCTTTTCACGGTGAGGCCAAACGGCCGCGCCCCGCCGTCTGGCCCCCAAGGCGAGGCATGGACGGAGGGCTTGACGGAACCCCGAGGAAGACTCGGCAGCGGGACGCCTGTTGCGTGGCCGACACGCAGCCGGGCCTCCATGGCAGCTCTTGGCGCTCTCGGGACCGTCGATGGCCTCCGGCGAGGAACGCAAACGTGAGATTTGTCCCCCAAAGTGCCGCTTTTAAGCTGCAAAATGGAAATGCACGCACGCCAGCAAGATCAGCACGTGAGTGTCCCCCCCCGCCCCCCCTCTCCCCGTCTGCATCGGGGGTGGTGACGAAACCTCCCGCAAGGGTGAATTGCTCAGTGTTGCGCGATGCCTGCCTGCCTGCCGCTGAATCTTTCAACCTCTTTGCGCTTCCCATTTGAGGAATCTGCAAAGTCCTGAACGGGCGTTTCTGGGCCCACATTCACTGCATCGGAATTTTGAACTGCTTGTCGTGAGGTGGCCTGGAGGTCTTCCAAAGGCACCCCCAAATAAAATGGGCTATCATTGCTACCGTTATTTCCTTGACTTCTTCTGTCCTGTTGTGTCGAAAGCGCTTGCCACCGGCAGGGTGGCAGTTCAAAGGCCAAATGGGTGACTTGTCCGACGACCTCCAGGACGGCACGGCACGGCGCTCGCTGTGTGACGGCAGCATCTTTTCCTTCAATGTGACGGACGTCAACAATGAAGTGGGCCCGGCAAGTTTGCGCCTTTTCGGGTAGAATTCGGCAACGTTGGGACACGGTTGGATGAGCGCATGCCACACGCCGTCATTATCGCGGCAATTTCCCACCTCGTGGGGTTCTGCGCCCCTTTTCCGCATGGGGCAAAATCAACCGAGCGTTGGTCTTCCTTTCACGCTACTACGAGCCAAGACGAGACAACGCACGGGCGTCGATCTTCACGTCGGGCGCCATGGTGCCATTTTGACGCCTGTTTCTTTCCGCAGAGCGGCCGGCGGCGGCGCGGGCGGGCGGACGCGGCCTCGGGGCATGACGACTCCAAACAAGGGAAACAAGGCCTTAAAGGTACCGAGCGCCACCAGCGTGCTCTTCTGCCGAGGAGATCTCGCTCTCCCAAGCGTTGTCCGTCTTTTCGCCGTGCGAATTTCGAGGGGGCGGCCACTTTGCGCAGGTGCTGAAATACGGACCTCGTTCGGCGCGTAGGGAAAACCCGAGCCAGCGTCCGATGACGCACGACTGCGTCAATTTTCACGTGAAATGGAATGTCGCTAAAAACAAATAAGCGTTCGGATTCTTGAGCGCGTCCGATCACCAGCGGCCGTCCGTCCGTTCTTCGCCGCTTTGTGCGTCGAGGAATCGCGAGCGCTGACAGCAAATTCCCCCGTTGGAGCAGGTGAAGCGGGAGCCAGGCGAAAATGGCACCAGCCTGACGGACGACGAGCTGGTGAGCGTGTCGGTGCGCGAGCTGAACCAGCACCTGCGCGGCCTGACCAAGGAGGAGATCCTGCAGCTCAAGCAGCGGCGCCGCACGCTCAAGAACCGCGGCTACGCCGCCAGCTGCCGCGTGAAGCGCGTCACGCAGAAGGAGGAGCTGGAGAAGCAGAAGGCTCAGCTGCAGCGCGAGGTGGACAAGCTGGCCGCCGAGAACGCCGGCATGAAAGCGGAGCTGGACGCGCTGCGTTGCAAGTACGAGGCGCTGCAGAGCTTCGCCAGGACCGCGGCGCGCAGCCCCGCCTCCTGCGCCCGCGGGCCCTTCGGCGGCGCTAAAGTGGCCGCCACCAGCGTCATCACCATCGTCAAGTCTAGAACGGAGGCCCGCTCGTAGCGGCGCAAACGTGGCGGGCGCGCCGCACAAGGCGTTCGGTTCCGGTGGCAACGTTGTTTCCAGGCGCAGCTCATGTTGTTGATGTTTGTCAGAAGCCGATGGCTTTGTTTGTCTTTCGGCACCTTTTAGCCGCTGCGCTCCCAAAAGACATCAGCTCTGCAATTGGGTTCGGCCCTGACTGGCTCCAGGCTGGTCAAAGTGACAGAAGCAGTCCCCCTTGCCCACGTGTTGTCAAACAGTTGCCACGTGTCTTCCAAATAAGAGCCCAAGAGCCACCGCACGCTTTCCAGTCCACCGCCGATTTCTGAAATGAGCTTTCTGTGAGGGGGGCAGAGGTCGGTCGGCTGTTGCGACGAGACGAGCAGCTTAGCTTCCGCCTGCCCGAGCGCAGCCCAGAGTGTCAAACGGAACCGTTGGCCATCCAGACGACAACGTTTGCACCCAGGGACGCGCGCGGCACTTTGGAACCGGTGCGGCGTTTCCCCGACGCTTTGCATCGGGCAAACATGGCCAATCTTCTCCCAGCCTCGCTTCCAAGTCGTGGCTGGACAACCCGAGTGGTGGGTGGCCATGAAGTCAGTCCGGCCGCTCGGGCTGCCTAGCAGACACATTTTGGAGCCTTAAGACGAGACTGACTCCACCCGAGTTATTCGAGATACCGGCTCTTTCCACGCACTTCACAAGAAGTCGTATGGCAAACGGGGAACAAGTCACACCCTGCCCCCTTCAAAAAAAAGTCATTGCTTGAATTTGAGGTCGGTGGCGAGAAGGCGCGTGCGTCAAAAGGCGAGGGGCTGGCGGAGTGACTTGAGAGTGCCAACAGCAATCGGCCGAGCAGTCCAGGTGACTTGGTGGCGACGCCAGCGCTTCCAAACACGGGCGAGCTTGAGCTTCCCTCGGGATGCTGTCGTCCTCGCGTGCGGACGCCGAGCAAAAACAAGGCCAGCGTCATCTTGGTGTCTGATAGTGGCTTCGGGAGGCCCCCCACCCCCATCTCAACTCCATTTTTTGAAGAATACCTTCTGTTGTTTATAGAAATATAAGGCGTAGGGGTGGGGGGGGGGTAATCTCTGACTGTCCCCCCCCCGTTTTCTGTTGCAATCGTACCAAAAGTGGCTTAGGATTGAAGTCCGCTCGCTTTTCTCTCATGAGTCTCGACGCGTCGTGTGAGCTCGCACCTGATGTGACGTGTTCTTGAAGTGGCAAGTCTCTGGCAGTCAGTGTTGCCCCCCCGCCCCATATCGCGCTATCGATGGCGTGCTATTTTGGAAACCGCTCTGGAGAGCTAAACTTAGGTGGCGTCAACGAGGTCCGCTTGTCGTCGTGGCATCTGTGGCATCCTCCTCTCGCTTCGCCGTCGTCCTGCTCTTCCTCTGAGATGTTTACTTCCTGAGCCGAGGAAGAAAAAAAAATCGGTAACGCTGGTTTTTGTTGTTGTTTTTTTTCTTCACCTGGGGACAATCTCGAGTCATGGCTTGGCCTGCCTTGCATGTTTTGGGAGCGTGGGAGGAAAGCGGAGTCGCCCAGGCAGGCACGGGGAGAACGCGCAAACTGCACTCAGGAAGGCCGGGGGGGGCGGAATCGAACCGTGCGCCTGTGCTCCGTGAGGCCGACGCGTGAGCCTGTGTTAGTTCCTTCCACACTTGTGTCAAGTTAAGTAACTTTCTACATGGGGGGTTGAATCCTGAATGAATCTTGGGGCTTTTGCCTGGAATTTGGATTAATTTGCTGGACACACCAGCAGCAGCAGCCACAAAGTCCTAAAAGGGCGGAATCCAAGCTGTGTCCAAAGCCGTCTTCATGAAGCAACCGCAGGCGTGCGCGCAGGCCAAGCGTGTGTAGCGGCAGTCGCCGTGGAGAACGCGGGGGGGAAAAAGTCACCCTGAATGAATATGCAAGTCAGTGGAGAAGCGCGAGCCGAGTCTTACATGGCTCTTATTGTTGTTGGCGGAACTGCGTTGTCGTGTCATCGCTGCTGTTTGTTTATTTTGTGTTGCTCTTTGGCGTGGACACAATCGCTGGTGTTCTTACTGATGCCTTCACCTTGGGATCCTCAGTGCACTAAAGTGATGCCAAAGTCCAAGAGCTACCTGACCATCTGCTGTCGAATGCCTTCAGATTCTTCTTCTTATGACGGTGGTTCCCCAAGAGCCACCTTTCATTGGTTGGTCAAACATTCACAAGCGAGGTTTGATTCTAGCTCCCGGCCGGCCTTGCTGTGTGGAGTTGACATCTTCTCCACCTCGCCTGCGTGGATTTTCCGCAAGTACTCCGGTTGCCTCCCACGTTCCAAAAACATGCACAGCGGGCTGATTGAACACTCCAAATTGTCCCTGACGCGTTCGATCCAAACTCTACGCGCACGAATGTTTCAATCACAGCGGCTCTTCAAGATGCGACGCAAATCATTCGACCTTCAAAGTGAAGTACAACCGAACTGTATTTCCGAGGCGGTGATGATCGCGCATACCACTAGAGGGAGCCACACTTTGAGCATGACTGCGGGAGAGTCTGTCCAAAATGCCTCGCGGGCCACTTGCAAGATCTTTTTGCCGCCGTCCTGTATTTTGTTTGTGTGTCGTTTGCACTAGCGAGGTCCCCGTGACGCTACCCCGCCACAATCTTTTGGAATTGCATTTCTATGTTGCGACTTTTTAGAAGACCGTCTCATGAGCTCTTATTTTCATTCTGCGCTTGGTCAAAGGATAATCAGAGAGAATAACTAGCAGCACTTGCGCTTCTTTTTTGGGAAACTTTGTGCCCAGTTGACTGTGCAATGATGTCGTTTTTTTTTTCTTCAAGCGGGCCCGTGTTTCCAAGTTGAACAAAAGCGAGTTCTACAAATGTGATACCTGTACCTACGTTGTTTTTTTCCTTTTCTGTATGGATTGTAATAACACACTGCAGTACTTTGTATGAGAACGGTGAATTGTAACTCTTTATAAATCAAATGATGATTGTACCTTTTTGCAATCTTTAGATAAGTCCCGAATGTCATGATCTCTGTTCAACGTGAGGTGTCTTCGGTTCTTGGTGTACATATTGTCTGTTTGTTTCTACAGCTTCTTTTGTTTTCTATCAGATCAATAAAATGTTTGAGGGGGAAAAAAGGACTTCTGCACATTGCTTTTGTCGCACTCGTTGACCCAGTTGCACAGCGGATTTATAGGATGGCCCCCATCATTTTCCATGGCATCATTTTTTTTTCTCCTTCCATGATCCAAAAAAAGCCGCCGGGCGACCCACTTCGGCGAACCTCCGTGGACGCGTTTCTGACAAGGAAAACGCAAGAGTCATGAAGGATGTCGAGGTGAGCTTGTCCTAGATTAGCGAGTTCGTCATGGCTGCGCGCCCTTCATGGAGCCGGTCCGAGCGCGCTCCCTACCCCACCCGACTGCACTCTCGATGTTGCCTTGCCAAACCGTGAAGAGAGGTTGATGGCCACAAATAAAAATCGTCTGTTCTTTGTCATTTTTTCCCCCATTCAAAAAGTACAAAAATAGGATTCAATTTCACAACAATATTTTTGTTTCCAAATAGCCCCAGTTTAATGGAAGACAAATGTATTGCCCCAACATTGAACACGGATGAGCAGGTCCTTCAAAAGAGGGGGCGAAGCGTAAACCTCCGCTTCTGCCTCCAACGCCGTGCGGCCCCCCTGGCAGCAGTCGATTGATGTGCCACAGCGGGTCCAAGTGACAGTTTGAGCTCGACAAGGACCACGGCGTTCATCTTCAACGACTTCCGCCCGCCTGCCTGCCTGACCCACTTCCCTCCCACCAAAGGACCCCCCCGGCCCCCCAGCCCCCAACGCCGCGATTCATCCTGACAAAAATTAACGACCGTACTTTGACCAAGTTGTAAAAAGTGCATGTTTGATTTCAAACGTAGGGCGTAAAAGTAAAAAGACCAAAATAATCACTCGGGCGAGGTATTCAGCTGATGCCCAAAAAGAAATGAAGATGAAGAATTTACACTCACTGATTGTTGAACACTCCGTGAAACGGTGAGCGCGTGTAATACAGTCTCATGCCAAAGAGTTGTTGATTTGTTCAACGACTCGGCCCCAATGAAGGTTCAGTGTTGCAAGCAGCTCAGCTCTCGTGGATATTTGCCGCCACCTGCTGGCGGCCACGTGTAACTACTACGGTAAGACTGTTGATTGCAGCTGTTGTTGTCCGTTCCGTTTTTAGTGCATTGACATAATTTTTATTCATTTATTCTTGAACTGTAATTTCGATTTGACTTGTTTATTTGGTATTCTTTTGTGACTAAATACATCCAAATAAAATCGCTGAGCAACAATCAAGCCGGGGGGTTCAAGTCGGCGGTCAAGGGCCGCCGCCGTCCTGCCTGTTTTGCAATGCACCTGATTCGAATCATCAGGATGGTTCGAATGCTGCCTCGGAGCTGCTCATCGGAATCAGGTGTGTTGCAGCCGGGGGGAGCGAGCGAGCTGCACAACAGGGAGGCAAGCAGGCCCTCCAGGCCCGCAGCTGGACATGCCTGAATGAAGCCATATCACACAAGAGGCACTGACGTTCGCAAAAGCAGCCGTTTGCAAATATTTGGACGAAACGCAAAAGCGAATCGGCCCGCTTTCATGAAGGAAAAGACCGACGTCGGAGAAGGATTGCGGTGGGGTGGCTGAGCTCAAGTTCATCCGGAGGAGCCATTGTCGCCAACGTTTTCATCGCCTTTCATCCCTTCGTCCATTTTTCCATTGCGCGTGAGAGAGACGGACACGCAGTGGCCCATCAGACACTCGAAAGCGCCAATTGACCGCGCACGTTTCTGACATGTCATTTCAAGCTCATGCTGACAAGGCGCCTGCCGTGCGCGAGGACTCCACTCAATGTCCCCGAACGCGCAGATGAAGCGAGCATCGTTCCGGTCGACTCTCTCCTTTGAATGCACCTTTGGTACTTTGCGGCGCATGGCAAATAATGAAGATTGCCTTGTTGGGAGCGTGGCGTCATATCGTCCAGACGCGCGATTGCTCCCTGCGCTCGTCTGGACGGCGGGGAGCTGCGCTGCAATCAGACGCCCGCGGAGACGCCGCGACCCTGGCGGAAGCGGCCCATTACCCGTGTCACCGCGGCCCTCGGTAAGTGCCACGTCGCGTCTGACGCCGAATGATTGATTGTGCTCGGGGCTCAATCGCACAGCCGCCTTCCCCGAAGAGTGGGGGCAATGGGGAGGGCCAATGCGTTGTTTGGAGTGGATAGCGCTACTTTGCGAAGGACAAAAGGAGAGATGGAATCCTTGAATGCAGTTTATTAAAAGGGGAGAAAGAAAAAAAAGACGTCTGCACGTTCGAGACCGCAACTCTGGTAACTCAAATCACTTTCTGCTTCTCTGACTTGAACAGCCAATCAGAACCTAGTAACAGAAAAACACGTCTCAGCAATGACGAAACCACAGAATATCGTTGAGGTGTGCTTAACCTGAAATAATCTGATGCTCCAACATCAAATATAACATGAGCTGACATGCGTTTCGTGAGGCGGCGGGGTCAGAGTCCCTTCTGGGATGGGCAACCGGGTGATGTTCGCGGGGCTCGGACCCGTCAAGCCGCTGCTCTCCGTGGCTTGGGACGCCGCTCAAAGCTGGAGGGCGCCACGCTCAGCCCCAGGCCAGCCCAACGGGCGACATCTTGCCGTCGCCTGACGCTTTTTGTGCCCAAGTGCAACGAGGCCGGCCGGCTCTTTTCGGGGGGGCCAACAAATTGCCGCCACTCGCAGCGATTCGGCCGCATGCCGACGCTCAAGAGCCGCTCGATGTTTTTTTTCCGCTTGTGGCGTGATGGGCTCTGACGTGCCTCGTCGCGACGTGGGGTCGTGGGGGGTTTTCAACCTGACGCGTTTTGCTCCCGATCGCCAGCGTTGGTGAGGACGGTTTGAGGAGTCGTTGTCATTTTGGGCAAGTGATGTCGCGCATCCTTCTCAACGGATTGGAGTCTTCTTGTTGGTGGTGGTGGTGGCGCTTTGTTTTTTGCACTGCAAACGTTTACGTGTGTGTGTGTGTGTGTGACTAGTGGAAGGGAATGAGAAGAACTGTGTCGCTTCCATGACTTGTCGTGAGTTGCATCGCTCATCCTGTACTGTGCGGCCCGGATTTTGTCGCAGTCCGTTTCCTATTTCCCGTCTTCCACGGTTCCATTTCGTGAAAAATCGAACGTGTATGACGTAAAATTGTTTTTACACCCAACTCCAATATTTCAACGGTTGTTGTTGTCGTCGCAAGCCATAACTCTCCTGTGGCGTGAATGTATTTGTTGTTGGGGGTTTTTGGGGTCCATATTTCAATGCTCTGGACATGCCAGCGGAAACTGCAGCGGCTGACAAAATTGCGCCACGTGGCGGCAGACGTTGCGACGATGCTCACGGAGCCCCTGTCCCACACTCGTCCTCTGAAAAACGCCACGAGCACTCCGGCGCCCCTCTTCGGTGACTTGCACGCTCGAGAGTTTGTCCGCATGACTGCGTGCTATACCGCCCCCGGTGGCCGAGGTGGGCGCCCCAAGAGGAGGAGCGCAACGCATTGAGTTGCCTGACTGCGTGCTGAGGCCGTTTACGTTCCATTGAATGAGATCCCGTTTTCCAAAGTGCCGCTTTCCCTCCATAATGTTTTCTCACGATAACAAGATGCACAGTTGGAACGTGACCGCGGATGTGCTTCAGAATAGACAGAGACCCGCAAGCACACCACAAGATGTCGCGGGCACAAACCAGAGGCCATAAAACGGCAGAAGAACGGGCACTTTTCTTTATTGGACTTTGGGCTCCCTTTGGGAACATGCTTTATATTGGCAACGGGCTCGGATGGTAAACGATCCGATGGCGTTGACATCATTGTCGCATCGGGGACAGAGCACAAGTACACGCGATTTGATCAAGACACGAACGGACACAGAAAGGCACGCTTTGCGCAGTGCGATATGCAGACGGGAAATCGGAAAGCAAACACAGAAAAGCTGCGCGAGTCGCCTGTCAGCGCCGCGCGCAGTCGGCAGAGTCCAGGGAGAGGAAGACGTCCGCTTTGCACTTGAACGTTGTCTTGTGGCCAAAGACCGGTTGGCAACTCAACGGCTTTGGCACGACGTTGCTGATGCACGCGGGCTGCAGAAGAGGACGACAACAAACAAACAGGCAATGCGGTCAATATCCGGCACCGCACGGGAGCAATGCGCTACGACGGCGACAAAACGCGGGCGGCTCTCCTGCTTTTGTGTTGGGAGGACGTTTGCTTTTGTTCCTTCACGTGCCCTTTTGTCCAGTGTCCTCCCGCCAGTCGCTTTTGCTGCAATATTTCGCTCAGTCGGCCCCGCCCCTCCCGCCTCCTGCTTTTTGGGGTCCTCTCCCCACCGCCCGGCACGCGCCACACTGGAGCGTTTCCGCACGCGCGCGCCGACCGGCCCAAGCTGAACTTCAGAACTCTTTCGGCAACGACGCACGACGTCAGGCGAACCACCCACCGTTGTCTTGAGGCCAAAAGGCAGCGCTTGCGTTTCGGGAAGCCAACTTGGCAGGGGCTCCTCGTCGGCCGCTCTCGGGACGAAGGGTGACCTCCGGAGACCCGACAGCAAGCCGGACGCCCTGCCCACCGAGCGGTAGCCGGGAGCGGCCGCCTGCTTGTACCAGGCGTGGGCGGGGCCGCACAGCGCCAGGGCGGAGAGAAGCGCGCAGGGCAGGAGCAGGAGTCGGGCCGCCATGTGTCCGCACCTCCAACGTGGAGCTTCGCCTTCAAATGCCGGAGCGCACCGCCTCGTCTGGTCGCCAGCGAGGATGCGCTCCGCTGCCTGTTTTGTCTGGCCTCTTATAGCCGCTCACCCGGTAATTGCCCTCGTGCGACGGAGCGCGCCAGTTGCTCGACCCCTTACCCCCCCGCCCCCGTTCCGTTGTGCGCTGCAACCCGCCCCCGCCCCACTTTGCTGTCACTCGAGGTGCACATTCTTCCTATTCCGGTGTGAAATACAGTCACGGCTTCGGAGCCTGTCAGATCCACGACCCGTGTGACGACCGGAACGGCCACTAGCTGGCGTTAGCTTGCTCAGCTGCAGCTGGCGCGTCGCGAGCACGGACGCTGGCCCGACGCACAATGATTGGCGACGTCTCGTCGATGCTTTTTCAACGGGTGGCGCCTACTCAGCGCGATGCCCTTCCCGCACAGCAGTCGGCGCCACGTCGCACAGAAATGTTGCAATCCGCCTCGCAACATAAGAAGAAGAAGAAGAAGCAGCTTCTGACTCGACATTGGAAGCTTTTCGAGGGTGTGAGGAAAGCCTCGCAAGCAGGTGCGGCCAGGACATGCGAACGGGGCACGTCCTTGGAGAAATGCCCCCGCAAGCGTCCCTCGGACCGAAGCCCCGACGGCAATGCCGCTCTGCAGCTTGACCTTTCACCTCCGCGGCTCCCCGCGCCTCTCTTCCTCACACCCACCCCCCCTCTCCGGTTGCACTTGATCATATTTCTCCTCCGTTTGACCGGCGCAGATTGCGGAGCGGCTTGGGGGAGGGGGCTTCCGCAGACAAAGCGGAGCGACCTCAAGTCCGACACCGCCCCCTTGGTCCCAAGCGAGTTCAAGCCGAGACAATTGCCCCCCTCTCTCCTCTTGGAGCAAAGAGAGGCGAACGTGGCCCAGTTGTAGCGCCGCAGCTGCGAGCCCGCAAACAGCCGCGCGGCCGCATGTTTCTCCGCACGCTCAAACCGGCCGCAGTCTCCGAAGCCGTCAACGACGCTGCGTGTCGTGTCCTCGGCGCCATCCTGCCGGCGAAGGACAAACCGCGTTGCCCGTCGCAGATTTCCCCCAAGGCGCGATCGTGACGTGACCCCAATGCCCGGACTCGCTCGTTGACTTCTTCGGCGCCATCAAAGCATCAACCGCATCAGCTGGTGGACGAGCCTCATCGGAGGACATCGCTCATTGGTTGGTGTAATGGATTTGAAGGTGGGCTCAATAACCAATCAAAGCTTGTTCTCTTGGGTAGGACTGGACCTGGTGTCTTTGGGTTGGCAGCACTTCATCGTATGTTGCCTTTTGCGTATTCAGGCGCTTCGTTGCTGGCTGCAATGGAGGCACTTGCGTTTCGTGTTGCCGAGTGTTGTGTCGTGGTACTGATCTTTGGGTTCCGTGTGGTAGAGGGTTGCGATTCGAATTTGTGCATTTCGTGTTTAACGACGAGGATTGGTCTACTGCGGTTTGATGCGTTCCGTGGCGGTTGAGCTCGTTCTTATTAGCCTGATAGCGTCTGTGGGTGAAGTGGCGCTGTGAGTTTGTGGCCTCATTCTGTGGAGTCTGGACGTGGCCTTCTGGCGCATTGCAGGTGGGAGTGGGAGTCTTTTTTGTGTTGCGACTGCGATACTCTGGAGCACCTGTGTGCTCAGGTCTCGTTCACCTTCCGTCTGGGCTAGGGCGAGTGACTTGTGGACATGACGATGCTTCCTGTTCCGGGTTCCAAGGTGAATGACTTTGTGGTCTGCTCTCCTTGGTAGGTTTGACTCCTCAGAGTAGTCTAGCTTGGGTCATGCTTGTCTTGTCTCGATCGAACTGGCTCGCTCTGCTGTTGTAGTTGTACTGTTAGCCGAGTGTCGGTGGGATGGAACTTTCTACCTTAAGCTGGCATTGTGTCTCGTTGTTGACATTGGGTTGTGAGGAGCTTAGGTGTTGGTGATTGATCAGTGTCTCTTATTTATCATTGGTTTGTGCGTAGGGTTCGTGTGGGTGGGGTAGTGCTGAGTGGTGGGCGAAGTCGTTGCTCATGGGTGTTCTAAGGTGACTTAGGGTTGGTCGCTATTCTGGAGGTGCTGCTAGCTGGGTGGTAGTTTGGCTCGTCCGTTTTGGTCTGATCTGATGTCAGTCTGGCGGTAATTCGGTTTCTGCTTGTGGGGAGAGCTCTTCTTGTGCGGTTGCTTCGAGTGTTGTTGCGGCAGTGTTGGACTTGGGTCTCATGGCGTCTTTGATGTGACTTGGTGTGCACCTTTGTGTGAGTCGTTCATGTCTGTGTTGTGAGTCTTGGGTTGGTCGGAGCTTTGTAGGGTCGCCACTGTGTCGGCGTTTGAACGAGGCAGGTGCTGTAGACGCGACGTGGGTGTTTTCGTTGGATGCTTTTTGCTGGTCTTGTGTGGCGCTTGAAGTTAGATCGTTATGTGGTGGTGGGTCTTCCAATTTCTGTATGCGGTATTGACAGACGTCTGACATGTGAGATGCATGCATGTGAGTCTGCGATCTGAGCGTCTGTCCTGATTCGCTCAGTCATGGCTGTGCTGATCGTGATGGCTGGGTCAGACGAGTCAGCTGTCACTCGTATGGTGCAGTGCTGTGGAGCGTTATGACGTGCAGCTCGATCGGTCATCTGTAGGACTGTCATGACTCATGGACTCTGCGGTCAGAGCTTAGCTGGTGAGATGCTAAGCTGTGGAGCTTGCGTGATGCAAGTTACTGCTGCAGTGACCGCGATAGGATCAGCTCGAGCATGCTGATAGTGACTTACAGTTGCTTTCGTGCGATGTCTTTTGTATGGAGATCCCTGTCTTGCTGACTAGAGCAGTCAGACTGTCGAACCAGTCGGTCTAGTGTCGACTAGCTGCTATCGAGTAGCGTAGTGTACGATCGGTGTAGCCTGCAGTTGAGCAGACCTCAGCTGCACTGTCATCGAGCAGTCAGCTAGGATCGTCACAGTTACGTCAGTTAGCTGGGCAGCTGCTGATCGTATGTCGTGAGCGATGGCAAGAGCTGACTCTCGTCATGCTGTCGTGTTCTAGACTCACGCAGAGTTGTAGAGCGTGATCTCAGCTGATGCTCTAGCGAGTCGTCGAGGACGTCAGCGCCTTGTATGCTGCATTAGACCGTGTGCTTGACTGAGTTAGTATCGATAGGTGATCGTCATCGAGATGCTTTCTGGACTGCTGCTGCAGAGGTCGAGGAGCTGAATCGGTGCGCTGGAGTCGACGGAGTTACTGCACTACTGATGCTCGATGCTGACTGTAGTAGCTGCGTGACTGGTTCATGCGGACTGGCGTCGAGACGAGCTATCATGTCTGAGTTGACTAGTCTGCTGTGTGATGCTCAAGTCAGTATCGTTAGTCTGAGGGATTCTGAACTGCATGAGCTGAGCTGCTTGCTTGCATGGTGACGTCGACTCTCGAATTCTGTCAGCGAGTCCGCGTAGCTGTGGCGACTTCGAGCGTCTTCCTGGATGCTCGAGCATTGCGCGTAGTCGATGCTCTGCACTAGACTCGTGCAGCTGTTTGACTGTGATCAGTGTGCTGTCGCTAATCTCTTCGGACTGACTTGACGATGTTAGCTGCTTAGGCTCTCCTCGCTCAGCTAGGTCGATCTGCTGCTACTGGAGCTGTCGTTGCAGTGACGATGCTGCAGCAGAGTACGTACTTCGTGAGCATGACTCTCTAGTGTTGATGTGCTACTCGTTGCGCTGGACTTGACAGTATCCAGTTAGTCTAGCTTGAGTCTGTCTGAGCTTGTGCTGATCTGTGATGTGCACTGTTGCTGCAATTCGATCTAGTGCATCGGTCTAGCACGATTCGTCTGGAGTACCTATCTAGCTACTTCTGAGTCTGACTAGTGACATTGAGGCTAGTCGTAGGATGTCTCGCTGGCCAGTTACCGTAGCCGTGGGAGTCTCAGAGTCTAGTGGAGATTCAGCATCTAACGTTGAGTTTGTCGTCGCATGTGCTAGTATGCTCGATGCGTTGCTGCAATTGCATAGTTATGCAGTCGACTCTGGTCTCATGTGGACTTGCATCGTGCTATAGCATCGATCATCTCAAACGGGCATAGCTGCTACTGTCGTTGCGCTTGCAGTATTAGCTCAGCTTACATGCCGAGTCGTCAGTTGCAGTTGTGCGATAATTGTAATCTGAGTATAGCTGTCAATTACTGATGGCTGCACTTAGTGCATACTGCTGCTGTCCATTTGGCCTGTTGGTCATGACTATCATCTCCATCCGAACGCACTATGCATAGCTGATCGTCAGTCATGAACATGGCACATGCTTACGAGATAGTCTTATTGACTATCAGCATGCACTGTATCGCAGTGTAATGACATTGTCCTGCTGATGATCTAATGCACTAGCATGACATATACTCAGTGTTATGAAGCTACATGTCTAGCATGTAAAATGATAGATGTAAGTACAACGTAATGAGACTACATCAAGAATGTATCACTCAACAATGTTACATGTATTACTAGACATATTGAATTCATATTATACAGAAGATACGTGATATGAATCCAATAACAGCATAAGACTGTCATCTAGTTACTAACATACGATAGATGCACAAGTTGCTATACGTGACAATGCAAGACTATACGACAATCAATATAGAACGAACTAACTACTGCATATGTCAGATTACGCATCATCAGCTAGCTAAGTCATGGTACAAAAACGAGACGTTACGTGTGCATCATAACGCTCGCAACAACGCCAAGAGTTCTCTTAGCTTTGAGACTTCTTTGTGGGAAATCTTCGAAAACGCTCTAGCCTTTCAAAGAGAGCAGTCTCTATCATTTCGGTGTGCCGTAGCACTCTTGTAGCCGTGCCCATGCTTCCTGCAGACCTATTGTGGGACTAGCGATGTGCACAGAACGGATCCTTCTAACATGTTCGGAGGACTCTTTTCCTAGCCATTTCGTTAACAGGTCGAGCTCTCGCTGGCGGTAAGGTTCAGTTCGACAATTGCGTTGAGAAAGGAGGACTTCCACGACCAATAGCTTTCTGGGCGATCGTCGAATTGGTGGAGACCAGAGTTCACAAGTCCTTGGCGCATTAAGAACCTCGCAATGTCGCTTATGCCCGTGGTGTCGACAGGATGTGCTTGCGGTGGGGCTTGTAGTGGAGAAGTCTGTCTTGCGAAGGACAGCTCGGATGGGGAGAGTTGAGCGGGGCGGTAGTTCCATACTTCTGGCTTTGAACCTGTTGGCTGACGTATTGGAGCTGCTGGCGTTGACCGTGCGCAGTGCTGCATTGTAGCTGTGGGTTCTGGTATTTTAGGTCGTGGTGCCGGAGCTTCAGATGTTGGCCTGGCAGGTATGAAGTTGCCATTAGATGGATGGGGGTTTGCGGTGGATACGGAGAAAGTTCTGGTGGCTCCACAAAGTCTGTTTGGAGCTGGGTGACATAGTCACGTGTACGTTGTGGGCTTGGGCTCATTTCAGAGTGTCGAGGTCTCCTACTTCCTTCACAACTCTCGAGCTCAGCCGTTTCTTCTAGGACTCTAGCCTCTGCGATGGCTGCCGCTACCTCCTTTTAGTGTCCCAATTTTGTGAGCTCAACTGCTAACTGGGCTTCTTTCATCTTTAGGTCTGCCTCGCTGTGCGTAGAGAGCTCTAGTGCGCGCCGCTTCAACTTTGGCGCGGGCCCTGGCAGCTGCTCTGCTGGCAGAAGATGATTCGGATCCAGTGGATGCAGATCGGAGGGACGCAGTATCGAGTGCGGGCATCAGAGTTTCGAGGGCCTGCTCTTGTCCCGTGACTCCATAGTTGTTGAATACTGAGCCGTTGTCTGTCATTGTTAACTGTTTTGCAGTTGTATTGCCCGCCCGTGAAGACGTCTTTTACTATTCTGCCCTACTTGTCCGTGTCCGAGGCGTGAACAGATAGGCAGATAGCGAACAATGAAAAAGACCAAGAATCCAAGGGGTTGAGATGGAACTTTAGTTTCCTTTTCCTTATTTGTTTTTGTAAAACTGTACAGAGAAATAGAAACACAAAAGGAGGATGTTTCACACCATTCAAATAAATGTCTCTGTGTCATCACTGTACATTGTAATGTTAACTTGTATAATAACATAACATATAATAACTTGCAAATAACAATGCATATAGACGCTAGTTACTTAATGTAACTACGGTTCTGTGACTGCATGCACAGCTCAATAACCAAGGCTTATGAGATGTGTGACTATACACATGTCTAAATAACTACCAAATCAATCAACAGATAGTGCTTTGTAGTTCACTCTTCACAAATAGTGGATTATCTTAAAATAATAATGCCAAAACGCAACATGAGCTTGGAACAGAGATAACCAAAATATGCGTGGTTAGCATTGAAAATAGCATAACTAGCATGCAGTAGCCCGTATGCTAATATGGATAGCCCAAGCGCTAATGTAGCATAGCAAAAAACGGACAGAAAATCGTTCTTAATAGTGCACATTTCCAACACTAGAACTGAAGCAACGGTTTGGCAGACATCATGTAAGTGCAGTCTAAACAGGATTCTACTTACAGACGATGCTTTCCAAGGCAAATACTCAAGATGAAAACAAAGAATGATGACAACAGCTAGTACGAAACCATGCGGTCTTCACTGAACTAGGTACTTCCGGTTTGTGTTGCCAAATTAAAGTGCCGTAGAATCAAACTAAAAACGGAACATGACGAGGTACTTCCGGTTTGTGTTGCCAAAATTAAAGTCCCCTGGGATCTAACTAAAATGGAACATGACACTCCCCGTCTGGTATATATTATATACCACTATTGTCAATTAACAAGAAGCAAAAACACGAAAGTTCAGTTTTCAACTGCCATGAGTAGAACAGTTTCAGAAACAGGTCTCAAGAAAGTCTTTGGAGATCCAGATCGGGTTACCTTCAGCTCGATCTTCCTAACCTTACCGTCCTGGTCGGGAAAAGTCTTTGTCACGACTGCAAGTGGCCATTCGTTTCTTTTGGTTTGAGTGTCCTTGAGCAACACTAGGTCACCTTCCTTGACGTTAGGTCTGACATCCTGCCACTTACTGCGGGTCTGTAGCGTGGGAAGGTACTCGCGTCTCCATCTGTTCCAGAAGACGTTAGCAAGATGTTGAACTTGTCTCCATTGTTGGCGATGGAGGTCTTTCTTGTCAAAGATTCCGGGGAGCAGGAGGCGGTACACCTTCTGTGTCAGCAACGATGCAGGGGTCAATAGGAAAGGAGACTCCGGATCAGAGGATATTGGTGCCAGTGGTCTGGCATTGATGATTGCAGTTACCTCCGCCATCAAGGTTGACAATACCTCATGTGTGAGGCGTGACTGGTGATTTTCCTGTAGCATGGAGTCAAGGATCCGTCTGGAGATTCCGATCATGCGTTCCCACGCTCCTCCCATGTGGGAAGAGTGTGGAGGGTTAAAGATCCACGTGCATCCTTGTTCCCCCAAGTATTTGCTGACGTTAGGTTCTTCGGGTCTGTGACCAACATGTGTAGTTCTTTGCAAGCGCCTTTAAAATTTGTTCCGCAATCCGACCGAATCTGTTTCACTGGTCCTCTCATTGCCAAAAACCGTCGCAAGGCGTTGATGAAAGAGGATGTGTCCATCGCCTCAATGAGCTCAATGTGTACAGCGCGTGTGCTCATGCAGGTGAAGAGGACCGCCCATCGTTTGCTATTTGCCTGGCCACCGCGGGTACGTCTCGTGGTGACAGCCCAGGGCCCGAACACATCAAGTCCCACGTACGAAAAAGGTGGTTCCGAGCTCAAACGGTCGGAAGGGAGATCTGCCATCTTCTGAATACATATCTTCCCGCGAAGCTTATTGCAGGTCACGCATTTGTGGAGGATGTTGTTGATGCACCGTTTGGCTCCCACGATCCAGTATCCCGCTGCTCGGATGGATCCCTCGGTGAAGACTCGGCCCTGGTGCTTGACCTTCTCGTGGTAGTGCCTCACAAGGAGCGTCGCAATGTGGCTGCGGGTTGGAACGATGATTGGAAACTTTTCGTTTGTGTCGAGAGCTGCGTGCTTAAGTCTCCCTCCTATCCGTAGAAGACCATCCTCATCCACATAGGGGTCCAGTTTCGTAGGGAACTGTTCTCGGGATGTTCTTTGCAGCGGCTAAGCAGTCAAACTCTTTCTTGTAGGTCTCCCTTTGAACACAGCGGATGATCAGGGTCTTAGTCTCTGACAGTTCTTCGACCGAGCAAGGTCCAGGACTTTTGGCCTTGTAGTCGAGTACGATCGCGGCCTTTCTCCTCTTCACAAGGTTGGACAAGGATGCTATAGCTCTCACAAGGGACTTCCATGACGAGAACCGTTCAAAGCGATAAGATTCCAGCTGTGGAGGAGAGTTTGAGATAGCTGTCGCATGGGAACGAACATCGCTGTCGGAGTCTGGGTCAACTAGTTCGTAGGATTCTTCTCCATGATTGGGAATTCCATCTGGCATGGACAGAAAGGTGGGTCCTGTGAGCCATGTTGTGTGCTTGAGTTCAGCAGCAGGGACCGATCGTGTGCCAAGATCGGCTGGATTTTGATCTGTGTGGACGTAGCGCCACTGTTCCGGTTTGGTGAACTTCCTGATTCGCTGTACTCGGTTGCAGACGTACATGTAGAATCGTCTGGTCTGGTTGTTTATGTACCCTAATACAACTCTACTATCGGTGTAGAACTGCATAGAGTCGATGTTAACGTCCAGCTCGTTTTTCACTAGCTCTGCCATTTCCGCAGCTAGAACGGCAGCACAAAGTTCAAGTCTGGGTATAGTGTGGGCAGTAGGAGGGGCCAACTTAGCTTTCCCGAGTACAAACCCGACATGGCATTCTCCATTGCTGTCGGTGATCCTGAGGTAGACCACAGCAGCGATAGCTTTCACTGAAGCGTCGGAGAAAATGTGGAGCTCTTTCCTCTGAGCGGTTGACAGAGACGTAGCGTATGCTCTCGGTATCTTGATATCTGGTAGGTGTTGTAGTGACTCTTTCCACATCTTCCATTCCGCTTCCTTCTCGTCCGGTAGAGGGGTATCCCAGTCGAGAGTTTCGTTACTGGTGAGATCTCTCAACAGGAACTTCCCCTGAATGACGACTGGCGCAACAAGGCCAAGGGGGTCAAACAGACTGTTCACCGTGGCTAAAGCACCTCTGCGGGTGTAGGGCTTCACTGTAGCCGTCGTTTTGAAGGTGAAGACGTCCTGTTTGAGCTCCCAGCTGAGACCGAGGCTGCGCTGGATAAGGTCGGAGCTGTCATCGAACTCCAAGTTGTCTAGTCCCTTAGCATGGTCTTCGGGAGGAAAGGCTTCTAGCACCTCTGGGCAGTTCGATGCTATTTTATGAAGTCTGAGATTGGAAGCAGCCAGCATTGCCTGTGTCTTTGTCAGTAGGTTGACTGCTGCTGCAGCTGATGGGAGTGATGTCAAACCATCGTCGACGTAGAAATTGCGTTCCACAAAGTCTTTGGCCTCCTTCCCGTATTCATCTGCTCCGTGTTTGGCTGCTCGATGAAGTCCGTAAATGGCTACGGCTGGAGAGGGTGAGTTGCCGAAGACATGAACCTTCATGCGATACTCGACAATCTCCTGGTTGGGGTCGTTCTCCTTAAACCACAGGAACCGCAAGAAGTCTCTGTGGTCTGCATGAACGACAAAGCTGTGAAACATCTGTTCTATGTCGGCTATGATGGCAACTTCCTCTCGCCTGAAGCGCAGCAAGACTCCCAACAAGCTGTTATTCAGATCAGGACCGGTGAGAAGCACGTCATTCAGGGAGACGCCTTGATGTTGAGAACTGGAGTCAAAGACGACCCTGATCTTGTCCGGTTTCTGCGGGTGGTAGATGCCGAAAATTGGCAAATACCAGCACTCCCTGTCCTCTTGAAGCGGTGGAGCTAATTCAGCGTGGTCACGGTCAAAGATGTTTTGCATGAAGGAGACAAAGTCTGCTTGCATCTTCGGCCTTCTGACCAGAGTCCGGCGGAGGGAGTTGAGTCTGCTGAGAGCTTGTTCTCTATTGTTTGGGAGTTGCCGACGAGGGGACCGGAAGGGGAGGGGTGCGACCCAGCTGTTAGTTTCATCCATTGACATCTCCTTGTCCATGAACTGTAGAAACATTCTATCTTCGATGGAGAGCCCTACTTTGTCGTCATCCTTGGTGGTTTGGAAGATTGTACTGCCGAGACTGCAGTCATCGAAGACTTGGGGTCTTGACAGAGGTCGAGCTGCGAGGTAGATTGCTGGCGTTCGGGCCGAACCTTTCCTTTACTTGGAGCTGGTTGGGGCATGGAGTGAAAAGAGACGGTCTACCATTTTCCAGTATGTTGGTGCGGTAAGACGTCACAGATGAAGGTTTGTGGGTGGACCGAGACACACATCTCCAACGACGACCCATCCCAGGTCAAGCCGTTGGGCGAAGGGGCATTGAGGGGACCGTTGCGCTGCTCCCTAACTTTATGGACCTGGAGAACATCACGTCCCAGAAGGATCAGTATCTGGGCCTTAGGATCCAGGCGAGGATCATGCGGCGATGGACTTCAAATGGCGGTGGTGTTGAGCGACCTCAGGAGCGGGAATTTCGGAGCGGTCGTCTGGCATATGATTACACTCGATTAGCGTTGGAAGCATCACCTTTGTCTGTCCGTCCAGAGACTCGGCGAGGAAACCTGTTGCTCTTCTCCCGGACGTTTCCGTAACACCTGCACATGTACGGAGTGTGTATGGGGAGTCTGTACCGTTGACTTGGAAGAGGTCGAAGAACTCTGATCTGGCTAGAGATCTATTACTCTGCTCATCCAAGATGATATAGACGTTGGTAGCTCTATCGGGGTCTGCCTTGGGGTAAACCTTCGCCAGGCAGATCTTGGAACAGGACCGGAGGCTTTGCCCTTTGCCGCAGACCTCTGTGCACTTAGAGGTGACATCAGCTTCAGGCATTTTCTCATCTCTCTCCCCGCCATGCTGTGGGGAGGGGTCCTTGTTCTCTGTGTCCCAAGGTGGAGGGCCAGGATGGAGCGCCGTCACGTGGTTCTCACTTCCACACTCAGTACATTTCAGCGTTGCGTTACAGTTCTTGGCCTGGTGGGCTGTGGAGGAGCAACACTTGAAGCAGACACCGTTCTCTTTCAGGTAGGTTTTGCGTTCTTCGAGTGGTTTGCTTCTAAACCCCTGCATTTTTGAGAGGGTGGGGTTTCTGATGAATGGGGCATTGTTTACTTATGTCAATTTTGCTTTTGAACTGTCTGATTGAAAACCTGGACTGTTGGGTGGGATGTCCGTCTTGTGAGTAGCGACGTGTCTTTTGACAAATCTTTGTTCTCTTTCGGGTGGCTCGAGCTTCAGAGATTTTTCGGGAACAGACTGGAGTGAGAAGCTGGGATCGTTTCTTCTGCGGGCCTCGTTGCAGATGAACTCCGTGAAGTACGCGAAAGGAGGAAAGGAAACACCGTGCTGTTCTTTGTACAGGAGCCTATGGATAACCACCTTTCTTGGAGGCCGTCGGGAGCTTCTGAACGATAGGGTTGACGCCTCTGGCAGTGTCCAGGTACGAGCCCAGACAGGTAGCCGTCAGTCTTGGCAGCGTTTAACTCTTGCAGCAGGTCTCCCAGTTCTCTTAGCTTTGAGACTTCTTTGTGGGAAATCTTCGGAAAACGCTCTAGCCTTTCAAAGAGAGCAGTCTCTATTATTTCGGGTGTGCCGTAGCACTCTTGTAGCCGTGCCCATGCTTCCTGCAGACCTATTGTGGGACTAGCGATGTGCACAGAACGGATCCTTCTAACATGTTCGGAGGACTCTTTTCCTAGCCATTTCGTTAACAGGTCAAGCTCCTCGCTGGCGGTAAGGTTCAGTTCGACAATTGCGTTGAGAAAGGAGGACTTCCACGACCAATAGCTTTCTGGGCGATCGTCGAATTGGTGGAGACCAGAGTTCACAAGTCCTTGGCGCATTAAGAACCTCGCAATGTCGCTATGCCCGTGGTGTCGACAGGATGTGCTTGCGGTGGGGCTTGTAGTGGAGAAGTCTGTCTTGCGAAGGACAGCTCGGATGGGGAGAGTTGAGCGGGCGGTAGTTCCATACTTCTGGCTTTGAACCTGTTGGCTGACGTATTGGAGCTGCTGGCGTTGACCGTGCGCAGTGCTGCATTGTAGCTGTGGGTTCTGGTATTTTAGGTCGTGGTGCCGGAGCTTCAGATGTTGGCCTGGCAGGTATGAAGTTGCCATTAGATGGATGGGGGGTTTGCGGTGGATACGGAGAAAGTTCTGGTGGCTCCACAAAGTCTGTTTGGAGCTGGGTGACATAGTCACGTGTACGTTGTGGGCTTGGGCTCATTTCAGAGTGTCGAGGTCTCCTACTTCCTTCACAACTCTCGAGCTCAGCCGTTTCTTCTAGGACTCTAGCCTCTGCGATGGCTGCCGCTACCTCCTTTTCGTGTCCCAATTTTGTGAGCTCAACTGCTAACTGGGCTTCTTTCATCTTTAGGTCTGCCTCGCGCTGTGCGTAGAGAGCTCTAGTGCGCGCCGCTTCAACTTTGGCGCGGGCCCTGGCAGCTGCTCTGCTGGCAGAAGATGATTCGGATCCAGTGGATGCAGATCGGAGGGACGCAGTATCGAGTGCGGGCATCAGAGTTTCGAGGGCCTGCTCTTGTCCCGTGACTCCATAGTTGTTGAATACTGAGCCGTTGTCTGTCATTGTTAACTGTTTTGCAGTTGTATTGCCCGCCGTGAAGACGTCTTTTACTATTCTGCCCTACTTGTCCGTGTCCGAGACGTGAACAGATAGGCAGATAGCGAACAATGAAAAAGACCAAGAATCCAAGGGGTTGAGATGGAACTTTAGTTTCCTTTTCCTTATTTGTTTTTGTAAAACTGTACAGAGAAATAGAAACACAAAAGGAGGATGTTTCACACCATTCAAATAAATGTCTCTGTGTCATCACTGTACATTGTAATGTTAACTTGTATAATAACATAACATATAATAACTTGCAAATAACAATGCATATAGACGCTAGTTACTTAATGTAACTACGGTTCTGTGACTGCATGCACAGCTCAATAACCAAGGCTTATGAGATGTGTGACTATACACATGTCTAAATAACTACCAAATCAATCAACAGATAGTGCTTTGTAGTTCACTCTTCACAAATAGTGGATTATCTTAAAATAATAATGCCAAAACGCAACATGAGCTTGGAACAGAGATAACCAAAATATGCGTGGTTAGCATTGAAAATAGCCGCAACTAGCATGCAGTAGCCCGTATGCTAATATGGATAGCCCAAGCGCTAATGTAGCATAGCAAAAACGGACAGAAAATCGTTCTTAATAGTGCACATTTCCAACACTAGAACTGAAGCAACGGTTTGGCAGACATCATGTAAGTGCAGTCTAAACAGGATTCTACTTACAGACGATGCTTTCCAAGGCAAATACTCAAGATGAAAACAAAGAATGATGACAACAGCTAGTACGAAACCATGCGGTCTTCACTGAACTAGGTACTTCCGGTTTGTGTTGCCAAATTAAAGTGCCGTAGAATCAAACTAAAAACGGAACATGACGAGGTACTTCCGGTTTGTGTTGCCAAAATTAAAGTCCCCTGGGATCTAACTAAAATGGAACATGACACTCCCCGTCTGGTATATATTATATACCACTATTGTCAATTAACAAGAAGCAAAAACACGAAAGTTCAGTTTTCAACTGCCATGAGTAGAACAGTTTCAGAAACAGGTCTCAAGAAAGTCTTTGGAGATCCAGATCGGGTTACCTTCAGCTCGATCTTCCTAACCTTACCGTCCTGGTCGGGAAAAGTCTTTGTCACGACTGCAAGTGGCCATTCGTTTCTTTTGGTTTGAGTGTCCTTGAGCAACACTAGGTCACCTTCCTTGACGTTAGGTCTGACATCCTGCCACTTACTGCGGGTCTGTAGCGTGGGAAGGTACTCGCGTCTCCATCTGTTCCAGAAGACGTTAGCAAGATGTTGAACTTGTCTCCATTGTTGGCGATGGAGGTCTTTCTTGTCAAAGATTCCGGGAGCAGGAGACGGTACACCTTCTGTGTCAGCAACGATGCAGGGGTCAATAGGAAAGGAGACTCCGGATCAGAGGATATTGGTGCCAGTGGTCTGGCATTGATGATTGCAGTTACCTCCGCCATCAAGGTTGACAATACCTCATGTGTGAGGCGTGACTGGTGATTTTCCTGTAGCATGGAGTCAAGGATCCGTCTGGAGATTCCGATCATGCGTTCCCACGCTCCTCCCATGTGGGAAGAGTGTGGAGGGTTAAAGATCCACGTGCATCCTTGTTCCCCAAGTATTTGCTGACGTTAGGTTCTTCGGGTCTGTGACCAACATGTGTAGTTCTTTGCAAGCGCCTTTAAAATTTGTTCCGCAATCCGACCGAATCTGTTTCACTGGTCCTCTCATTGCCAAAACCGTCGCAAGGCGTTGATGAAAGAGGATGTGTCCATCGCCTCAATGAGCTCAATGTGTACAGCGGCGTGTGCTCATGCAGGTGAAGAGGACCGCCCATCGTTTGCTATTTGCCTGGCCACCGCGGGTACGTCTCGTGGTGACAGCCCAGGGCCCGAACACATCAAGTCCCACGTACGAAAAAGGTGGTTCCGAGCTCAAACGGTCGGAAGGGAGATCTGCCATCTTCTGAATACATATCTTCCCGCGAAGCTTATTGCAGGTCACGCATTTGTGGAGGATGTTGTTGATGCACCGTTTGGCTCCCACGATCCAGTATCCCGCTGCTCGGATGGATCCCTCGGTGAAGACTCGGCCCTGGTGCTTGACCTTCTCGTGGTAGTGCCTCACAAGGAGCGTCGCAATGTGGCTGCGGGTTGGAACGATGATTGGAAACTTTTCGTTTGTGTCGAGAGCTGCGTGCTTAAGTCTCCCTCCTATCCGTAGAAGACCATCCTCATCCACATAGGGGTCCAGTTTTCGTAGGGAACTGTTCTCGGGGATGTTCTTTGCAGCGGCTAAGCAGTCAAACTCTTTCTTGTAGGTCTCCCTTTGAACACAGCGGATGATCAGGGTCTTAGTCTCTGACAGTTCTTCGACCGAGCAAGGTCCAGGACTTTTGGCCTTGTAGTCGAGTACGATCGCGGCCTTTCTCCTCTTCACAAGGTTGGACAAGGATGCTATAGCTCTCACAAGGGACTTCCATGACGAGAACCGTTCAAAGCGATAAGATTCCAGCTGTGGAGGAGAGTTTGAGATAGCTGTCGCATGGGAACGAACATCGCTGTCGGAGTCTGGGTCAACTAGTTCGTAGGATTCTTCTCCATGATTGGGAATTCCATCTGGCATGGACAGAAAGGTGGGTCCTGTGAGCCATGTTGTGTGCTTGAGTTCAGCAGCAGGGACCGATCGTGTGCCAAGATCGGCTGGATTTTGATCTGTGTGGACGTAGCGCCACTGTTCCGGTTTGGTGAACTTCCTGATTCGCTGTACTCGGTTGCAGACGTACATGTAGAATCGTCTGGTCTGGTTGTTTATGTACCCTAATACAACTCTACTATCGGTGTAGAACTGCATAGAGTCGATGTTAACGTCCAGCTCGTTTTTCACTAGCTCTGCCATTTCCGCAGCTAGAACGGCAGCACAAAGTTCAAGTCTGGGTATAGTGTGGGCAGTAGGAGGGGCCAACTTAGCTTTCCCGAGTACAAACCCGACATGGCATTCTCCATTGCTGTCGGTGATCCTGAGGTAGACCACAGCAGCGATAGCTTTCACTGAAGCGTCGGAGAAAATGTGGAGCTCTTTCCTCTGAGCGGTTGACAGAGACGTAGCGTATGCTCTCGGTATCTTGATATCTGGTAGGTGTTGTAGTGACTCTTTCCACATCTTCCATTCCGCTTCCTTCTCGTCCGGTAGAGGGGTATCCCAGTCGAGAGTTTCGTTACTGGTGAGATCTCTCAACAGGAACTTCCCTGAATGACGACTGGCGCAACAAGGCCAAGGGGGTCAAACAGACTGTTCACCGTGGCTAAAGCACCTCTGCGGGTGTAGGGCTTCACTGTAGCCGTCGTTTTGAAGGTGAAGACGTCCTGTTTGAGCTCCCAGCTGAGACCGAGGCTGCGCTGGATAAGGTCGGAGCTGTCATCGAACTCCAAGTTGTCTAGTCCCTTAGCATGGTCTTCGGGAGGAAAGGCTTCTAGCACCTCTGGGCAGTTCGATGCTATTTTATGAAGTCTGAGATTGGAAGCAGCCAGCATTGCCTGTGTCTTTGTCAGTAGGTTGACTGCTGCTGCAGCTGATGGGAGTGATGTCAAACCATCGTCGACGTAGAAATTGCGTTCCACAAAGTCTTTGGCCTCCTTCCCGTATTCATCTGCTCCGTGTTTGGCTGCTCGATGAAGTCCGTAAATGGCTACGGCTGGAGAGGGTGAGTTGCCGAAGACATGAACCTTCATGCGATACTCGACAATCTCCTGGTTGGGGTCGTTCTCCTTAAACCACAGGAACCGCAAGAAGTCTCTGTGGTCTGCATGAACGACAAAGCTGTGAAACATCTGTTCTATGTCGGCTATGATGGCAACTTCCTCTCGCCTGAAGCGCAGCAAGACTCCCAACAAGCTGTTATTCAGATCAGGACCGGTGAGAAGCACGTCATTCAGGGAGACGCCTTGATGTTGAGAACTGGAGTCAAAGACGACCCTGATCTTGTCCGGTTTCTGCGGGTGGTAGATGCCGAAAATTGGCAAATACCAGCACTCCCTGTCCTCTTGAAGCGGTGGAGCTAATTCAGCGTGGTCACGGTCAAAGATGTTTTGCATGAAGGAGACAAAGTCTGCTTGCATCTTCGGCCTTCTGACCAGAGTCCGGCGGAGGGAGTTGAGTCTGCTGAGAGCTTGTTCTCTATTGTTTGGGAGTTGCCGACGAGGGGACCGGAAGGGGAGGGGTGCGACCCAGCTGTTAGTTTCATCCATTGACATCTCCTTGTCCATGAACTGTAGAAACATTCTATCTTCGATGGAGAGCCCTACTTTGTCGTCATCCTTGGTGGTTTGGAAGATTGTACTGCCGAGACTGCAGTCATCGAAGACTTGGGGGTCTTGACAGAGGTCGAGCTGCGAGGTAGATTGCTGGCGTTCGGGGCCGAACCTTTCCTTTACTTGGAGCTGGTTGGGGCATGGAGTGAAAAGAGACGGTCTACCATTTTCCAGTATGTTGGTGCGGTAAGACGTCACAGATGAAGGTTTGTGGGTGGACCGAGACACACATCTCCAACGACGACCCATCCCAGGTCAAGCCGTGGGCGAAGGGGCATTGAGGGGACCGTTGCGCTGCTCCCTAACTTTATGGACCTGGAGAACATCACGTCCCAGAAGGATCAGTATCTGGGCCTTAGGATCCAGGCGAGGATCATGCGAGCGATGGACTTCAAATGGCGGTGGTGTTGAGCGACCTCAGGAGCGGGAATTTCGGAGCGGTCGTCTGGCATATGATTACACTCGATTAGCGTTGGAAGCATCACCTTTGTCTGTCCGTCCAGAGACTCGGCGAGGAAACCTGTTGCTCTTCTCCCGGACGTTTCCGTAACACCTGCACATGTACGGAGTGTGTATGGGGAGTCTGTACCGTTGACTTGGAAGAGGTCGAAGAACTCTGATCTGGCTAGAGATCTATTACTCTGCTCATCCAAGATGATATAGACGTTGGTAGCTCTATCGGGGTCTGCCTTGGGGTAAACCTTCGCCAGGCAGATCTTGGAACAGGACCGGAGGCTTTGCCCTTTGCCGCAGACCTCTGTGCACTTAGAGGTGACATCAGCTTCAGGCATTTTCTCATCTCTCTCCCGCCATGCTGTGGGGAGGGGTCCTTGTTCTCTGTGTCCCAAGGTGGAGGGCCAGGATGGAGCGCCCGTCACGTGGTTCTCACTTCCACACTCAGTACATTTCAGCGTTGCGTTACAGTTCTTGGCCTGGTGGGCTGTGGAGGAGCAACACTTGAAGCAGACACCGTTCTCTTTCAGGTAGGTTTTGCGTTCTTCGAGTGGTTTGCTTCTAAACCCCTGCATTTTTTGAGAGGGTGGGGTTTCTGATGAATGGGGCATTGTTTACTTATGTCAATTTTGCTTTTTGAACTGTCTGATTGAAAACCTGGACTGTTGGGTGGGATGTCCGTCTTGTGAGTAGCGACGTGTCTTTTGACAAATCTTTGTTCTCTTTCGGGTGGCTCGAGCTTCAGAGATTTTTCGGGAACAGACTGGAGTGAGAAGCTGGGATCGTTTCTTCTGCGGGCCTCGTTGCAGATGAACTCCGTGAAGTACGCGAAAGGAGGAAAGGAAACACCGTGCTGTTCTTTGTACAGGGAGCCTATGGATAACCACCTTTCTTGGAGGCCGTGCGGGAGCTTCTGAACGATAGGGTTGACGCCTCTGGCAGTGTCCAGGTACGAGAGCCCAGACAGGTAGCCGTCAGTCTTGGCAGCGTTTAACTCTTGCAGCAGGTCTCCCAGTTCTCTTAGCTTTGAGACTTCTTTGTGGGAAATCTTCGGAAAACGCTCTAGCCTTTCAAAGAGAGCAGTCTCTATCATTTCGGGTGTGCCGTAGCACTCTTGTAGCCGTGCCCATGCTTCCTGCAGACCTATTGTGGGACTAGCGATGTGCACAGAACGGATCCTTCTAACATGTTCGGAGGACTCTTTTCCTAGCCATTTCGTTAACAGGTCGAGCTCCTCGCTGGCGGTAAGGTTCAGTTCGACAATTGCGTTGAGAAAGGAGGACTTCCACGACCAATAGCTTTCTGGGCGATCGTCGAATTGGTGGAGACCAGAGTTCACAAGTCCTTGGCGCATTAAGAACCTCGCAATGTCGCTTATGCCCGTGGTGTCGACAGGATGTGCTTGCGGTGGGGCTTGTAGTGGAGAAGTCTGTCTTGCGAAGGACAGCTCGGATGGGGAGAGTTGAGCGGGGCGGTAGTTCCATACTTCTGGCTTTGAACCTGTTGGCTGACGTATTGGAGCTGCTGGCGTTGACCGTGCCAGTGCTGCATTGTAGCTGTGGGTTCTGGTATTTTAGGTCGTGGTGCCGGAGCTTCAGATGTTGGCCTGGCAGGTATGAAGTTGCCATTAGATGGATGGGGGTTTGCGGTGGATACGGAGAAAGTTCTGGTGGCTCCACAAAGTCTGTTTGGAGCTGGGTGACATAGTCACGTGTACGTTGTGGGCTTGGGCTCATTTCAGAGTGTCGAGGTCTCCTACTTCCTTCACAACTCTCGAGCTCAGCCGTTTCTTCTAGGACTCTAGCCTCTGCGATGGCTGCCGCTACCTCCTTTTCGTGTCCCAATTTTGTGAGCTCAACTGCTAACTGGGCTTCTTTCATCTTTAGGTCTGCCTCGCGCTGTGCGTAGAGAGCTCTAGTGCGCGCCGCTTCAACTTTGGCGCGGGCCCTGGCAGCTGCTCTGCTGGCAGAAGATGATTCGGATCCAGTGGATGCAGATCGGAGGGACGCAGTATCGAGTGCGGGCATCAGAGTTTCGAGGGCCTGCTCTTGTCCCGTGACTCCATAGTTGTTGAATACTGAGCCGTTGTCTGTCATTGTTAACTGTTTTGCAGTTGTATTGCCCGCCGTGAAGACGTCTTTTACTATTCTGCCCTACTTGTCCGTGTCCGAGACGTGAACAGATAGGCAGATAGCGAACAATGAAAAAGACCAAGAATCCAAGGGGTTGAGATGGAACTTTAGTTTCCTTTTCCTTATTTGTTTTTGTAAAACTGTACAGAGAAATAGAAACACAAAGGAGGATGTTTCACACCATTCAAATAAATGTCTCTGTGTCATCACTGTACATTGTAATGTTAACTTGTATAATAACATAACATATAATAACTTGCAAATAACAATGCATATAGACGCTAGTTACTTAATGTAACTACGGTTCTGTGACTGCATGCACAGCTCAATAACCAAGGCTTATGAGATGTGTGACTATACACATGTCTAAATAACTACCAAATCAATCAACAGATAGTGCTTTGTAGTTCACTCTTCACAAATAGTGGATTATCTTAAAATAATAATGCCAAAACGCAACATGAGCTTGGAACAGAGATAACCAAAATATGCGTGGTTAGCATTGAAAATAGCCGCAACTAGCATGCAGTAGCCCGTATGCTAATATGGATAGCCCAAGCGCTAATGTAGCATAGCAAAAACGGACAGAAAATCGTTCTTAATAGTGCACATTTCCAACACTAGAACTGAAGCAACGGTTTGGCAGACATCATGTAAGTGCAGTCTAAACAGGATTCTACTTACAGACGATGCTTTCCAAGGCAAATACTCAAGATGAAAACAAAGAATGATGACAACAGCTAGTACGAAACCATGCGGTCTTCACTGAACTAGGTACTTCCGGTTTGTGTTGCCAAATTAAAGTGCCGTAGAATCAAACTAAAAACGGAACATGACGAGGTACTTCCGGTTTGTGTTGCCAAAATTAAAGTCCCCTGGGATCTAACTAAAATGGAACATGACACCGGCCTTCTCCCGCATATTCCGTTCACCGCGCGGCGCCAAAATCAAGCGTTTGGTGTGCTGCGAAGGTTACTGGAGTTCCGCCAGATGATTCCCAACCGGCAGTTGGGCAGATCAAGCCAAAGGGGGCCCCTTGCAACGCCCCCTTTCATCTGTTGAGGGCAGTCTGGCTCCGTCCAAGCGCGAGCGCTCCCAAGCAGCAGGCGGCAGGCAGGGAGACGGTCAGCCTCACGCTTCTGCGGATGCCGCGGCCACGCTTTTGACAACATCTCTTTGCCATGCGGTTGTGTTGCATGAATACACAGCCCTTGGTGTCGCTTTCTTTCTTTCTTGGTTGACAGGAGCCTCGAAGCGTTTTCGGGAGTATTCTCGGTGAAAAGAGACATTGGAAGAGAAGGTCAAGACGAGTTGACTGCCCTGAGACTTGTCATTGTTGCGCCTGCGCCTGAGGAGGGTTGCCGGACGGCTCGGAAACGCCCCTCGGTGCGAGTGCCAACGGCCTCTGGAGGCTGCGGCCCGCCCCGCGACCCTCCAGAGGAGGAGCGCGATTCCAAAATGCTCAGATGGGTGATCAGAAGCGCCGCGCGTGACTGCCATTGGGGATGGACCACCAATTGCTCGGCGGACAATCGAGGCGCCCGTGAGCTGCAAGAAGAGCCCCGCCAAAGGGAGCGCGCTTTCTCAAACATTGATTTGGTGTTAGGTGTTCTGGTTCTGTGCACACATTTGGGGGGGCGCGATTCTCACAATGACTTCATTGACCCCCCCCCCCCCCATCTCAGTTTGCCAGCGAGGTGTCCATTTTAGCCGTGCACACGAGCCATTTCTTGATTGCGCAATCCGGCCTGGTAAACTCTGACCCGGACTCGCCGGCCCGCATCACCAGTCGCCCGGCATGCTTAGCCAGGACGCCGAGGGGGTGAATGCGCCGATTTACGCCGGGTGCGCGGTGTTGTCAGCGTTACGAGGCGAGTGACGCGAGGCGGCGCCGCGCCAGCGAAACGGCTGGGTGTGGAGGCCGGGCGGCAGCGGGCCTCTGCCGGAGGCTGCGATCGAGGCCACGTGCTCAAGGGCCGCCGCGCCAGCAAATTGAATTTCCTGTCGCGCTACTGTTCAAGTCCAGCAAGGCAGGGAAAGAAAAGGAAAGAAAAAAAAAAGACCATATGATGGCGTGGCCTCTAAAAAGTGATTGTGAACTGTCTGAAACGCTCACTTGCCACCCTCACCAAAATGGCCTGACGTGTCGACGGTCCTCAGTCAGCTGCGGTTAAAATTGGCGCTTTTGCAGAGGAGAAAGAAGATGCGTATGTTTTTGTCTCGCATGAATTGCTGCACATTTTGTGTTCTCATGGCCGTCGCCACGGGTGCCGTTGCCAGGCATCGAGGCGCTTTGGTAGCATTCAGCTCAATGGACTTGGGTCGGAGGCGAAGCCGGGCCGTTGCTCGACTACGCTGTTGAGTCCAGTCACTCGCGTTCACCTTGCTCCCGGCAATTTTCCCAATTTGTTTGGACCGTTTTCCAGCGGGCCGCCCTGTGGCCCAAACGATGCGGCTGCCGTTCGTTCATATTTGTGCCTGTGCCATTTTTCTCCGTCCAACGGCCGCAGCAAGCGAGCACGCGTCTTTTGACGGATCGCTGGGATGAGCGAGTGACATCAGCGCGGAGCTCTGTTATCGACCGCTGTCTGTTTCGCCCCGCGACGTGCCCGCCGGCCTCGCAGACGCCGGCCCGCGGCAGTGGGCGCGGGGAGGCAGGACTTGCTCAGGAACCCCAGTTGGGGCCGAGTCACGCATGCCGCCCGAGTACGTGATGAATGAGGCGTCCCCTTGCACCCCAAGCGAAGACCCACAAAAATGAAGGCAGAAGCGAAGCCATTTCCATGTTTTTCTTCCCCAATGGCAAGTTTCTCGGCGTCGGCAATGGCAACCGGGTCAAAAAATCACAACCGACAGCCCGGGATCAGGATAATTGGCCGGCGGGAGCGCAACTCCGCAGACCGCGTTCGACTAATCAACTGCTCTGGCAACACCCCCCCCCTTCCCAAAAAAACGTCTTTCTAACAAGCACCATAAGAACATTTGAACAGACGGGAACCATTTGGCCGAATTAAAAAGAGAAATAAACAGGGCCTTGTGACAACAGAAGCCCCTCCGCGCTCAGTTTTCTGGTCAAGAGGGGGGCCATCGAGCCGCATGCTCAGAGCGTCTTTTGCGCACCGCCGTCATCATTTTCATTTCTCTTTTTGAAACGGCTTTCACGAATGCCGTTGTTGGCGTGAAATCCTGAGCGCCGCGACATCGGCGCCCTTGTTGATGAAGCAATGGCCTCCACTTTCAAGGCGTGTTGCTTCAGCAAACGGAAGACGCAATTGCAGCCGTCCGTGATCCGTTTTGATGTGATCACGGGGGACCCTTGAAGGCTTCAGCGGTCAAGAGTTGAATCCCAACTCGCTTTGATTTTTCGGTGCTCTCTGACAGCCACCGAAGGCGAAAGCGAACTCCTGCCATGAATTTGGCTTCTGTCGCCATCTGGTGGCGCTGAAGTGAAGGGAGGGCTTTCATATCGTCAGCCCATTTTTCACAGAACCAAACTTCTTTGCTTTTTTGGGGAAAGGGGTAGGGGTGGGGGTTGCAATGACTGGCAATTTTATTGTTGTTCCTGTTTGCGGCAAGGCTCTGTGGGTGTAATTCCTCGGTTCGTCATTTTGAAAACGCCTAGCCGCGCGCCCTGTGACAAGCAGAACATTGGCAGTAAATGCTCTTCCCTTCGATGCCAGGAGGTGGATCCCCCCCCCCCCCCCAGCGGTGGCTTCCTGCAAGTACAGGAAATCATCTTTGTTTTGAGTTGACCGGGCCCCACTGATAAGGAAAATGGAGACGCCATCCCTTATTTGGGCAGTGGTATTGTCGGGGGGCCGCTGGCAGCCGTTGTCAAGTGGGCTCAACGAGTGTCGGGCAACGCTGTGCCGGTCCGTACGTTTTGATCCCCGCCGAGGCGACTGACTGTCAAGGCAACTGAAGCCCGACCATCGTGGAGACGCTTGCTATGCTATGCTGCTCTTCCCTCTGGGGCACTGGGAGAATTCTTTCCTTCCCGTGGCTCGGAGCGCCTCAGGTTTGGGATTCTGGCTTGTCTGATCCGCGCCGCTGTCAAAACAAAGTGGCCGCGGACTCTCGGTCTTGCGGTTCCAAACCTCACGCTGGACGGACGAGGCCATCCATCACTGTCAGAGGCGGCGCTCGCTCCAACGCGCCGGCTGTTTTGACAGGCGGGCCGGCGGCGGGAACGGCCGAGACTTGGACGGGCTCCGTTGGGGGTCCGCTAGCGCGCGACACCCTGCCGCCTCCGGGCCCTCTCGCCCGCGGCCGGAACTGGGGGGGCGCCATCCGTTCGTCATTTTAACGAGGCCAATAAACGCAGTCGGGCTTCGTGTGTCGAAACTTTGCCGCTCTCGTTGAATGAGGAGCCACCCCCCCAAAAAGTGAGGCCAAATGAAGATAAAGTCAGAAAACGTCTGGAATCTGTGCAGGGGACAGTGCAACGAGATCCCCCGTCACGTGAGATTTGCCTCAGTCAACTGCAGAATTTCTTGAGCCTCAGACCGACTGCTTTGCACCACGGATTGGCCCCCACGCTTGGGTGGGTAGCGCGGGTCACCTTTCGCGGCAAACGGACGAGTGGCCCGGACCCGGACCCGGCCCCCCCCCGCCGTTGGAGGACCTCTGCTCATTGAGGATCTGGAATGACGCCGTGGTGCGAGCGCAGCTATTTATACGCCGGCGATAGCGGCAAGTCTTCTTATCGTGCCGTAGCGTGGACGTGCGCCCGCGCGCTTTCCAGAGTCCAACGCCGGCTGGACTCACTCAGGCGGTGTTTCGACGCCGACGACTTGTTGCGCCGGTTGCCTCCGCCCCCGCCGGCGCGCATCGCTTCCGCGCAAACAGAGGTTATCTCCCAGTGGAAGGAGATCAAGCAGAAAGGGGGCGGGCGGCATCGGAAGCGCTCCAGCCGGAAAGATAGCCCGATGGTTTGTACTCGATAGGCTTGGTTGCCGCTGGACGATTCCGAGCCTCTGATGTCATTCAAGGCGCCGTGTGGTCACGTTTGGGAGAAAACGGCCACCGGCCAACCTCAGCGGACCTCCTTTGAGGCAGCGGCGGCAGCAACCGGCATTGGTGCCGCATGTGCTCTCGTTGAAAGACGATAGCCGCAGTGTGCGCTTCGCATTTTCGAGTCAGGGAGCGGAGTTTGTACCCTGCGCAAAATCGGCGCCTTTGCGCCGAATGTGATGTCAGCTGAGCTAAGGCTCAACGCGGCCGTATGAAGGTGTTCCCTCTTTGCCTTAAGAAAAGTCAATAAACGCAAGCGCGAGCAAGTCCTTGACACGGCGTGTGTGGCGGGCGCTTGGGAAAACAAAGCCGCCTCAACTTGTGTCAGGGGGACTCTTTGGGCGCCGGCATTCTCGCTCGACTCGACTTTTCACTTTTGGGTCACCGAGCGGCACGTGACGTTGGCGCAGATACGGCTCCCTTTCTGTCGGGTGTCGTGCGTAGGCTTTCCATAAACACGGCTTTGATAAGTTGGGGAGGGGCCAGACGCTCACCTCTGACCCCTGGCAACAGGTGATGAGGTGAGTGTGGTTTCAAATTAGCAGAGGAGGGATTTGTACACGGCAAAAACGGATGGGGGGTGGGGGGGGGGAGGGGGCTGCCGGTCTCGGACATTGACTTTGTCCAGTGTGTGTTGACCCAACGGGGGCTCAAGGGCAGGATCTTGCCGCAGCCTATCCCCGCTTCCCGCCTTCATTGGCCAGCGGACACCAACAACCAGTTGCGCTCGCACCTTGGGACAATTTCGAGTGTCCAATCAACCTGCCGTGGATGTCTTTGGAATGGGGGGGGGGGTCACCGGAGAAAAGCCACACAAGCAGCCGGGTCCATTTTTGTACTTCACTCTTCCAGTACATGACGAGGGAAACCCCAAATCGAGGTCTGTGTGTGTGTGTGTGTGTGTGTGTGTGTGTGTGTGTGTGTGTGTGTGTGTGTGTGTGTGTGTGTGCGCTTTATACCGCATGCTTTTCTGAATGAAAAAAAAAAAAGACAAGCGCTGACTGACAACCTGCTTTTCAGTCAGTGTGTGTGTGTGTTTGTGTGTGCGCGCAATTGCCCAGTGAGTGATTTTCAGAAAGCCGTCCTTGTGAGGGCCACCAGCATTGCTCCCCCCGAGGGCGCCGGCCCCGCTGACACGTGGCATCCATCATCTCGCGGCGCGCTACTTTTGCTGGGTCCAAGCCAAGAGACGGGAGGAAGCACCAAGTTGCTTGCACTGCGTACAAGTGAAGGCTTTGTCAAGCATTTGCGTCCTCGGCCTGCCTGAAAAGTTAGCGGCCCCTGGGCAAAGTCACGGCAGGCACCGATGTCCCCAAAAGTCTCTTCGGCGGTGCTTTGAAAAAGAGTCCCACCGGCTTCGGGCCTCTCCCTCCTGCCGTGGCGCCGCCCATTCTTCACCTTTTGGCGGCCCGACGACGACGACGCGGCATTGGCGGCTCGGCCCCTCTCTGGGCTCCGCACTCGTTCTCTGCAGAGGACAAAGAACACATGCCGGCGAGTGTGCCGCTGCGGTCTACGGCTAGCGCGCTAACGCCGCCTCGTCGATGCTAATTTTCGTTCTCTTTCCTTTCGGGTAGCGGAGGCTAGGTGGTTGCTTCGAGCGCGCAGCCTGTCATTTTTTGGCTTTTTTTGAAAGTTGAGTTGGACAATAACATTCAGTTGAGAGTCCCCAAGAAAGACTTTGTCACTTCCCTTGGCATCAGGTTGTTGCAATTCATTTGAGTCTGCAATCAACGTTGACTGCGTCAACACAGTGATACTGTGGTTTTGCTTTCCGGCTATCGGTTGAACTCCGCTTTTCAGCCAAGTCATGACCTGTATGCTTTTGAAGCCCTGCCTGTGCTGGATTTGATGGGAAAAGTGCAGATGACCTTCCCAGAACTCAATATTATCTTCTTTTGAAATTGTTTAAGGCTGGTCTTTGTGAAGAAGAAGAAAAAGGAAAAGGAAAACAAAAACCCGGTTGCGGAATGTGAAAGCCCACATTGTCCACACTTTTAGCCAAGAAGGCGAAAGGTCAGCATGGAACGTGGCCCCCCGGAGCCAGGCTCCAATTTAGAGCAAACCTCAAAGACAACATGAACGCGTGCCACGCTTGAGAGAGAATGCCCCCCCCCCCCCAAAAAAAGAGCCCGTGGAAATATTTCAAGCGGAAAAGAGCTGGCCGTGCGGTGCCGTTGAGCATAAGCGCCCCCCCTCGACGTCGAGGGGGGGAAACAAAAGCTCCCGCCGGAGCGCGCTGACGCTGGCTTCCGTGCGACCTTCAAGCGCTCACCTGTGCGCCGGTAGCCGAGGGGCGCGGATGGCCGTGACGGGCTCTCGGCGGCCGTCTTGTTCTCTTCCGGCCGCGTTGGCGATGCGGACGGCGATCGCAGCATTGCGGGCCAATGATGCCGAAGCAGCCGCGCGCCTGCAGACTCCCGATGAACCCCAAGCAGCTTGATTTGCGACGGTGAATTGGGATCGAAACATTCCACACGTGCTCCACTGATTTCAAGTGGCCCAACTTGATTCGTCTCCCCGTTCGTTGCATCGTCACAAGCTTTTCTCCTCAGGGGGGTCGCGTGGACCAGGACACTCCCATGCCCACCCTTCACACTGGGAAAAAACTAAACAAATCTCAGTGTATGTGCTTGGCTTTTTGGGAGGAGGGCAGGGGGTTGTTGTTGAAAATGTTTGAATATGCATGTCTTCCGAAAAATGAAATGGATTGAGAGCCCTGCTTGCTGCGATTTTGTCCCTCTTTCAAATGGCGTTTTGTGGTCCCAAGCGGCGCCCGGTCGTTCCGACGAGAGGGCGTCGCCCGTCCCTGAGCGTCAATGTGTCGATCAAGAGCAACAAGCGAAATGCGCTCCGCCTGCTTCAGGTCTGCCGGGGCACATTTGATCCAAGAGGCAGGAGGGTGTAGATTGACCCGCGACAAAGAATTTGGTCCTGACCTGAAGTCGATTTTCCAGCTATGCCCCGGCAACACGTTGTCAACTCTCCGCATCACCCAATAAATCCCGAGGGAGGCCGAGTTAGAAACGCAACGGGACAACCGAGGCCTGTCGTGAATGAACGTGGAGGTGTGGTGGAGAGCCCCACAAGGGCCTTCATTGTAGGCGCGTGGCGGTTACGTGAACGCCGACTCGGGCAATGAGCGGAAATTATTCGGCGCGACGGCGGCGGGGGGTGCAAAGCGATGGCAGCCAGGACTTTCCTCTCCTTGCAATTTGCATTGCGTTGACTTTGTTGATTGAATCATGTGAATCAGCCCAGACGGAAGCCCTCGTGTCTTGAGAGCCACCAGCAGGAGAATGCCAGCGTTTCTCCACTAGGGGGAGCTATTCCATTGTGCAGAACACCCCAGAGGGGCCGTCCGAGGCAGCCGCTTGCGCCTTCTGGCGTCACCACACAAATACGATTTGGATCCCAATTTCACGGGAGAAAGAAACAAGGTGAGCTCCTCATAGAGAGACCACACACTCTGTCCTTGGTCTCAGTCATACCGATGATTTGTCGGCGGTCCGCTGGCTGGCGCGTGGGCCGAACGGCGCGGAGGCCCAGGGGGTCCTTGCCGGCCTCTGTGGAGCTTGCACGTTCTCCCCGCGCCGTCTGAAAGTCCGGAGCCACGTGCTGCTGCACCAAGTCTTGAGAAGACACAACCCGATCACTCTGGTTTCTGGTTTACGCCTGCAGGAAATACTTTCCCTGCGCTCGATTGGCCGGGACAACAAAACAAAACAAAACGACAACCCAAGATAGAATGGCAAAAAAACAAAAACCATCCTTTGAACTGCAAGTGGATGTTCCAAATAAATTTTACAACGTTGCCAGCACAGTACAATGAAAGGAAATTGCATTTGAAAAAACCCAACCAAATCCGCCCCTCCAGAGAAAGGAAGAGTTGAAATCCCAAAGTCCCGCCCACGAGCGGAGTGGCCGTCGGCAGCGCCTTTCCTCATCCTGCTCAAGCAAACCGCGATGTCAACATGGAAATCCAAACAGTGACGCACGGCAACCGAGTTTCGACGAGCAAATCGCGTCTCCTTCAGATTTGAAAAGAGAACGTGGAGAAATGATGATGGCAAAACACTTCCTTGACCTGATGGGCGTGGCTCCGATACCATTGAGGAAGTCAAGCGCGAGAGCGCACCGCGCGGGCTCATTTGTCCATCGGAAAAAACCAAGAGCAGAAGCGCAAAGCGGGCTCCGTTGTCGCCGAACCTGTTTGGTCCTTTTAATCCGCTGCCGCCGTGCGAGAAGTAGGCCGGCGCGCACGTCTGGATTGAGGCCAGGAGACAGGACGGCCCAAATCTGTCACGAGGCGGCCAAAGAGAGACCACGGCGAGGCGTCGGGATCATTAGGCGGCTTTCTTTTGTCCGCGTCACGTCGGGGGCTTAGCATACGCAATGAGGGCCTACGTAGCCGCAAACAAAGACGGCGGCGGCGGTGAAGTTTGGACTTTTGCGGGCGTTGTTGAGCCGCTCAGGCGTCACAAACGCGGGGATTTTCAAAAGCGGGCGCATGCTAGCAGTAGCGCTGCTTTCCATACGTTTGCTGACTCTGACAAGAGCCCCTTTCTGCCGGCGCGGTCCCCCCACTCCCCCCAGCTTTCTCCTGCGGTCGGGAGCGCGAACCGAGCCTCCGTTCACCTTATTGGGGTGCCCGTTTATTTTCGCAAGCGCTCGAGGAAACACTCGGCGTGGCTTATCTGATCCAAACAGTCGCGCGTCTTTGTTATTTCACACGCAAGGTCGGCTCTCGCCGCCGCCGCCCCGTTTTGGCTAATTGTTTTCTTTCTTGCTTGGTGGAATAACACGAGCGGTAAGGGAATCTCTGCGCGTACGCGGGCGGCGTACGATGCGCACTGGGAATTGACTGGAGACTTTTCTGTCCGGCTGCGTTTGGAAGGGGCAGGGCCGCGGCAATCAGTGCAGAGGCTCGGCGGGGAAGTCGATGACCGCTTGGTGACTGAAGCCGAGTGACGCCGCCCGTCCTTCGGCCTACCTCCCTGTCGGGAATTGAGCCGATGATTGCGCTCGTCAAATTGAGCTGTGGTCGCGACCGAAAGAAGGCAATCCCGGACCCGAGCGCCCCAAGGACTTTCCTCCGCAGGGTGTCCGGGCGCTCCCTTCTTCGAGACGGGGCGAGAAGCTCGGCGTCTCCGAGTCGAGCCACTCCGACTTCCTGGATGGACGGATGGCTACGTGTCACGTATTCAGAGGCGATGGACCTTCCAAGTGGATCCGCGCGCGCTTACGGCGCATTCGAGTTCTGACAACGTGGCAGATGGGTTGGCATCAAGTCGGGGATTCCGGTCTTTTTCCAAACCACGTCAAGCGACGGCACGGCATCCCGCGAACGGCTTCCGGCTTCACAACAGATTGCCGAAAGGCCGTCATTCATGCTCACATTCAAGCCGCCTGCATGGGCCAAGAATGCGCATGACATAGCTGGTGACGTGCGCGGAATCCGCACGTCACCTGTCGGCTCTGACTGCTGGGGAAAGCCCCTGCAGGCAAGAAGAGGAGGTGGCCACAATGCCCAAGTGTCCAGCGCCATTCCAGCTTCCTTCGCCGGAGCGGCAGCAAACATCCACGGCAACATGGCCTCGCTTCCTCAGCGTAGCCGAGCGAATCTTTTTGGCTGAACATCTCGCGTGGACTTCTTGTCACCGAGCCGCGGGGCAGGTGACGCTCCATCGTCACAATAAAAAGGACTTCTTGGTTGGAGTTGGGAGGAGATTTGAGAGATCATTTGAAAGATGACCACAATCTTGCTTTTCTTTTGGTCATAGCGTGCGTGACAAGCTTCAAATGTAACACGCGTTTCGACGACATGGACGGCGTGGGCCCGTCTCAAATGTCCTTGAAGACGCGTCGAGTCGGCGCAACAGGCCAACGGTGTCGGACAGCATCACGCGCTGCTCTTTGCACCTGGCGGCTGACGTCGAAGACACTCGGACGCCGTTCCGCAGACGGCTTCCCGTGACTCACCGTCTGCAAGTCGGAGGGGGTGTGGGGGGTGAAGTCTTAATGACTTTCTATGTTTTGCCCTTGAGCAAATGGCACCATCAAGGTAGCCGAGTTCCATTTCACAGAAGAACCGCAAGAAACAGTCGGCTAACAAGCGCACGCACATGATTGCACAAGAGGAGGCCGCAGAGTGTGCAAGCACGTTCCCATGCAAGAGCGTTGGGGCACATCACAACCTGGAATGGGTTCTCCTGATATTCATGCCGTGTATGGTCCCGTTTGACATCCTAGTATACAAAGGAGTGCGATGCCGCAAATGACGACTGCTATACGAGGGGGGGAGTTGCACTTGTCGCCGGGTGTGTTGGAATGCCACAGCAAGTAGGGCGAGGCGTTTCCCCGAGCAAAAGGTTGTCAAGTGTCGAGCAGCCGAAAGATCCCAAACCTGAAGGCGTGTCGCGCCGCCGTCCTAGCGCTTGCTGTCCTACTTCATATCCGCCGCCTTTCCACGGTGGCTTGAGCAGCTCCAACGTGGATGCGCGCCAAGTCCACCTTTTGCACCCTCGCCTGTCCAATCGGGATGCCTTTGGCCCTCCCTGGCCCGGAACGGGGTGCCGACAGGCCCGCGCCGGGGTGTTCTGCCAGCCGTGGAAGTTCTCAGCGTTGCAGCCATTAAATCCAGACTGCGATGCCCTCTGCCGCCCCCCTTCCACGCCGCTGATTAGCACACGGCCGGCGCAGACGTGCCGTCACCTCCAATTGTGCCACGGACAAAGAGCAAAGTCACCGCCGCATCAAAGTGCCATTTGGCCCCCCCTTTCCCCATTCGTCAAGCCATTCGCCGCCGGTTGACATTGTGCGCTGAGAGGCGACGACCTGGCGCAACGCGCGCCGCGTTTCTTGGCGAGCCAGCCAGCCAGCCAGCGAGCGGCTGTCATTTCTCTGGTCCTTCTGTTTGCATCGATGCTACATAAACTTGGGCCTCCCCCACCCCGGCTGGCAGTAGCGGCTCTGCGGTTCTGCCGCTAGATCACCTTTCAGGAGGCCCGCAATTTTCAGCGTTCTGCCGACAAGCTTGGCCGGTTGGATTTCAACCGACGGGGGCTCTGGCCTTTGTGAGCCCATTAAGGCCCCGATCGTTGTTGAGGGCCCCAATCACGGCGTCCCGCCCACAGTTTGGCCGCCGTGTTCCGGTCTGGCCAAGGCGCTTCGAGTGCTTGTTCTGAATACGTCGCTGGAGCTTCCATTTGTTGCGCTTTTCCAAGACATCGTGGTGGGAGCGCAGAGTGTTTGATGATGTCGTTACGTGGAAAAAGTTTCATGAAACAAATGCGCACCTTGGAAAGTTACTCACTGGGCGTCAATGACCCGCCGTGCCTCGGGAGCCGCCGTCGTTTCCGGACGAGCTTCCTCGGGCGAGACGAGATTGTTTTGCTTCTCCGCCGGGGACGTCGGTCGCGCTCTGTTTGCAGCGGCCGCCCACCGCTTTCCCCATTCCCAAACAAATGTGCACTTCTTAAATACACACTTGTCACTCTCCGCTAGCCGTGCGTGGCCAAATTGCTTTGGACAAAAGTTGCGGCGCTAGACCGAAGTGTCCCAGGCTGATGCCGAGCGATGACGAGCCCCTCCGACATTGGAACTGGATTGAATTTGGCCGGGGCGTGCTTTCACGACGCCGATCCGCGTGGCCTGTTTAAGGTCAATATAGCGTCGGTGAGGTGAGGGACGCAGCGCACGAAGACGACTGCCGTACGTTTTGCCCCCCTGAGCGGCACGATGATGTGCGGCTTCCAAACGGAGAGAAATGCAAATCAACGGGCCTCCATGCTGACGATGGATGTGGAGGGGAGATGTCACAGTCAATTCTTGTCATAGTGGGCCCCCCCCCCTAAAATCGCAACCTTCTCATGTTGTGTCTTCCAACTTTTGTGAAATTGCCTTGAACTTGTGATAGCGCGGCGCTCTTGATGGTCAAGTTGCAACTTTTCTTTTTCTTGCAACTTCACGCCTCTGCTCTTGGAAAAGGACGTTCCAAAAAGGAGAACTTTTATCGTACCGCACCCGCAGCCACATCTAGATTTGTTTTTTTGCAACATGCTGATTGTATTCTTGCCAAATGGCGCCTTTGTCTTGTGACAACCCTGAGCCTGATGTCAAACCTTCGAGGGCCTTTTGAGGGCAAACAAGCGGCCCTTGTGCAAGTCGAACAACAAGTCGCTATCAGCCGCGGGGGCGAGCGAGCGACACCGACCGGACTTTCCGAGACGGAACTCAATCGGGAATGCGGCATTCTTGTCGATGCTGCCTGCGCTTTGTTTCCTGTCGTGTTTGCAATCAACTTTGAACATCTCCTTTCCCGGCCGGGCATTAGCATGACACAGGAGGAGGCGCGCGGGGCCACCGCAAGCCAGAGGAAAAGAGAGAGTGCGCCCGCCCGCGCGCCCATGCTAATATCTGCAGCTGGGCCTTTTGGTTTTGCGCCTGGATTCCAGACCCCCGCCATGCGCAACAATGGCGGCGGCTCATTCCGTGCCAAGCGTGGACGAGGCCGCGCACAACCAATTTGTTGTTGTGTTTGTGACGAAGCACACGTCACGTTTTTGGGTTTGTTTGTTTTCCTCCTTGCCCCGCCCCCCCACCCCCGCGCTCCGGCGGGATGCAGATAGTTGTCATTTATATTCCTCTCCTCAGACGCCGCTAATTATTCCTTTCAGCTGCGTGGCTATTGTGTCTCGGGGAGAGCCAGACAAGACGGTGTCATGTGTCAAACCGGAGACTCGTGTGGAGCGTCGCGAGATGACGTGAGCCTTCGCAACACTGTGGTCATACAGGCGGCTCTCGTTTGTCGTGGCGAGGGTGGGGGTGGGGGGGTCCAGACACCCCCGCGATCGGTGAAAATCACCATTCAAGCGAGACAGAATAAAACAAGTTTGAAACAGCGCCTCAAACACCTTTCAACCTGACGCTGAGTGCCTGTTCTCACTCTCCCTCGCGCAGAGCCCAAAAAGTGCTTGCTTCTACCATTTGATTTGTCCCTCGCATTTTACGTCTGGCTGCTGTGAAACCACCACATGAACGAAAAGGGAATCGATCCTGCTTGATTCCATCCATCAGTCAATCAAACTTGATGGATGGACTTGGACGCGCCGAGTCCGCGGCACCAATCCGGCGGCAAAATGGCCATCTTTGTCCAGCGCGTGAGGATGCGCGGCTCGACACGTCCTGCGGCGGCTCGTTCATCATGCATGAGGCGTGCTTTGGAAATCACGAGCTTCCTGGCAAAAGCCAGAAAGGAGTCGAGAGAGAGGCAAAACTTGACACCAAAGCTGTTGTGTTGCAAGCTTCTGTTGGTGGGAGAGTGGAACATTGATGCCTTTCAAAGAGATTTGACAGCATCGACTCTCCACCGAGTGTCCAAGTACTGTTTGAAGTGTCATTTAACTGTTGAAAATCAAGGCAAGGCTCTTTTTGGGCGATGCTTCTGCCTGTGAAGAATGGCATCTGGAAGTGCCGCGCAGCCACTCTTTTTTACAAAGCTAGCATTAGAAAGGCCCCTTTTTTTCCTCTCGCAAAAGTCCGCTTGGCTTTGCTTATTACGACTCTCACTAGTTGACTGTTTCTCTCCTCTCGTGGATGAGCGGAACTCAGCCGAGGTCTGGTGGGATGAGCGCAAGTCTTTAGCGACCTCAAAGTCTTGTCCGAATGTCGAGTGAGACTCGTGGGCCTCTGCCCAGGTCTTGTGCTGTTTGCGGACGTCTTTGCCAAAGTCTGGGGGGCTTTTGCGCAAGTTCTCCCCACGTCCAAGGTCCCGTGATGTCGGCGGAAGTCGGAGCCAAACTCTCATCGGACGTCTCGTGAACACCCGCATCCAAATTCTTGCGAGACGCGCGGGAGTTTTGGCCAAAGAACGGTTGCTTGAGCGGGAGTCTCGGCCAAAGCCCAAAATTGGTCTGGCTCCAAACCGGATCACGTGAGCGGTACGTTGGAACCGGGAGGCATCCCTCTTTCCGGAGTGCACGCTTCGGGACCGACGAGCAGTCGTGTTTCTGAGCGGCATTCAAAGTACGGGCCAAGAAAAGAACGCCCCGGCGCTCCCACGAGAAGGCCGCGCGATTACAGGAGGATTAGCATAATCCTTGTGTGCAAGCGTAACCTCCCTCGAGCCTTTGTGACTCGGCGCAAGACCAAGCCTGCGCAGCTAAGCCATTTTGCTACACCGCGCGAACGTTTATTTTCATTACGGCGAGCCCGCGAAAGCACCCCACCTCAGGTTGTCATCAGTGCGGCGGTTCCCCGGGAAACGTGGCGGTCTTGCGGCTCAGATGGCCACAGTTACCCCGCACAAGTACGACGGGGCCTCAAAGCTCCAACCTTTGCGTGAGACGCTGGGAACCTTTCAAAACAAAAGCGGTGCGGCAACGAGCGAGAAGCCGCCGTGGCGCTGCGCGTCTTTACCCGCCGCTCGTTCTTGTGACAGAGCACCAACGGATGCGCTGAGCATTACGTCCAACACTCGTGACGGCGAAACGACATGGCCCGCCAACCTGACGTCACGCTCCACATCCTCACGTGGTCAAAAATCTTGGACCCCAAGTTAGGACAGCGGTCAGGTGAGACCGACCGCGTAGCCATCGCAATGACTCCCCAATTGGCTGTCTTCCTCGACGACTTGCTCGAATCAGAAGATGGCAGCTAGCCTTCGCCCGGCAGGAGAGGCGACCTCAAACGTCATGAACTCTCGACCCAAGGTGTGGAGAATTCTCAACCAAAATCTGGTCGGATTTCCTCAAATTGTGATTCAAGTTTTGTGAGATGAGAGCATGTTTGATGCCAAGTCTGCTGAAATCTGGACCAAATAAATTTGCAGCAGTCGAAGAGAAAAGTCTGAAAGATTTTCGCAATTTTTGGATCTCTTGATAAGATGCCCGACATCAGTCACGCCCCCCCCACCCCCCAAACCCTCTCTAAACTTGAATCCAATTGCAAGTAATAAAACTTATGGCGACACGTCAAAGTGTCGCCGTGTCCCTAATGCGCATCGGTGTGATTCAATCGATCACAACATGCGCTCAAGTCAGCCCACTTGAAAGCAGCGGGGTGCAGCGCCTCCGCCAGAAGGCATCGTAACCTGCACACAAGGAGCCAGAGCCCGAAGCAGCTCATCCCTCGGGCCAGTCAGACCCGGTCAGCGGGAGCCACTCAAAGATTGGCCCCGCGCAGGCCGCACGGCGGGTGGCCACGTTAGCTCTGCGAGCGCGAAGCGTCTGGGGAAAGGCATGGCGGGTTTCGGCTGCCGCGGGGCTTGCGATGATCGGTGAGACGGCGACACGCTGGGGGGGCGGCAATTTGGCACAGCAATTTCGCTTGGAGGGAGGCAGGATTTGGACAGAGAGCAACCCCCTTATCGGGGCTTTACGAGGAGGCGACCGGAGAGCTGCTGAAGGAAATCCTTGTTGTTGCGATCCTTCCCGGCCGGGGCCGAAACGTCCGTGTCATAACCGCTCAAAAGGCGGTCGGCGAAGCTTCAAAAGTCGAACAAAGGCAGCTATTCAACACGGTACGGATCTCGAAATGGATCCGAGTGTGACACGGGACAGACGCGCGGCAAGGAAATTCCCCTTTTGTTTGGATAACAAGAACACGACAGTGGCACGATTCATCCGGAGTTCGGCTCGTTCGCGTGCAGGTCTGCGGACCTCCGAGCTCCACGGGGTTGGATGTGCAATGAGCGTTTTTCCAACCGACGCTTTAGTCGGTCATCAAAGAATGTGAAAAGCTCTTCTCCAGCTGCCCTCCCGGTGTTCTGATCTCTTTGTTCCGCTCCGAACCCGAGCTGCGGCCTTGCGACTGAGCCGCGGCTGTTTGATGCTCATTGCGGGGAGTTCGCCGAAGAAAAGAGCGTGACGGTAATCCAGTCTGCGGGGGATAAAAGCGTGGCTAAGTGGATCCCGGTCCGCTCGCTGCGTGCAACGCTCACACGGTCGGGAGAAGTGCCGTGATTGATTTGATACGATTGTTGCTGAACGTCAGGTCAGAACATCGGCGCCGCAACACTTCGGACTCGGTCTCTGTCTTTAGTTTTGACTCGGTTTCGGATAAGCGACACGAGTATCGTTTGGCAGGTGATGTGTGTGAGGATGCGGCTCCGCCGCGTGTCTCCATCAAGCATTTTAAGCCGGCGAGCCGCCGCCGCCGCCGTCCGTCGGTAGGTAGGCCCCGTCCTCCATCAGAGCCGTGAAGAACGGCATCGGTCGCGGTTTAATGGCGACGGGCTCGCGGCGCTTTCGTCTCTTGAGCCCGAGGCCGGATGCTCGTCTGCCTCCGCGGTCTCCTCACTTACCGGCGCCTGTGGGAAAAAAATCAGCATGGTGGCCGTCGACCGCAGCAGGGGCGGCGGGACCCCCGCTGGGTCTCGTGCTACTTATTGGCATCAATTGAAACCAATTAGCAAGCGCTCAGGACTCCTGTTCTTTCAAAGTGTCCCGAATCACGCTGGGAGCATGAAGGATCCACGTTGGACCACGGCTGGGGGAGAGATCCCCCGCCGGCCGAGCCCCAGGTGGACCCAGGAGGCCCCGGGCAGCCCTCAATTTAGCGCATGCAACATTCCCGCATCTGCAGTGCCGCATCGTTTTCGAATATCCGCGACGATTGGTGGAAGCACCCGGTGGACCGCCCGCCGTGAAGATGAAATCATGTCTCGCGTCATTCGGCTTCCACGTCGAGTCGGCGTCCTGAGGCACAGCAGGAAGGAAATCACGAGTTTGAACGTCTTGTCCATTTTGTCATAGTTTGCTATTTTGGTGGAAGGCGGGTGCAGCTGTTCAATTGCAACGGAGTGACCTTTTTCGGAGCGATAACACAGAAGTCGCACGACGCCGGTCGATTGGATGAACATTTCCCAACTCCCCGATGATTTCACGAAACGCTTTGTTGGGAACCGCCCCCAGTCACCTCAGACTCGCAAGGTGACCTCAGCTATCTGTCCTCACTCATGCAAACCATGGCGGCGGCGGTTCTCACAGCCCCCCTTCTTGTCCCCGCACGGCGAGGAAATGGATCGAGTTGCAAACGCGCACTTCGACGAGTCCGAGCAGGAGGGTCCGGGATGTCGGTCTTGTTCTGCCGTTAATTGAGGGCCACTTGATCTCATGCGGTGAATCGAGGCCGGTCTCCAGGGCCGCTCGCCGGTCCGAGTGATACGTGTGGGAAGCGCCGCGCGGGCCGCCGAGGTGCGCCTGCCGAATGGCCGCTTCCGACTATCCCCCCGGCGCCGTGCCTTTTGTTTGGCATTTCTCTTCAGGTTCCGTCTCGGAGGGCCCCGCCGTGCAGGAGCAGGACCGCTCCCACCTGTCTCTCCCTGCGATTCCGGTGGGTCGCTCATCTGAAGAATGGTGAGAGCGGACACCCCTCTTATGAGTCAGGTGTGTCGCGGCAGAGGGGGCGGGGGGGGGGGACGGGACGGGACAGGACGCCCCCGGGGTTGATGCTCGCGCGTGTAAAGCAGTGATGTCATCAATTCTACCCTCCGGAGTGGAATCGGAGTCAGAGCTGAGCTCCATTTCGTCTTTGGGCGAGCGGTCCCGGGTGCGGCCTGGGCCGCTTGGCAGCCGATCGAGGGGCGCGCTGACGCCGACGAAGCACTCGCGCTCACTGTCGCAAGGAGTGACCTTTTGTAGTCATCGACAATCGAACGTGCACGTTTGTCAAAGCTGCAGAAAACCACGCCAGCAAAACGGCTCGCGCGACAATCGAAGAAACGTACGGCGGAACTTTGTCTTCACAAGGATCAGAAATGCTGCGTTTGCCTCGTGGCTTTGCGAGGGTCCATGAGAAAGACGCCGCATGGGTTGAGATGAGCGCTCGGGTTTGAATCCAGAACAAGGCAAAGAGTGCCGAGCGACCCGCATGGGCGCACTCCTGATTGACGAGCCGATCGCATTGCTGCCCGCGGACAATGGAAGCAGGTGGGCAGACGCGCACGGCGACCCTCCAAAAGTGGCACGTGGGCCGGCCGCAGGGGATCGCGTCACTTCAACCCCGAATAAGACCGGCGGCCCTTCGGCAAGCCCTCAAAAACCAAACACAAAACAATGTGTCGGCCAATGATTGATCAGCGCGGCCGTTTTGCCCAAATTCAGTCGTCTTCGCCCCACCCCTGCAGGCGCTTCCTTCAATAACAGGCCACGCCCACCCCTGGCTAATGAGACGTTAAGCAAACGTCAGAGAGGAGAAGTCGGGGGGACTGATTGAAAGCAGACCTGTGCTGCCAAACAAAACGGGGGCGCAAGTGAGATTGAGATCAATACTGAGTGCCAACAAACAGCGGCTGGGATCAATCCGATGGAGAAGGACAGGATGCCGTTGCCTTCTTGCTTTCCCATGGCTCAGGCACGAGAGCGCACCTGGCCTGACAAAGCCCAGGAAGAGAGGAGGAACGCCCCCCGCCTAACCCTCCTCACTCACACACTTCCACTTCTGGATATGGATCTCAATATGAGCAGCAAGGTGGACGAGTGGTTAGCACGTGGAGAGGTGCAGCCTGGGATTGCGCTCCCCTGTGTGGACTCGGCACGTTCTCACAATGCCTGCCCTCCGGCTTGTCTCCGGGTAGTCCCCTTTCCTCCCGCATTCCAAAAATATGCACCGATGAAACACTCTGAATTGTCCCAAGGTGTGACTGGGAGCGAGAACGGTTGTTTGTCGGCGTGTGCCCAGCGAGGGGCCGGCAACCCGTCCGGGGTGTCCCCGCCTGCTGCCCGAAGACGGTGGAAGCGGGGAAGCGCAATAGAAAAGGGACGGATGGCGATGGATACGAGTAGCCAAACATGTTTTGTTCTTCTCTTCCGCCTCTTGATGCAACAGGAGCTTCTCAGTTGCGCCGCTGCCACGCATCGCATCGCGTGCGCGCGTGTCTGGCGATTGGCTGTTTGCTTCTCGTACACGTCATGGAATGAAAAGATGCCACTCCCTTGTTGGCATCTTTCATTGATACGCTTTTTGTTTGTTTGGTTGATAGCTTTTAGGTCTGGGCTCTGGGTATGCCCTTCAACAGCAAACTCGAGCAAGGCAGCCTTTTTCTTTTTCTTTTTTTCGTGACGTGATCTGCCATTATTTGCGGAATGATGCGCCCCAAAAGTTTGACAACGCCGCCGGCTCGCTTTGCACGATGAACTCTCCGGCAGCCATAGAAAAAGCAAGTGTGCCGCATCGCCACTGCGTTTTCCCGTCGTGATGCTGGCCATTGCCCCCCCCCTCCTCCGAAAGCCTCCGCATGAACAAAACGCCGTGACTTCTCACGCTCGCCACCTCGCTGGTTTCAATTTGCCCCCTCAGCAAAGTGAATACATTGGAGATCAATTCTGCTGCGCCTGACGGGAGCTGATTTGGGTGTGGGGCGCTTTGCATTTTCACTCCCCCCCCTTGATTAGCCCCGGTCCTTAACTTGACTGGCAAAACACAAAGAGCCAGTCTGTTCAGCCCCCAGCTCACCCCGAATGCGGCGTGACCCCACGGCGTGGAGTTCGCCTTACAGGTGAGCCAGGTAGTCCACAGACCACAAATCCACCCCCCCCCCCCGTTGCACTCTCTATTGCCGTGCCGTTTCGAAACCTACATTCCTGCCACAGTGAAGTCGAATGTCGAGAATGCAGCCGCTTTTGTCAGACGTTGTACTTGGATTCGATGGGCACGGCGCTGCTTTGGCTGCCAAGCGACGACGCATGGCTTCTCCCTGAGATTTGTCATCGCTTCGGAAGCTGCACCCGGACTCGCGGTTCTTTGCGGAGGATAAATCACGTTTGTGACACCGGCCGACGTTCTTGTTTTCCATCTGCCACAGATGCATTCTGGGTAATTTCAAGGCATCAGGGACATGTTGTTGTCATGCACGCGACAGCAATTACCAGGCAATGAAATTATTTTGCTGGCTTGTCTCCCTAAAGCGCGGGTGGCAAACTCAAGGCCCGGGAGCCACCTCTGGCGCGCCACATCATTTTATGTGGCCCGAGAAAAGCAACATTTGCAAATCAACTTCATGTTTCTTGCTCAAATACCCAAATTGCAAATTGTCTAAAATATTGAGATATTTCAAGCATTTTTTAATGAAAGTAACCGTCCTGTTTGAACAACTTTTACTGGCGGCTGAATTCAAAGCCACTTTATCCAGCAAATAAAAAAGTGTTTTCAAGTTTGTTTTGTGTTGAATCAGCTGACCGGAATGGCAAGGCAGGACATGAAGCGAGTTTTCAAGGGAAGCGTTGAGTTGGGAGACAAGACCGCCTTGTGCTGCGGGCCTCCTCCCGATTCAGACTCAAGCGGCGCAGCCATTGCGTGAAGTCAACGTCGCCCCGAACAAATCTTCGTCCACCCGTAACCTTCGCCGACGGCGGCGATGTCGGCAAGCAGCCGTCGGGCGCTCGCGCGAAGCACCTGGAAATGACTATGGAAGCTTTCTGCTTCCCGCCGCATGATTGGAGGCTCCCCCCACTGTAACCTAACGCACAGGCCAATTACGGCTCATTTAAGACCAAAGCAATTTGGGCAGAGTTTGAGGGGGGGGGGACGACTGGAGGGCTCTGGTCTCGATGCTGTCGCCCAACACCAACGAGAGTGGGATATTTTGACAGGTTGCTACCGCAGAGCGCGTCTCCGATACGCCGAGGCGGAGGTTGCGCGCTGCGGCTAATATCCGTGTGTTGATTGGGTCGAAAGTCGGGGGAGGGTCGAGAAAGGTCTCGTTAGCCCCGGCTCCAGAGAGGTGAAGCAAAACAGCGGGCCTTCGTCCCACCCGCCCGCCAATTACGGGCAGCGGAAACATCACGGCCGCTCGCCGGCGTGCACGCGCATGCTATAAATGGACCCCGTGGTCCTTGGAGGACTTGGACAACTGGAGACCAGCGTGAGGTCTACGAGAGCAATGGCGTTACCGCTTCTTTTTGCCAGCCAAAAAGAGTGTGCGCCGTTCCAACGTCGCCGAGCCAACGAAGCCCCCGTTGGGCGATCGTCAGAGTTGGACTTGCACTATCGGGGCATCTGCCGGCACTTTGGGTCTCGCTCGAGCGATGCGGCGCTCACCGCTGGCAAACAACAGAAGGAGATAAGGAAGAAGAGCTCCTTGGGAAGGGCAACCTTTCTGAGCCAAAGGCAAATTGGCAAATTGGCTCTGCGTGAGAGGAAACGTTGCGAGCACAACGGCAAACTGGGCCCTTTTGTGCCCCCCAGAAAGGACTTTTGAGTCGCCATGACGGTTATGGCCAGAGTTGAACTTGGCGGGCTTGTGTTAACGCGGAGCCCCGCCCACAACACTGTGTCAGACTCCCGACATGTTGGCGTTCCTCTCCCTCGCGATGGATGCCACCGGTCGGGATTCGCCATTGACTCTTTGACCTTCTTTTCGAAAGCCGATGGAAAAAAACAAAAAAACAAACATACGTGGCAAATCTAGTCGGCGTGAGTGGTTGAGCGGTTGCGCTCCCGTTCACGAGTTTGACGTGCCACGGCATCGAATGAGCTCATGCGAGGTGCCGTGACTTGGTGGAAACGGTGGCAAAGTTCAAGGCGGGGTAGCCTTTGGACCCGTTCTTTCTGCCATTGTGGTGGTGGTCAAGTGCATCGGTGTCGTGGAATGAAACGTGAAATGGCAGTTGCTGGTCACGGATGGCGTGGCGTTTTGGAAGATGGAGACGTGCTGAAGAGGCGCCAAAATACGTCATTTGTCCAAAAGCCCCCCCCCTCCCTTAAAAAACAAACCAGACTGTCTTCTTCCACTGTCTCTTGGCTATGAAATCAACTTCAGGTGTCGTTGCCATGACTGGCGGCAAGCGCATAGAATGTCAGGACAGGAAGCGGGTCAGACTGCGAGGCGCGACTGAATGTTTTCAGCTAGGTGTGAGGAAGGCAACGCTGACATCACCGTTGTGGGGGGCGCGGACTAGACCAGACCAGCTCTATTTTGGGCTGCGCCGAGCTACACCTGGCTCCTGTCCGTGCCGCTCGGCAAACCTTATTTGCCGAGTGCAACCAGCTTGTGTGCGCGCGTGCGCGTGTGTTTTTCCGGCTCTGAGCTTGATTTTCTGTGAGACAAGCAAACTTCCTTCAACCCCCCCCCAGCCCTCGCCTTGCCCCCGCGCCACAACTGGAGCAGGATGATGGCAAAACGCAATCCGTCGTCCGGGGGCGACGCATCGCTCCGCTTGCTCACACGGCACGCGAACAGGAAAGTCTCGTCAGGCGTGTCTGACTTTTTTTGTTCTTTCTTGCGAAGTCCCTCAAAAGAAAGGGACACCCAAAAGCCGTGACACTTTCATCCCACAGACTGATGATGTCGCTTCTTGTGACGCCATCATCAAAACGAACCTTGAGGCCCCCCCCCCGGTACCACTCTCTTGGCCTTTGACGATGGCCCTCTCCTATTCTTTGGCTCTCGAAAGCGCCGCAAGTTCAGTTCACGCTTGGCTTTTGGAGTCTTGTCCAGAATTGCTTTCGACTCCCTCGAGTTTGCAGGTCACGCACAGACGTTCGACGGCATCCGTGTTCCCGCGTCGTCGACGCTCTTCTTCATTTGTTCTAATCTATGCGCTCCTTTTGCACGCCGCCCCCTAGTGTTCATAAAGAGACGCGTAGGACAGAAATGTCTCACGTCCCCGGGAGGAATAGACCCGCGGTTTGGTGGCGTCGCTGTCGGCCACTACTGGAAAAAGTGGCCTCCTCGGTTTCCAGGCAGGGCCACGTCGTCACGGCGAGGCTTCAAGGAAAGCTTTGGCTCCGGCGTTCAGGTTTCAAGCCTGAGTCGAGCTTTCAACGCGGGTCTTGGGTTTGAAGTCTAGGGGAGATTTCAAATTTGGCATATAAAAAAAACAAAAACAAAAAATACATGTCAGGCTGACACTTGTGTTCAAAACGAGTCCAATCGACTTGACGGCAAGCATTGAAAAAGCGCCGTGCGCGTGTGTTGTGTGAGTTCGAGACGGGTGTAGCTGTTCTCCTTGCCGTCAATAAAATATTGAGGCAGGACGGCGGCGCGCCTCCGGGAGCGGGAGTCACTTTAGCGCCGCGACAAAATTGAGCCCGCTAACCCGTGTTTGCGCTGTCACGCCCAAGGCCGAGCGCTCGCACGCAAAACAGAGCTTGCCACCTTTGCGCTCACTTTATTTTGACCTCCGGCAGGAAAGTTGCCCCCCCCCACCTCCAGATGAAAGGCATACCCTTGGACACCGTGCGCCTCCTCAAGGACACATGACAACGCTCATAAATGTTCATTTCAAATGCTAATTATCTGCAGCTCGAGTTAAGGTAAACCTTCCTCCTCCTCCTCCTCCGTGTTTGCTTCTTGTCAGCCGGCGCCTTCAATTCGATTCCCCCAGCGGGCTGCCCTTGTGATCTTTACCCTGGCGAGAAAGTTTGGAGGAGTGGGGGGCAGGGGCTTCCTGATCCGTGCGCTAACTTGTTAAGGTTTGAAAATATGAAGTTAGGGTTTCAAGGCAGGCCTAAGGATTGAAAGACTGCACAATTTGTGTTGGAGCTGCCAATAGTGCTTCAAGTTGGCTTTCCAGGGGCTCAGGGTTTTGGGGTAGGCTTTCAAGACAAGGTGAAGGTGCGCAGCAGCCTGGCTGAAGCTCTTCAAATAGGGTCACGGTTCCAAGGGCTTTCATCCAAAGGTTAGGGACTCAAGACAAGTTTGGGGATTCAAAGACGAGCTTCGAGCGCCACATCTCAAGCGGCATTAGGATTTGGAGGCTTAGGTGTGAACTTGCTCGGCGTGAAAATATCGTCTTCTTTTGGCCATTTAAAAACGCATTCACGTCATCTCCGTTTTTACAAAATGAACCTTGAATGCAAAGGTTGGATGGGATTTTTTCCTGTAACCGTATCGACAGACGGTTTCCTTTTTGTGTGACAGCGTGTTACGTATTCTGCTACGTCAGGATGGCGAGGTGTTCCCCACTTGTTTCTCTCTTCCGACATCTTCCTTTTCAGGGGTCCGCCATCTGTGGGCCCCGTCGTTAGAGCGACAGGCCCCAGCGGGTGACTTGAAGCGCGTCGAGGTGCGTTGAAGCCGCGCTTCCGGGTCACAGGAGTGCTACAGGTGGTAACTCTAGATTTGTAATTACGGAGTGCGCCAGGCGCCGCCATGAACGGGTCGGCGCTCCTTGATAACCTGCCGGCACGCTCAATGGCTGATTGTCACACGGGACCGTCGCGAGAACCGCTCCGCACCTCATCTACCGAGCAGTATCAATTTGCAAGGCTAGCCTATTCCGCCTGTTAGCGCTTAGCTTCCTCCGGCTAAATACGTTCAATCTGCGACGTCACCAAATTGAAATCTCTCTCTTCACACACCTAAATGTACTCACCCTAAAGTAGCCGAGTTAGCGCTTAGCGTTCTTCAGCAGCCAAAACATATCAAACGGCGCAAAAAAACCTAAATGTCACACCACTGGCTGCGCTAACCTCGTAAGTGCTTGGCTTTGTACGGCGGACGTTGAATTGGTTTTCACAGGCTTTGTCTGTGACTATTGCTCCCATCTAAAAATGGGTGTCGGAGTACGTTCTCCATTTTCCTTTTTCCCCACATTTTCCTTGCTGGTGCGTTGTTCCATTTTTCGAACGTGAACTATGTGCCGCGGCTCAATGAAGGCCGGGCAAGCCTGTCCCTGTCGCGATCCAGATATGGCAGCCGATGATCCGGTGGCGCACTAAGTGAGCCGGCGTACCTCGGCAGACAGCAAGTCTAATAAAAACCTCTTGAGCGTTCATCGTGGCAGAAGAATGGAAAGCAAAGCGCTCCAATATTGGATCTCAGGAAGCGGCGCGGGACAATTTCCTCCGAGCGTAACCCGAGAAGGCCAAAAGCCGGGCTCCCGGAGGTTCGGGGCCACCACGGCCGGGTCGCCCCAATTAGACGGCGCTTCCCCGCCGAGCCGCGGCCGCTCTGAGCGCAGGAGCGCCCGACGGGAGCGCGAGGAGGAAGCTGCGCGACCGCCAGAGTTCTTGTTATGCTTGGCACGGCGGCCGCCCCGCGTCTCTTGGCTGTCTGCGACTCGGTGCCTCTGATTGCGCCGCAAAGTGAGTGGGAGGCCGCAAAATGACAACCTGGATTTAGCTGGAGTGCTGAGGAGCGGCCGGCCGTGACTGCCGGCTCACACCGTGTTTGCCAAACAAGAAAGGGCCAGCGCTATTTGACGTTTATTTTTCTTTTACGATTTCAAATGCATTCAGACAGGGACGGTTTAAAAAAAACAACAAAATCGCCACGAAACACCCAAAATATGATAATTGCAACTGTTGCAACTATTGCAATGGTGATCTCCATCGTACAAGAAGCACTCGTTATTTCTTTTACGATGACTTCTATCGCGCGAGTGGCAAGAAAAAGGAAATGAACATTGCCCCACAGGACAGACAATAAAAGAAATTGGCCTGCGCTCCCCATGTCGCCAACAGGATTTCCAAACCCCCCCAAATGAATCGAAAATAGTCCCGCCCATATTCGGGCTTTGGCATTCATGAAATCAACTCTTTGTGGAATCTTGCAACCTATTTTATTCCTTTTTTTCCGGCTGTTGTCGAGAGCAGTGGCTGTTAACCTGGGCTTCGATGGCTTCGGTGAATGGGTCTCAGGGCTGCCTGGGGGAGTTTTGGACCCCCAAAAAATCAATCAAAAGAACAAAGCGAAAGGAACTCTTGGATCCTGTGCTTTCGACATCATTTGCTCTTTGATTCTGTTTGTCCGTTTGCCATTGGAACGGTCTGAGGGGCGTAGCATGGCGTGGCGTGGCGAGCCTCTGCCTTTCTGGGCGGGGCTTTGTTTGCGGAGGTTTGCTTCTTGGCCGTTTGGATTGAGCTCTCGAACTCTGCCGAGCAACAAGTGTGACATGGCCACCAATACAAAACTCATTGGAAACATTTTGGGCGCTATTACACAGCGTGGGAAGGAGTCTTGCGGTTTTCTAGCGGCACGTCTGCTTTGCTAAATGGCATTCGCGATCAGAGACTCGGTGCAAAGTCGCGGTTTTAAAGCCCTTCAAGTATGCCACTGTTGCGCTCGTGTATTAATCCGCTTGGCGCGCCCAAACTGAAATCCCCGGCGGACGCACCTCCGGCAACTGGGCCCACGCGGGCCCCGCGCGCGCGTCCTTCCCACTAGCTTAGCGTAGCTCCGGGCGGTGTGACGGCAAAACAGGAAGTCCCGCGTAAGTCTGCTGGGCAAAGGTCAAAAGGTGCGGTGCCGCAGGAAGAGGTGGCATCTCATCGCGCTCTCATTTCAGCCGCGTTTGGAGCATCGCGACCGACCGCGTGGGAAGAAAGGCTCTTTTCATGGCCCGGTCGAACAAACCAGACCCGCTGGAGAAAAAAAGAAAAAAAAAAGGAGCAGGCCGAGGTGGCGGCAGAGTGAAAGGCGAGAGCTGGCCTCAGAAGACGTTCATCACAATGGCTGGCTTGTTTCCACCAAGCAGCTTATGTTGTCATCGCCGGGCCTTTGTCAACTTTTCATCAGAGCGAACCGGATTCCTGTGCGTTTAATTTTTCAAGATGGAGTCGAGAGAGAGGCATGTTTATTTTCTCCCCATGGCAGGCATGCAACGAAGGAACAAGGAAACAAGTTTGGATGGAGACAAGCGGTTGGCCGAAAGCAGGAAGTGGAAGCCGGGGAAACCCGTGCGTTTATTTTTAGCCGTTGACTCTGTCGCCGACAGTCTCGGTCTCACCTGACAGTCGAGAAGGGCGGGAGGTGACAGAAATGCCAGCGATGGGCTTCTGCGTCACCTCTTGGTCGCGTGACGATGAGGACGCCATTGATTTGTAGGGGTGGGGTGGACGCAGAATCCCCTCCATCTCTTTGAGCGTCCCGGTTTGGAGCGGCGCTCCGGAAGCCGAGCGTTGTTGGGCCATAATTACGGGTCGGGCTCAGCTGCGGAGAAGGCAGGCGGCTGACCTGCGGACGTCACGCTCTGCTTTTATGGCCTTTCATTGTCATTCAAAAGCAGCTCCGGGGGGGGTCACCTCACCTCGAGGCATGGAAGCTCGCGCCAAGTCACTCGGCGCCGTTCAATCAGGATGGCCCAAGGTGCTTATTTGTCTCCTGGCCAACGGCGCGATCCGTTCTCGCCTTTGCCTCGCTCCCATCCTGCCGTTGGCTCGCTCGCGCTTTTCCTTCCTATGAATGAGTGGCTCGGGAGGTTCGGTTGAGCAGAAAAGTGGCACATTGCAGCGGGGCTAGCTCAAGAAAGCGCGCGACCAGCGGCGGTGAGCATGGATGGATCTCATTCGCCGGGATGAGCCCAAATTGGTTTCATTTGCGTTCCTTTTGCCTAAACCCAGACTTTTGAAAACGATGAGAAAATTATGAATGCGCACACAAACTCAGCTGGGCGGCAAAGCAGCTTACTTTTGCACCGAAGCGTTGCAGCTCCATTTTTGTTCCCAAAACAGGCCTCCAAGATGTCGCCGCCCTTGCTATTTGGACTCTCTTGCCTCCAAAACATTGCCAATTTGAGCAGACTGTATTTGGACCGGCGGGCTTCCCTCCCAACAGCAAGAAGCTGGCATTTTGGTGGCAACTGGCCTCATTGTGATGACGTGGGCAGAAGCTGAATTTTGGAGTGCCAGCTCGGTTGGACAAAGTCCCGGAAAGGCCACGGAACGGATTCAGCGGCTCAATAGCGCAGTGGAGCAAAACGGAGGGGCGGGCGGTGCACTTGAAGGTCTTCGTTGGAATCTCAGGGAGCTGGGAGAGGTGGAAGACATGAGTTGCCAGTTTACCCTCAGTGTTTGCCTCAACATTTTAACACCACGGCTCCAAGCGGAGCTGAGAAGTTTCCCAAGACCCGCTCACTCCGCCGGTGGGTGGGCCCCACGCTCCCGGCCCCTTGTGAGTCACTGACCCCTCCCAAGCGGTGGGCTGGGAATCCTCACATCACAAGGGCGGGTGAGAACGGGACCCCGCTGCCCCTCTGATGTCCTCCTGTTAGCCACCGCCGGTTTTGCCGCCTTGCGGCAGGACAGCTGGCGGGGCGGCGCGGCATCGCACCTCTTCAACGCGCACACGCTAACAACCTACAGGACCTACGCGATTTATTCAATCATCGGGGGCCAAGAATAGAAATAATCAGGACCAGCGTAGCTTCCGCTTGAAATGAAATCTCAAATAATCTCTCCCCATTGAAATGAATAGGAATGCCATTGATCTGTTCCACCCCAAAATGTTTGCGGCCGCATTGCATTTCTATCATGATCAACCCTATTTATTTTGGGGACCGCCAATTGCACTTGTTTTCCTCATAGAGCTGGTCCTGCAACTTATCCTCAGGCGGAGGACTGAAATGGAATGATGTGAGGACCTCGGTTCCGAAAAATGGGAGAATCCGTGCATTTACGTGCACGCTGTCGGGAAGAAGGCCGATTTCAAAGTAAAGCTTAATTACCAGCGAACACGTGGACGTCAATACCTTGGTGCGCTTTTATTTTGAAGTTGCAATACCGGTAGCGTGTGGCGGCGCAACGGCTGACTTGACTCCATTCAAGACTGCGTTGAGGCGTCATTTATGGCCGTGCCCCACAGTCTCGACCGGAGACAGCAGCAAAACGTTATCATGAGGCCCTCTGCGCATGCGTAACAATGCGGGAGCCAGGGGAAAAAAAAGAGGCGAAGACGACCAAACAAAAAGCGCTTCCATGTGACACAACTTGCCTAAGTACACGCCTTCAAGCTTGCAAGCGTTGTTTAAAAGGCTCGAAGCCTCAAGTAACAAAACGGCAGGTGCGCTTTGTGCTCTCGTGGAATTTAGAGGCTTGAATGTTGGTGGAAAAAAACGCAACAAAACAAAGACACCATTGCATTGCGAAGCATTGGAAAGCTCGCGTCAGAAAAAGATCCAGACGGACGACAAAAAATGGACACCAATTTGACCGTTTCACATTGACGTGTGTTTTGTCAATATCTTGAAAGCGATTGGCAACACGCAAAGCATAAGGCATGGAAGCAACGACGCTACCGCACAGTGAAAGAGACGCCACATAGATTCAAAAGAAAAAAGATGTTCCAGTGGTTGAAATGGGCAAAATCACAGTTTTGGACGCTGCTGTTGGGGATCTGCAAGTGGTCTGTTATTGGATTCAAGTTGGTCGAGCTCAATGACTGGATTGCGTTCAGTCAGCGCGATGAACTTGAGCGTTGCTCGCCGCGTGGCCGCGCTCAGCCGTGTCACCGAGTGTGTCCGCTTGGATGCCGACAGCCCCACACAGATGCGCTTCCTTCTGATCACTTTTGACTCACCTGGGCTTCCGCAAGTGTGTTGTTTTAGCCGCAAAATCGCTACTGTGGCTCTGGCGTCATCTCCGAGGCCAAAATCAATGGCGGGAGATGCTTCTAGAGAGGAAAATAGTTTCAGTTTAAGTGGAAGTGGACATGTGGTTTGATTTGTCTTCTGTATCTTGAACAAAGCAAAAAACAGTTTCTGTCAAAATACACAAAATATTCCAGGCGGATTTTCAGTAGGTCTGAAGACCGGAATATTTGAGCCACTGGGAGAGAATCGCTTTCAAGCTTGCAAAAAACAAAAACAAAAAACAAAAACGGTTCCCTCATAACTTTCTTCTTCTTTCAAAACAAAGAGGAAGTGCAAGAAGAAGAAGAATTAGTCGTATTGGTCCTGCAATCCCGTATACACACACACACACACACACGCGCGCTTTTTCACAAAACATTGCAACTTTTTGTTCTAAAAAAATGACTCTCACAAAATATATATTTTTAATTGGCCCCTCAAAACAGTCTTTGGTTTTCGTTGTTTTGTTCCTTTTTCTCATGACGACGTTCTCAAGAAAAAAAAAGAAAACATCTTTTCTTGTTTCGCGTCGGACTTGACTCTTCAAATTCTCGGAGTACATATTTGTTGTCAAAGCTTACAACACCGGATGCAACCAATGCAACAATTGCTGAGGGGCATTTTGAAGGAAATCTTCTCATGCTGCATCTGCATTAACTGAGGGGGGGGGGGGGGCTTCATATCTGTTCATTTGCTTTCCAAGCTCCAGTTTGCGGCAGGCATGTTTTTGGACTGTTGTCCCCCCCTATTGGTCACTGTGAGACGACAGCCAGTGTCAGCTCCGCCAAAATCGAGTCTGCCCACAAGCGGACGAGCGCGAACGAAAACTTTGACGTTCAGTTGAGCCAACGTTTCATGCCAGGATTTGCGGGGGTATATGTACTATATATATATATATATATATATATATATATATATGATATATATATATATAAATATATATGTATATATATATATATATATATATATATATATATAATGTATGTATATGTATATATATGATGTTTGTCCTCCCAATTTCCTTTTCTCGGGTTGCATTTTCTCCTTTTGTATGAGTGAGTGAGCAAGAGAAGACCTTTGGTGTAGATGAGGTTTCAGCCCTCCCTCCCCATGCCGAATGTTCTCGGCAGTCAGCGTTCGGTCCCCGCCTACCACCACCCTCCCCCCTCCCCGCAATCACTTCCTGGCCCTTGGGATAAATTCTGCGCTCCTCACAACTTGCGAGAGTCGCTCTGCAAGTCACGTTTCCCCCAAGCTGAGGAGTAGAAATCGCACTTCGCGCCCAAGTCAAGAGGAGCGCTTTCTTTTCTTGTCCAAAGTTTTCGCCGCCGTCGCAAGCCGGAATCGGAGCGCGCGCCCTCGCCGGCAGGTCGCCACCGCGCGAGGAGTCGCGCGTTTTCCTCTTTTTTTGCCCCCCCCCCCTCCCGTCAGTCGTTTCGCATGAATCTTCTCGACCCTTTTGTGAAAATGAGCGAAGAACAGGACAAGTGTCTCTCCGACGCGCCCAGCCCCAGCATGTCCGAGGGCTCGGCCGCCTCGCCGTGCCCGTCCCACTCGCACTCCTGCTCCGGCTCCGGTTCGGACGCGGAGAACGGCCGCCCGTCCGACATGCGCCTCCTGCACGGCGCCGACTACAAGAAGGAAGGCGACGAGGAGAAGTTTCCCGTGTGCATCCGGGACGCCGTGTCGCAGGTGCTCAAGGGCTACGACTGGACGCTGGTGCCCATGCCCGTGCGCGTCAACGGCTCGAGTAAGAACAAGCCGCACGTCAAGCGGCCCATGAACGCCTTCATGGTTTGGGCTCAGGCCGCGCGTCGCAAGCTGGCCGACCAGTACCCGCACCTGCACAACGCCGAGCTCAGCAAGACTCTGGGCAAACTTTGGAGGTAACGTTGTTCAGGAGGCGCAGAATGCGTAGATTTTTTTTGTTTTTTGTTTTTAGGCGTGGGCCGGTCGTTTCGACGACGCCCAGCCGCCCGCGCAACTCGCGCTTTTCCGTCGCGTCGCGTCGCGTCGCTCCAGCCCGTGACCGTGCGCGCTTTCTCCCCGCCAGGCTGCTCAACGAGGCCGAGAAACGGCCGTTCGTGGAGGAGGCCGAGCGGCTTCGGGTGCAGCACAAGAAGGACCACCCGGACTACAAGTACCAGCCCAGGCGGCGGAAGTCGGTGAAGAACGGCCAGAGCGAGCCCGAAGACGGCGAGCAGACGCACATCTCGCCCAACGCCATCTTCAAGGCTCTGCAGCAGGCCGACTCGCCCGCCTCCAGCATGGGCGAGCTGCATTCCCCCGGAGAGCACTCGGGTAAGTGGCGCGCACTTTCACCGCCGAGCCTCGCCGCCGCGGACGTGCGTGTGTGCGGCGGTTGCACCAACGCACCGGACTACAAATGGAATTGTCGTGGACATTTGCACATATCTTTACATCTCAGGTGAAATTGGAGTCGGTGAGACCCAAAAAAAAAAAAAAAAGCTGCACATCATGTGGCAGCGAATTTAGGGATCGACGTGATTGTTGACTTTCGACCCCCAAAATGTCATGCAAAGTCACAGTGGCGTCAATTGGGAATGACCACAAATAACAGCCGATTGATCCACTTTGGTGTTGGAGTTCAATTCCAGCTCTGTGCCCCAAAATGGAAGAAAGAAATAGAATGAATAACTTCATCAATAAAATGTATTATTATTATTATTATTATTATTATTATTATTATTATTATTATTATTATTATTATTATTATAAGCCAGCTGGCACTTTGAGTCAATCATGCCAAATCGCCATTTGAATGTCGCGTTTTAAAAAGTGCCAACAAGACAAGGGATTGGTTGGAGTTTGCTTTGGAATCTCTGATGGAAATTGGCCACAAGGGCTCCTTTCAAGTTCCTCAAAGCCATTGACGACCTTCCAAACTTCACAACTGCCCGTATTGATGGTTGAAGCTGCGCACACTCGATCCGCACACAGCACCACATCAGTTCCTACTCATTTGGCACCAAGTGGCTTCACGATGATTTGATTTCACCTCAATACGTCAAAAGAGGCACCCCGGCACTCTGTGCCACTTCAAACTTAGCTTCTCCCCGACATACCGTACGCACATTTTGATGACAGTCTCTCCGTGGACACGTACCGCCGCTCGCGCTTCCTTGGCACCAATTCTTAGTTTTCTATGAGGCAATGCCTCTGGCAGAGTGACGGGGAGCCGCGGACACAGCACAAAAACACAACCGACAAACAAAGGGCAATTGGAAAATGGACCAAATGCCTGCGAATCAAATCATGAGAAGATATTGGCACGTTCGGAAAGGGTCAATGAGAAAAAGGTGACGGATGGTTCACCTCGCAGCAATTCTCAAAGAGAGAGAACTCACAAAGGGCTTTCCATCGGTGGTCCGACAAAGTCTACTCTGGGCCATCTCACCGCTTGTCACTCGACAGAGTTTTTGAATTCCATCATGGATGGAGAGTCGTTTCCGCTCACCGCTTTCCTTGATTAAAAGACAGTCACATCGTACATGTCGTAGTCCAGAGTGTGCATTGGTGGCGTAGCGGGACAGACTGCAAATGAACCCCCGCATATGACGCTTACCAGCCTTTGCCCGCCAGCAGGTCAGTCCCAGGGCCCGCCCACGCCCCCGACCACCCCCAAGACGGAGCTCCCCCCCGGCAAGTCGGAGCTGAAGCGCGAGTGCCGCCCTGTTGCGGAGGGTCCGAGCCGCCAGCTCAACATCGACTTTGGCGCCGTCGACATCGGCGAGCTGAGCAGCGACGTGATCTCCAACATGGGCAGCTTTGACGTGGACGAGTTCGACCAGTACCTGCCGCCCCACAGCCGGGCCGCCGCCCAAAGCGGTTACGCCGGGGGCTACAGCGCGGGCAGCTCCCAGGGGAGCAACGTCGGGGCCTGGATGTCCAAGCAGCAGCAGCAGCAGCAGCAGCAGCAGCAGACGCTCTCTCTGAGCACCCTGGCGGGCTCGTCGGCAGGCGAGCCGGCCCAACAGCGAACCACTCAGATCAAGACGGAGCAACTCAGCCCAAGTCACTACGGCGAGCAGCAGCAGCAGCAGCAGCAGCAGCAGCGGCAGGGGGGGGCCTCCCCCCAGCACGTGGCCTACGGCTCCTTCAGCCTGCAGCACTACAGCGCCTCCTCGTATCCGCCCGTCAGCAGGGCCCACTACGACTATTCCGAGCAGCAGGCGGGTGCCTACTACTCACACTCGGCGGCTTCCGGCCAAGGCTCCGGCCTCTACTCCGCCTTCAGCTACATGAGCCCCGGCCAGAGGCCAATTTACACCTCCGTGGCCGACACCGCCGGGGTGCCGCCCACCCACGCTCCGCAGCACTGGGAACAGCAGCCCATTTACACCCAGCTGTCTCGGCCGTGAGGACTGTCCCCTGCCTGCGCCCCCCCTACCCCACTAGTTGACTCTCTCTGGGGTCAGCGATTGTGTAGTGGTCCATTCACCTGAGTTGCGTTCCCACTCGGTGACGCTGCCAATGGTTGTCTGTCTCTTCCGCATTTTCCCTGCGACCGGTCCCGGGCGTGCTCCGTCTGGGAAGGTTTCCCGCGGGCCTGAACAGGATATGGGGTTCCAGAACAGGGACGCGCGGATGGAGAGCAGGGACGGAGGAATGCGTCTCTCTGGCTTGGCTCCCGGCAGTGCCTTTTTGTAACGCTTGGAACGCTGAGGATATTTTTCTAGATATAATGCGAGAATAGAGCCTCCGTGAGGACATAGTGCTTGAAATCTATTGGAGTATGTACTGTGTATGTGTTGTGTTGGTCAGCTAATCCGTGCCAGACGCTGGAAATGTCTTCAAGGAGCAAGAATGCCGGGTAGAGTGGGGGGAACAACCTCAGTGGCCTTGCTTCCGTATTTTGGGGGGGACGGGACGCTGCGATGACAGGCTTTGCTGTGTGTGTGTGTGAATGTGTCCCCCGCCCCCTACTGTACATATTTTTATTCCAGTGGAGGACTGACTGGAGCAGGCTTGCTCAGAGGGGGAAATGTGTTTATTTATATTCAGAGCGTTTGGGCTTTTTCGAACAGCTATTCGGAGGTTTTTGGAATTTGATGACAGGCCATATTTGACAGGCCGTAGGTTGCGCTCCAAACCCGTTTTTGGGGGGAGGGTTGGAGGGCTTAGCACAACCCCAGCTTCCGTCTGCCTTGATACCGCCGCTGCCTGCGAGGCCATCGGCTGGAGGCTCCCGCTCTGAGCAGCCAGCCGATCTGAGCCCCGGCCGGCACACACTTCTGTCCGGCCGCAAAGGCCTTCTCTAACCTCTCTTAATTTATTCTTAGGCATTCATTTTATTGGGAAAATTAACTTTTTCTTTGCCGCAATGATCTTCAGCATTCAGAGGCTTGTCCAGCAGAGTAGATTGCTGCCATTTTGCTTTGTGCTCCACATGTGTTTATTTATCGTTTGGAAATGTTCCCATTTGATTCTCCGTGTGTGTACAAATGATTGGAGCCCAACTGGAACGTTGCCCTGGCTTTCTCACTGTGTGTTTTGTTGCGGGAGGGGGGGTGGGGGGCCGAATTGTTGCTGGAATGGACGAAATGCCTTTTTGTCTCTTTTGACATTTGTGTTCCTCCTTTTATATTTTCTATCACTAGTCCTGATTTGTGTCATCTATGACCGCAGTCTCCTTTTAAGTAAATATGGCGTTGTCTCAAAGAAAGCGTATCTTATTTTATTATTTTTATTATTATTATTTTTGTTTTTTTGTATCATATTGTTTGCAATAAAAACAAAACACTGTCAACCGTCATTGCCCGCTTTTCATTTCAATAATTTCTACTGGAAGCTTGCTTCGCCTCAATGAATCCAGTCCCATCTGGTGGTCACCAGAAAGACATACATGACACACGTAAGAGAATTTACGCCTTGATATGTTTGGAATGAGCAAAATATGGCCGTGGGCTTTTCCTAAAATGCAGGCGACACGGTCTTAGTTCTGTCTTCATTCTGCAACAAACAATTTTCGCTTTAGCTTAGCATTAGGCGGGCAGCTAGCTGGCTCAGGATGGAAACCAACCGACAAGCAACTCTTTGGTTGGATGGATGGATGGATGGATGGACTGGTTGCAGTTCTTTATCTTTGCGAGCTTGAGCTGTTGGCAAATGAGCTAACTTGAGGAAAGACACCGTCATGCACAAAGGGGTTGGCTTTGTCTTTTCTCACTTTGCTTTTTTTGTTTACTTTTTGGACTTGGCGTCCTTGTGCTCGTGTTTTCCCAAAGTTGGTGAATGGATTCAGGGCCCCTCGTACGGACCGCGTGCTTCCCCACCAAACAGCGGGAGGACATTTGACGAACGTATCCAAGAGGGGATCGGAAACGAGACCAAATTTTTCTTTTCTTTTTTTCTTCAGGCAGGCCTTTGCATGGGCAATTTTCCCAGGGCGACCCCATTATTATTCCGCAGAGACGTCCGCCCCCCCCCAACTCCCCCGAGCCCAATGGGTGGTCTTTCTGAAGGCAAAGGGAAGAGGAAAAGAAAGGGTAAAAGGCTAAGAAAAAAAGTGATGGATACACCCGCAGAAACTGGAAAACAATCAAATAGAATGTCAAGTCAAAAAAGATGAAGGGTCAATTTGGAGCAGTGGAGTCAACCCCCCCCACCCCCCGCCCCCCTCTATATATGGGGCCATTTCCGTTGGTAAAAGGTCCACCGAGGGCCATACGTGTATTGTGCAAGGATTGTTTTACATGTTGGTGCGGATGCGAGGTTTTCTGCTTCTCTTGGGAACAGTTCCTCGGAACTTGTCTTTGTGCACCCGGGCAGCCGTGGAAGTTGTTGCTGTTTCCAAAGTCTCTCTGAGTCACGGCCTTTTCTCGAAAAGCTATCGCTATGCCATCTCGAGGCCTTTCCGCAGTACATTATCCTCCTCTGCGCCCCCCCCCTCGGCATCCATCACCAGAAACGATCCACTTTGTTTTGTATCGGTGTGAGCGACTCAATTGCTCTGTTGAGGACACTTTAAATGGACCCCCCCGCTGAGTTACTTTTCCAAACGGCCCGTAAAAATTCTCCTCAAAGCAAAGGTGGAGGAAAGCGTGCTAAATCACCGGCCCGTCTCCATGGAAGTTTCACCCTCTGCTCAAGAAGCGTGGCGCCTTTTCTTCAAGCTGCACGTCAGCGATGGGCGAACAGGCACTGGATTTCTTTTACGGTTGCAGACTACCAATCCATTTATTTCGCCGGACCCCGTTTCGGTCACCGATTCACCGCCAAAACAAAATGTGGCAAATGATCCTTCCCGGCGCCAGCGAAACTTTGCCCGCCGCCGTCCGTCTTGTGCTCAGCCCCACGGGGACGCCGCCCTGCCACGATTCGGTTTGGGACCAACAGGTGGCGCTGTGGGGTTGTCCCTGCAGCTGCACACCAGTTGGTCGTTAGGTCATGAGTGCTTGAAAAGGACTCCCAGCCCGAGCACTCATTGCTGGCTCATTGTTTGTTGGCTGCTGTCAGTCACGTTTCGGTTACTGTCATGTTTTAAGCTTCGGTCATGGTTTTTGTTTGATACTTTGGACTTTGTTTTGTGGTTTGGACTTTGTTTGTTTCAGATTTAGTTTTCTGAGTTTGAATCCAATCTTTCAAGTCCACTCTGCTCCTTCCTCCCGCCTGCTTTTTGGGGTCCACCACCACCACCACCACGCAACGTGACACGCCCGGTGCCAAGTCGCCGTGCCGAGGCCGAGCCCGGGCGCCCCTCCCGCCCCCGCCCGTCTTTGTGCGCCCATGTGCAAGAAAGCCGGCCCCGGCCCGGGGTCGGCGTCCCAAAATGATATTAGCATAATCCCGTTAAGTGCGTCGGAGGCCTCGTGAGCTCCGCAGAAGCCCGTGTGAGAGGAAGGTCGGGGGAACCCGAAGCAACCGACCCAAGAATGGATGAAGCGAGAGAAAATGTCCCACCCGTACTCCAACGTGGACACGTATCAACGTGTCAGAGGTCAGTGCCAATTCCTGGGCTTTGTTAAAAGAAATCAACCAATCAATAAAATGAAATGCAGTCCAGCCCAAGCGATTGAATTTGTCCTCTTAACCCTCGAACGTGAGTGCGGCAACGTTGAGTCACCGTGACTGCAATATCGCCGATGCCGTCGACGTTGAGAGGTTGCGCGACGATCTTCCGCGTTCGGCTCCCGGCAGCGTAAGATCGCGGCGGCGTGGAAAACAAAGAAGCCCGAGCTAAGCTGACATTCCTCACATCGGATAGGGGCGGCGCCCGCTGCCAGCGTGTTTGTCTTTTTGGAGGCGCATGAGTTGGCGTGCGTTCTCACGGTGACAGCGGGAAGGCCACGCTCGCGGCCCACTCATGTCAAACATGGCGGGGCCTCTGTTTGGTCATTCCATGCGCAGGACAACCGCCGGCACGAAATCCTTTGCTCAAATAAGTTAATACCTCAACTAACACGTCCAAGTTCAGGGCCAAATGCAAATTCCACCGTGACAGACGCAGTCCAAGCCGGCAGTAAAAGCAATTAATGACGGGCGCACACAGTGACTCACCCACGCTGGCCTCAGAAAAAAGCGCATTTTTCACTCCGCTCCGTCACCTTTGCGACTGCTCTTTTTCTCCTTTAATTATTAACTCGGTCTGACACAAATTGCGCCAGGTCAAGGGTCACGTTTTGATTTCCGTTTCTTCGTTTGTCTGCAAAAACGTCTGAGCTGCGGCACCACGCCGCCTCTCATAGGGCAGTGTGGGTACGACAACAGACACTGTTGTGTGCGCGCGCGCGGGCGGTGTTGTGTTGGTCATCTGGAGTTAAGCGTGCACTAGAAGTGCAGTAAAGGCATACTGTCATCAGATTTTGTCATTGAAAGCCCCCCACCTCTCCCACCCAAAACGTGCCTTGAAATATGACAGCTTAGGGCGAGCCATATTGTAGCAATCTGATCCTGTGGTCATTAATCGCATCCTGCTGTTCTGCAGCCCGCCTCGGCGTCATGTCAGACGCATTCCCCCAAGCCCGGTGGGCGTGCCGCACAAAAACGTGGAGAGGCGGTCACACGACTGCGAGCTCGCTCAATCTCACCAACTGGGCGGGCCCGGGCCTCGTTAGTTCTTGAATGGCAGACCAAGCGCTAAGAGCAGCTGCTGTAAGCCTGAGCGGTGCCCGTCCAAAGCACGAAATTGGGAAGGTGGGAGTCAGGAAGGGCATTGGTTGCATGCCCCCCCCCCCCAAAAAAAAACCCCTCTCCAAAACTGCGATGCGGAACGGCTCCGTTTCAGGCAGAGGCAGGCAGGACTGTAACTTTGAGAGGAAGAGAAGGAAATCATGCCAAAGAGACAATCATGCAGGCGAACGCCAACCACTGCGACTGGCGGCCGAGACGCAAGATGAAGGAGAGTTCCGAGGCTTGCTTTTTGAACCTTGGCCCCTCCGCGGGGGGTGCGCCTGTTCTGCTCGCACTTGCGTGGGCTCGCGCCAGATCCTGAAACTTCCTCTCGTGTTGCGCAAACATGTGGTTTTGCTCCACAGAGGACTCAAATTGTCCGTCGCTGTAAATGGAATTCTTTTTGGATACGCGCTTTGCGATGAGCCTTCGACCTGTCCGGGCCGCCTAGTCGGGTGTTTTCATTTTCATGAGATGCAAGCGCGGTCACGGAATGAGTGAAGCCTGCTTCTGGAGGCCCCGCCGCGACTGCAAACTGCATCGTGAAAGTTCCGAAAAGCTGCTTGGGACGCAGCCCTCGGGTTCGGGTGGCCCCGGGCACTGGACGTCATAAAACGAGAGCGCATCCGCAGACCGTCGAGTCAAGTCACGCGCGGCCCGCGGCATCAATCTCCTCACCGCCGAGAGAATTCACTGGCTTCAAGGACTGAACTGCTGCAACTTTCATTGGCGCTCAATCCGTGGCCTCCATGTATTATCTTGTCGGGATCTCTGAGCAGCAGGCTGCAAGCGCTCTCCTCAAGCCCCGGTGATTGATGGGCTCCCCGGCACATTTTCCGCGCTGCTTGTCAAGAGCGCTCTCGGGTTTCTGGCGCCTGGCCGTCAGCTTGTGCTTTCGCACGGACTGAAATGGCAATATTGCACGGTGATCACGGCGCGGTGGGTTTTTCTGCATCGTCTGAAAAGCAAAAGCGAGAGACGGTCTGGGACGCGAGGTCGGCGGGGAGCCCTTCCTCCTCTTCCCCAGTCGGGCCACCTTGGCACTTGTCATTCATCATGACAAATGGCAGCGCTGGCTGAAACGCAGGGGTTACGTCAGCGCCTCCCTAATGAGGCCGCTCACAGCAGGAGGATGGAAGGGGAGGGGCCAGGGGAGGTGGGGGGAGTATCGACACAAGGGCAGATAACCAAGAGGAAAGCCAGGGGCCCCGCCGGCTCGCTCCACATTGGGGAAACTTTGGACGGCGAGGAGACTTTCAAGTCCATGCCAAAGCCCTTCACGTGGACCCGATGTCTTCAGACGCAGCCTGACTCTGCGAGATCTGCTCTCCCCGACTTTAACTGGCCATCCGGTCGGAGACGGCTCCGACTCCAACGACCGGGTCTCGGTATCTTGGCCAGTGCATGAATGACGACGGATTGGGATCCGTCCAAATGACCTCCGCTGAACTGGAAACAAGCCTATCCCAAACCCTTGCGCTCTCCCGGACCTTGAATCCCATCCTAGCGGCGATGCTAGCCTACACCGAAACGCTACCCGCCCTGTCCCCGACTCTCTCGACTCCAAGCCCGGTTTGAACGTTCAGGCTTGGCCAAACGACCATCCAAAGCTCAACGATCAGAACACGAAGATCCCCGAGTGCTCGCCCGAAGAGAGCGAGCCCAACGAGCAGCGCCGTGCGACAAAGATCCACCGATTGGAGTCAAATGACTTTGCCGGTTGACAGCAAAGGGAATACTTTGGAGCCCCTTTTCGCCCTGCGGCAGGAACGGTGCGGGGGTGGGCTTGATGGATTGGGCGTACTCAGCCGGACATCCGGCAGCCTAAATGTGGCCCAAGCCCCCCCCATCCATCACAGTCCAGACTGAAGGGGAACGGCACTCCGGATGGACAGCGCTGCGCTGTGGAGGGCCACGCCGGCAGACATTTGGAGCACCGCGAAAATGGAAAAAAACAAAACAAAACGTAAATTATAGGTGGAAAGGTCAATGTAGTCAAATGTGCACCGATTTTCCAAATGATCTTTGTTGAAGTGCCTTTGCAAAACGACCTGCGCGGTGAGGATGGAGCCAGGTGTTTTGAATCCAATCTTTCAAGTCCACCCTGCTCCTTCCTCCCGCCTGCTTTTTGGGGTCCACCACCACCACCACCACGCAGCGTGGCGCGCCCGGTGCCAAGTCGCCGTGCCGAGGCCGAGCCCGGCGCCCCTCCGCCCCGCCCGTCTTTGTGCGCCCATGTGCAAGAAAGCCGGCCCCGGCCCGGGGTCGGCGTCCCAAAATGATATTAGCATAATCCCGTTAAGTGCGTCGGAGGCCTCGTGAGCTCCGCAGAAGCCCGTGTGAGAGGAAGGTCGGGGGAACCCGAAGCAACCGACCCAAGAATGGATGAAGCGAGAGAAAATGTCCCACCCGTACTCCAACGTGGACACGTATCAACGTGTCAGAGGTCAGTGCCAATTCCTGGGCTTTGTTAAAAGAAATCAACCAATCAATAAAATGAAATGCAGTCCAGCCCAAGCGATTGAATTTGTCCTCTTAACCCTCGAACGTGAGTGCGACAACGTTGAGTCACCGTGACTGCAATATCGCCCGATGCCGTCGGCGTTGAGAGGTTGCGCGACGATCTTCCGCGTTCGGCTCCCGGCAGCGTAAGATCGCGGCGGCGTGGAAAACAAAGAAGCCCGAGCTAAGCTGACATTCCTCACATCGGATAGGGGCGGCGCCCGCTGCCAGCGTGTTTGTCTTTTTGGAGGCGCATGAGTTGGCGTGCGTTCTCACGGTGACAGCGGAAGGCCACGCTCGCGGCCCACTCATGTCAAACATGGCGGGGCCTCTGTTTGGTCATTCCATGCGCAGGACAACCGCCGGCACGAAATCCTTTGCTCAAATAAGTTAATACCTCAACTAACACGTCCAAGTTCAGGGCCAAATGCAAATTCCACCGTGACAGACGCAGTCCAAGCCGGCAGTAAAAGCAATTAATGACGGGCGCACACAGTGACTCACCCACGCTGGCCTCAGAAAAAGCGCATTTTCACTCCGCTCCGTCACCTTTGCGACTGCTCTTTTTCTCCTTTAATTATTAACTCGGTCTGACACAAATTGCGCCAGGTCAAGGGTCACGTTTTGATTTCCGTTTCTTCGTTTGTCTGCAAAAACGTCTGAGCTGCGGCACCACGCCGCCTCTCATAGGGCAGTGTGGGTACGACAACAGACACTGTTGTGTGCGCGCGCGCGGGCGGTGTTGTGTTGGTCATCTGGAGTTAAGCGTGCACTAGAAGTGCAGTAAAGGCATACTGTCATCAGATTTTGTCATTGAAAGCCCCCCACCTCTCCCACCCAAAACGTGCCTTGAAATATGACAGCTTAGGGCGAGCCATATTGTAGCAATCTGATCCTGTGGTCATTAATCGCATCCTGCTGTTCTGCAGCCCGCCTCGGCGTCATGTCAGACGCATTCCCCCAAGCCCGGTGGGCGTGCCGCACAAAAACGTGGAGAGGCGGTCACACGACTGCGAGCTCGCTCAATCTCACCAACTGGGCGGGCCCGGGCCTCGTTAGTTCTTGAATGGCAGACCAAGCGCTAAGAGCAGCTGCTGTAAGCCTGAGCGGTGCCCGTCCAAAGCACGAAATTGGGAAGGTGGGAGTCAGGAAGGGCATTGGTTGCATGGCCCCCCCCCCCAAAAAAAAACCCTCTCCAAAACTGCGATGCGGAACGGCTCCGTTTCAGGCAGAGGCAGGCAGGACTGTAACTTTGAGAGGAAGAGAAGGAAATCATGCCAAAGAGACAATCATGCAGGCAAACGCCAACCACTGCGACTGGCGGCCGAGACGCAAGATGAAGGAGAGCCGCTCGAGTTCCGAGGCTTGCTTTTTGAACCTTGGCCCCTCCGCGGGGGGTGCGCCTGTTCTACTCGCACTTGCGTGGGATCGCGCCAGATCCTGAAACTTCCTCTCGTGTTGCGCAAACATGTGGTTTTGCTCCACAGAGGACTCAAATTGTCCGTCGCTGTAAATGGAATTCTTTTTGGATACGCGCTTTGCGATGAGCCTTCGACCTGTCCGGGCCGCCTAGTCGGGTGTTTTCATTTTCATGAGATGCAAGCGCGGTCACGGAATGAGTGAAGCCTGCTTCTGGAGGCCCCGCCGCGACTGCAAACTGCATCGTGAAAGTTCCGAAAAGCTGCTTGGGACGCAGCCTTCGGGTTCGGGTGGCCCCGGGCACTGGACGTCATAAAACGAGAGCGCGTCCGCAGACCGTCGAGTCAAGTCACGCGCGGCCCGCGGCATCAATCTCCTCACCGCCGAGAGAATTCACTGGCTTCAAGGACTGAACTGCTGCAACTTTCATTGGCGCTCAATCCGTGGCCTCCATGTATTATCTTGTCGGGATCTCTGAGCAGCAGGCTGCAAGCGCTCTCCTCAAGCCCCGGTGATTGATGGGCTCCCCGGCACATTTTCCGCGCTGCTTGTCAAGAGCGCTCTCGGGTTTCTGGCGCCTGGCCGTCAGCTTGTGCTTTCGCACGGACTGAAATGGCAATATTGCACGGTGATCACGGCGCGGTGGGTTTTTCTGCATCGTCTGAAAAGCAAAAGCGAGAGGCGGTCTGGGACGCGAGGTCGGCGGGGAGCCCTTCCTCCTCTTCCCCAGTCGGGCCACCTTGGCACTTGTCATTCATCATGACAAATGGCAGCGCTGGCTGAAACGCAGTGGTTACGTCAGCGCTTCCCTAATGAGGCCGCTCACAGCAGGAGGATGGAAGGGGAGGGGCCAGGGGAGGTGGGGGGAGTATCGACACAAGGGCAGATAACCAAGAGGAAAGCCAGGGGCCCCGCCGGCTCGCTCCACATTGGGGAAACTTTGGACGGCGAGGAGACTTTCAAGTCCATGCCAAAGCCCTTCACGTGGACCCGAAGTCTTCAGACGGAGCCTGACTCGGCGAGATCTGCTCTCCCTGACTTTCACTGGCCATCCGGTCGGAGACGGCCTCGACTCCAACGACCGGGTCTCGGTGTCTTGGCCAGTGCATGAATGACGACAGATTGGGATCCGTCCAAATGACCTCCGCTGAACTGGAAACAAGCCTATCCCAAACCCTTGCGCTCTCCCGGACCTTGAATCCCATCCTAGCGGCGATGCTAGCCTACACCGAAACGCTACCCGCCCTGTCCCTGACTCTCTCGACTCCAAGCCCGGTTTGAACGTCAACCCTCAGCCCACTGGAACACGGTCGCTCAGGCTTGGCCAAACGACCATCCAAAGCTCAACGATCAGAACACGAAGATCCCCGAGTGCTCGCCCGAAGAGAGCGAGCCCAACGAGCAGCGCCGTGCGACAAAGATCCACCGGTTGGAGTCAAATGACTTTGCCGGTTGACAGCAAAGGGAAGACTTTGGAGCCCCTTTTCGCCCTGCGGCAGGAACGGTGCGGGGGTGGGCTTGATGGATTGGGCGTACTCAGCCGGACATCCGGCAGCCTAAATGTGGCCCAAGCCCCCCCATCCATCACAGTCCAGACTGAAGGGGAACGGCACTCCGGATGGACAGCGCTGCGCTGTGCTGTGGAGGGCCACGCCAGCAGACATTTGGAGCACCGCGAAAATGGAAAAAAACAAAACAAAACGTAAATTATAGGTGGAAAGGTCAATGTAGTCAAATGTGCACCGATTTTCCAAATGATCTTTGTTGAAGTGCCTTTGCAAAACGACCTGCGCGGTGAGGATGGAGCCAGGTGTTCCTGATTGAAAGAAACGTGGCCGCACCCCTTCATGCCCGAAACACTAACATTCTGTCGCTCCCGAAGCCCTGCCCGGGTGGACCGGAAATTTGAGATTCGGGGTTCTGCCAACAAGTACTGCAAGCTTCATTCAAATCGGCGTGGTTCAAGCCACTTTGGGCACGTAACGACCCCTTTGCGGACGGCCCAGGTCAAACAAAGTTGAGATTTGCCACTGACCCTCAAATTTACTGCATGGAGCGCATGCGATGCCGTTGGGCTTGCATGGCGCTCCAGCTGCCACACTTTTCAAGGACAAAGTGGACGTTTTTGCTGGAATAAGAACTCAGTTGGCGAATTAGGCACTCCATTGCTGTTTGTTGCCTTTGCACTTATATGTGCAACTTGAGGTCAAAAAACTGCTGTTCTTTGGACCAGTTTCAAAAGCAATTTGGTCATCAGAACGCCAGTCGCCAAGTTGCTTTCCATCAGTAGATTAAACGTGCCCCCCCCCGCCCCGTCCCTGTCCCCCACCCCAAATGTGAAAGACCTTCCCACATATGACAGTACAAATTAATCAAGATTCCTGACCGTCCTGCTGCCTTCATACAACAAAAGGATTCTTCCCCGAGCCTCGCCAGGCAATTAAACTACATGTGTGTGTGTGTGTGTGTTGTGTGTGTGTGTGTGTGTGTGTGTGTGTGTGTGCATTTTGATCAGCCCCTTGCACCGCATGCGTTAAAGTTTCATCCAGCAATGATGGGCCAATTTGTGGGGCACGGCGGCAATGCACACTTGCAGGTATCCCAGCGTGTCCATCGACATGGTTGTTTTGACATGCTTGTGGGGGCGTGAAAGGGGGGCAGTTGGGGGGGGGGATCAGCTGTGTGCAAGTTTGTCGTCTTTGGTGGTGTGGGCGGTGGCAGGGACACGTCGGCCCTGCGTGTGGGAACCCCGCGCTCCTCACTTCTCATACATTGTTCTTCTGCTCCTCCAAACCGTCGATGGCACAAAAGATACTCGCCCTATTGTGACCCGGGACGGCTCGGCGAAGGGGCTCGAGGGGCGGGGGATGGGGAGAGGAGCGGAGGGCAGGGAGACCAGTGCCCCCGGTAGATAGGCTGTGTGCAAACAGACAAACGGATGTGCGAAGGCGCAAGCACATGATGACGCCAGACAAGCTGCAAAAGGGCAAGCCTGGCGGCGCACTCGATTTGCCGTCGCCGATTGGACCGACGATTTTAATCGCTCGCAAAATGAACAAAATAACTCCATCTCAGTTTAGATTGTGGCAGCTGGACAGAAGAAGGAAGGTTGAAGAGTCATTTGGAAGGCAAAGAAGAAACTCTAACTCACGCGCAAACGCATGGAACCTGGGCATTTTCAAAACGTGACTTTGAAAGACAAGCGTCAAAATCAAATCAAAGTAGTACCGAGAACGCAAGATCCAAACAGATGTGTGACGTGACAAACAAACGTGCCCGTGCACTGAGATCCCTCTTCTTTTCTCCCCTCGATGTGCATCACGCAATGAGCAAAAAATTAAAGGGGTCAGATGATCGGCTTACCGGGACAATAAATAAATAAATAGATAAAAATAATAAAAAATATGACACTCTATTTGTAAGGTTTTAAGGTTGTATGCCAACGGTGTGTCTCAACGGTGCTTGAACTGCCGAGTGTGTGTGAATTTTGATTTGGTCTGCGAATTCTGCCTAGCGACGCGTTCTATTGATTTTCCTGCACAAATTCCGCCTAGCAACAAGTGAATGAAAACCAGGGCGGCCACTCTGTTTTGTTTCTCCTTTGCGAAATCAGAATTTGTGCGCTTTGCCCCGGTATGTCGGCTACCTTAGCGGTGGAGGAGCTCCTTTGTTTTGGGAACATATGGGACAAAAATGCCTTTCTCAACAACCCCCTCCCCGTGGGCACCGCCGACAAGCAGGGCGCCGATGCCGGAACCACAAAAAAAGTTCAACCTCCTCAAAGTCTCTGCTGCCGGCCGACGGCTACGCTGAGAGCCTGCGAAGTAGGGTCGAGGTGATGTCCCATTTTCATTCGACCGGGCACGACAAAGGAGCCGCTAATGGTCAGGGCCCCCGCCGACCATTGGGATGCAAATGCTGATTAGTTCTTGAATTAAAACATGACAGAGGGCCCGAAAAGGAGCGAAGGGGGCGGAGCTGCATGTAGCCCGCTCCCTCCCTCAAAGTGACATTCTCACGTCCGCCCCAGACTGGGTATCTGGGGCTCCGGCGGATTTGGCTGCCAGGGCCGGAGGGATTGAGGCCGATCCCGTCGACGCGCTCGCACGGCTACTTTCGGGCTTCGTTGGGGGGCCATCCCTTTCCATCCCTTTTTCGGATAAAAATGCCTTACTATACAAGGCGATTTTTGACGCAAAAAATGACCATGTATAGTAAAGCGATTTTTGACAAAAACAACGACCATTATAGTAAGGCGATTTTTGATGTAAAAAACAACCATGTATAGCAAGGCGTTTTTGGCCTAAAAAAACGAACATGTATAGTAAGACGTTTTTAACCGAAAAAACCGACCATGTATAGAAAGGCGTTTTTTGACAAAAACAACGACCATGTATAGTAAGGCGTATTTGGCCAAAAAAAAAACCGAACATGTAGAGTAAGACGTTTTTAACCTAAAAACGACCATGTATAGTAAGGCGCTTTTAGGCCGAAAAAAACCGAACATGTATAGTAAGGCGTTTTTTGGCAAAAACAACGACCATGTATAGTAAGGCGATTTTTGACCAAAAAAAACGACCATGTATAGAAAGGCGTTTTTTGACGAAAAAACGACCGTATAGTAAGGCGATTTTTGACAAAAAAAAACGACCATGTATAGTAAGGCGTTTTTGATGAAAAAAACAACCATGTAGAGAAAGGCGTTTTTTGACGAGCAAAACGACCATGTATAGTAAGGCGTTTTTTGACAAAAAATTGACCATGTATAGTAAGGCATTTTTTGACGCAAAAAACGACCATGTATAGAAAGGCGTTTTTTGACAAAAACAACGACCATGTATAGAAAGGCGTTTTTTGACAAAAACAACGACCATGTATAGTAAGGTGTTTTTTTGATGTAAAAAACAACCATGTATAGTAAGGCGTTTTTGGCCTAAAAAAAATTTACATGTATAGTAAGACGTTTTTAACCGAAAAAAACGACCATGTATACAAAGGCGTTTTTTGACAAAAACAACGACCATGTATAGTAAGGCGATTTTTGACCAAAAAAAACGACCATGTACAGAAAGGCGTTTTTTGACGAGCAAAACGACCATGTATAGTAAGGCGTTTTTTGACAAAAAATTGACCATGTATAGTAAGGCGTTTTTGACGCAAAAAACGACCATGTATAGAAAGGCGTTTTTTGACAAAAACAACGACCATGTATAGAAAGGCGTTTTTTGACAAAAACAACGACCATGTATAGTAAGGTGTTTTTTTGATGTAAAAAACAACCATGTATAGTAAGGCGTTTTTGGCCTAAAAAAAATTAACATGTATAGTAAGACGTTTTTAACCGAAAAAAACGACCATGTATACAAAGGCGTTTTTTGACAAAAACAACGACCATGTATAGTAAGGCGATTTTTGACCAAAAAAAACGACCATGTACAGAAAGGCGTTTTTTGACGAGCAAAACGACCATGTATAGTAAGGCGTTTTTTTTACAAAAAAAACCACCATGTACAGAAAGGCGTTTTTTTGACGAAAAAAACGACCATGTATAGTAAGACGATTTTTGCCAAAAAAAAAATGACCATGTATAGTAAGGCGTTTTTGACGAAAAAAACAACCATGCACAGAAAAGCGTTTTTTGACGAACAAAACGACCATGTATAGTAAATCGATTTTTGATGAAAAAAAACGACCATGTATAGTAAGGCGTTTTTGACATAAAAAACGACCATGTATAGAAAGGCATTTTTTGACAAAAAAAACGACCATGTATAGTAAAGCGTTTTTGACGAAAAAAACAACCATGCACAGAAAAGCATTTTTTGACGAACAAAACGACCATGTATAGAAAGGCGTTTTCTTGACGAAAAAATTGACCATGTATAGTAAAGCGATTTTTGATGAAAAAAAACGACCATGTATAGTAAGGCGTTTTTGACGTAAAAAACGACCATGTATAGAAAGGCATTTTTTGACAAAAACAACGACCATGTATAGTAAGGCGAATTTTGATGAAAAAAACGACCATGTGTAAGGCGATTTTTGACCAAAAAAAACGACCATGTATAGTAAGGCGTTTTTGACGAAAAAAACAACGATGTACAGAAAGGTGTTTTTTGACGAGCAAAACGACCATGTATAGTAAGGCGTTTTTTTTTACAAAAAAAACGACCATGTATAGAAAGGCGTTTTTTGACGAAAAAAATGACCATATATAGTAAGGCGATTTTTTGATGAAAAAACGACCATGTATAGTAAGGCGATTTTTGACCAAAAAAAACGACCATGTTTAGAGGCGTTTTTGACGAAAAAAACAACCATGTGCAGAAAGGCGTTTTTTGACGAGCAAAACGACCATGTATAGTAAGGCGTTTTTTGACAAAAAATTAACCATGTATAGTAAGGCGCTTTTTGACGCAAAAAACGACCATGTATAGAAAGGCGTTTTTTGACAAAAACAACGACCATGTATAGTAAGGCGATTTTTGACGACAAAAACGATCATGTATAGTAAGGCGTTTTTTGACGCAAAAAACGACCATGTATAGAAAGGCGTTTTTTGACAAAAACAACGACCATGTATAGTAAGGCGATTTTTGATGAAAAGACGACCATGTATAGCAGGGGTGTCAAAGTCAAATGGACGGAGGGCCAAATAAAAAATTTTGCTCCAAGCCGAGGGCCGGACTGATCGAATGTTCATTGAAAAATTTTAAACCTACCGCATGCAGTTTATTGAACCGAATTGAATCTACTGAAAACCTAACAACTTCATTTCAATATGATCAAATAAATAAAGCAACATTTTCTTATGGCTGTCAGTAAACTTTAATTTTCGACAGGCACAAAAGACAAATTTTCTTTGGATAAAAATACTCATCAACATTGAATGAAAAGAAGCACCAGCAATAGCCCATATTTTCTCTTTTAGCAAAATTGGGCTACATTTACAGAAACCCCCCCAAATAATAACAATTTTCGATCATTCACTCCTCAAATAAATCATGCTCCGTAGTTGTGCCATGCATAGGACGTAAAGCCAAAAACTCCTCTGTCACGCTTAGGCTTCAGTCCACTCCGCGAATGAAGATTGACAGCTGGGCAACGTCAGAAATGTCGGCGCTCTCATCCACAGCCAAGGAGTATGCGATGAAATGTTTTCCCCTTTTCACAAGCTGCTCTTTTCGATTAATGGACAGCTGCTCTACTCGCTCGGCAATGGTGTTTCTGCTCATGCTCACGTTTAAAAAGAGTTGCTTTTTTCAGGGCAAACTTCGTCACAAACTTTAAGCATACAGTTTTTAATGAAATCCCCCTCCGTAAATGGCCGGGCTGATTTAGCGATCTCTTCTGCCACAATAAAACTGGCATTGACAGCAGTCTGGCTTTGTGATTTGGCTTTTTTGAACAGAGCCTGTTGAGATTTGAGGCTTCGTTTTAATTCCTCAACCTTCTGTAGCCTTTGTTCGATGTCCATATTATTGTTTTTGTCCGCGCGTTTCGTTTCATGCTGTCGTCTCAGATTATACTCTTTCAATACGGCCACACTTTCTCCACACAGAAGACACACAGGTTTTACAGCTACGTCCGTGAACATGTACTCTGACTCCCACCTTGTTTGAAACCCCCGGTTATAGGTGTCCACCTTCCGTTTTGCCATTTTTGATGGATATTTGCAAGCTAACGTCACTGTTATCCGAACGACTGCTGCACTAGTAAATATTGAAATAAAGCGCCCGACTGCTTGGCGCGGCACCGTTGCATTGTGGGAAATGTAGAATTGGTGCGTGTAAAAGATCTGTGGGCTCTCGGCTTGCAGCCGTCCGCGGGCCGGTTCTAATAATAAATCAACATCATCCCACGGGCCACTGAAAACCTTCTCGCGGGCCAGATCCGGCCCGCGGGCCGGCACTTTGACATATGTGATGTATAGTAAGGCGTTTTTTTGATGTAAAAAACAACCAAGGCGTTTTTGGCCTAAAAAAAATGAACATGTATAGTAAGACGTTTTTAACCGAAAAAAACCGACCATGTATACAAAGGCGTTTTTTGACAAAAACAACGACCATGTATAGTAAGGCGATTTTTGACCCAAAAAAACGACCATGTACAGAAAGGCGTTTTTTGACAAGCAAAACGACCATGTATAGTAAGGCGTTTTTTTTAAAAAAAAAACGACCATGTATAGAAAGGCGTTTTTTGACAAAAAAAACGACCATGAATAGTAAGGCGATTTTTGACAAAAACGACCATGTATAGTAAGGCGTTTTTGACGAAAAAAACAACCATGCACAGAAAAGCGTTTTTTGACAAACAAAACGACCATGTACAGAAAGGCGTTTTTTGACAAAAAAATTGACCATGTATAGTAAGGCTTTTTTTGACGAAAAAAACGACCATGTATAGAAAGGCGTTTTTTGGCGAAAAAAAACGACCATGTATAGTAAGGCGTTTTTTGATGAAAAAAAACAACATATTATATAGTAAGGCGTTTTTGGCCGAAAAAAAACGACCATGTACAGTGGTACCTCGGCTCACGAACTTAATTGGTTCCCAGAAAAGGTTTGTGAGCCGAAAAGTTCGTCTTCCGAACATTTATTTCCCATAGGATACCATTCAAATGAGAATAATCCGTTCCCAGCAACAGTGAAAAATATATTTTGTCACACAACAGCTGCTTGAACAGCTCTTTTTATGGAATCAAAACAGCGCAATATAACATTATAAAGTGCACATCTAAGGTAAACTAGTATTCAGCCTATAATGGATTTAAGCCACGGTTGCATACTTCGTTTTTCTCAAATTTGCTTTGAACACAGCAGTCAGGCTATGCTGATTCTGTTGGTCCTTCTTGCTCGGAAGTCTCTCTACGGTTTTGTGTCGACATCATTTCGGATGCTTGTAATGGAGGCTCTCGCTGGCAATCCGTAGTGGAGTTGTTCATTTAATTCCGTTTTTCACGGCCCCCTGAATAGGGATTGTCGGTCAGCATGGAAGGATCTCTCGTTCTGTACTTTTTTGATCATTTATTGGAGCACTTTGCAGCAGAAGTAGTAGTAGTTGTAACAGAAGTATCAGAAGCAGGTAATAACCTAAACTATACATAAATGCAGTAAAAAATTAATATATTTATCTTTCTGCATCACAATGTAAATATGTATATAAGTGACATTAATTAATACCTTTATTTAACAATACGTTTAATAAATAATGTAATCAACCCTGATTTCACTATGTATCATTATCCTCATCATTATTCATTGTTTTAAACGTAAGAACACAAACATATCCAGTCGAATCGAATAAAAGAACTACAAGTCCCAAGAGTCAATCCCGGAAGTGGAGCGCCGGCATGATTAACCCCAGCTGCAATGCAATTTACTTCGTTTAAACGTCAGATTGCAAAGCTTTACACATCTGACTTGATAAGAAGCACACGCGTAGCTTAACATTGAGCCATGCCGACGACGAAGCGAGTGTATTCACTCACGAAACAAAACGCTATTTATACATCGCACGAACGGTCACCTGTCAGTGGCAGCCCCGCCCCTCTTAAAGCGCCAGGTCAATCCAACAGGAGTCGTTCGATGCAATGCGAATGATTTCAGCTTGAGTGGAGCTGTGGACAATATTGACAGGCTTGCATGCAGTAGCCATATATTTAGCTATGGCTTCAGCAAATGTGTTCTTCGTCGTGTCATCCATTTTCTTCGCTTTGAAATGATCCATAGCTGTCTGTCTGAGACGAGGGGGCGGAGTACGCACGTCAGCTGTGTGCTTGGCCATTAAGTGGTATTTCAGACTCAATGTGCTATGATGATAGCTCAGTTTACGACTGCAAAACATACAGGTAACTTTGGTCTTGTCAGTGGAACAATCTGGCAACTTTTTAAAAGTAAACTTTCCATTCATAAACTATTTAAGTATCCGTTTTCGGTGTCTCGCGCTGCCGTGGCTGGCAAAACAAACGTGCGTGGACCTGTGCAGCGCGCTTTGTCACGTTGCGTGGTGGTGGTGGACCCCAAGAAGCAGGCACGAGGGAGGAGCAAGGTGTACTGATGAATTGTATTTAATAAAACACAGAAAACTAAGTCCAAAACAAAGTCCAAAGTATCAAACAAAACACATGACTGAAGATAAAACTCAATAACAAAAACATGACCAAAACAAACCTGACATCAGCAGACAAACAGCAACAAACAATCGTGACAGTAGCCAACTGCAACAATGACCCGACACCGAGTGGTCGGGAGGGAGTCCTTTTATGCTCCTAATTGCTAAACGACCAACAGGTGTGCAGCTCAGGGAGAGCCCTGCAGTGCCACCTGTTGGTCCCAAACCGAATCATGACACGCTTGATGTTTTGTTTCTGGTTTATTTATAGAAACAACGTAACATATACATGGTCATTTTTTTCAGCTAAAAACACCTTACTATACATGCTCGTTTTTTTCGTCGTTTTTTTTCAGCTAAAAACGCCTTTGTATACATGGTCGTTTTTTTCAGTTAAAAACGTCTTACTATACATTGTCATTTTTTTCAGCGAAAAACGGGCTAAAAACGCCTTGTTATACATTGTCGTGTTTTTTGGGGCCAAAAACGCCTTACTATACATGGTCACTTTTTTCAGCTAAAAACGCCTTTCTATACATGGTCATTATTTTCGGCCAAAAACGCCTTATTATACATGGTCGTTTTTTTCAACTAAAAACGCCTTCGTATACATGGTCGTTTTTTTGGGCCAAAAACACCTTACTGTACATTGTCGTTTTTTGGGGCTAAAAACGGCTTACTATATATGGTAGTTTTTTTCGGCAAAAAACACCTTCCTATATACATGGTCGTTTTTTTCCAGCTAAAAATGCCTTACTATAGATTGTCGTTTTTTCGGCTAAAAACGCCTTCCTATTCTTAAAAAATACTTTACCTCCAAAAAAAGCCTTACTATTCATGGTCTCGTATTTGGAAAAAAAAAAGGTTTTATTTTGGGACAACGTAGGGTGTTCACAAATTACCTGGTAGTCGAGGGGTTAATGCAGTGGTGGCCAACTTCCCGCATTCAAAGTTAAGAGCCGCATGCGGCTCTTTGGCTGGTTCAATGCCTGAACCCCAAACCGAACCCTAACCTTCTTACCCCAACACTGTCACCCTAACCCTCGAACCCGAACCCTTCAACCCTAATTCCTAACGCCAACACTCTTACCCGAACCCTCTAACCCGAAAGCCCTAACGCGATGCCTAACCATAACCCTCGTACCCAAACTGTAACCCTCTAACCCTTGAAACTCTAACCCCTAGCCCTTAACCACTATTCCGACCCTAACCCCAACCCTCCAACCCTAAACCCAATTCTAACCCTATACCCCCCAACCCTAACCCTCAACCCAACACCGAACCTGCACATGGATACTGAGGATACAGCGGCGGCGGGACGCAAATCCCGGTGGCTCCTGATTTCTGTGCATGGACTGGCCAAATTGGAAGCACTGCTCATTACCGAATCATGTAAAGTGCCTTTTGCTCTTAATTGCTGCTACAACAAAACCTCCTTTGCCGATGAAATAAATAAATAAATAAATACAAAGATGCCAACTCACAGAGAGCATGTTTTATTATAATAACATTATTTAAAAATCCCCCCCAAAACAATCTGTCTCACGCACAGAGAAGCCACAGCGCTAGTACAAATGGAAGATTCCTGCTCTTGCACTTCTTCTTACCACGATGGGGAAAACTTTGGTTTGGATTGACGCTTCTTCACTCCTACTTCCAGCGGCCGCCCACCTTCCCTTTACCGTGCCCCTTTTTACTGCAACACACACAGGAAAGCTTGCAATAGAAAGAGATCGGAAAAATGCCCAGACATAACTCCGTTGTGTCAAAACAAAGTCAGTCAGCGCTCACAATTTCTGAGCGTGTTGGATTCTGTTGAGCAGCACGATAATCTGCACATGGCGCAGCAAATACAAACAAGGTCAGAATCAGAACTCGTGCAAAGTGAGAACATTCTAGTGCAAAAGAAAAAAAAGCAGGGTTTGATTCCAGCTCCGGCCTTTGCATGCTCTCCTCGCGCCTCTGTGGGGTGTCTTCGGGTAGGCCAGTTTCCTCAAAAAACATGCATGGCAGGTTGATTGGGTACTGTCAATTGTCCCCAAGGGTGATTGTGTGCACAAGTGATTGTTTGTCTATGTGTGACCTGCCATTGGCCGTAGTTTGGAGAGCATCTTTTGTGACATGGGCCAAAGAATGTCAAACATATTTTTAAGACACTTGGGAACAGTTAAAAAAATAAAAATAAATAAATAAAATCTTTTGTGTGCCCTTTTAAATTCAACTTTCTTTCTGTGACATGATAGTGGTTTCAGGTACATCGGGGAAAATCATTTCTTGGCCTCTTGACAACGGGTGATCGTTGAGGTCCTTGAAATCCATTTCAAATCTACTCAGTGATCCGCTCACCTCGTATTTCTGGTGCTTTATATGCTCTGTGTAGTCGACTTTTTCAGACTCCAGCTGGTAGATCCAGTTCCACAACTCCTGGGCTCGTTGTCTTTTTGGGAACACAAAGAGGAAAACGTGCGTGAGGTTTCAGAAGTTCAGAAGGAACGTTTTGCGCCACGATAGCTTGCTTATGGAGCTTCACCATTTTCAACCCTGGAAAATAACAAACACACAAACAAAAGGGCGAAACACGGCAGTGTTGCGAGGCAGAATTTCTAGCCCAAAGCCGCCCCCCCCCCTTATAATATTAAAATGAGGTCACGGAATCGCTGCTATGATGACATTGAATCGCAAATTCAGCCTCTAACAAAAATAGTCCATGTGAATGTTTTGGCCCTCCCAGGCCACCGTACACAACTACAAGGCGCTGTTGCGATGCAGAATTTGTGGCACCTCATTTTGGGCCGCAGAGTCCAATAAGAAAAGAGACATTTATTCTCTGTAGTACAAGACATCGATATGAAGACAACAAGTGGCGACGTTTCGCTTTGGTGGCTTGTCGCACCCAACATCAATGCGCCGTATCCAACACTACAGGTGATAGAGCGTGAGGAGCAGGAGGGCATGACAGCCCTGAGAACGCCCCCTCCCTGCATCTTTTTGGGGCGTAACTGCGCTGCTCTCCAGGACGGCCGAGTGTTGCCCCCCCCGCAGCTTAAGCCTCTGTCTCTTTTTGTCCGCCAGCACAACAGCCTGCGGCATTCCATGGCAGCAAATCTGGCTGTGCTGTCACATGGGAGAGATTAGCTAAACTAAGACCTCAATAGAATGCTCACTTTACTCGCCGCCGCGCCCCCCAAAAACACCCTCGCGCACCCAATTTAACCGTTCCCTGTCTAGACAGGAGAGCAAAGCCATTATGATTGGCGTTATGAAGACTTGTACGCCCCGCTCGCATTCCCGGTGGCGTTCATGCGCTACCCCAGCAATGAGCCCCACTTCCCACTGGCACTTCCCGGTTGGGGCGTGTCCAGGCAACCCCCTGCGAAGGGGCAGCAGTGGATTACGGCGCATCATCACCTGGGAGAGGTGAAAATCCGTGATGGAGAGAGACCATCCGAGAGAAATGAAAGAAATACATCCACGCTGACGTACAAACATCCATAAATCAAGAAGCTTTTGGGGCAATTTCAACACATTCAAACGTTGTCAACACACTTTTTAAACATATTGTCGCATGCAATTTGGCCCACCGAAACGACACCGCTGACGGGAGGTCCTAACATAGAACATTATGATTTTCCCCCAAGTGTTGTTTGAAATCAGGGCCAAAGCCAGTTGTGTTCGGAGCAGCGGCAGAGGTCCAGAAAGTAAAGCCCCCCCTCCCTGGACCTGGATTTGCCCCCAGCGCAGTTCAGCTCATGGCGGCCCTGAAAAAACGGCTTCACGTCGGAGAAGAAACATTCAAGAGCAAAACCTAGCTGGGCCGAGTGAGCCGCGTGAACGGCGATCCGGGGGGGTGGGGGGGGGCGTTTCATGTCCCCCAGGCCCCCCCCCTTGTCATAAGCAGCCCGCCGTGGAGCCGCTCCGCCCCAACCCATGCAAACTTGGCTCCGGCAACCCGGCGGGGAGCTCGGAGGAGCCTGCAAAAAAGGACGGCCGCAACTCGGAGACATCTGAGCGCGTTTACGCACAAAGCCCGCATATGGTTCATGTTTGTCGCATGTCTGACTTCCAAATATCTGACCGCCGCCTCCGAGCTCATTTGCACAAGTATTCCTCTTCCCAAATGGCGAGGACGAGATGCAGCAGATTTCTTGCCCGCCAGCGTGCACGGATGGAGGCGGCGGGCCACCGTAGTGAGGCGCGCCCCAGTTCCCCTTGACCATAAAAGTCATTGGCAGGCAAAGCCTTTTGTTGGCGCTTTGCTTCTGTGACGCCATGGCGGTTCTGGGGGAGAAGCGGCGGCAACGCAGGCTCAAATCCCCGTGGGCGGGCTGAAGTCATACGACGACAACGAGGCTCCCGGCAATCAATTCCTGACGAGGAAGACCGTCAAAGGCCCAACAGCTGTCAACTGCCAGCAAGTCTCAGGCCGAGCCGAAAGCCGAAGCGTTCGGCTCTTTGCCACGCGCCGTCCGAAAACCGCTTCCGTCCGACCGCATTTCCAATCAACATCCATCTCAATCCAAATCAGCTGCTCCAAGTCCAAGCGCGGCGATTTGGAGATGCTAGGCTAATGAGGCTAGCATGAGGCCACACTTGATCACGCCTCCTTGTGAGTTGACCCATTTTGTAATCCCGACACGGGGATGGGATTAGTCAAAAGGCAATCAATACGTGTGGCTGGGTCTTTTTTGTTGTTGGGTTTTTGGTGGTTTTGGGTTTGTTTGTTTGTTTTTGTGCCCCTCGCCGACACGCACGGATGCTTCCCGGCCCCACAATTCCCGACTATCCCTCCCACTTTTCCCACTTGCCACTTGCGAGCCTCTCATCGTCCTTTGCGGCGTATTGCGCTAATATTAGCCAGCAAGAAACGATCGATTGCCGCAGGGCTTTCGAAAAGCACAAAGAACAATGCCCTTGGCATTTTCCAGCTGTCCCATGTGGTAGCCCTTTTGGCTAATAGCTCCCAGAATTAGTATTCATGAAGAGGGCTCCTCTTTTTTTTTTCTCCCCCTCGCTTGTTTGCTCACTGCTGTGTTCTCACCGTAAATTTTGGCTCTCCCAGAATGCTGAAAGGTTAAAGAGCCCCTTGTCTTTTGGAGGCCCGAGTGAGCAGACGATGCACGCAGCCGCTACGGTACACCGGACGTTTCTTGATGGCGTTATCGATGTTGACAGCGTACGATGCGGAGTGACCACCCCCGGGCACGCGATGAAGCCGAAGCGGGTTACTCCTTGTACGGCGGGGGTCTCAAACTGCGCTCCCGGCGGGCCGCCGTCCTGCACGTTTTCCAAGTCTGCAACACACCTGAACTCCCAGAACCTTGCCCCGAAGCGAGCGCCCATAGCATCCAGCTTCAAAACATCCCTTCGCAAACAACGTGGCTGGTTTGCTCCCGTGGCTCGTTTCCTGCCGAGTTCCCCCGAGAGGACGTCAGCGTTTGCCACATAGAGACGGGCCTCGCTCATCATTCTTTTCATTCAGCCGGTGTTTCGCACGACTTCCTATCTGTTGACAGCGCTTCCACTCCTCTGCAAGGACCTCTTTCTGTGAGGGCGTGTCTGTAGCGGTAGCTGTTGAGCTCATCAGCTTTTTTTCTTTTTTTACATCAAGAGAGGGCCTCTCTGACAGGTGTCCTCAAAGTAGATGAGTAAGTGCATCTGCGAACCGATCATTCAAGAAAACACGGGGTGGTCACCATGGCGACGGCAGCACTCCCACCGACAGGCCCGTGTTTCCGCCACGCGTGTGCGAAGGGAGCGCCGCAGGGCTGCAAACGCCGAAGCTGGCCTCGACAAGGTCCATAACTTGTCTGAGCACTTTGCAGGAGGCGTGGCCTCCAAACGGGGCATTTCAATTGCACCTACGCATTTCTGCCAGTAGGGCGCAACTCCAAATGTCTTGAGGGCGGGACCTTTTAGGAGCTCAGTTCGGATTGATTCTGCGTCGTGGATTTAGTTTGCCGCCACCACGCTCTGCCAACATGGAAGGACGAAAAAAAAGACATTTGGATTTTGGTCCCTTTTACTCGCGCTTCTCCTTTCTCCTCCTCTCTGCTTCGAAAGAGGCCAGGTGGCGATGGGTGAAGTGAGGCTTTTGCCTTGACTGAGCTGACCAGTCTTTTGTTATTCGTGGGTTCCATACACAAATGGAGTGACGTGGCATACCTGAAAAAAATTTTTAAAATAAACGACGCTCTGCCCCTTTTTCCACGACCCGATGTGTCACCTTCGATGACTCAGACTTGAATGTTGTGATGAGTGTCCGACCAAAATGTCTGACCAGCGGGCTCACACCTGCTACGCACTTTCTACCGCTCCACAGTGGAGAGCATATTGGCGGCACGGCATCACAGCGTGGTTCTCCGTGTAATGGCGAGAATTACTGGCGAGACGCACGCCCTCGAGATGCATATATGGCGAAATATACCATTGTAGCTGATTCAGAAAACGATCCCCTGTGGGGCAAAGACAGGATTGCTCTGTGACAAGGGGTCATAAAGGCGGCACAAAATCATCGGCTGCCCCTGCCATCCCTGGATGACATCGCGAACTCAAGGGGCTACAAAGGGCAAAGAAAATCCTGACTGATCCATCCCACCCTGGCAGGTGCTGAGAAGCGGACAGCCCTCCAACGCCTCAGAACACAGATGCAACACTGCCCCTTGCAAAAAGCGAAGAAAAAACCAGGGCTTAAACACGGCAGTGTTGCGAGGCAGAATTTCTAGCCCAAAGCCGCCCCTTAAAATATTAAAATGAGGTCACGGAATCGCTGCTATGATGACATTGAATCGCAAATTCAGCTTGTAACAAAAATAGTCCATGTGAATGTTTTGGCCCTCCCAGGCCACCGTACACAACTACAAGGCGCTGTTGCGATGCAGAATTTGTGGCACCTCATTTTGGGCCGCAGAGCCCAATAAGAAAAGAGACATTTATTCTCTGTAGTACAAGACATTGATATGAAGACAACACAAGTGGCGACGTTTCGCTTTGGTGGCTTGTCGCACCCAACATCAATGCGCCGTATCCAACACTACAGGTGATAGAGCGTGAGGAGCAGGAGGGCATGACAGCCCTGAGAACGCCCCCCCCCTTCCCTGCATCTTTTTGGGGCGTAACTGCGCTGCTCTCCAGGACGGCCGAGTGTTGCCCCCCCCCCGCAGCTTAAGCCTCTGTCTCTTTTTGTCCGCCAGCACAACAGCCTGCGGCATTCCATGGCAGCAAATCTGGCTGTGCTGTCACATGGGGGAGATTAGCTAAACTAAGACCTCAATAGAATGCTCACTTTACTCGCCGCCGTGCCCCCCAAAAACACCCTCGCGCACCCAATTTAACCGTTCCCTGTCTAGACAGGAGAGCAAAGCCATTATGATTGGCGTTATGAAGACTTATGCGCCCGCTCGCATTCCCGGTGGCGTTCATGCGCTACCCAGCAATGAGCCCCACTTCCCACTGGCACTTCCCGGTTGGGGCGTGTCCAGGCAACCCCTGCGAAGGGCAGCAGTAGATGCGGCGCATCATCACCTGGGAGAGGTGAAAATCCGTGATGGAGAGAGACCATCCGAGAGAAATGAAAGAAATACATCCACGCCGACGTACAAACATCCATAAATCAAGAAGCTTTTGGGGCAATTTCAACACATTCAAACGTTGTCAACACACTTTTTAAACATATTGTCGCGTGCAATTTGGCCCACCGAAACGACACCGCTGCCGGGAGGTCCTAACATAGAAAATGATGATTTTCCCCCAAGTGTTGTTTGAAATCAGGGCCAAAGCCAGTTGTGTTCGGAGCAGCGGCAGAGGTCCAGAAAGTAAAGCCCCCCCTCCCTGGACCTGGATTTGCCCCCAGCGCAGTTCAGCTCATGGCGGCCCTGAAAAAACGGCTTCACGTCGGAGAAGAAACATTCAAGAGCAAAACCTAGCTGGGCCGAGTGAGCCGCGTGAACGGCGATCCGGGGGGGTGGGAGGGTGGGGGCGTTTCATGTCCCCAGCCCCCCTTGTCATAAGCAGCCCACCGTGGAGCCGCTCCGCCCCAACCCATGCAAACTTGGCTCCGGCAACCCGGCGGGGAGCTCGGAGGAGCCTGCAAAAAAGGACGGCCGCAACTCGGAGACATCTGAGCGCGTTTATGCACAAAGCCCGCATATGGTTCATGTTTGTCGCATGTCTGACTTCCAAATATCTGACCGCCGCCTCGGAGCTCATTTGCTCAAGTATTCCTCTTCCCAAATGGCGAGGACGAGATGCAGCAGATTTCTTGCCCGCCAGCGTGCACGGATGGAGGCGGCAGGCCACCGTAGTGAGGCGCGCCCCAGTTCCCCTTGACCATAAAAGTCATTGGCAGGCAAAGCCTTTTGTTGGCGCTTTGCTTCTGTGACGCCATGGCGGTTCTGGGGGAGAAGCGTTCTGCCACGCGCCGTCCGAAAACCGCTTCCGTCCGACCGCATTTCCAATCAACATCCATCTCAATCCAAATCAGCTGCTCCAAGTCCAAGCGCAGCGATTTGGAGATGCTAGGCTAATGAGGCTAGCATGAGGCCACACTTGATAACGCCTCCTTGTGAGTTGACCCATTTTGTAATCCCGACACGGGGATGGGATTAGTCAAAAGGCAATCAATACGTGTGGCTGGGTCTTTTTTGTTGTTGGGTTTTTGGTGGTTTTGGGTTTGTTTATTTGTTTTTGTGCCCCTCGCCGACACGCACGGACGCTTCCCGGCCCCGCAATTCCCGACTATCCCTCCCACTTTTCCCAGCAACCTTGCCACTTGCAAGCCTCTCATCGTCCTTTGCGGCGTATTGCGCTAATATTAGCCAGCAAGAAACGATCGATTGCCGCAGGGCTTTCGAAAAGCACAAAGAACAATGCCCTTGGCATTTTCCAGCTGTCCCATGTGGTAGCCCTTTTGGCTAATAGCTCCCAGAATTAGTATTCATGAAGAGGGCTCCTCTTTTTTTTTCTCCCCCTCGCTTGTTTGCTCACTGCTGTGTTCTCACCGTAAATTTTGGCTCTCCCAGAATGCTGAAAGGTTAAAGAGCCCCTTGTCTTTTGGAGGCCCGCGTGAGCAGACGATGCACGCAGCCGCTACGGTACACCGGCCGTTTCTTGATGGCGTTATCGATGTTGACAGCGTACGATGCGGAGTGACCGCCCCCGGGCACGCGATGAAGCCGAAGCGGGCTACTCTTTGTACGACGGGGGTCTCAAACTGCGCTCCCGGCGGGCCGCCGTCCTGCACGTTTTCCAAGTCTCCCCGTTGCAACACACCTGAACTCCCAGAACCTTGCCCCGAAGCGAGCGCCCATAGCGTCCAGCTTCAAAACATCCCTTCGCAAACAACGTGGCTGGTTTGCTCCCGTGGCTCGCTTCCTGCCGAGTTCCCCCGAGAGGACGTCAACGTTTGCCACATGGAGACGGGCCTCGCTCATCATTCTTTTCATTCAGCCGGTGTTTCGCACGACTTCCTATCTGTTGACAGCGCTTCCACTCCTCTGCAAGGACCTCATTGTGTGAGTGCGTGTCTGTAGCGGTAGCTGTTGAGCTCATCAGCTTTTTTTTTTTACGTCTAGAGAGGGCCTCTCTGACAGGTGTCCTCAAAGTAAATGAGTAAGTGCATCTGCGAAGCGTTCATTCAAGAAAACACGGGGTGGTCACCATGGCGACGGCAGCACTCCCACCGACAGGCCCGTGTTTCCGCCACGCGTGTGCGAAGGGAGCGCCGCAGGGCTGCAAACGCCGAAGCTGGCCTCGACAAGGTCCATAACTTGTCTGAGCACTTTGCAGGAGGCGTGGCCTCCAAACGGGGCATTTCAATTGCACCGACGCATTTCTGCCAGTAGGGCGCAACTCCAAATGTCTTGAGGGCGGGACCTTTTAGGAGCTCAGTTCGGATTGATTCTGCGTCGTGGATTTAGTTTGCCGCCACCACGCTCTGCCAACATGGAAGGACGAAAAAAAAGACATTTGGATTTTGGTCCCTTTTACTCGCGCTTCTCCTTTCTCCTCCTCTCTGCTTGAAAGAGGCCAGGTGGCGATGGGTGAAGTGAGGCTTTGCCTTGACTGAGCTGACCAGTCTTTTGTTATTAAGTGGGTTCCATACACAAATGGAGTGACGTGGCATACCTGAAAAAAAAAATAAAATAAAATACTTGGAATGTTCGCCGACGCTCTGCCCCTTTTTACACGACCCGATGTGTCACCTTCGATGACTCAGACTTGAATGTTGTGATGAGTGTCCGACCAAAATGCTTTGCGTTCAGCCCATGTTTTCCCACTCCCTTTGCACGACTTGACCCGATTCATCCGAAAGAACGTAAAATGGAAACGCCGCCGAATCCAATTGAAAACGTGGCGAGCGCTCTTGAAGCGTATCGTTCTCCGTGTAATGGCGAGAATTACTGGCGAGACGCACGCCCTCCGAGATGCATATATGGCGAAATATACCATTGTAGCTTCAGATTCAGAAAACGTTATTTATCCCCTGTGGGGCAATGAGAGGATTGACGTAAACATCGCATTTTTATTGGATTTTAGTTTTTGATCCTATTTTTCGGTGTTCTGTTGGCGAGCGCAAACAGTCAATCCATAAAAGCCGCGGCCTAAAAGACGCCGCGTCTCAGATCGCTGGTGACATGCGGGGAACCCTCTGGCGCCTCTTGCCAAATTTCCTTTGAGAAAGAAAAAAGAGAATGTGCCGTGTAGCGATGAGGACCTGGAGCGGTTGGACCGTGAGTAACACACGCTGGCGGGCGAGATATATACTACATGTTGGGCGCATCCTTGACGAGGTGCGAGGACGCTTGGGAGTAACACCACTCCCGCCCTCCCCAAAAAGTCTGATGGAGGAGGAGAGACACGAGAAGCGAGCGAGCGAGCGGCACGGCCGACGAGGGCGATGGGAAGGCAGTTCCCATGCTGGCTGCCAAGCGCTCGGCCGGGGGGGTGTGCGGGGGGTGACCTCGGAGCTCTGCGGCCGAGGTGACGGAGCTGCTCGGCAACCTCGTTGCATCAGCCCCTCCACTTTTGTGGTTTTGTTTGGGACGCCTCAAGAATGCTCCGACGGAGCATGCAACACGCGGGCGGGCGGGCGGCTCCCCTTGCAAAAAGCGAAGAAAAAAACCAGACTTGTGGTCGTTGTGCTTGTGGTCGTCTCGTCGGGTCAGCCCGGTCAGCGAGAAAACATCCCCCCCGTTTATCCATCCAGGCCGTCACGGCCTGGGAATCCCACTGCGCCGCTTTCATGCTAGTCTGTGACCGCAACGGGGATTACGGACTGCGGCTGCCCAAGCTGTGGATACGGCGAAAGCCCCCTCAAGCCGCACCAGGGAGGGGTGACTTCAACCATGGACACAAGTGGATCTTAATATAGTTGAAATGCTCCAATGTTGCAAACAGATCCAGAAAACGACAAATAAGCACACGCTGTGAGTTCATTTTTTGGCGGTGGGGGGGGGGGTTCCTGTGCAACCAACCAATCAATCAATCAATCAATAAATATCTAATCCCATTCAATGATGACACAAAAGCACTGAACAGCAAACCGCCTTGACTCATTTTTTCACCCAAATCAACTCACAGTGCGTGTCATTGCAAAGGCCCAGCAGGCCTCACTGGCCCGCCCGAAAGTTGGTCCCCGCCGCATCGCCGCAGCAAAAGCTGCCCGTTTGTCCAACGACGCCACTGGAGCATTGGCGACATTGTGGCGGCGACTTGGGAAAGACTCGCCACTCGCCTGAGCTGGGACTTTTGGGCCAGAGCGTGGCCATGTTCAAGGGATGCCGCCCCTGAACCCCAGAGCATTTGTGCGCCTGCGCCCGCCCCTCAGCATTCGCGCCGATGTCGCCTTGTTTCGGGCCATCCGTCTTTGGAACATTTTGCCGTTAATCATTTGTAAGCTGTGCACACAAAGTGACGTAAGGAGCCACATTCCGACCGTTCAGGCGGTATTGATGGATTGGGAGGGAAAGGCAAACCTCGGGGAGGATGTCGACGCGTGCGTCACGCTCGCCTTCCTTGACTTTGGGCAACTTTTCACGGCGCCGCTTCAGCTCCGTCCAGCAGAGTTTGGGCCGGCCGGCCGCACGGACGATCGGCTCCTGTCCCCTGGGAACTCCTCCCTCCTACGTTTGCCAGATCTCACGCGATGGATCGCTAAAAGAAAGAGAGGGCGACAAATTTGAGACAAAGTGTGGCAATTACAAGGTCGAATGATTTTCGAGAACATGATCAAACAAATAGAGGCGAGTCCCATCAACGAAACCAAGCAGCACACCAAGACTAAACAAACACTCACGAACCCGAACGACTACGACGAGGAGGGCGACTAGAAGTGCAAACGAGACATAACAAAGCACATCGGATTGCATCGGATACAACTTGATTGTCTTCTGTGCCGTAACATGCAGCACAGAAGACATTTCTTCCCGCATGGGCAAAGCGGTGATGGAGAGCAATGGCCCGACGAAGGACCACGCCATGGTCGGCGCCTTAAGTAGGCAGCACAGATTGCCTTGCCTTGATCCGGCACAGGTGCACCGCTGGAAGGGGACACCACGGATGTGCTGCCTCGCAAAACGTCTTTGCATTCCACTCAGGAAACGTCTGCGCGCTTTTCATTGAAACATTGTCATCGGCCCTGAACTTTGGAGGTAAGCAAGGCAAAATTCGGGGCTAATTCTTTGCCACCTTGTCATGTGCAACTCGAAATGAGCCACTCGCAGTTTCTGGGTGCATTTATTGACATTGTGACACTTTGAGGCCGGCAGCTCTGCAGGAATCGGTGAAACGGACGGAAAGACAAGGGGCCCGAAAACGTGGGAATCATAAAGAGAGCGGGATTTGAAATCAGTGCGGCCAAGGGCGACGGCTCGTGCTGCGGCAACGGCAAAAAGATTCCCAAGCGTCACGTCTTGACATTTTCAACATTGTTCACGTGGAGTTTGGTTTGACACTTCTCGACGAGTCGGCAAAACAATCGTCGATGTGGCCAGGTGAGCGGCTTTTGTGGTCACGGCGACCCGCTGGCCCCGGCAGGAGTGGCTCACGTGCTTGCCAAAACGTCTTCGTGGGACCGGGCCGGGGGGGGGCGTCTGGCTTGGCTGAGCGCCCCCACGCAGGATGCCACCGCTACGTGGAGCATCCGGATGCGCCGCCATCCCGCCGCCATTTCCGTACTTCCTAACTTGCCACCTGAGAGGGCGGCGCCAATTCGGGGGCGACATGGCCTTGACCTCGTCTCTGACCCTAAAATCTGGCTTGCCGATTGTCGTGATCTGCCCCGGCCGGTTCGATGATCTCCAGCCACTCCTGCCTTGAGCATTCCACGGGCGGCATATGCACACACGACACTCCTTGCGAGGAGAGCGAGTCTTCACAAGGCCGTCAGACCTGGTCCAACTTGTTCTAACCTGCTCTCAGAAAGGGGAGAGCAAACGACTGCACAGTCGTTCGCGCGCACACGCATGCATGTTTGTGTATCTGCAGCATCACGTCATCTAACCACGCAAGCCTCAGTTGAACCGAGTTAGCCAGCATCCGAGGATTGCCCGAAACCTTCACTGAAGGGACAGTTTGTTGTTGTACTTTTCGAGGTCCTCCATTGCACCGTCCCCTTTGCCTTTGGAGGACGCTGGAGAAGTGAAGATCTCATGAACTAATATTGGGCTGCTTCACCTTGCAAGCGTGCGTCCGCCGGCGCATTTTGGATCCCGTTTATTCTGAAAAGTTCGAAAGTTCGTCAACGGCAGAGAACGGAGAGAGACAACAAGCATCACAGAGTGCCAACTCAAGCGCTCACGGGTGAGGCTCGGTTAACTCGGATGACAAGGGTAGCGGAATCTGCAAATCGAAGCAAACGGGAGCGCCTTTCTCCTCGGATCCAAGACCGAAGCTTGCAGGTTCCGTGGTTGGACGCCGGAACGGTCCAGTTGGCTTCAACTTTGTGGAGAATGGCCGCCAAGTGATTGACGTCCACCGTTCCCTCTCCACATTGCTCACGTTGAGTTCTGATCTCGCGGCTCCGGCGGGTCAACCGCGGGCGACCTGATGTCATCCGATGGCCGGGGCTGATCTTTTGTGCTGTTTTGTTTTTCTCGTGCTTTGTTGTTGCATCTCAATCAGCAGCTCGCCGTTGGCTGCTGCTGCCTCCGCACGCTGATAAGATTCTTGTCAGCACTGCGAGGCCTGACATCATGAACGGGAGACGGCTTGCCGGGTATTTGCGAGACACAAAAGGAGCCCGCGGAAGGCGGGCTGCCCTTGCCGCTCGCGCTGTACCTTGCGCGTATGAAGCATTGGATAATCAAGTTGTACTTGACTTGACTTGATTGTGTTGCCAGGGAGTCGTCTCCCGAACTCTTCCAAACATTTCCTTCTTACTAATCCGTCGACTCGTGAGCGGTTGAACGAGTGCAAGAGGAATCTCGACTGGAACTTCAATTTGAGAAACGGCGAGTGTCACTTGCGGTCGGTCCCAGAGGACTTCTCTTCTCACCTCTGTAGGTCTGTAGACCGAGAGTGTGGAGCGATCGGCCGCCTCCGGAGTTGAGAGCATGCGCCGGATACAAGCAAAGCCACCACGACTACTGGTCTCACTCTTGCCTTTGCGGATCTTTCCAAAAACTTTGTTGGAGTTGGATGTGCTCCGTCCTCGCGCTCGAGCACAAGCTCGAGGACAATTGCAGCCATTAAAAGGGAGAGTTTGGAACACTCCCGACATGATGAAGACATTCCGAACCTCAGATGGAGGCAATAAGAGGACCTTGAATTGATGGTCCTGAAAACCCGGACTCACCTCCACTCACCCATCATTCATGTGCTTGGATCGACTTCCGCCGGGGAGTTCTCTCTCTCGGAGCGCGCACGCCGCTTCGTGCGGAGGGTGAGCTCCTCGGGGAGCGGCTATGACAGCTTCAAATGGCGGACCGCTGAGACGGTTGCGCCGCTCTCGCTGGCCGGGTGCTCGAAGTCGAGCCCAATGTGGCAAGAATAGCAGGAGGCAGCGCAGGGAAGACCCGGCCGGCTCTTTTCTCCCAGAGATCGCCAACCTCGCTGGCTTTTCCCAAGACGGGTGAGAGCGAAGCTTCCCTTTCTCACGCCGACCAACACCGTGAAAATCAGCGGTGGTTTCTCACTGGCGCAGAAAGCCTCGGCATTGTCCCGACGTGAGATCGGTGTTGAGTTACGGTCACCTGGGGCCAAGCACTCCATGGGATGGGTTACCCGTCGGCCCTCTCAGGGGGATCGCGTCGTCACGTGTGCCGTCGCACGAAAGGGAAGCGCGCAATCCGAGCGCCGGCATCGGTTCTCGGGGGGGGGAACAATAAGCGGCGCTGAAAAGCAGACCGAGGAAGACTCCCGATACATTTGCTCAGCTCCTCTCTCATCAAAAAACAAAAAAGAAAAGAGCACGCTTGCCACTCGGCTTCTCTCGATCATTTCTGATGCCCTTTGCGTACTCGCACAAAGTAAGAAGGACCATTTCACGCCCGGTCACAGACTTGGAACAGGCGTCCGATGTGGCGCACGGGCGGGCGCCATTGTGTTTGCCCCGTCGCGGTGATGGATGAGCGCCGAGGCCTCTCCTTGTTGCGCAACCGCGCTGCGAGCTCGAAGCGTCGGCCGACGAAATTCAAGCGCGGCGTGTCAAAAAGCGGGGTCGGGTCAAGGGGGCTGCACTTTCCCGGACCCTTCCATCGGGAAAAAGGAAAGAAGCCCACCATGTTTGTTTCCATCTGTTCCAAAGAAAGGAAATCAACGCTGATGAACTCTTGTCACCCTGGCGGGAGCGCTTCTTTGGGCAAAGTCAAATTAGCAAAAACTTGTTGACCGAGAGGGCCAATAATGTGTGGCCATTCTCTCGCCACTTTCCCCCCCTCCCCCCTCTTTGGCTGTTCTTTTGAGCACATGTTTTGTGAGGCCGACAGCTTGACACCCTCTGCCGAAATTCATCAGCGGCGTAATGAGACGTCTCGGAAGGTAAACCCCGCAAACGTCGGAGGAAGAAGAAGAAGAAGAAGCGCCTGCGAGCCTGACCTCACTTTCACCCCAAACACACACACGGCCCCCAACAAAGAAAAAAAACAAGACCGTTAAGTGATGGGGGCAATCTGCCTTTCAACGTTTTACAAGCCGTCGCTTGAACGTAATGCTTCCTCGTTGCAAGTCGCTAAAAAGCCGCACGGGGTCGGGATATCTTTGGATTTTTCAAGTGCTGAAAATAAAAATGATCATTCAGAATTCTTCACCACGGTTTGGCCAGATTTGCTCTGTCAGCAGCCATTCGAGATGCGTCGGCGACCTTTGAGGTGGCTTTCTCAGCCGGGATTCCGAATTTGGGAGTGAAGCGGTCGGTCGCGACGATGCGGGCTTTGCGCGGAGGGGGAGGGCTTTGCGCCGCACATTTCAAGTAAGTAAGGGACGAGGGGAAAAAAAGACTTTCCATGGGGCTTTGAGGGGCTTCCAGGCCAACTGCTAACATGCCATGCTAACAAATAAGGATGAGCGAGTATCAAGACCGGGTTCTTCAGATGGATGCTGATACCAGCCGCTGATACTTAAAGGAAAGCAAAAAAACAAAATGGACACATCGCGATGGCAGCGGCCCTTAGTCTCCTCTTGAATCAAGCAGTGGGGAAGTCAACCTGGCTGTCTCCGCCTCGCTGCAGTGGCCCTGAATCTCCCGTGTCTCCTGACCAAGGAGAAGTCAATGCAGGAGACCCCATAGTGGCGACGGTGTCCTCATAAATAAAAATATGCCTCTGTGACTGTGGAGAAAGAAATGCAGCTGACTCCTTCATCTCCACTTAGTCGCCTCTCAACTCAACTAGGTCTCCTCATGGTGAAGGAGTACATTACGCCTTGCAGCACCGGCTCCTTCCTTTCAGAATAAAATGCGTCTCCTTACGGTGGAGAAGTAAGGTACCCAACAGCATGATATGTTTCGGAAAAATCCTGGCCCCTTAGTCTCTTCTTGAGTAAAACGTGTCTCCTTACCACCAAGAAGTAATCAAAGGAGTCTCTGATTTTCCTCATCTGTCATTCGGTCAAGTGTCATCCTCCCCAGTCTCCACTTTGCTGCAACTGCCAGTGCATTTGCTTCCCTCAGTCTCGTCTTGGATAACATCCACGAGGGGACGATGAATTGACATTCCAAATGTGTTTCTCAAGGTCAAGCTCATATCCACTTCAATGAAAGTAGTCCCCGGCTTTCCGTTTTGTCATGATGTCTATGTTTGGAGTGTGACCCTCCCCCCCCTCCCCTGTTCCCCCTCCCTGTCGTTCTGGCCTCGCCAAACTCTCCCACACCGCCTCGCCCCATCCCCACCCCTTGACACTGCCTCTCTGCATTGATGCCCATAATTACCGCTGAATGGATCCGCACATTTCCCATGGATGTCAGTGGTGCCTTTGGCCTGCTCTGCCCCCCCCCCGCCCCCCCTACACTCTTTACTCAATGGGGATTAAGGGCAGGATGGAGAGAGTGAGAGACGGCGCTTGCCCAGATGGAAGGATGCTTTCTCAACTCAACTGTATTTCTCGAGCACTTTCAAACAGCCACCGCTGCATCCAAAGTGCTGTACATGGAACAACTAACGTATGCAACAGTCAAGCAACTAATCGGTCACAAAGACAAAAGTAGAAAGCACCGAACAGCAAAACCAACAACAAATCTGAATCATGCTGAGTCAAAGAATACAAGTGAGCCTTGGCTATGCAAGCCATATAGGACAAGCAGTGGCGTGCAAAGGGGTGGGCCACGCGGACGAGGGCCCCGATCGTATGTGGGTTGTATATATGGGGGTTGGGGGGGCGACAACAGTCATTATTTATTTATTTTACACCTTTTTTTTTTATCCTTGAAAATATGGGGATACGCCATCAATTGTTGTTTCCACGGCAACAACAACAACAAACAAAGCTGGGGTTGCCCCCCCCCAACCCCCAGAAAACAAAACATATTCCTTTAAATATCAGGGGGGGGTCTAGGTGAATCTTGGTGCTGTGTCCTGTTGTGTATCAAATGAGTATCTCCGGCAGGAGTAAATGACAAAGTCTGCACGTCATTAGTTGCCCCGTCGGATCAAATTATGTCAACAACCACATCGTGCCACAAATGCATTCAGGTGGCCGGCCGGCCCTTCCTGGTGCTCAAGCGTGACCGTCGGGTCTTGGAGCAGTGGACTTCACTCGTGGCCCTGAGTCTCCTCTTGGAGTAAAACGTGATCGCGTTATCAGGGGCCACACGGCAGAAAGTCAATCCGGGAGACTCTTCCTCCGTGTGGAGGCACTGCAGGCCTTCAGAGTCATCTTGAGTCAAACCAGCGTCCTTCGGCAAAGTTTGGCAAAGACGGAGCGGCGAATAAATATGCTGACTTCTACGTTAGCTTTTCATGCTAGTTTGAAGCCCGAGTCATCAGCGTTTGGAACACAGGAAGTCCATTCACGAAACAAAAAGTCCATCACACATCCGAGTGAAATTCCATCACCTCTGCCGACTGTGAAAAATCGTCGTGGCCAGTGACGCCTTCGGGCCCGCCAGAAGGAACCCATACCCGTTACGCCAAAAAGCGCCAAAGGAGCGGCTCACGCGGCTCTGTCTCTCGCCGAAGCTTGGATTTGGGCGCTCGGATCAAGGGGAAAAGACGTGTGGGAAAAGAAGTTTGTGTCGGGCCGGGGGGACGGACGGGCGCGCATGTCGTGCATGTCGGGTAATATACGGCGAAGCTCAACGTGACAGCTGGAGCTCCTCCAGGAGCGAGCGCGGTGAACTGTGTCATTTTCCCCTCAGATGCGGCCGGGCTTTTTGGGAAGTTGCTCGGAGGCGGCTTCAGGGGCGGATCGTTTGGAACCGGTGAGGTTTGGCTCCCGGCGCACTCGCAATTATCCCCATTAACGGCATTTCCAAGTCCATGTTGACGTCTGTGTGAACGCAGCGGCGCCCGACTTGACTTTGCAGGCCTACTTAGCGCAGGTCACGGCGGGCGTCCACTTCCGACGGCAACGCTTTTTCGTTCCGAGAGCCTTCGTGAGAGTCGTTTCGGAGCGCTTCCATTATTTCGATGAGGCTGCCTTGTATTGCGGAGCATCGGGTGCTTTTTTTTTTTTGCAGATGGTTGGACAATCGGGACGAGCCGCCACACGGCTTACACTGGCTCAAGCTCAGGGAAGTGCATGTTGAAAAAGTTGATTTGTCCCGCCGCCACGCTAGAAGGCAATTTGTTGCTTTGGGTGAAAAGGGGTTGACCGCATTTGCGACACCTCCCATGTTGCGACAGCGCTCGCGTTGGCGCAGAAAATGACGAGCGTGTAATGCGCTCATCCGACCACGCTGACGTTTCGCAACAGTCCTTATAGAGATGGGAGAAAAACCTCCCGTTCCAGTCCGTGATCCGAGCCCCATCGGAAAGATTCCTTCCAGAACGCAGGCTGCGACTTTACAACGGACTGCCGCAAAAGCCGCGCGTGCTCTCAGGATGCGTATGAGGCGACGGGTCGTGCTGCGACAATCTTGACGTGGAGCCGAAAGGCCGTCAACAGCTTTTATTTCCGCGCAGCAATGGCGGTCCATTTTCACATTGTCCGAGCGCAGCTTGCTTTGTGTGCGTTTGCGTCATTGGCGCCTTTGCCGTGCCACCGAGGTGAAGGAAAAAAGACTCCCTTGCTGCGACTTGCAAACGGGGAGTTGAGAGCAGGTTTTTGTTGTTGTTGTTGTTGTTGAGGGGCAAGTTGCGGCAACAAGGGTGCCCACCCCTTCATTTGCTCTCACTCCATCATGCGCCCCGATTTGTTTACTCGGCGAACAAAAGGCCAGGCTGGCTGAGCTCATTATGGGATAGGCGGCTGGAATATCCTGCCAAGCGCTGCCCCGTTTCCTGGGACTGTTGCCTTGGCAACGCAGCATCCAAGAGGGGCGCCCTGACCGCTCGGGTGTCTTTGGAGGAGTTTGGGGAGGGCGGGAGGCATGATGTCATCCCCTGGCACGGAGGGGGCCAATCAAAGCCTGAGAAAATGATGTCACCTTTTGTTGAGCCCTTCCATTCACGACTATACAAGTGCAGTGAACTGAGAGGTCATCTTTTCCCCGTAGTGCGAGCGTGCGTGTTGGGGCGTGCGTGGCGCTGCCAGAGGGTGGAAGTGCATTGGGGGGCGAGGGGGGGCATAAAGATGTCATGAGGCTCGACTTTGAAAACATCCAGCCTTCAAGTGAACCCCACCTCTTTTTTTTTCTCCACGTGCCGCTGATCTTGTCCCCGGCAAATGTCGCCTGCGTGACATTTTGGATGACTCGTCACAAGACGAGCAAATGCAAACGATATGTCGGCAACAATTAGCGTGTTTTCAAATCTTCCACTCCGCCGATGTTGCGATTCACTCCGAGTGCACGACACGTCGCTCATTTAGTGCCCGTTCCTTCCCGTGATAATCCGAGAAGATTCAGTGCAAATGATGATCGAGCGCTCATTTGCAATTGCCACCAGACACCCGATTAGGATAGGACGCGCCCCAAACGGCATCGCGATCGGGTCCGACGGCAATAGAAATGAATTGCCGTCGATTTCACTCAGCTAGTGTGTTGGGAAAAAAGCGCTTGGGCAAGAAATAACATCAGCGAGAAGATTTTTGGGCAGTCGTGTGCACCACCGGATTTGAATTTGAGATTGGTCACCAAATTTCATGCAAGAAAAAAAAAAGAAAGCCTTTGCAAGACTTTTTGCTCCCAAATTCTGTTTTCATCTTTGACGTTTTGTGTTGGAAGTCGCCACCAAACATTCAAATAACAAATTCAAATCAGCTGGTGTCCTCTCCGTCCTTTTTTTCCGGTCAATATTCACCCGGGATAAGGTGGTGATGTCACGCCGTGCGGCATTACGTTTCTAAAAGGAAGTCAACTCCAAAAAAAAGAAGCCAAAAAAGAGAGACGGACGGACAAAGCAGGAGCTTGAAAGGCTGATGGGAAGGAAGCCGCCGCCCACTTTTCAACCTGCGACCTTTTGGCCTCCGCCTGTGCCTCCTCCCCGGGTTTCCCCTCGGCCTCCTCCTTGGGAGCGGAGCCAGCAGAACCAGCGGAGCCACGTCGCAACCTGCCTGGCGGTCTGGGCATGCCGGCCCCCTATCGCCCCGCCTCCCCCATCGACGCATCCGCCGCGCTTGCTTGTTTGCGGGCATCTGGCCGTTATTTACCGACACGTCGGGGGCCCGCGCGTCCCCGTGGGCTCTGAGCGGCGCACGTACGCAGGGTGCCCTCCGTGACGTGCCGTCATCGCAGCGCTTTGAAGGTCACCGGCGCTGCGGTGGGCAATCGCGGCGCCGCATCTCCCTGGAGCTCGTTTGAAGGCGATACGGCCGCGCCGCCGCATTCCTGCCGGCGCTGTCGTGACTTGAACTTTCATAGCATCCCGCTGAGGCGAGACCGCGCGCTATCCTTTGGATCGGCCGCTGCATCGCGGGCTACTCGCGCTTGTTTGGAGTTAACAAGGCTCAGTTTATACAAGGAGAACGCTGGCTTAAGATGACACACGGAAATGACCTGGGAAATCACGTCTCCGCCGTCTGGGAGAAAGCGGAGATGAATATCGGGTCGCCTGCGCCGACACGTCAACTTTCACGCTTCTCGGCCAACTCGCTCACCCCGGGGTAGGGGGACAACACGTTTGAGATGCAAGTCGGGCACTTGTTGGAAACGCACATTTTGGGCTCGTCCGCCGCCTCTTTTGAAAAGCTAAGGCACACTTCAAACCGGACCAGTCTCGTCTCGGAACCCGCTTTGAATCACTCGCCCAGGCTCGAAGCCGTCATGTGGAACGCATAGCATCGGAGAAAGCCACGGATGGCATGACGCAACGAGACACGCCCGGCGGGGAGTACGCAAAGTCGAGAGTGGACTGGTCGACCGGTCGCGTTGGCCGTTTGCCGTAACCGTTCGCCTTCTCAACTGCTCTTCGTCAAGAGTGAGAAGATTGGATGAGTTGCACTTTGTTGTCGGACGCCTCAAAGCGCGCGTCGGCAAAATGAGAAGACGCGAAGCTCGTGAGCTGCATCCGCCAGGGGATTCCACTGGGGCGGCACCGTCGAGTCGACCGAGGCCCTCGCGACCACTTCAATACTTTGAGATGACTTCTGATGGTCCATTAGCTCACAATAAAGCCGCCGCGACGGAAAATGTGGAAGCGAGCGTTGGAAAAACAAAGCCTTCCCAACTTCTGCCCCCCCCCCCGCCTCAGAATTCGCCGACTTTCAGGAAGCTTTGAAAAGCCGCAAGTGAAAAGCGGCTCGCTTCATCACCTTTTGCAAACAAAGCACGACAGAGGAAGAGCATTTAGCAAAGACAACTAAATGTGGACCCGCGCACACAAAGGCAGGCGGCGGCACGACGCTTTGGAGGCGCTCATGTGAAAAGCGGCCCGTTCCTTCTGCTAATCTGCAAGTCTTCTCGGTCTTCGCCGTGCGGGACCAAAGGAAGCGTGAAGACTGCAAGAGTGTGAGGAAAGGCCGTCCGTCCATTTCTTTCCTTTGTCAAAGCCAATCAGAAGGCCGCCCACTCGCTGGGCCGGCTGCTATTCGATGAGCGGCGCAATGGAATGAGGCGCTTGCAGCGACTTGCTCCTTGTGTCTTTGGCAGGAATGCAAAAGATAGACGATGCGCCAATGATTCGCCTTGCGTTCCGGTTACAGAGCGCAGGGGGAAACACAGATTTGGTCTCGCTTTTGAGAGGAGCAGTCCACTCTCAGCAGTAGCGCAAACCCGAGGTGCATCTTGTCACGGAAGGAACAAGTCGAGTCTTCCAAACTTGGAGAATCGAACCCCGCCTTGAAACTCGACTTTGGAACCCCAACCGTGTTTTGAAACCGGACCCCGGATTGAAATTCCTCCGAGGGAAGCGTCACGCTGGCTCGAAGCCCGAACTGGAACCACAAAAGCAAACTCGAACCCCTCAGCCAAACTTTCCTCCGTGTCAACCTCAGCCTGGCTCCAAACGTCAACTGCGAACGTCTTCAGGACGTCGTTTGCAAAGATCCAAACGGCAGGCGTAATCAGCATCGCGGTTGCTCCGTGTTATGTCCCCAAGGAAGCGCGGCGTTAGAGTGGAAAAATGAAGGCCTCTCAAGACGAAAAAGGCAAAAGCGTGCTCACGCTGGCGGCGGCTCGTTTTCATCAGATAGTTCAAATCCTAATTGCCGGTGAATGGCACCGTTGCGGACCTCACACCCGACCCAAAACGCACGAGCTTTCGTGCATGCCAAAAACATTTGGGACTTTTGTTTGGATCCGCGTACAAGACGACGATGTCAATCCCCCTGCTAGCGTCCCCGACTTTGGTTTCCAGTCAGATCAAGGGTTAACGTGCGCACACGTACACAAGGACCCGGGGGGGTCAAAGAAACCAGCGTGCGCTTCGGTCATCTGGAGTGCATTTCCTGCCCCGGGGCGAGGCATTTGTCCACGCGGCTCCACGCCCCCCAAACCACAGTGGAGGACGAGGGGGCTCGGCGTGCGACGTGCGCATCGGGGGATTAGGGCGCTTTCCGACGCAGTTCGGAATGGAAGCAGATATGTGCAATCGTCGGTTGCAGTTTGGAATGGAAATTGGAGGGGATCATAAAATGACGGCAAGTGCAAATTGCGACGCGCTTCCCAGCCTTCGGTGGGGGTCAAAGAAAAGAAAAGCAAGTGGCAAATTCGACAGGTTGACAAGCCAAGTGACAGTTATAGTGAGCAACAACAGCGCAGGGTCATTATCTTGTCGGCAACAAAATGAAGACCATGAATTGTCTGTCATTCTCCCCCCCCCTCCCCCCCTTTCCCCTTTCAGGCCATCGAGAGGCGGCGAGCGCTGCTGCCCACAGGAGCTGCCGATTGTTAGTTTTGGAGTCAAGGTAAACAGCCTCGCTCCCATGGTGGGCCCGTACCCGACACACAGTCAGCACATGTTTCCCATTGTGGTTAACAGGAAAGCGGGGGGCGGGGGCGGGGTTGGTGCTGGGGGAGCGAGGAGTGGGGGGGATCTAAGTGTAGCGCGAGCCAGAGCCACAGTCATGCACGCCCCATGGTGGGATCGCAGCACTGCTGAGGACGGCCGAGGCGGCCCAGTTGGAAGTGGACGGTGCCCCCCAAGTGAGCAGGCCCGATTTCGGGGGTTGGGTCTGTGGGCGTGCGCGTCAGCTCACTGACAGATGCGCCTCAGAATGGTGAAAAGGTGTTGAAAGCAAGCACGACTTTTCAAGGAAGCCAGGTCATCTTCCGTCACGGAAGTTTACCGCAGCAGCCGCGGCACCTGATCGGAAGCGGCACGCGAGTTCAATTGTTCTTTTGTTGTTCCATCACCAAATAATTTGGGTCCTGAGGCGAGTATCGAATGGCACAGCGTTATTGTGCCCTTTATTGAACAAAAGAAATGCAGTCATGACCCAAATCACATCCATTCTGACCGCGTCATGATTGGCGCTCGAGCAGCTGAGCCCGCCTCGGCCGCCCGGCGGCCACACGAGAGAGACGCCTGTTCTGTCCGCGGAGATGCCTGACATTTCGCTTTTGGCGCCCCGCCAGTCTCGACTTTGTGCTTGGTAGGTGAAATTCTCTTGATTTGAGGTTGATTTTGACCTCCACCGGGAAAGGAAATACACGGCGTGAAGCCTCTTTTTTGAAGAACTCTTTGCCAAAGCGTGACCCAGTTCGGGTTCGGGTTCGCTTCAGTCTGCGCTCACGAAGCAAAGCCAAAAGAAACGACAGCTCGCCCATGGAGAACAAGCCGGTCGAGTCGCCTTGTATGTCCAAAACTCCGCGACGGATGACCCTCGTTCATCTTGCAACATCCCGCAGAGGGTGCCGTCGACAAAGACGGAGACCGCAAACAAAACATCTGGTTGGAGGCCGGCAAAATGTGAGCTTTTCAGCCCCTCCCCTCCCCCGCCGGGACCTTGGAGTCCAATGGGCCACATGCAGGTGAGCACAGAGGACAGTTTTTGTTCAGGCGAGGGACTGTGACCGCGCAGCCAATTAAAAGGGCAATTTGAAAAAGGCGCCACGGCCCATTGAGGACGCGACGCGTGGTGGAGCGTATCTGCATTGACCACAAGTTGCCAATTAAGCGACACCCCGCGACACCTCGGCTGTGAACGCTTCAGCTGGAAAGTTCTTCCTGGGCCGCAACCCCCCCCCCCAAAAAAAAAGTACACAGGGGATGAGGGGCGGCAAAACATTGGTCGTGACCGCAGCTAGGTGACGGGGTGAGTTTGACGAGCTAATTGTTGGCCACGAGACGCCGACACGGCTGTTTGGGCCAACGCGGTCATTTCAATATTTCGTCCGATTTTTATCGGGCGGCCTCGTGGCGGTGAGCGGCATATTTGGCTTGCTTGTTGAATTTCCCGCTGAAGTTGAGCCGCCCGGCCATTTGTGAAAGCGCTTCCCCCCCCCTCAGGACCACGGCCGCTTTGGCAACGGCGAGGACCGGTCTGCGGCCAATCGCTGTCCGCACGGAGACAAACGGCCACTCGCGCTCACCCGGCCGGATAATGTCTTGTTGGGTGACGCCAAGAGCGCACCATTTTCGAAAGGACCAAAGCGCCGAAGACGGCGACGACGGGCCGCTTCTGTGGCCGTCTGGCCCGCGACGCGCAGAGCTCCGTCGAGCCTGCAGGCCTCGCGCCGCACAAAAGCCGTCTGGGGCGCGCCACAAAATAACTCTTTCAATGTGCGCGGTTCGGGCCGGCAGGGGAGCGCCGGGGTTTTCTACTCCATCCGCCCCCCTTCCGACGCCCGCCCCTAATCCCGGCCGATGCGATTGACTCGGCCCGAAAGCCCCGCACGCCTACAAGCTCAGGGAAGACCACCTGCCCATCCAACTAAATTGCACTCAGCGAGGGTTGCGCAGGAAATGGAGAAAATGAAAACGGAGGTGTCGAGTTTTAAAAAACAACAACAACAAAGAGGAAATAAAGACACGGCACGGCTGTGATCTTGGCAAACAAAAGAACAAATTGCGTTTCAGTGCCGCGAATGCCACTCGGCTCCGTTTGGATGCGCGTGTGTCGAAAAGGCTTCCTTCCATCAGGCCCGGCGAGAGCCTTTCATCTTTGCTCCTTTTGTATCGGCCGCACTTGCTCGTCTGTTGTCCGGCCGTCGGGCTGCAATTGCCCGTTATTATTCCAAATATGAGTACGATCGTCATGAACGCCAGCGGGTCCCGGCACTCTCCAGGAGGCGGGTCCGGCCACAATTTCCCGGCCGAGATAAAAGCTCAGCGGAGAGGCCGTCCAGCAGCCACACGACATCATCCCTCCTCATCCTCTGCGCGAGAGGCGGCGCCGACGCGGCTTTCATCATGAACAAAGACCCTATTTGGGCCCGAGCGCCGTGGTGGCGGCAAAGCCCTCTTGGAATTGCTCTTTATTACTAATCTAACCCAAAAAAAAAAAAAGAAGTTCCTTTATCGGGGTCGAAACATACCTGAGAACTGGTCAGGTTTTTGAAGTGAACTGCAACTCTCGCCAAGTTAGACAAAATGAAACGTGTTTGTGATCGCAGGATTGCACAAAACGGTGCCTAGAGTTCCTGCCTGAAATTGAATGGGTAGGCGGCCATTTTGATTTGAAGCCGAAATTCCAGAGCTCGCCGCGATTCTACCCGAGGGGATTTGGCCAAATGAGCCCCCGTTCCGAGCGCACGTCCGATGATTGGAGGTGGCGGGACGGAACGCACAGAGAGGCTTTCAGACGCGGCGGCGCAAGAACACCGACCGGCACCGTTAATGACGGCTCGCCGGGGCCACTTGCCAAAAGTCGACCATGCGTGACGAGCCGTTTGAAAGACGGTGCGGAGAGCTGACGTGCGGCCGGCCGGGGCCATTGAGCCATCGGAGCCTCCCTCGGCTTAGCGCCTGGAGCCCCCGCCTCCCCGCCCGCCCGCCCAGCTCCGCCGGTCACGCAGCATCAGCTCCCGTCCCGAGTCCGGACACTGATTTATGGGACGGGAGGATTACGGACAAGCCGGCCGTGAGGACCACCCAGATGGCGGCGCGGGGCCAAGCCTCCCGACCGGCATACGCAAATCGTACCAGCTTGAAAATCAAGACCGTGATGGCAGAAACCATTTGCAACAACCTCCTGGAGCACTGACTTTTTGTTATGTCGCTTTTCCCGCAGCAGTCCTTTTACATTGTAGGTAGGACGGCACAAAACCTTGGCGGGGAGCTTGTGGCGAGGCTCAGGAGCAAGGACACGACTAACGTCGTGTAGCCGGAAATGGACTCTCAGAGTCTCTCCTCTCAATAACCAGGAAGAAGCCTGCTCACTGACCTTCAAGACAGAGCCATTGGTATCGTAGGTCGCATGGTGGGCTCAGCCGACGTGAGCGCCGCTACGTTTCAATTTCCAAACCGTACGCCTCAGCGAAAAAGCCACGCAGGAGACGAAAGGCATCGCTCGGCCGGCTGCCGGAAAGGAGCCGTAGCGAGAACGCCCACGTGGCAAAGGCCCGGGTCGCGGCGAACACTTTGATTTTCACCGCAGACGCTTCTTGGGTTGTCGGCTCACAACAATCTCACGCAGGAGCGGAACGTCCAAACTCATGGCGCCGGGCTTTTGGACCAAATCCAATGTGATCGTCGCCATTTGCGCACAGGATACAGCCGATGAGAGAAAGGAATCCGTTGGATTGCAAAAGAGACGCTTTCTTTTGTTTGGTTGGGGGTTTTTTTGTGCCTTGAACGTGTCCAACTCGGGTGCGCATCTCGTGTGGTCCCAGAAGCCGGGAACTCACTGGGGATTTCATCACCCGCCACTGATTCCACACAATCGCAATGTTTAGTGATTCACACGCAGGCCCGGGCTGGCCCGACTTGCACTCGGCGCACTTAATAGTTTTCTGATTTTGGTCCGGAGAGAGCGAGACGAACCAAAGGACGTGGTTGCGGCCGGCCGGGCGCAGCGGAAGCCAACGTGCCGCTCGGATCCGCTCAACAGTAAGATTGGGAAGCCGCGCCTTCCTGCCGACCTTCTCGAGAGGGACAAGCAGGCAAACGCTCACCTGCCCCGAGCTAACAACATGCGCGCAGCGGAGGACCAAAGCGCAAACAACACTTGCCTGTTGATACGTGCAGACCGTGTTGGGGCGGGGGGGCGCTTCCGCACAGCCTGTGCAAGAATTGCAAGAAATGACTCGCCGTGCGGGGACGGGCCCGAGGACGCAGTCGGAAAGGAGGCCTTTCCAAACACAAGCTTGGCGGCGAGGCAAATTCTGGCCACAAGCGTGACCGCCGTGCGCCAATTTAGCGGGAACGCAGTCGCAACGTGACAAGAGTTGCCCCCAATGACAGGCTGCCCCAAGAGCCACTTCAAGGAGAATTATTGCGGCTTTTTTCTCTTGGAACGGCCAATGTGACATCACCGAGAGACAACCCCCCCACACCATCTTCCAAATGGGGTAATACGGCATCACTTCTTCACATCTGAACGTTCAAGCTGCTCTGACAGGCCGACTAGTTTCCGTGAAGCAATCGGTCACTTTCTGGTCCAGATCAATGTTCCGAGACGTCGAGCGGGCCAAATTGCCGTCACGTTTCAAACTCGATGTCACGAGCGCAAATGCGGGGTCATTGTCCAGAAGAACAGCGTGGGCGGAAGAAAAGAAAAGCTCACGACTTCAACACTCAATTGTTTTGTTGTCGTTTTTGTTTTTTTTTTTCACAGGCGGCACGGGGAGCGACGGGTTAGCGTGTCCGCCTCGCGTGGTGCGGAGGCTGCGGGTTCGCTTCCTGCGTGGAGTTTGCGTGTTCTTCCTGTGCCTGCCCGTGTGGCTTTTCTCCGGGTACTCCAATTTCCTGCCGGGTTCCAAACCCATGCGTGGCAGCCGAAGGGAATGCTGGCATTTGGGCGCGCGTGGTTGTTAGGCGATAGGGGGCTGCGACTGCCCGCAGGCAAAGATGGTGGCCGTTTTTCCCGTTGCCAACTGCGGCGCCCGTGAACACGAAATACATTTGGCGTGGGCGCAACAATTTGCGTCGAGAGAATCAGCGAGTCTGCCGAAGCCTGCTTTCCCGACATGGTTGAGGAGCACGGATACTTTCCGGTTACGTTTCGCAAACCTCCCCCCCCTCCCTCCCTCTGAGCGGTCGCTCGGAGAAAACAAATTCCTTCCCCGTCGCCGTGGAGATGAGTCAACGGGCATGTCGGAAGGGGTAAGCGCCGGGGAACAGAAGGGGCACGGGCTGGCCCGCCGTCGTCAACAATTCATCCCCGTATCCGGCCCCCAAACCATCGGGCAAACAGCGAGTTCTGGCGAGTCAGTGGGGGCGGCAAAAGGGGGCCGAGAGGGGGGCGTCGCCCCGGCGTGACGCGCTGACAGCAACGCACTGGACGGTGGCGGTCGGGCTCGGCCTACGGCGGCGGTCAAGCCCGATGAGCGCCGCGTGAGGCGACCTGATTGAAGAGCGACTTTTGTATGCCTTTGTCGAAATCGAGGCCACCGAGCGCTCGTTAAAGCGTCCTCCGCATCGCTATGACGCTTCGAGCATCTTTGGCAAGCGCCTGAATGCGTCGCTCCAAGGCTCCGGTTCCAAAAGCGCCCAGCGGGGAAGTCGTGAGGACGGAAAGCCAAGTTGAATTCCAGACGGCGTTCAAGGGAGGGCGGAGCAAGCAGACGTACTCACCATCGCATCGTGCCAAGCGCGGAGGGGGCGAGGGCCGCTTCCTGGAATTGCGACTCCCTCCCTGTGGACAGAAGAGAGAGACAAGGCGTCACACGCTAACTCCACGAGATATCGCGTGAAAGCGGCGGCGGCGGCAAGCGATGGCCACCTTCTGCGCCCAGCATCCTGCGAGAATACAGACACCTTCTGGCATGTGGCGAGAAAGGCTCAACAACCGGGGAAAAGAAAGGCGCGTCGAACGCGGCGCGCTCAAGACTCGCGTTCAATCGTTTGGTTCAAAGGGACCGGAATCAAGTGGCGAAGGCGCGAAAGCTTTTGAAACGCGTCCATCGTGATAAACGGCAACGGCGGATCCTCTCCTCATTAGAAATGAAAAAGAGGCGGCAAAGATGAGGCGGCGGGGGCGGGGCTTCAATCAAACACGACAAAAAGGGGCAGGGCCTTTGTTGAGGTCATGATGCACGGGACAGGCACGCACCCGAGCCCACCACTGGTTCTCGGGCGCGTGGTCGTCAGCGCTTCCTTTTCGGGTGGCTTCCCCCAGCGCCGCTCAACATGTGGCGCGAGATCCAAATCAGGGGGAAAACATCCCAGTCCAAATCGCTGCTGCTCGGAGGCGTTCCTCCGATGGGGAGGTTTTGCTGCGAGCGCGGCACATTTACACAACCGTAAGAAAACAGAAAGAAAAAACAAAACCCTCCTCCTATACATCAGCAAAGTGGCATGTGAGGTTCGCCATCGATGCCCGTGAGGTGGTTTAGGTCTACGTAGACACACGTTGACAAAGTACCTTGGACCTTTTACGTCCAATCATCCAAGAGAGCTAAAAGGAAAACCCATAAACTTGGAATTTGCTGAGTCACTAGCTGAGCACAAACGACGTGTCCATGCGAACGTTGGCAAGTCTGATCTGGTCCGCGGGGGGAGCAGACACGGCTCTTGTGTTTGGCATCTCGGCGCCGCTGTTCCACCGAGCTTCCTTTCGGCGGAGCCGCGACTCGGCCTCATGGCAAAAGTGCCCCGCCGCCATTTGGAGGCGTCTCGGGGCAATGACGGCCCTTTCTGCAGAGGCGTCAGCGACTGGCGGGTTTTCCCTGGACGCGAGCAGGCCTGGGCCCCGATCGCTCGCGAGCAGAGGCTGTTCAACGCGCCGTTTATTCTCCAAAACGAGGCGGAGAAGGACTTTGATCGACCGCCATCCCTCCCTCGCAGTTCCAATGCACATTTGGCATCTTGAGCCTTCGCCGGCAGTGACAACCAACGCCGATTCTCTGAGTCATAAAAACCTCGGCAGCTGCATAGCATGAGGCTTGAAAAAGGTGACGACAAGGCGCTCTTATGCTGCCCTGGTCGGACTTTGGAAATGTGATTTGAAAAGCCCCCCCGCACCCCCACCCTCAATCTCGCATCTTGTTAGTTGGAGCCCCTTGCTCCTTGCTCCTTGCGGGTGTTTTCATTTTGCATTGGCGCGTTTCTTCTGTTGAATAAACAGCTGAGAGTGTTGGGCAGCAACCAAGCCAGAACTCACTCAGTGGATTCCTCAATGTCACGGCTCCGTCTGAGTGGCTCCTGGAGTTGTGCTTTGGGGAGGATGTGGGTGGCGCACTGGGGAGGATGCCCCCCTCCAGCCGGCCTGAGGCGCAAGTGAAGCAGAAGTGGCGCGTCAGACGCAAAGCATGCGCACCCGACTCAGAAGACAAGCGGAAACACGGGCCGCGTCGGGGATTACACCCGCCGATGGCGCCGCAGGAAACGTCAGGCAGGTGTAGCCGGCGCGGCCGACGCACGCGGTCCCCTCCAGTCTCCGCTTTACATGTTTTGCTTGCATTTTTTTTGACTGACGGCTCATCATCTCACCTGGCCTCGCCCCCGGCAGGATGGAGCTGTCGTCAACATCTGCAGGCCTTACTCACTCGTTTTGTGCGGGCGCGTGTGTGTGTGTGTGTGTGTGTGTGTGTGTGTGTGTGTGTGTGTGTGTGTGTGATCCTCAACTCTCACACAGGAATGATAGCGCTGCAAAGGCATGGCCAAAAAGCCTGCCAGCGCAATACCACACATGGGGTAGTTGAGCATTTCCATTCAGATTGGGGGGAGAAGAGGACAAGCTGGCCGACCAAGGGACGAGGCATCCGGGATCGGGGCCAATGAGGTGGCTCTAGGTACCTCGCGGGACGCGGCGGGCGGTGAGCTACGTTGGTGGTCGCGCCCCAAAGCAGTGTTTGGGGAAGACGGAGAATTTCTCAAGAAGAACGACGTCACCCAAACATCAAGGTCAATGAAGGTCGCGCTGCATTTTTTTCAGAAACAATTTCTTCAGAGCGCAAACAAATGGAGCAGAATCCTGCAACAGATTGCAGTCAACAGCGTAATAGGATTCGCGCAAGCCTGTGCCCGCCAACAAAGCCACCTAACTTCCTTGGGGGGGAGGGAGGGGGGGTCATAAAAGCTTGAGGGTTTGTGTGTGTGCATGTGCGTGTGTGTCACGAGGCGGAAGGGCCGCCTCATGCGCTCAGTGACGTGCCAAAGCCGTAAAAACAGGACGTTTGCTTAAGAGCAGCAGAGGAACGGGCCGCCGTTGCCAAACATTCCTGCCCGTCCGTCAAACGCATACCTGTCGAGCGGGACGGCGGCAGCCGGCGAAAAAGCCTTGTTGACGAGCGGCGCCATTGCCGTGATGACTCGCAAGTTTGCTTCATTGCAAGCGCCTCCGCCGGTGCCATTTTTCAGGGAAACTTTCCATTGGGAGGACAAAAGCCCCAAGTCTGCCCTTGGGGGGCCGTCTTTTTGGCAGGAAGCGCTGCTTGCATGCTATTTTCAAGCAAAACGTTGCCGTCGTCCGAGAAACGGCCACTGTGCCTCTCTAGCGAGCGACCGTGTCGCATATTCATCATCCGATATGGATTCGAGACACTTTGGGTTGATGATTGAAGCAAAAGCAACAAAAGCTTGTTTCGGGACCCGACTCACCTTTCAACCGTTCAAAGTGTCGATTTCACTGCGGGCCAAGCTTGGGCCGCGGCGACGCGACAACATCCTCGGCGGTTGCGTCAGTGACAGTCATTTCAGGCATTTCCACTCCTCTTTATTCTCATAGAACGTCGCGTTTCTACGTTTTTGTCAGCACGACGCGTAAGGCCTGCCCGAGTCACGCGACTCAGTGATGTTCGCGCTTTGCGGACGCAAAAGGCAGCGTGACGAGGCGGCGCGACTCCAAAGTGGACGGCCTTGTTTCTTTGTGACACGGCTCATCGCCCGGTGCCGCCTGTGCCGCATCCGCCTCTTTTAATGATGCTTTCCGCAAGCCTTTGGCCCCCTTGTTCTTACGTAACGCTGACCAAACAAAACAACGCCGCCCCACAAACGACGGAGCGGCCAGTTCGAGTGCATTGGCTGGAAATGCATCAAGGGGGGATGAAGCGGAAAGAGAGAGAGAGAGAGAGGGCGAGAATGCCGCCCTCTGTCCCCGTATCAGAGCAGCCCTTGGGAGATTTTCATGTGTGTTTTTCAAGAGGGGTGCTCATAAACAACCATGAAAGGGGCCCCTCTATTCAGCCCACCAGCCGAGATGCGCTTCAGTGGGGCCGCCGCCACCGCCGCCTTTTGTTTTGGCCTTAAACAGAAAAAAAAGAGGGGGGGGGGGGTGTAGATGATCTTGATGTGCCCAAAGCCTTGTGATGCCATTCGTTTGGGTGCAAAAAAAGAGAAAAAGGCTTCAGTGTCGCTTGAAGTGATTTAAAAGATGGTGGGGGGCTTTGCCCACAAATCCTGTTTGGGAGAATAGGGGGGCAAAGTGCCAAGGGAGCCATCATTCGATAGGATGCAAAGAAGTTGCTCTCAACCTTACGAGTGGCGCGGAGGTTAAAACAAAAGGTGGCGAGCATTCCTCCGTCACGTGACAGGGCGGGAGTGGGGGCAATACGCGGCGTAGCGCGCAAGGTCAGGAAGTGCAGCCGACTTCCCACGCCGCCTCGCAACGTGCCGATGCCACGGAAGAAGATGAAGGTGCTTGCCCGTTGGCGGGTGTGGCATGGTCAGTCGTCGGGAAGAAGATGGCAAAAAGTATAGCAACGGGCAGGGCCTGACCACCGGGGACCCCCGTAGCTCGGACACGGTGAGATTCCTCCGCCGCAACTGACAAGAAAGGCTGGATGAGGTTTTCCATCGGGCGCGTTTGAGAGCTGAGCCCAGGCCTTGATTTTCACCATCCCCAAGCCTCTTTTCAATCACTGGAAACACCTCTCGGTGATGATTGCGCCTGTGGCCGCGACGGGGCAGGGACTCACCTCGCGCCACAGCCAACGTCAGGCATTCCGTTTGTCCCTCGCGCGACCCTTCCTTGCACAAGCAACACCGCGCAGTCTCTGTGGAACCGGTCGGTGGCGAAATGGCGCTTCCTTGTGCTTCCCGTTGCCATGGGGATGGGCCGGTCCGCGCATCGGAACGCCGATGCGCTCGCTAATCCTTGCGCGCGCGGCGGTGCGTCAGTGGCCAGGAATGCGCGCCGCCTCAACCGAGCCATTGTTGGCGTGCCAAGAGCATGGCAAGCGTCAGCGCTCCACGCTAGCCCGCGGGCACTGCTGGAGAAGACCAGACATGCACCATCACAACTTTGATTTGTCTGCAGACGGCTTCAAACGGCTCCAAATCCGAAAGCTCGCCGCTACAGGTGTGGGGAAGCGACACTGAGCACTTGAGTGGCTTCTTCTTCTTCCGCCCGGGCGCACTGTGAAAAGAGGACCGGCTGCCGCGGGCAGGTGGGCGGCTCTCAAGGAGAAGTATCCCCCCCCTTTTCCATTCATTTGCCAGCGCTCTCGGAAGGGGGGGGGGCCCGTTGGCACTTGCACTTGAAGAAACTGCCGCCCGTGGGCCAGTGACTTGGCTTGTTGGAAATCGGGGAGCCAATGGCGGCGCATGGATGCAATTACGAGCGTGGTCATCAGCGCGGAGCTGGGTGCGGTTTCACCGCCGCTACCCCTACCAGCCATGACGACAATCCCATGGCGCCTGTCGGGGATGCTCGGTTCGCATTGGCTTTCGATAGAACCCCCCCTCCTCTCCCCCCCAGCAACGGCGCAATGACCCGGCAATGGCCACCACGAGGCCAAATGTCAGGCTTGCCGTGGCTTTTTCAGGCTTAGTGGAGCCACGGCCACCAAGGGCTCTCTTGGTGGCCTGGCTTTTGGGGGCTGAATTTGGGGGGGGTTCTTTCCCCCAGAGCAGAGGTTGTCAGAAGCTGCAGATAAAGCGAAGCGCCCCAGCGATGCCTTCTGCCCGTAATGCGTGGCAATCCAATTTGCCGAAAGGTGGCCCATGTCAGCTTTGAGGAGGAAAAGGAGCGGCCTCAGCAACTTGCAGGCAGGACTCGCTCGGAGCCCCCCCCCCCTCCCCCCTGCAAGAAAAGACAATGGCTTGCCTGTCAATCTCTCTTAACGTACACACCGGCGCAGCTGACGTTGTGTGAGGCCAACGCGGATATGCGCCCGTTCACAAAAGGTTCTTCATTTGGGGGGGGGTTGTTGTTGGTTTTTTTTCCATCTTTATTTCCCGGCCACACACCGCAGGAATGTGCATCCTTGTCGAGGCGTGCCGTCGTGTTTACATGTTCGGCTGCACAACAGGAGAGTGTTTGTGCTTGGGATGGTGATGATGATGATGATGATGATGGCCCTTTTTTTAATGCCTTCCAAGTATGTGCTCGTCTTCGAATATGAAGGCGATTCAAACAAAAGGGGCCAAGAGGAACGCCAGTCTCGGGTCGTCTCGCGTCTTTGGCGTTTGGCACGGGACCTGCGGCCAGACGGATTTCGCTCCAGCCGCGCTTCCGTCGCACCGGTGCGCCTCGGTGTTTTGCGCGGGCTGTCTGCAGACGGAAGGAACCCGTTGCAAATGTGCACCTTGCAACCAACCCCCGCGAGCAACCCCGAGCAACATTTATTGCGCAATATTGTCCCAGCGTGGAGCGGCCCATTTGAGGATCCGGCGTCATCGCCGGCCGGGTCTTGGTTTCGGATCCGCGGGACGCTATGGCGTTTGTCCGCTTTCCGTCGCCCTTTCAATTGTCTGCTTTTCCTCAAACTCGAAGCGCAACCGGTGCCCGGAACCAAGGGAGAAAATGGACACCCGTTGGCCAACATACTCGGTGAAGAAAAAGGATTCAGCCGTTTCTCCGACCAATTAGCGGGTCTCCCCTCGGAAGAACTTGCGTGATGATGTGTTTGCTTGTTTGTTTTCTCTCTCGCGCATTTGTCAACATTGATCAGGAGGACTTCAGAAAACGGGCCCCCTTTTGCCCCCGCCACCACATTGGGGCGCGCCGTCGCTGTCCCACCTCAAGCTCGTCATCCCGCTCGCTCGGACAAGGTGAACTTTTTCAGGAGCTCGACTCGACGTGGCAAAAGCAGGAATGAACGCAACTCCGCCAGCGCCCGCTTTGAATGGCGGCGCTGGCGGCCCTCAGAGCCCAGCGCAAAACTCGCTGGCTTTGCTTCGATGGGCCGTGATGTCGCTTACGTCGAGGCAGGATCGACGGCAACAAAAGGTTTCTTGTCACACAAGTGAGAGCATGATCGATGATGACAAAGACAAACCGAGCCATCAACAATGACTCAGCTGGATGTGGACAAAACCGGGCAGTCAATGCCAAGGCTGGGCTTTTCGGGAACATTTGCTTCAACGTTCAAACGTACGCGGTCGCTTTTTGGGCCTTTGTATGACGCCAAACATTTCTTGGATTGCTCCTGGACAAACGTATCGTTCGCTACACGCGGGGTGGCATTTTCCAGCTCCTTGCCGATGTCCACATTTGACGGAATAAAAGATCCGTTTGTGCTCCGCGATTCTTTTGCCGATCAACGTGACAACAGCGCGGCAAAGCCTCGACTCTCCCACTTCACCGGTCGACCTCAACTCGACCCGTCGGCCACCTGCGTCGGGGGCGCTTGCGTAAGCCGAGCGCGCCGCCATCACCCGACCTGCCGCCGTCGCTCGGCGAGTACTCGCTCGTCCTGATTTCAAAGGTGTCGCTTGAATCGCCGACGTCGGCCAGGTTGGCGGGGCGCGTGCGCGCGCGTCACCGAGAGTCAAGCTAGCGCACGTAAGCGCACTCGTGTCTTCACCTGCCACAACCTGTCATTAGCGCCGTCACGACGCCACCTCCGCAAGAGGCCTCGCGAGCCCAAACAACCCGATCGGAGCCTTTTAGCACACACGCACAAAGCTCCTCCCATTCCATGAAAAAAGATGCCCGCCTCACTTTGCAGAATCTCCCCGACGGCAAAACCGCTCGGGAGACTGTGTGGTCGCTGCGGCCGCAGCAGAAGTGCAAAAGTGCGGCGGCCCATCGGCCGATCTGCCGGAGGCTACGCGTTCGTCTCAGCTTGCCGCGGCTTCTTCCGGCCCAGTTCATGAGCAATCGCTCGAGTCGCGCAAAAGCTGCCGCCCTGAACAAATTGAACAAATCGGCCGAGCTCCCTTCCCGCTGCGTTCCGGCCCGCCCGGCGCAAACGAGGCGCTGAGAGAGGCAACGATCCACGACCTTTCCAACGTGCTCCGGCGACAGAAGCTTTGGAAAAAGCCCACGGGAATTGCGCCCGGCTTGCAAATTCGCGTTCTATTCACAGACGTTCGCACCCGGTGACGGACAGGACGCGTCAATGTGGGTGCCGACGGCCGGCGGTCTCCATGCGTGCCCTGCGACTGACTGGCGACCGGTTCAGGGCGGAGTCTCCTGCCTGACCCCGCAACCCACTTCAGCACAAGCGCCGTTGCCGCTTGTCTTTCACTTTTGCTTTGAGCCTCGCTGAAGAGTCAAGACCAAAAATGCCCGGGACAATGACCCGCCGACGTGGCGCCAACACTGAAAGTAGGCCAGCCCTCACGTGAACTGCTCGCTCTCGCCGCGGACCGATGAGCTTCCGCAGGCTCGTCAATGCTTTCCATCAAAAGGTAGAGCCCGACGGTAGTTTGGACTCCCAAGGTCACCCGGCGCGCCTGAAATGACGCACGCGTCCGTTTCGAAATATCGTGAGCGGCGGGTCCCGGTGGGGCATCATCCACGATTCTTTTCCGGCCCGCACCGCTGCACCAAATGCACATTTGCGTGCCGTCGCGCCGCTGCGCGAAGAATGCTGCGCTAAGTGGAAGCGCTGAAAGATCCAGCCTGCGGCGAAACAGCTCTGTCCGCCTTTGTGCGGGGGCGCAGATGTTTGAATGACGCCGCAAAGCAACGTCCGGGTGCAGAACTTCCTCCCGCCCCCACCGAATGTATCATCCCGGCGCAGAGAATTTGCGCCGAGCAGCGTGTCGGAGCGAAAGAGGCCTCGTCTGCGGGTTGAGGCCTTGGACCGTGAGTCAACACGTCTCGGCGCAAACGATGGCGAAAACACCCACGCGACCTCCCTTCAATTGCGCTCCGCAGATGTCCGCCGAGTGTCGACTTTCTTTTTTGAACAATAATGACGGAGGTAGGGCGGGGCCAGGCCGAGCGGGCGTCCGGGCACGCTCGCGGAGCTCGCGGAGTCCAACGCCAGCGCTCGCACTGTACATCCATTCCGGAACCCGTTTTGGCAAAAAACAACGGCAAATGTGGCCAGGTTTGCTCTTGGGCTCACTGAGCGTCTGCACGAGGAACTGCGCAAACAAAGCTTTTGGGGCGGGGGGGCTTACTCCGCAATCAAGTCGCCACAGAAGAGCAGCGGACACGGAACACGCCAAGATGGGAAGGCGCAGCAAGCCCACATTTTCGTGACTTTACGCTGAGTGAATTTCCGCTTCCACTTGCATTTCCGCAATCTGTTGGTTGCCGGGACAAAAACATTTGCAATCAGATTCAGCCCCGCAAAGCTCCGCCTTCCCAAAACTCCTCCCCCAACTGGGAAGGTCTTGTTTCTGGTGGTCAATGTGCGCATTTCCCTTCACGGGCCCCTCGTGAAGCAGCGGCGACGTCTTGCGAGGACGGGATCGCGCCACTGTCACGTCCGGCGTGGGCTCGCTGAGTCTTGCGGGGAAGCGGACACGGCGAGGAATCGCTTACCACTTTGCCTCGGGGGGCTTTTGCACCAAGGGGGGGTGGGGTTCAAATAGCAACGGCGAGACACTGCCGATCAGACGGCCGGGCCGACTGCGTTGGGGGAGGCACACCTGGTTTGAGTTGGCTTCCATGTCGGAAGGGGCACGCAAAGGGTAGCGGGAAGCCTCCAATTCTCACTTCCCGCTTCTGCCGGAAAGGTGATCCCCCCGCTCAGGGCCTGCCGCCAAACGCTGCCTTCCGTGCGGACGGGGACGGCGCAAAAAGCGAAATAAAGAGCCTCCCCCCTGTGCCCCCAATTTTGGGGTCCTTTGCCCCCGCGCCAATCAAAGAGCGCACTCCTGTCTCGCCTCGTTTGGAGTTTAATGCTTTGAAATGGAATCAAGAGGAAACACGGAGACTTGCTGGAAGAAGGCGTCGGCTTTCCCTTCCACTCGAGAGTCAACTTGTTGGATCGAGCAGGCCTCCGTGGCAGCGGGCGCCGCGCTTCAGAACGGGAGCCGTCCTCCCGGTTCAGCGCCTCTGCGGCAACGGCGCTGAACCTGGCTGCAGCCCGGATGCTGCTTCGACATTTTATTGCAACAGCGGCGGCCGCTGGATCTTTTTGTTGTGAAATGCATTTCAGGTGCGCAGTCCTGACCCGCCGTTCAACTACTCGCTCTGCGCCGCAGCGAGGGAGACGATAGGTGAGGCGTGGGCGAGGCAGTAATGACAGGCTGTCGCAACTCTCTTAATTGCTGTTGCTGCCGGCGAGCCAAGTCGGTGTCAGTTGAAGCGCTCCCGGTAGGAAGAACTCCGGCTGACCTCGCCGTCCCTCCCGAGCGGCGGAAAGATGAGTCACCCGGCATCGCCGCGGGCTTGCGCTCGGCCCACCTTGGCGGCACTCGCAAAGTTCCAAACGCGGCCGCGCCTTCCCGCAACTTGTTTCGAGAGCGCCGCCCTGCTGGTTGGAACGTCAGCGCCAGGCGCAAAACGCATGCCGTGTTTTCTTTCCCGCCGCCGAAGAAATCCACGAGTCGGCCGAATTTCCGCGTCATAAGCCCGCTCACGCGTGTCTAATCGCGGTAAGCAGATCAGCGGCCGCACGTGTTTGCGTGCGAGATTTTGCCATTTCTGCTCCGCTCCCGGCACAGGCCAGGAATGCAAAGGTCGCTGCCAACGGCCCGACCAGACTTTGATCTCTTGCCTCAAATTCAACAAGCGCAACTCCGCTTTTGAAGACGGACTTTGACGGCTACGCCGGGGACCCGCTCGCCGCTCACGAACGAATTGACAACAAAGCGCTGGCACTGCGTATTGTCGCCGACGGGGAGGCGGCCTTCTCCAGCTGACCACGCCCGGACTCGGTCCAGAAAACGGGCGCGCCCGCACTCAGCCGCCCGTTTGGCGTCGCCGAGGAAGAAGCGTCGCCGCGGGCAAACCGATGAAGCGGCGCAGCGCGCGCAGCCCGAAGCACCTGCGTCACCGTCCCACACTGACCCCCCGCCTAGACGAGCGCAGTTGTATCGCCGGGCGAGTGTTTTGGCAGGAGTCCCAGCGAGCTCAGGCTGAGAAACCTCTTTGGGAACTGGCGCTCAGGTAACAACGGCGGCTCTGCCCGTCAAGGGGAACTCCGAAATGCCGGCGGCGCTCTTTGTTTTTTTTCCCCCTTTGGACCACGACATGCAAAGTCAACACGAGCACGCGGGGAAGGAACCATTGGCCGACCGAAAAGTCAACAGGATGCCGGCTGCAAAATGAAGCGCGTGTCAGGCTGAAAAACAAAAAGAAAAAAAACACACACGCTCCTTTTGTCGCTCATCACATTGGAAGTCCAAAGTTCTTTGAAGTGTGTGCCGTCGCCACGGCGGGTGTCGGGGCATTTTCCCTCCACGGTGACCCGCTGTTAACTCATCAAATTTGCACGCACGCGCGCGCGCGGCGGCTCATTTGTCAGTTGCGGCTATCGTCTCGGGCACTACACCTGGCGTTCGGCAAACAATTATAAAGTCATCAAGCGAGCGGATCCTGGTGGTGTCGGAACACGAAGATGACGGCTGCGATGTCGACAGCTTGGAGATAAGAAGTCACGTCAAAGCGTACAGCCGATCGCTGGCAACGCAAGTGACGTTCTATGACCTGGGCTTCCATTGGGGGTAGAAAAAGCCACCATTTCTGACACGGCTTTCTGTATTGGAGCTTTTGACAGCCCCCCCTCCCCAAATGGCTTGTGGAGCTGCGTTCCAAAAGCGGCCCGCGTCAACATTTGCAAAGCAGATGTCATCTTCAGGCGAGCCTGCGACAGGCGGCCCCACCTCCACCATGAGGCATCAAAACTTTGCGGGGAAACGTGACGCGGCACGTCCCGCGGCGAGCTTCCACTCGACCTGCAGCAGACGGGCGAGGAGCGGAAAACGCCGCGCCGCAGATCCCGTTGTTTACAGAGCGGAGGGCCGACCCGGCTCTCGACCGCTCCGTCTCAACTGTCAGCTGCGGAATGGGTGCCAAAAGCGGCCGGGCCTTGGCTCCTATCCTGGAGCCACTCCGGCTGGCTGAGCCGCTGTGCACCGGGTCGCGGATTGCTTTCTAGTCGGTCACCATACCAAAGGTGGATTTGCAGCCTTTGAAATAGCCCGGCCGCCGGGCCCGTTTCGAAGCTCGCCTGAGTTCACAATGTCCACATGTCGCCGCCATCTTGATTCCACCCGAGGCCAGACGGACAGGCTCTGTGGTCCGCACACCACGTCCCAACAGCGCCTCCGACGCACCGGCTTGGGTATAAACATGGGCGGGGCCCGCTTGAGACCCCGTTTATTTTCGGACACGTCTGGGTCCGGGACCCGATCGGAGCGAGGGAGCGAGATAGACGAAAAAGCCAAGGGCGCTCGTCCGCTCGGCGCTAACCACGTCCGCCTAGCGCGGCGTTCTTATCTGCACCTCGGTCATTTGCGGCGCCCATTGAAGCCGCGGCCGGCGTCAGCGGTGGCGCAAACTAGTTGGGGAGCTGCCAGCGGCGGCAAAAGTCAAGCGGCGGTGTGAGAATTCAAAGAATTCTCCTCGCTTGTTTACCGGCAACGGAGGGAAAAAAAAGCCACCAGGCCAAGTGCAGGTTTTATGGAAGGAGGAGCTTTCATCTGCGGCGACCGCCTCCATCGTATCAGTTCCATCTCCATTTTTTTGTGTTAACAATCGCAGTTTTACAACTTCATGAAGGCAGCCTGCAGAACGGCAGACGTCGTAAGGTGTTTTTATGGCGCGCGGCGCATATCTCCTTTGTGACGGGGCCAAATGTCGTTGCTTGACTGTATTCGGGGAGAAGAAGGGCGGGCATTCGCTTTGCTTTCATAACCATCGCACCGGAAAGCCCAAGGACACGAGTGCGGCGACATTGAACCCCCGCGTCAGGCACGGCGGCCTGGCGCGGAAACACACGCACGCAAAGAGCACAACCGTGACACAAGTGCGACGTGCGCGAGAGCGGCGCTCGCTAATTAAGACCACGCTGCCTTTCAACGGCTGTTTATTTGTGGCTTGAAAATGGCCGCCCGCCCGCCGCCGCCCCCGGGGGGCTCCTTCCGACACGACTCCAAGCGCGACGAGGGCTCAGGCAACGGAAAACGGAAGTCGGCACCCAAAAATACCGAGAAGGAAGATCATCAAGCTTCAAGAAGCCAGTAACAAAAACAAAGCCCAAAAAGCCTGGAAAGCGAGTTTTGCCGAAGGAAAACGCTTTCGTGATTGAAGGAAAGCCGTCCTGGAGATGATTAAAGAAGGATTTGGGAGACGCGTTTCGCCACCAATCCTGCAGAAGGCGGAATACGTGTGGCCACTGGCTCATATCGCCAGCGTGTCGGGCGTCCGGGACACCAAGGCCCTGGGGGGGAGGGGGGGTGAAGGAGCTGGCTCTCGCCCACCCCCGTCGTCAAAGTCCATAATCCGGCGGTGGGGAACTTTGCCAGCGGACGGAAAACGGGTCCCAAAACGCCTCGCTCACAATTTCCTTTTTCGCCTGCCTCAAAACGGGACTGAAGCGAAAAGAAATTTCCAGGTGGGCCCCGCCGCAGTGTGGCGGTCCGTCTGGCCGGCGACTTTCAGAACCGGACCGCCGTAGCCTGATGTGGGTGGCAGTTTTGTTCATGGATTTATTTGGGTGGGGGAGCAGGTTCGATATTGGCTTTTTGACAACCGGGCAAACCTGGACAAGAAGAGCAGAGCGAAGGGACTTGGGGCGAGTGAGTGAGTGAATACAGAAGCGACGTGGTGGAAGTCGCAACATTTCTGCTCCAAAGTGAGGTTTAGCACCTCTTTGTCAAACGGAATCCAAACTTGCACTCAAATAAATGCTTAGAAGACAAATGTGCAAATAAACAACGGAACTGGACTTTCAGGTTTGCTACAAGCGAGCTGGAAACAATGTCGCGGTCGAGAAAAGTGAAAAATGTGTTGTACCGATAGGCTGTCTTCAGAGCTGCAAGATTCTATCGCATGTGTGCGTGTTTTTAATAATATGTGCAGCTACGGTGAATAAAAGGATGGGGGGGGGGGCTGCAAGCAAAACAAGCACTATTAGAGTAGGTGAAAGCAGAGGACAGTAAACACGTTCGACCTGTGGGAACCGGTAGATAAAAGCGCTGTTGTCACCCAATGAAAATGTGCCCCACCTAAGCACGTGACTTTGACGGTTGCCAAGTTTCGACTACAAGCGAGGCGCCCGCTTGCTCGCGCACCTCGATGGACGTCCAACCGAGGAGCGAACGGGCGGGCGGGCGGCCTTTTATGGCGGCAGATCGTCAGCTTTATGCGTTTATGGACTTGGAACGGGGGGCAAGAAGCAGGCGCACACAGTCGCGCGGGCTCGGCTGGCTGCGCTTGGCTGTTGCCGCACTGCCACCTGGCGGCCATGGTCGGGAGCAGCCGCGGAGCCACGGCAGCAGCGCGCATGCGCGCATCGATTTCGCTCGCGGACTCCCCCCGGCTGGCTTCGCCGTCACACGCGCGTAGCGGGACGCTTGGTTTGGTCGGACCCCCTCTCTGCTTTTGCGAAAATGAACCCGACTCCAACTACCGTGTGATCGGGAGAGACGCACAGAGAGAAAGATCCAACCAAACAATAACAACAATCATGATCAACAATATCATTCTATTATTCCTCCATAAATAGAGCCAACTCCTTTGTGAGGTAAAAAGTGGCATTCCATATTAATAGCACGACTCTGAATCATTTGAAAAATCTCTCTCTCTCTCTCTCTCTCTCTCTCTCTCTCTCTCTCTCTCTCTCTCTCTCTCTCTCTCTCTCTCTCTCTCTCTCTCTCTCTCTCTCTCTCTCTCTCTCTCTCTCTCTCTCTCTCTCTCTCTCTCTCTCTCTCTCTCTCTCTCTCTCTCTCTCTCTCTCTCTCTCTCTCTGCTATGACGATTGCCTGAGTCCTCGAGAGGCGGAATTTGATTCAAGGCTCAACCGTGACCTCTATTGGGGGCACGAGGGCATTGCGCCTCATTTGAGGAGGTGAAACATTTCATGATGGCGTCACGTTACCTTCTGAAAATCATGAGCTCAAACAGAATTGGACAAAAGCGATGTTTTTCTTTTCCTTCCTTCAAAATCTGCCGCAAAACCCGTCCACATCTTTAGTTAAAACAATTATTCAATTCTTCTCCTGAAATTAAACGGTGACTAAATGTATCTGCAATGTCGGAGGCGACGGGAGCACGCCGAGAGAAACGCAGACGCCACAAAGGAAGAAGATTATTCGATTATTATCCAATATTTATGTGAAAACGGCGCTGTACTACACTTGAAATCCAAAGCAAAAGTACGTCACGAGAGAACTGGTCATATTCTCAAGTGGCCCCTTTTCCAGTGTTTCCAAAATGACAGAAAGGGTCCCTCAAAAGAGCGACTTGAGAAGCAAGCTCAGCAAACAACGCGTTTTTTTTGTCCTTCTGAAAATCGGAATCACGTCTTTCGAAGTCACCTCGTCGTGGCAGTGTGACGAGCTTTGACGCGTCGGCTGCCAAGCAGGGAGCGAGCTCTGACGCGCGCCTCCGCCGTCTGGAAAAGGTGCTCGCGAGCCGCTGCCACAATTGTCCGCAAGGGGGCAGCAGAGGATAACTTGGAAAAGAGACAAGCGCTCCACTCCGTCTGGCACGTCGCGAGTCACTCGCCCCAATCGGCCCGAGTCTCCCCAAGAAGGGTTAGGTGGGGAGGGGGTGCGAGCGATCAAAAAAAAAAAAAAAGAAGGGAAATGACGGCTGCGTGCCTGTCGCTCTCGGACATCACCGAGCGCAGGCACTCCCAGCGTGGGCGTGTCGACCTTTGGCCCGACGCAATTATGGCGGAGGTGACGTCATACGCACCCCAAAAAGAAAGCGAAAATCCCAAATGTATGTCGCTTGCTTCCCACCGTGCGTGCCCCCCCCCCCCCCCAGCGCTCTCACCCAAGATTGGACAACTCGGCTTGATTTTCACACAATATTTCCTCCTCAGACACGTGCAATGAGAACCTGACAGAAACATCACAAGCGCACTCGCCGCAGCACAACACGACTGGGAAAACAAAAACAGCTTCACACACACACACACACACACACACACACACACACACACACACGAAACACACATCCACCTCGAAAACAAAGGTACCATTTTACTCAGCAGTTCCCTCCATCAGACGGGGGCTTGTTCTTGGTCCGAGGCTGCTGCCCAATCTCAGACCCCCGCCCCCCCCCCCAACCCCGTCGAGACAAGCTCCCCATTGTTCATGGCGTAATAATAAAGGACAGTTGTCATGTTCTGACATGAAGAAGTTGATGCTGGGGAACATTTGTCATGCCCGCCACTCGAGAAGGTGGCTCACCCGACAGGAAGGATGAGGGAGGGCCTCCTGTCCTGGCGCTAAGTAGACAAAAGGAGGTGGGGGTCAGGTGTGGTGTGGCGCGTGCTCCTCCGGCGTCACGTTGAGGGGCCGGCGCTTGCGTTTGCCACGAGAAGCCCCGCTGCTGCCAAACGCATCGTGAACACGCACGGCTGCAGCGACGCCAACGCAGCTTTACTTTCAGCGCCGTGCTAAGGAATAGCCAACAGCGCGCCGCGCCCTTTTGTCCTTTTCACGGTGAAGCGCGACAAAAAGTGCTGGCAGCCATTTTTTCCCCCTATTGGAAATGTAGCTCGATGGCCAGTCACGAGTTCAACATTCGAACCTTATTTGTCAACGGACTGCGACGAGGTGACACTTTGGAAGAAGCTCGCCAGCCAGTTCTTTGCCCAGCGCGAGACTTCCACGATGTGAAATTTTCTTGCCGGAAGAGTAGCGAGCAAAATCTGCGGCCCGCAGGCCCGAGAAGGCATATTTGCAAGGATCCGCACATCGCCATGGCGGCAAAACCGCATCATCCTCCGCAGCTGTTGCTCCCTTTGGCATTGGCATTTGAATCAAAATGAGGAACATGAGCGTGAGAACATACGCCAGGACACGCGATGCGGGAAAACATGCTGTAAGGTTTTACCCGAGCTGACAGGGAAAAAAAAATGCCGGGGAGAGGGAAATTAGCGCAGAGAGAAAAAAAAAGACAAAGGAAAGAAAACAGAGCTTGTTAAACGAGTGTGTCAATTCTTGTGTGCTGCGGTTCGCCGCAAGCCGATCATATGACGGCACGCTTGACGCGGCGTGAGAAAGCAAAGTGCTGAGCGTTCGGCGACGACTGCCCCGAGAGGCAAAGAAAACCAGCCCCCCGGCGAAAAAACAACAACTCTGATGAATGGCGAGTGCCGAGACTCTGCCGTCCTGATGTCGCCAGCGCCAGGGGGACGCATTGCTTGACTTTGAAGTCATTTGGGGGATCGGTTTGGTCGGACAGAAACTAAACGGGGCTATCACAGAGCAGGCAAGGCGGGACTCGCAATTGTCAACGAAGCAATCATCGTTCGATCATGTCGGAAGAAAGTCAAGGCGGCAAAGAGACAGTGACAAGGTCAACAAAAGCGCGCAAAATGTTGCCATTTGGGAAGAAAACAACCTGCAACTAGAATCCAAACTGCAAGCAAAACATGCTTTGTTTTGGGGAAGCAACATTTGGAAAACACCCACACAAACGCCAAGATTTGGACAAGCGCGTGCAGCGGTGGCACTCCACTGTTTTTTTGCCTTTGGTTCAAAGGTGACTCGACGACTGCATCGGTCTCGGTTTACGATCCGCGTGTTCGGCCTCAAATTTTGGCGCCGCAACTTTGTTTTCAATCAACAGCGTCGACATTTGACGGCGGGGAGTTGGCGCGGCTTCGGCAACAGGCGACGAGGTGCGGCGACCCAACGCCGCATTCCACAAGCGCCAGCCAGCGAGCTCACGGGACGCCAACCGATTCCACACGAGTATGGCGATGGCGGCGATCGGCTTCCAGTTTGTTCCTGGAAAGGGAGCCTGCACCTGCGTTCGCCGCCCCGACGTCTCGCGGGACCTTTACGATAAGCTCAAACTAGCGGCGGGCTACTTTTGAGGTGACCTCGCGTACAAGCGCGCTGGTCACGGCGCACGTTTCACAACGTCTTCCTTTTCAGTCGCACATTTTGCCCGGACCATTTTGTGTCACAGAATGAGTCGAGTTCATCATGGCGGCGCAGGACGGATGTTTTGTGCTCGCGCCAGGACGGACTGAGTGCTTTGGAGGGTCACGCCGGGAGGGTCCGCTGCGTCCCCTTTCACTTAGTTGGAGGATTTTGTTGAATGGGGGTCGGGCAAGGGTCACGTGCGTAGATGCGCGCCTTCTCCGCCACTCACGTAGACCCAAAGACAAGAAGAAGAAGAGCGGGCCTTGAGTCAAGACCTCGCCGGCCGACACAAAGTCCGCCTTTGTCCGCCCGCCTGGGTGGCGGATAAAAGGAATTCTTGTGTGTCTTGGCGGCGGCTGGGGGCGCTGCGCTGCACGCCGGCCGCTCTGACCGACTTTGCTGGACACTTGAGCTCCTTTTGTGAGGGCGAGCGTCCGCGCCGGCGGCCGTGAGAGTCACTTGGCTCAAGACGCCAGTAGCTCTTCAGCCGAGAAGGGGGCCTCGCGCGCGGAGAGGCGCCCGCCGCAACAGACGGCGGTCTTTGGGTCGGGCGGGAAAAGCTGCAGTCCTACCAGATGGCATCCCCAGCAGTGCCCGACGAGATTTGGCATTGACCGCCAGAGGCGGGGGGGGGGGGGGCGCTTAGCTTACGCCGGCCCGAAAGGAGCAGGTGTGGGCGCGCCGTGAATGCGAATGAGGGCCGGGGCAGGTTTGGGTCAGGTAACGGACGCGCCTTCGCTCGACCGCATTTGATGGTCTCGGCATGCCGAGCCGAGCCACTTCGAACTCGGGGGCAACATGCGCAGGTTAACGTGAGAAAAGGTCAACAGAGAAGCGCTCTTCGATCTGCCAAGACTCCTTTGGAGGGACAGCGGCGGCTTGTCAATGAAGCACAAGCCCAAAAGGTGCGCATTTCTGGGGGGGAGGGGGGGGGGGCGCGCACCTGCCCTCGTTCGACGAGAGTCACCGACGGTGCACCGTCCCAACCCGAACCAGCAACCAGCTTCAGACAAATCAACCCTCCCCGGCCCCCAATGCCAGTAGAAATGTACAAAATTCCTTTTTTGACGCAACCTGCCAATCCCAAAGCAGTCTTGGCGGCGGCAATCGAGTTCTAGGAGGGTAAAAGTCGGCTCCCCCCAAAGTACACGCGCGCATTTTTCTCTGAACAGATCAGGGCGACACCTGTGCCCCCCTTGGACGGTCCCGGCAATTCATTTGGCCGGCAAGCAGAACACGCCAACAGTCCATTTACAAGCGAAACCGTTTGCAGCAACCCAAAGTCGGAGCGTGCACGCCATCAGCTGCGTTGTCAGATTGTGGCCGGTTCTCGACCCCCTGACGGAAGCCCGACAATATTCATGAGCAACTCGGACTAATTTGGGGAGGAAACATGTTCCGTACCTGCTTGCTGGGGCGGACGACGCTCCGCGAACGAGGACGCCGAGGCGAAGGCGGCAACTATTCCAGTCTCGGCTCCCGAGCAATCCCCTCCGCACGAGTCCGACTCCCAGGATGGCGCTCGCTCGCTCGGTGGGCGTCCCACGCGTCCCGCGACGCCTCTCCGCGAGTCCGCAAAGAGATCCGCGGGGGGGGGCTCTTGAATCCGTAGCACGCGACCATCGTTCTCCCTCTTCGTGCACGCGAGAGCAATTGCACTTGGGACGAGAGGGGGGGACCTTCTCGACGCATGAGCGGGAATCCTCGCGACAGACAGCCCTCCAAAAGGGGGGAGGGGGGGCGTCAAATTCCAGCGGCCCAAAGCAGCAGCAGCTCCAATTTGTCGCTAGTATCCAGCGCGGCGATATTCCAAGTCCGGCTCGCTTCGTCGTCGTCGGACGAGCTCGTCTCGCTCACGGCCGGCGTGCGACTGAGCCGCCGCCGTCTCTGGCTCAGCCGAGTGGCGAGCGCAGGCCGCCGCCGGCGTGTGACGCCTTCGCGCAAAGCATCGTGGGAAACGTAGTTGGAGCGTCTCACTTGCGTTTCCGCTTGGGGAAAAGTCGACGCGCAAAGATTTGACGTGGAGCAAAAGGACAAGAGAGGCGTTGCTTTTGTTTCAAGCAAAGCAGAGCAAAGCAAAGCATTTTCAGCTCGCCGTTTCCAGCTTCCGGAATCCAGACGGAACCAAGACACTTACATGAAAGTCAAGTACAAAGAACATCAATGTTCCAAGAATCCCGATCCAAAATCGGGAAATCGGGAAACGCGCAGTTTTGCTTGACAAATCTTTTTTTAAAATAAATAAATAAATAAAAAACTTATAGTATTCCGTCATTTATCGCGGTTAATGGGGACCAGAACCACCCGCAATAAACGAAAATCCGCGAAGTAGCCTCCCATTAACATAAACAGGTAACAAAAAAAATGTTAGGTCCGCAAACGGTCCGCAAGAAGCTGCAAAACAACAGCGAGTCACATAGAGCAACATATACAGTACTGTACTACATGCATATGTAAAAATATATATATATATTTTAAGTTTTTATGTTTGAAAAAATCCGCGATGCACTGAACCCACGATAAACAAACCGCGAAGTAGCGAGAGATTACTACTGTATAATATCACGTGATCGCATTGTTTTTCTTCTATTTCTATCGTCGCATTTGCAATTCAAAGCAAACAGCAAGTGGATTTCATTCAATCACGCGAGAACTTGTTTTCCCCGATGCGAGCTCATTTGTCGTTCGTTCTCTGAATGGCCGTTGATGTACACGCACGTCCCGGTGCCGTCCTTTCCCGACATGAAAGGATGACTGGAAACACCCTCGGCGTGGGTTGCGTTACGAATGGCGTCCGCCGATCGCAGCGTCACTCATCAGGTGTCGGCGTGAAGGTGGCTCGCGTGCGAGCAGCGCGAGTGAGTCACCACGCTCCTCCGCGTCAAATGGCCTCGCCGCCAAATAATGAAAGAATCTGCTGTCTTTGCTGACTTGCCTTTCATGTTCTTGCGCCTGCGGGCTCGCGTTCCGACGATCGCGGCTTCACTTGCAGCCTCAAAACAAGGACCGGAGCCTCCGGGAGCGGACCGGAGAGCTGGTCGTGCTCCAAAAGGGGAAATGAGCGCCAGAGTGCAGTTGGCTTCCCTTTCACTTTCTCACACGTTTGCATTTCGTCTTTGAATTTGCTGCAGTGTTTTTCCACCTCTTAATCTTCAGACGGCGCAGGATGGTCGACTCAACCCCTGCGCAACCGGTCGCGTTTCACGTCGGCTTTTCCTCAGGCGTTGTGGAGGCGAGTCGGACCGCAAAAGCTCACCATGCACGCCACCGCCCGCGCCTTCTCTGGTGCAGCAGTTCAAACCACTTTTTGTTTTGGTCTCAATTCATTTTGCTCGCTAAGATGAGTCGCGCATGCCTTTCAGGACAGACTCGGTTTTTGCCTTTTCTGGCGCAAAGCGTGCGTCTGGGCCCGATCGAGCGGGCCCAGCAAAAGTTCCACCGCGGCTTTTGCGTGCCTCTGCACCTGGCGCCGCTCCAGCCCAGCCCAGCCCAGCCCAGCCCGCTCCGCTCCCGGGGCACCTGAGCCGCACGCCATCGTGTCACCGGCAGCTCCTTGACGGCTCTCGAGTGGGCCCGACGCGCCAGGGGTTGAAAAGGAAGTTGCCCGTGTTGTTGCTGCGGTTTTGTTTTGTTGTTTTCTGCACACACAGCCATCGCGTGACTGCGGCCAGGGATGAAAACACAAAGACATTGTTTTCAGTGATCACTAAGCCCTTTTAGAGTAACGGAGCAGCATTCCTGTCTCGCATTCCGAAGTCACCGCTGCTGGGTGAAGCCCCCCCACCACACACACACACTCTTCAGGAGGAAAAAAAGAAGAGCGCAAAAGAGGACGAGCCGTTTTTAGGACGCTCAGCGTGGATCTCCTCAACTCAACTCCTCTCAATGATTGATGACGTTGATGAAAACAAAGGCCACTCAGGGGGAAATGTGTGCGACCAACGGAACTGACAGAGTCATCGACTCTGCAAAGTCTGAAGGTGGCTTCACTTCCACGCCGGCGCCTGCCTGCCTTTGAGCTTCGACACAAGAATCGTATTCGCTCGAGGCGCAACGATTCATCGGGTCGCTCACGAGTCATCGAGAATTATTCTTGCTAGATTGCCCACGGAGACACCAAAATATGAGTGCGGCACGCACCGCGGTCTGTGGCACATTAGCTGGAGGTCTCTCAAACGAAGCCTTTCTCGCGCACGCATGCACGTCCAGCCAAAGCCAAAGGCGAGAAGAAGGGAGACGGGCCGGCTGAGGACAAACGGCGTCCGTCGTATGCTTGGACCCTGCGCAATCACGTCAGTAGACCGGAGGAGAATTCAGAACCCCGACGAGGGGGGGTTGCTTCACAGCAAAGTTGTTGTGTCCGACGCGGTTTGGATGTGCTCTCCTCTTGTATCTCTCTGACGAGCTACGACACAAGCGCTCCATTCAAGGACGGCGCCAACAAATGTTTCATTCTGTGGCTGCGTCCACAGGAGCGCAAATGCCCAAAGAGACGGACGGAGAGCAGCTGATCAAGCGTTACTTGTGCGATTGGCACATTTTTGGGCCACGGTCTATTCTGGTTATTTAGGTTCGATTCTTTTTCTTCCTGCAAAGAGGGAACCACTTTGCTCAGGAATCGAAAGACAGAAGGAGATGGGACCCCTGTGCTCAACGTCGGGGCCGGGGCGGAATCCCCCCCACGTCGGTGCGTTCTTGAGGACGCCGAGGACATATCGAGATGTTGGCAATTTGGAAGCTGCGGCTTTCAAATGAGCAAACGAGAGCGGCTTCACGCTTCACGAACCCGCCGCCTCGTTCTCGGAGGAGGAAATCGTCATTTCCACGAAGCTACGACGACATCCACTTGTGACTCATGATCAAATGACTCGTGCATTGTCGACGCGCGCACGCAAGAGGACGTTCGTTTGGATCAACACACGCTTGCCTTTGCATTTTCATGGACGTACGTTTCAGCTACAGCCACGGTGTCAAAAAAAACAAAACAACAAACCAAAACACAGCTCGCCTTGGGGGGGTGGGGGTTGGGGGGCTGAAACAGTCCGTTCAGTTGGAAAATGGAAATACTGGAAGTGACATTTAGGTCAATTCAGGTTCAATAGTTTTTTTTTCTCGTGACCGCGAGTGGCGGGCCATCGCTTTCCCGCCCCTGACGCTTTCCGCCGCCGGTGTGGTGTGCACGCAGGCATTGCTACGTGTGCGTGTGCGCGCGTGGGTGTCAGTATCACGTTATGTGGGAGTACGGCCGGGCTCTGCGTGACTGGGACAAATGCACCTGTCTCTGTGCTCAGGTAGAAGGCTGGCGCGGGGGTGCAGGCAGGCAGGCAGGCAGGCAGGGGCCTGCCATGCGAACAATGCGCGCTATTGTCGGCGCAAAACGAGCCGCAGACGCGGGAGGGAGGAAGCCCCGCGCGGCCGCCTGCAAGCGCATCCCCCTGCGCCGCCGCCGTCGCTCACTCGCGCGCGCGCACGACGTGACATTCGGCAAATGATTTAGAGCCGGCACGTGACGCTGACCGCAGGCGCCCGCCGGCGAAATCTCGCCTCAGCTGCCTCTGACACGCAAGCTGCCAATCACACCCGCCCCCCCCCCAAAAAAAAAGCAAAAGCAAAAAAAGCACACGGGAGCATGAACTTTTGATTCGATTCTCAAAGCATCGTCTTTTTCCGCTCTGGCTGCAGGGTCGCAACACTCAAAAATTGGGGGAAAATCCTCAACGGGGCGGAAATGCTCCAATGTCCATCTTCTTTATCCTCAACAAAATCAACTATTCTTACTGCGGCTCGTTGAGCACTTGCCGTTCCCGATGATTTTTGGAAAGGTCACCTGACAATGCATTCACATCACATTGGCAGTCAATTCGGAGTCGACTGGGAACGAACGGCCCGCGAGATTTGCCGTCGCGATTCCGATCGTTATGGAAGGCGTCCTCGTCAACAGTCTGTTGACATTTTGATGCGGGACCAAGACGACGACGACCGAGTGACGACTGTGCTTGAAACAGGAAGTGAGCACCGAATGTCGGGACCGGGTTGCCGCAGAGTTTGGCGGGAGTAACAAAAGGGCACGGGCCTGGACTTCCTTGGAAATTTCCGTGCATGGCGCACGGATGTGAAATGAGCTCTTTGGAAGAGAGCGGCGCCTTGAGCGAAAAGCACCCGAACGCCGAACTCTTGCACACGCCCGTTCGAAAATTCCAATGAAGTTCACCCGTAAAGGTTGTGGCGCATTTCCGTTCATCCCGAAAGACTGAAGCCAAAAATCGTTTTCAACGGTAGCCCCAGTCGAGTAGAATGGAGTGGCCTGAAAAAACAACAAAGAACAAACAAAATAACCAACCTAAGAAATGGCGGCTTGGCTTTTATTACTGTTGTCGCCGCACTTTATGGCAAAGGTTTCGTTTTTGGCGCAGACAAGCGCCGAGCAGCAAAGATAAGCTCGCAAAGCAAAATCCGACGCTAGCTTAGCGACGGGCGCTCAAATGGGGCCTTGTGGCCGCTCACGTCTGCTCCGTTTGTCGATGGGAAACGACGCGCCCAACAGCCGCTCGACAAACGCTGGCCGCTGGACGCAGGTGGAAACAAAAACCCCAAAACAGGAAAAGCTTCCCTTGCACCGCTTCGGCCGCAGCGTCATCGTCGTGTCGCAATGAGATTCGCCGTCATCATCATTCGCAAGCGCGTGCGCGCGTGCGTGCGTGCGTGTGTGACTAACGCAAGGCAGGCTCCATAAAGGTGGCATTGTTAAGTTGCGTGCGAAGCTCAGCGTCCCCGCCCACCCCTGCAAAGCTGGGCTCTTTTTTTCCTCCCGCTCGCACCTTCCCCTTTCTTTTCGCTACAGGTAAACATTTGATGTCCGCACGCGATCCTCCGAGAGGCTCCACCCTTTGTTCTCGCGCTGGCTTCTTTTCAGTGCACACACACACGCGGTTGGCTTCCCGCCCCATTCTTTCCGGCATTCCTGTCCTCAGTGACTCAGCACCTGTTTCCCTGAAGAGGTTTGCGAGGCCGCGGCTCAAAACGTTCCGCTTTCACTTCGGTCGTAACGCCGCCCCCGCTCGGCCTCGGCCGACGGACAACCGCCCCCGGGATGTGACGACCGCGCGGCGATCGATCGTCCGACTGCGCCGCAGAGGACAAAAGGAGCCGGCAGAAGAGATGCTTTCAATCCGGGCCGCCGCGTCTCCCGCGGAGACGCGGCGGCCCGGTTAGCGGCCTGACCCGCCGAGGCGGGCACGGTGCGAACACGAGCGCTTACTGTGGCCCCCTCCGCCCACCGTCCCGCGTTAAGCGACAAACGTTTGATTTGTGGCGGCGATAACAAGTGGCCTATTGTTGCGCTGCTCTGGAAAAGCCATTCCAACAAGATCATCCGTCTGCGTCCCGCCGCCGGGACAAAGGCCTCGCTTGATGGGCAACAGGAAGCCGTTGGCGCGGCACTCAAGGCGCTGCCGGGGAAAGGAGCGGCGAGAGCCAGGATTTCATCTCCTCGCTTCCGCAGGGCGCGTTTTGCGGAGATTGAGCTGGCTTCCATCGCTCTCGGGAAGCTCGGCTCTGTCATGCGGCGGGTGTCCGTCCGACACGTTTTTTCCCTCGTCCTTGGCGAAGGCGCAAAAGGAGGCCGGTGGTGAGCTGAAGTGGACCCGCCATTTTCTAACTTCTGACGCAGGTGTCGCCGCCGGATTCTCCTAGTTTGGCGGCAAGGCACTGCCCGAGCCCCTTTGCGGAATTGGGGGGGGGCGCAGGCTCCCGAGCTCGAGCTTCCCCGCGTACCCCTGCAGAAGGAAGACGCCCTTCACAAAATGACTGCGGCGCTGGGTCCGTGTCAGCCAGATGTTGGCGGAGCATTCACGCCAACCAGTGAACAAGAGGACCGGGGGGGGGAGACAAGCCCAAAACCCCCCGAAACAATTGCCATGAGCAAAGCAGAGATGGCAAAGCGCATACGTGTATCTGCTTCAGGACCAAAGAGTGTGGCGAGTACGCCTGCGATTGGGTCAAGCCAAATGCTCTCCAATTTGGCATCAATGGCTGCTTTGTGTTGAGAGCGCACACACACGTGAAACTGCTTGGAGGAAAGTGCGGACGCCAACTCTTGCGGCTTGCCGTATGGAGTCGCTTTGGCTGCCTTTGATGTGTGAGAACGCAATGCGGACGTCCCAGGGTGGGCTTTTTTTCCCCCCTTCTTCTTCTTCTGTGTGTGTGTGTGTTTTCACAGCTGCTGACTCACTCGACCGCAAGGTAGCGTGACAGCGCAGGCGGGTTTGCCAAACCCCTCCTAAGTCCTCCCGTCTCAGCGGAGACGCCGCCCGAAGCGGCGCGCGACAAAGCCATCGGACGGAAAGCCGTGTTTGGATGAGGGCGCCCCTTTTTCCTGGAATGTGATATCTCACTTTGCCTTTGGTGACAAAAGTTCAACCCTGACGCATTTGTTTGACCCACACAGAGTCCTGATAGCAATTGATCCCGTTCGAAGGCACGCCCAAAGAGGAATCCGTTCCCTTGGCCCTCCTGAAAGTTGGCGGGGAGGAATGACCGTCAGCGGTTTGGGCGACAGACGCGGAATCGGGTGAACTTGGCACGTCGTGCTTGCTCGCGAGCCGGATGGCAAAGTGCAGGTTGCGGCGCTTCTTTGCCGTTGGGCGGATGGGGACCCCCTGCGCTGTTTTCCGCCCCCTGCGGCCGCCTTCCCCCGCGACCGGGCCTCACGCGTCTCGCCGGCCGCCCCTCTTGGGCCGGGCGAGCTGAAGGCCCTCTTTGTACGCGCTCCCTGGGAGATATTAACCCCCCACCCCCGCCCCCGTCCCCACACTCCCGCCGCACAAAGGAGGCACTTACTAACCGCTAAAGCCTCAACAAACGGCGCCTTTCAAATGAACCCTGCTCCGTGCGTTGCGGAGGAAAAGGGGCCGGAGAGGAGGAAGCCCAGAACCTTTGGTTTGCTTTGGTCGAGGGCAGAGACCCTCGTCGCGACCCACCGTCCTCCGATCCGATGAGGAAGGGCTTCCCACGAGGCTCCCGTGTGGCACGAATCCGCGGGGAGAGGAGGAATCGATTGAAAGAAAGGATTGATGATGGTTTTGCAAATGGATACGGGGCGACCAAACACAGGATGGGTTCCATTTGGCTTGAGCGACTCATTTTTTTCTAATTCGGCCCCGAGGCACGAGGTCACTGAAAATCAACATTGGAGCCCGCGTCCATGTTCTCCTGCGGTCTTCCAAAAACCAGGGCGTGGGACTACCTTTGCTGATTGTACGCATCATCACCCCCGCTTGCGTCCGCTGGCACTGGGAGCACGTGGGGGGCAGCAGATGCTGTTGATGTGCAAAAAGTCCTTTGTTCAAGTATGCTGGAGGTCCACTTTGATTTTTTTTTTTTGACTCGACTGGAGGCGGGATACTTTTTAACCTCTCGATTATTTTTTTCACTGAAATCGACTTGACTCGTACCGTTTCCACACAGATCCTTTTAGTCCACTTATAAAGCGCCATTTGCTCCAATGGGTATGAAAACGTCCACTTGACGTCCTTCTTGTTTTCTTTTCTTTCAAGGGGTGAGCACTGACACCAATCGTGCGATCGTGCCGGCGCATTCTCAAGTCGACGTGCTTCGGATCGTCGGGACTTGGCGTAGGTCTTCTTTCCGAGCGCCTTTGCCTTAACGGGACATAAAAAGGGGGGCCGAGCTTTTTGGCAAGAAAGTGACCCAGAGGGATGTTCTTGCGCAACGATGACTTTGGTCCTTCCCGGCGGCCGGCGATGGCAAACTAGCGTGCGACAAGATTGCCGGGCCGGGCCGTCCCCGAGGCGTTCGGGGGAGGACAGCGGGTGACGCGAGCGGCCGCGCTCCGAGGCGCCGGGAGCCTCTTCCCGCATCTGCCTTTCCCACCCATGAATGAGACTTTGTCTGCCGCGGCGGCAGATCCGGATCTCCCATTTGGCATCCCCGCGTCGTCGCTAATCGCGAGCAGATGAGCGGCCGACTCGCGCTCTGGAGTTGGACATTTTTTTTCAATTGCAGAGCACAGAACCCGACTGGGGTTCAATTGCGGATCGACGCACAATCGGACATTTGAATGGCAACCCAGAGGCCTCAAAGCGAAAAGATGCGCGTCGGGGTCGCCGCGGACTTGCAGCCGCTCTCCGGGCTGGGCTGGGCTGGGCTCCCGCACATCCCCGTGACGCCGAGCCTGACACGGGAGCTGGCCAAGTTTGTGCGTCTCTTCCGACTTCTGGACTCGATGATGAGTCCGAGCCATTGTTGCAAGAAAGTAAAAGCTCGAATTAGGCGCAAAGGCCCAACTCGGGGTTTTTGCACTTGAGCAGCAGTCATCGCTTTTCAAATGCAATACGGTAGCGATCGGACAAAAATGGCTCGTTTTGATGGCTGGCGTGACCTCAAAACGAAAGCGTCAGCCGTGAGTCGCGTTTCCAAGTCAAATTGCTTTGGGGGGGGGCTGAATTTCACTCAATGGAAAATCAAAATGAGGACTGAGGTGAGGAAAAGAAGCCATTTCCAGAGATGGACAAGGTCCTCGAGGCTTTGGCGTTTTCAGGTCGAGCACCTTCTCCACATTTTGGGAGAGGAATCGGGGGGGTTGAACCCAGAGACTGGGAGGGGGCCAATGAACTGAAAAAGACACCAAAACCAGAAAGAGCCTCTTTCACTGCCCAGTGAAAGAGGATGTCCTCCTGGATCCCGACACAATGTCTCAAAGCTCAATTTCCAAGTCCACCTCAACGTCGAGGGTTTGCGGACATAGAAACGCTGTGAAAATGGAGGCCAAAAGCACAAAGGAAGGTGGCAAAAGGAAAGGGAGAGGGCCTGGGAAATGGAAGCGCTCACAAGATGGAAAAGCAGCGAGGGCTTCGACCGCAAACGGCCCGCTCCGCCCGCCTGGAGAATCCAGAAACACGCGATGGGGTTTCTTGGGATGTCTGCTCATCCATCCCATGAATGGTTCGCTTGTCCGCCCAGACAATGTGGGAAGCGACGGACGAGGCGGAGACGCTCCAAACTATTCGTGCGGAGAGGAAAAAGTGGGACGGAGGGAGGAAGGGAGGGAGGCGGAGGAGCATTGCGCTGACTTCTAGTTGGCGTTTTCAGTCCGAGCGCTCCCTCCCGGCTCGCGGCACCTTGCGTCCATTCCGTCACGTTCGGGGGGGGCCGCTCGGAGACGCTCCCGTTTCCTTTGCGCTCCACTCAAGGGAAGGCGGCCCGCTTCCGAGCCCTTCTGGACCTGGCCGTGAAATTCCAACGGCATGCCGCTGTCGGCACAGTGGACTCGTTGATGCGTAGGAAATCAATCGCGGCACCGACGCCGATCGGGGAAAAACTTGTTTCCAGTCTCGCTCGGTCATGACAATCATTCATTTGGTTCATCTTTCTGCCGTGCCGAGGTGGAGAACCGGGAGTGCTCTTCTGGGAGCGCCGCATGTCCTGCATGCATACGTGGGACGGGCCCGAGCCACCTCATCTGGCTCCTCCCCACGCGGAGGGGAAGCAGCTCGACTCGGAGACGGCGAGCTTCTCGTCCCGTCTCAAAGAAGGCAGAGTCCGGACACCCTGCGGAGGAAAACTGCTTCGGGCGGCTCGTGTCCGGGTGGCCTCCTTTCGCTGGCCTTGTCGTTTCGCCACCTTTCCGCGACATCTGAATCACGTCACAGCAAAGGTTCACGGAACTTTTACACAAAACGGAGGCTGCCGTGGAAAAGAGGCCCGCTCCGTACATCACATCTACATCTCTCAGGTGTGTGCGTGTGTGCGTGTGGGCGTCTTTATCAGTCAAGTCCAAAGGAAGACGGCTTCGGCAGCCACGACGCGTCATAAATCACCTCAACAAAGGAAGGCTTTGTCCGCCGCGGGAGAGGGCGAGCCGGAGCGGAACATCTTGAGCAAACACGCAGGCTGCCCGCCGGTGAACTCGGAGAAAGTCCACCGCAAAGCATTGGAGGGGGCAGATGGACATCGGGGGCCCTCCCGCCAAAATAGCGGCAGGCAACGGTGAAGATGAACAGGCCGGTTTGCACTTTACAACCCAACAAAGCAAGATCTCGTGCCTGGACTTGGATTTGTTTGGCCAGAGTGAAAAGCAAACCCCAAAGCCACTTGTCGGAGACAGAAAGCACCACCGGAGACGCTGTCGCCCGTGATGAGCAAACCCAAAACGAGCCAACGTCCGACCAAATGAGCGGAATCGCAACAAGGCGACGGGTCAGCGTGACGCGCCGCCAACTCAGAGAGAACTTTCTCCAGCTTTTTGGCTCCTGCAAGCTTTTCGAGGAAACCGTCCGTGCCTGCGGCGATAAGCGCCAGCCGGGAGCAGAGAGTGCTTCAGAGGACAAGAGAATGTCCAAAGTTTGCTCAAGTGCCAGGTGCCCAACGACCGCAAAGCGCGCGTGCTGCTGCGTGGTCGCATCGAATGCGACGTCCTCGCCGTTGCGCCTTATGTCGAGCGCGGCGTTTCTTGCAGGCGACGGCCGTTTCCATGGAGACATTCCCGCCGGACGAGGTTTGGGCTGCCGCGGGGGGCCTTGCGCGCGCGCCACGAAAGCACAACACAGACCGCGGCGGGATTCCACTCAGGGACGCGGTCACACGGTGGCTATGACGCGACATGAACAGAACAAAAAAAAAAAAGTGAGTGTCCTTTTAATCAGCACCATCATCATCATCATCATCTCTCAACAATTCCACAAGTAGCATTTACGGTACGTCCAAAAACATTTCCAGTAACGGCAACAGCAAAGGACATCGGAAAATTCTTTTGAAAAATCAAACCAAAGTCGTAAACGAGGGAGATTTGTCCACCAGTGCTGAAAAAGAAAATGAACTCCCTGCCAATGAGCAGATTTGAAAACGTCGCGAAGGTCCGAAGGGTTTCCATGGTAACGCCGGCCTTTGCAACAGGCCTGGCGGGCAAAGCGCCCCCGCCCCTCCCAAAATCAAATCGAGATCCATTCCAAATGATTTGATAGCCATACAAATGCCCGCACCAAGTTCTTGACATGTGGATGGACTTTTTTCCCCCCTCATCATGCTCAGAGTTGAATGATCCTTTCCTTTTTTTTTTTGCTTTCCCATGATGCATAATGGCAGCCTTTGGAGTTAAATGCTTGGTCAGATGAGACGACAGCGCCGCAGCAGCTTGTTTCCCCCCCCCCGCCCCTTTCGGGGGTGTCTGAATACGGTCCCAAGATGCGCCCAGACGACGATGACGACTCTTGATCCTCTTCATTCGCTTTTGTCAAGTAGATGCCAACAAGTAGCTCAGTGCTTCATTTGTTGTTGAAAGGTTGCGTGGCGTACGCCTGTTTTGTGGTTTGTTTTCTTTTTAAGTCTGTCAGGTAGTTCAGGTGTGTGTGTGCGTGCGTGTGTGTGTGTGTGTGGTTGCCAACCGTCCATCAGCGGTTCTTCGTGGTCAGCGAGGAGGAGGGCCCGAGAACTACTCGTACTCCAGGAACTGTTTGTGGTAGAATAAGAGATACCTACAAAGGCGGGGCGTCAGGGTCCAAGACAGAAAAACAAAGAGAAATTAGGAGACATGCCGTGTTCCACAACAATTTCGCACGTCAATGAAAAGGAGGCGTTTTGGCGGTGCCACTGTGGAGCAGCGACGTATTCTTTTCAGCTGGTTTCTTGGGTTCCTCCTCATTTATTTATTTAGTCATTTGGGGGCGGCACCGATTCCAAAATATGAGAGAAAGGATCCATTTTCTAAGCCAGCGGTTCCCTCCCTTCCCTTTTTTGGTGTCACGCACCAGCGGAGATCAGCGCATGCGCATTTTTTCTCCCCATCGCTTCTAAATTGCCACTTGTCAGAACGTTGATTTCTTTTAAAGACTGTTAAATCTACCGCACAACAAATGTAGAATCAAATCAAATAAGGACTAAGAAATGGGCCAATCGGGAACCACGATTGCGTCATAAACATCCTCATTTTGAAGCTCTGATCCGAGTCGGTCAGGTGTCGGCGGGGCTGCTTTCATGCCGGCGAGCTTTTAGCCACGAAGGCGCTCGTGTCGAGCGGAGGAACTTCTTGCCAAATGGGCCGAGGCCCGGCGCTCAGGGACCCCCGCCCTAAGCGATTGCGCAAAGCTCACCGCTGGCTCGGCGCAGGTGATGCGACTCATTTGAGAAGCTCACAGACAGGAAAGCACTCAAGACGCTCAAGCGTAGCGGCCAATGGGCGCGCGAGGCCTCTCTTCAACGCTGCCCCCCCCCACCCCCCCATCTCCTTGCAAAGCAGCCTTTGCATTGAGACCCAAGTGCAATTGCTCATTGCCCCGGCACGCGCAAGACAGCGGAAGTCAACCGTTCAGTCCTCCTTGTGTACATTGCGGGTTCAGAGTGAGGGCTGCAGAAAAGTGACGCGCTGGCGTTTGGGGCGGCGGCGGAGGTGCCGCGCTCTCACCCTTCGCTATTGAGTACATCCGTCATGCTGGCCTTGGTGATGACGGCGTCGTCGCATTTGAACCACTGGTCCTTGTGCTGGCGGATGAAGCTGGTGTAGTGGCCACTCTCCAACGTGCCCTGGTGGTTGACCACCGCAAACAAGGAATACCTGCACACGAAAGCACGGGCTTTGGGCTTTGCTTTTCTTCCCCCCGCGCCCTGAGCCCCCTCCCCTAAGCGTGCGCCCCGTGCCCCCGTTGGCGTCTCCCTTGACCTTGTGAGCTCAGTACCCTTGACGGGCGGGGAACGCCAAAACGCTCGGCTGGGTTCAACTCCCTCGCAAAGGAAAAGCGGCAGCGCCTGCGCCAAAGCGCGTCTCCGGATGATCCCAATGTTGCGGGTCGCGGCACTTGAGTCGGAGCGCATGCGCGCCAGCGGAAAGTCACTGCGAAGAGGCCGGTGGCATCTCAGAAGTCTTAACGTGGCCGGCGCTCGCTGGACTGAAGGAGCAATCGTCACTCTCCGATATTTCGCCCAATTTGTGAAGATGGCAAACGTGCCGCTCTGCCCTCATTGGTCAAATGGTAACGGAAAAACGCACTCGACTTATTGCTTACTCATCTGAGTCTGATGGGGTGGGGGGGTTCCCTCCTTCATTTTCTTCCCAAAGCTGCACTTTTTAACGGCGTCATCCGTCAATGATTATTAAGGGCGGGAGGGATTTGGAGGTTGTGAACGAAAGCGAGATGAAGATGCTTACTTATTGTCGTCGTTCCGCACGTCCGCCGCTTGCTGATACTGCCCGTTCATTCTGCTCTCTTTGCTGTGGGAGACAAAAGACGGGAAGGGGGTGACCTCGCGCACACCGCAAAAAGGGAACAACAACATGCAGCAGTGTCGCAGACCGCCCACCGTGTGGCGCCATCGGACCAAACCCTTCTTTGGGAGATGCGCGCAGCGTCATTTCACATTATTTCTATGATGTTGGTTGGAAAAATTGAATTGAGGAACTCCGAGTTCGCTTACATACATCGGGTGGCCAAAGAGTGTGTGTGTGTAACAAAAAAAAAGGGGCTAATGAAAAACAAACAAAGCGAGTAAGAGGATACTGCTCCAGAAATGCCTTCTTGTCATCATGTCATGTTGTGTGTTTGAGGATGAACGCTGTATTTGACTTGCCAAAACAAAGTGCTCGTTGGCATTGTGCGTGTTGTTCTTGCGCCCACCTGGATGCCATGAAGGGCGTCATGTCCAGCTCGAGAGGAAACGACACGTAGGTGGTGATCTTGCGCCGCAGTTTGGCGGAGTGCTCGAAGCGCTGGAGAGGATGGATGCATGACGGAGGGGGAAGGGCAGGGTGGGAGGAAACGCCACGCGTCAACACATCACCGGCGGATGAATCAAACACGGCCACCCGGGGAGCGCCGCGCCGGCGGCTAACGTCAGACCCGCAGCCGAACGACACAAATGGATCCGACGACGGACGGATGGAGAAGGTGCGGTCGGCCTTTTGGCCAAAGACTCACTTTGAGATGGAAGCAGGCCACAATGGGCAGCCTCTTCATCGTCAGCTGTTTGGTGGACTCCTGGTAACTGTGGCAACCGCCACACTTGATTTTGGCGCCGCTTCCGAGATGCTCGGGCCGCGTGAACCTGCGGAAGCGTCACGGAAAAGGGGCTTAGAAATTGCCGTTGGGCCGTGCGTTGGCGGCGCGCCGTGGCCAAGGCCCCGGCGCCTTGAACGGACGTTGCTGCGGCGTCCCTGGGCCAAAGCACCTCGAAAATGGCCACGGGCGGCCTGCCACATAGCCCCAAAAATAAACATAGAGAAATTCTCCAAATGATATGTAACATTGGGCCGCACGTTCAAAAAGGGGAAGGCAGGCAGAGTGAGAAGAGAAAAAGAGGCACCGTGACTCCTCATACATTTGGTTAGATAGCGTCAAACCTTTCTCCATATTACAAGATACAAGTCAAGAATAACACTGGCGTGAAAAGAGGCCATTCCTTTTGGAACTCGTTGCTTCCACTTTGTTTTGTATGGCTGATGGATGGCGACATCTCACAAATGATCCTCAAGTCGTGGTTTGAAAAAAGGTCACCTGAGCCCAGTTTTTTTTGTTTTTTTTTTGCTTCCGATTGTGGCGATTGGGCCACTGAAGTGCAGAGATTCTGTGGGTTCGAGGGCTGCCCCAAAAACAACAAACAATGGACAACTGCTTTCTTGACTGACGTTTCAAAAAGTGGAGCAATTTGAAAGCGACCCTTTCAACCTTCCGTTTTTCTGTCGACGGCCCTTCAACGAAAACGTTTGGCCACCTCCACTGTAAAAGGACCAAGAAGTCAAGTGCACCTTCGCAGGCAGTCCGTGAGCGTCGTGGGGCCCGACGGGTGGCATTCTCCGTTGACGGTTGTGCCGCCGCCGCCACCTCCGCCTCCGGGACTGAGGGGCCAGAACGGCGTGGACGAGCCGGGCAGGTCCAAGCTGATGTCCCAGAAGGGATCTATCGTCGTGGAAACGCCGCTGCGCCGGTGGAGACAAAGGACAGCCATTTTGGAGAAGCGCGCGTATGTAGCGCTGCCTGTCTCACATTACGACACCGAATGACATGAGAGGTCATAACACGAGCTTCAACGGCGTTCAGCTTTTTACTTTGAGCGGGCATGCCGGCAAAAATAAAGAAAACGCTGTCGCCAGGACGAGCAATTGGTTATTTTCAGTGTTCGTGTGTGTCCGTAAACCGGTAAACACGCACGTAGCGACTGCACAGTAGATGTCTGACATTTCCAAAATTTGCTGTCGTGCAGCTGAGTGAACCAATGAGTCGTGCTACTGTCATACAATAATGTACCAACAGGTGGCCATTGAGCCCAATGGCCCAAAAAAGAGCAACAGGTTGCTTCAACACGTTGTTTCATCGCAGCTGCAAAGAACGTTTGGGATCATTTTGGTGCGCTTATCTGCCCTCGTTTTTCCCCTCGACCACATCAGGTTCTCATTATAACAATAAGATTTAATATAAGAGTATATGAAAGTAGTCCTATTTATTAATTAAGGGTTAGATGGAAAGGATGTCCCCCCCCGCAACTTTTTCCTTTGAGGGCCAAATAACTTTCCCCTATTCTGACTGATCTATAACAAAAAGGGCGACAATCGCAGAGGTGTCTAAACGTAAACGCATAACCGCCCTCCCCGCCCCAATCAAAAAAATACAAAAATAAATCAGAAAAGGACACAATAAATGATAACCAATCCCATTTTCTCTGACCTTATCGTATTAGAGGATGTGCTATGCATGTCCAAATCTTGATCACATGCCCAGAGTGGGAAAAACAAAATAGATGATGCATCACCGGTACTGTTGACGGGGGCGGGCAAAATGTGGAGGGGGGCGGTAGTTGGGGGACCGCCGCTTATGGGGACTGGCCCCATGCAAAATGGAGGAGAGGTGACGTGGGAATGAACGACTTTGGTCGCGACCCAGCGCTCCGCACCGCTCTGCACTTACTGGCAAACCTGACAGGTCACGTCCGACTGGAGCCCGCCGGTGAAAATTTGGTCGATGATGCAGTTACAGTGGTTGGGATTGTTGGCCTTCTTCGCGTTGTCGTTCTCTCCTGCGGAACACAACAAGGCGCGGGCTTGAAAGGCAGACAACGCACACTTCTACGCCTCCCGAAAGTTTTTGTTGTTGTTGTTGTTTTTGTCATCAATTATTTGTCGAACCATTTTTGGACTCCTTCTGCAACCAACAAAAATGCCACAAGATGTCACCAGAGCCCCGGCTAACCGGAAAGTAATTACGATAAGTTGATGTTAAGAAAGAAATGTACGTTGCAATTTCATTTCTTGGGGTTTAGTGTGTTCCGTTTTTGGACGTTTCATGTGTTGGATGTCTGGGGTTATAAAAACTTTTTTTTTTAATGCTCTGGACCACAGATGCTGAACAGCTGATTAGCTATTTTGTTTCCAAGAGACTTTAACCCCCGTCTACCTACCGAAAGACATCTTTGACAAATATATACACGTCTCTGGCAGTAAACTGTCGGCTTCCAGCTCACGACCATCAAACGTCCGCAGCAGTGAGTGAGTGAGTGAGTGAGTGAGTGAGTGAGTGAGTTCATGGCACTTTAGAGGGAAAGGTGGCGCGGGATGCCAAGCTTACTGATGGCGTCCCCTTTGCAGTGCCGGTGTAGAACATCCAGCGCGGCGATGAGAAACTCGTGAGCGTCCTGCTGCTCGTAACCAGCCAGGTGGCGCGCGTGCGTCCACACCAGGTGGAGCAGCCGGAAGGGAATGTGAGGCGAGCGGTGGCCCGAGTAGAACTGCAAGTAAAAAGGGAGCCCGTCAAGCTCTGTCGCGACGCCGGTGGAACATTCCGCGGAATCTTTTGGAATGCACGTCGCTACAAAGGCGCTTAGTCGGTGTCTGCTGCCGCCGCGGGCCACACCGGGGGAGGTGAGCGAGTACGCGTGTGTGCACACGTTGTGAAAGAGGGAGCAACAACTCAAATCTTTCTCGCGCCACTCGCCGTCTGGAAGGTTGGATTAAAAAAAAAAGGGGGGGGGGGTGAAACGCGATGATATGGGGAGGTCGGCGAATTGGATCGGCAAATGGTGGACAACTGCAGTTGATGTTTCACGTCAAACTAAATCAACGTGGAACAGAGAGAATTCGAGAATGTGAACCACGAGACTTTGGACGACGCAAACGGCCGCTGGCTAAACGCCGACGCGCAACAAAGAACGTCATCGCTCACAAGCGCGGCGACCTGAGCGGCAAAGTGGTGAGGCGTGGCTAGCACGCGGCTCGCGTCGCGTCCTACCTCCTGAAAGAGCCGCGACATCTCGCACACCAGGCAGGAGTTGGACTGCATCTCGCACTTGTGCCTGTCGGAGAGGAAGAAGTCCCGCAGCAGCGGCGTGTGCGTGAGGGCCTGCACGATGCAGTTCATGAAACACGTGTTGCCCAGATTTATTAACCCTCGTAAACCTGCGGGGACACAACAGCGGGGTGGGGATGGGGGTGGTGGGGGACAAAACAAGCAAAACGCACAATTTGAAGCCAAAGCCCGTTGCATGTCGAGGGCCCGGCTACGAGGGAAGGGCGGCCGACCGGCGGCTTTGTCCGAACGCCCGGGACAGACATCTGTCTGCCGGCTGAGCTGCGGGACGGGTAGGCCGGTGACACGCGGCCAGCTGTTGGCTTGAATCCAACCCACCCGGCGCCGGGGGTTGATTTTTGGTAAGACTGCGCTCAGCGTGCTATTAAAGCGCAGCCGGGCCCGCCGCACCGCACGCAGCCTTTCGGGATATTCAAAGACGGCCCACCTATGGTACAGTTGCTCGTGATTCTCCTCCGCTTTGGATTGTGTCGTAATAGCTCCAGCTCTCGCTTGCTGGGCTCCCACGTTGTGTATTTCTCGCCTACGCCTGTCGAAGGAGAAAAGAGTCAGATGGCGCCCCCGTTGGGTGAACAAAAACAACAACAAAAAACTACAAAGGACCACTTTTTCTGACTGCTAGATGATTTTTTTCAGATTATTGATTGAGTAGTTGTTGTTGTTGTTGTTTTTTTTTTTTTTTGTGTTGGTATTTTATGCATAAATGGAAACAAGATTTCAAGCTAGGAAAAAATGCTTTTTGGGAAGTCGTGCTTGAAAATCATCTGCGCTCACAGGCACTCACTCTAAAAAAAATGGGATCAAAGATCCCTGGGGAAAATTTGACAAACTTTATGACCAGGCTGCTGGAAATTTAGAACGAGACTGAATTGATCAAATCGAGCAACAATTGTTGGAGGAAGAATCACACATTGATGGCAAGTAAGAAAAAGGGATTTCATTTGCAACTACAACAAATTTGAAATATGACCCCCCACCCAAAAAAAGAAATCTGTGTGTCTATCTGGAAAAGCAAAAATATATATACTGTATATATCGACATAGATAGAAATGAATGGCAATGTGGATGTTCCCTCCTATTTTCGGAAAAGGATAAGCAATATTGCCACTTTTCGTCCTTTTCATGGCCTGACCAACATTTCCTTTTCCCTTTTTTGTCTTTCCCCAGTGTGATTTTTGAAAGGGGCCAGAGGTCGTGCAAGAGAGAAACCGGCAGGGCTTTCTACCTTGTAACTTCCAGGCTTTCCTCTGTTCCTCTTTGGCAATCTGCTCCATCTCTTTGTCGTAGATGTAGTCTTGACACACAAAACAATAGATTCCGCCGTATAATAAGTCTACAGCTGGAAGCAGGAGTGGGAGGGGGGGGAGGGGGCCATAATTACAACATGGTAACAGACAAGGGGCCTTCGAGCACTCGAGACCACTCTCAGCCTAAAATTCCCACTCAGCCGGCTCTTTGCCCATCTCGTGCTCGCGCGCAACAATCGGCGGCGAGAGGATGGAATGGAATCGCCCCCCTCCCCGGTGGCTACCCTGCATTTGCAGCCGCGACCGGTCAGCCTCCTCTGTTCTCAAACGACACCTCCGGCTCCGTTGCTGCGACAACCTATTTTTAGTCGCCAGAGGGATCGGTACATTTTGGGGCACCGCCCACGTCGGGAAATGCAGCCGGCTTGATGTTGCGTTGCGCGGCCGTTGAGGTGGAGCGCGCAACGCGGGCAAACGGCACCGATTCACGCATCGAATTGCATTTTCAATATTTCGTGATGCGCCGTCGTCAAAACGAAGTCGGCGTTTGCAAAAGCGGAAATGGCTGGGCCCGCTCCAATTTAAACGGCTGGCAGGTGGCAGTCGGAGAGCGGCTCGTGTTCCTCGCGCACGGAATCCCCCCCAAGATGGGCGAAATCCCAGACTCCGCCATCGTGACGTGAAATCGCTTCGGCCAGCAGATCATTTTCAAAGGGCTCGGGCTTGACCAATCGCGGCTGTTGACTTGCCCATTCCTTCCCCGTTCGGTCAGGGGTCCCGCGTGTGAGCATCCCGCTTCGGCCGAATCATGACGGCAAGACGAGCAAGCACGAGATCAAGCCGCTGCCAGTCCTTACCGAGATTGTGCCTCTTGTTTTTGGCGTGCTCGTGGATGTGTTTCTTGGCGAAGCAACCGAAAAAAACGCAGTAGAGACAAGAGTGAAGTCGGTTCAGGTGGGCGCCACACATGTGACAGATGCAGGACTTGGCCTGGGGAAAGGAGACAGAGCAAAGAGACGGGCGGCTTCGTTTGAGGGCCGCCGACAGAAAAACGCAAGGACGAAAGGCCCGCTTTCAAATTCGCCGACTACTGGAAACACGCTCAAGTCAGTCAAGAAGGCAAACCGAGATTGTTTGTGTCGCTCGTCAGATTTCTGCTAAACGTGTTCGCGCAAATCGTTTGGGAGTTTTCCAAGTTTTTGGCGTGGTCTCTATCCCACAGAACAGCGGCCAAGTCGCCGCATTCAGAACCCCCCAAAAAGAACAAACTGGAGTCAGGGGAGCATTTTTCAAACCGTGACTTGAGGATCATTCATGTGACGTCTTCATCCGTCGGCCATGCGACACAAAGTGGAAGAAACTGGTTCCAAATGGAATGACCTTGATTCACGACAGCGTTTTTAAGATCAAGTGTGTCATTCTTTTGTATCTTTGAATAATGGAGAAATGTTTGGCAGTCCAGCCTCGTTTCGCATTCTGCCCACCTTCACCTTTTTGAAGGAGCCTTGCAGCCCGTGTCAGTGTCTTTTTTAGTATTAGATATATGTTTAGTCAAGAAAGAGATTCGTGAAGATTACTGGTCATGGAAATGAGCCACAGGCGCAGGTGTAGGAATGAGAGAGTAAGCAAGCCAGCTCCTGATCAGTTCAACTACCGCAAGCGAAGGGGAGGAGAGTAAGAACAGAAAGATGCGTCGGAGGAGGAAAGAGGACGAGGAGAGTAAGAGCTGAAAGATGCGTCGGAGGAGGAGGAGGAGACGCATCCACTCAACTCACCATCTCTGTCCGTCCCGCATCACCCTGAAGCACCTATTTTATCACAACAAAATACAAATGCGTGACACTCACAAGGCTGCACAGCACAACCCAAAGCACATCAACTGACGCGAGACGGCGGCAAAGCATTGAGGCAAAGCGAGCGGCCAGCTGGGGCACATGTGGCGAGCGTTGCGGCACTGTCTGATTTGCATGCGCGAGCCACACAATGGGCTGCATTTGATGTGGTCATGTTCCCCCCAACGGCACCGCCCGCCCCAAATCCGTCTGGTGATCCCCGACCCGAGTTCGCAGCCTTGCGGCTGACTGACCTCAACCGCTATGGTGGCCCGAATGAAAAGTGCCGCGTTTTCGCCGCAAAGGGAGCATCGCCGTTGCTGACCGGCGAGCTGGCTAACTCGACCGCTCCTACCGACGTTGTGGTTTTGTTGGAGCACGTCCGCTGATTGGTGTGGCGACGCATCATTTGGCACTCGTGCACAGTGCCCCCCTCCCCAACCACCGGCGCCACTTTGTGTCACGTTAACTTCACAGCGAATTGCAGACGAGGGCAGCGCAGGCAAACGTTATTTCACTTGTTGTTGTTGGTGTTGTTGTTGTTGTTTACCTTACGTCTCCTGGTTTCGGCAGTGCTACTCCAAACAAAGCATTGGTATATGACGCGGAGGTTTTGCTTCCAATTGTCCACCTTATAACCGTTCACGTGGGAGCACCCGGCCGGACTCATGACAGACGAAACATTCGGGTTGGGGTTTGCCGGGTGACAACGTTCAAAAGTCTCCGGGATGATTGGCTTGGGCTAGCCAGCTAGCTTTAGCTCACCCCCACTCCCACCCTCCTCCTCCTCTCTTTCCAACTATCTGTCCAGAAATGGTTTCTGCTTGGAAACGGGACAAGCGATGTAGTATCCAAAAACGCTCTCCTCTGGCATCTGACAAGCGCCGTCTCGCACATTAACACCCTGGAAACATTGTTGCCGAGTCCCCTCGGAGTCGAGCGGCCGCTTCCCGCTGCTGTGCTGACAACTTGCTTAATTTTCCATCAGCGTTTTGAGCCGGCGCCATTGCACCGCAGCGGTTGGTTAGCTTTCTTTCGCTTCACTTTAGCCTGGCTGCTAACGCTTCAACTCCTGCTTCCACATGCCCCCGGCCAGCGTGCGCCGTGATTGGTCAAGACAAAGGCCAACGTCACTACGCCAGCCCGACGAAGGTTTTGGAAACGTTCGTTTCTCTTCCGCGTTGCGCCGGGCGAGCGGAGTTTGGAGTCGAGCCGTTTATTATTTTAGACTGATGAATTCACACACAGATATAAAATAACGACAATGAATTAAAGGCATCAAAAGTATCAAGCATATTTACACTCTTCCTATATATATTTGTATTTGATTCCTTAAAATGTCGTGTAATGTGTGCCTGTGTGTGACATGCAAATTCAAACATATGTACATAAACAATAAAAGGATACGTTTGTCAAAGTCACAATGTTGTGTCGTGAACTTACGCTGATGCTCGCTTAAAACTCAATTCACGTCTGCCATCTGGTGGCCATCGGCAGGAGATAATAAAGCGCTCCGGTGGAAACGAGGCGTGCAAATCTCAATGACGAAGGACTCAATAGTTGCCATGATGTTGCGACTTGCGACAGCAAAAATGAACAAAAATGGGATCGTTCGGTGTAGAGCCTCAGATATACAAGGAAGCTGTACCTAATTTAATTATTTACATTTTAAAAATATATTTCGAGACAGACATGTAGTCTACATCAACTCAACTGTATTTATAGAGCACTTTCAAACAGCCATACAAAGTGCTGTACATGGAGCAATTTAACATATACAACAAACAGTAAAGCAAATCGGTAATAAAGACGGTAGAAAGCACCGAACAGCAAAACCAAGAACAAATAATCTAAGTCATGCTGAGTCAAATGCCAAAGAATACACATGCATATACAAATACAACCATGCTTTACAAAAAGTACATTTATTCATTACGTATTATTTTTTATTATTAGAATGTGGAAACTAATAATAACAGTTGTATGAATACACCTGTATTAAGCTAATCAAACTACAGTGGCAAAAAAATGAAGTATCGTTCGTTTTTTTTCGTTAAAATTTAGTATTATTATTCATTCATTCATTCATTATTATTGAAGCGCCTCACCTTCGGTTGCCATGTTTGCACTGACGTCATCAGGACGCGTATTCGTGCGTGACGCACTCGAACTGCGACGAGAAAGCAGAGAGCGAGAAATAATGGCTGTATCGCAACCGAAGCAGGAGAAAGAGGGCGAAGAATGCTCCCTGCTGCCTTTAGTCCACGATATCATCAAATGGTAGGCTGAACACAAACGTTCGACAGTGTCTTAACTTAAAATTAGCTTAATTTTCATCGCAAAGTATTCGTTATTGACATGTTTGCCAGAGCTAGCACTGGGCTAGGCTAACACGAAGCGATGCCAACGGGAGAAATAAGGTGACCTTTTTGATTGTGTTTTCGAGCATGGACAAGGAAAGCCCGGACGTGCACCAAGAGCTGGGTAAGCTGAAGGCGAAGATCCAGGAAGCCCGCGAGCAGATCTCCGCCATGCCCGGGATCGAGAGCAGCCCCGTGGAGCAGCAGCAGCAGCTGGCGACGCTGCGGGAGCAGGTCCGAACCAAGAACCAGCTGCTCCAGAAATACAAAAGTTTGTGCATGTTCGACGTCCCCAAGGCGTCTTGAATGAAAGACTGAGATGAACGATGACCACGCTGACTGGAAGGAGCGCAGACATTGACAATGACTCGGGCGCTTTGTTTCAAGTTGCAAGCGATCGACGGTGGCCCACGAGACACATTTGTTCCGGTCGAGGCCGATGAATGCACTTTGAATAACCGACAGTTGGCTGACTCTCGGGGTGTCCAAAGTCGGTCGTCAAGGGGCGCCGCCCTACCTGATTTCCAGCTCTCCCAGAAGCGACGTGCCCAATTCAAATAATCAGGGCCGTTCGAATGCTGCTTCAGAGCTGGCTGATGAGCTGATCGTCTGCAGAGTTGGAAAACAGACAGGAAGGTGGCCCTCCAGGCCCGCAGCTGGACATGCCTGGCTTACTCCATTATTTTGTCGGGCTATATATGTCCAAAGTTGTCTTTTTTGGGGGAGGTGGGGTGTGATGTTGTCTTTCAGCAATCCTTTCTAATAAATGACCACAATGGTATGATTCTTAGATCTAGAAGCACAACTGAATGTGAAGTCCTCCTACTAAAATGTGCTCGAGTTATCTTTTATGCTACGCTGTCTTGAATTATATTAATTGTAAAACAGGTATCACGATCACTCATTTCCAACCAATTTTCACTGAATTTTTCATCATAAATCCAGTTAAACTATCCTCATTTATATTTTTGCACAGATACTAAACCTGCCTTCCTTTTGTCTCGAGCACATCAGGTTTTCATAATAATTGTCCAGTTAAAATCTCTCTGATGAGCAACATCCATAACGAACGCCCACATGAACAAAACAGAAAAGTAAACTCCAGACAAGACAATATCGAGTTTGTCAAACGGAAATCACTGCCCGCTTTTGTTGGAGACCTGACGCAGGGAACCAGTGCACAAACACCATCATATTTCCCGCGTTTTAAAATGATTCTCGCTCCAGATTGCCGTCCTTTGACAATGCCATCGGCGACTTTGCAAGTCAAACAAATTTTGAAGGAGGATCTTTCAACTAAAAGTGTCAGGAAAAGAAGACTTCCCTGCCCTCGACTGTACATGTGAATGAGCGAATGTGAAGGATTTCCCAATTTCAAATAAGCCCGGGGTGTGGGGGTCATGTAAAAATGGAGAGCGAGGCAAGACTACGAAAGGAACACGTTTTTATTCGTGACACAATACACGTTGGGATTTGTTCGTCGGGTGGCCAAGTTTCAAGTCCGGCGGGGCAAGTTGGCGCCTTTGCGGCGCCGCGTCCGGCGTCAGCAAATGACGCAGGCTTTCTCCCTAGCCTGAGCTCTGGCCACGGCCTTCTCCCTGACGTACATCAAGTCACTGTGGACGCTGGGCCGGCGCGCGAGCGGCGTCACGATGCCGTAGGCGTCCTTGCACCTCCCGGCGCGGAAGGACTTGCGGCGCAGCAGCTCGCACGACTGCAGCGACACCTTGCAGTGGCGGCCGGGGCTCATCTCGTCCGGCAGCTTGGCCATGGCGAAGAGCGCCCGGAACATGCGGTCCACGTCGGTGTTCTTCTTGGCCGAGACCTCGAAGTAGGCGCAGCGGCGGCCCTCGTCGGCGGCCGCCAGCTGCTCCGCCTCCTCCCTCCGCACCTGCCGCTGGAACTCGCGGTCGCACTTGTTGCCGCAGATGACCAGCGGCACCTCGGCGCTCTCCTTGGTCTTGTTCCTCAGGCGCGACTTGGTCTCGGAGATCTGCCGCTTGAGCCGCTGCACCTCCTGGAAGGAGTCTCGGTTGTCCAGGCTGAACACCAGGACGAACACGTCGCCTGAGGAGGACGAGAGGAGCAAACGGGCGATTTTAGCAAGCATTCTGTTTGATTTGCATTCGCCCCGCGGGCCTTGAGTTGACACCCGCGCCCGTAAACAAAACTTTTGGTGTGTTTTTTTTCGTCCCCACGGAAAACGAGGATACTATGAGAAAATGAAGACAACTTTTTTTCCCCTCCATTTGCGACTTTCGTAACTTGCATTGCATTTACTTCAGCGCTGCGTGCATCCATTTCTCAGTCGATATTTTTCCCCGCGCCTCGCTTGCGTAGACCGCAACGAGTCGACCCGGACGGCCCAAGTGCATTGTGGCAGCCGTGATTTGCTTGCGAGCTCCGAACTCACCTGTGAGGATGGAGAGCCTCCTCGTGGCAGGGAAAGGATGGTTCCCGGACGTGTCCAAAATGTCCAGCTGGTACACGCTCCCGCGGATGCTGTAGAGCTTGCGGTGGAAGTCCTCGACGGTCGGCGTGTACTGCTCGTCCACGCGCGCGCTCAGAAAGCGCGAGACGATGGCCGTCTTGCCCACCTTGCTGGAGCCCAGGATCACCATCCTGAGGCGGTTCTTGGCCGGGATGTTCAACTCGTTCTCGGAGGCGCTCATCTTCCCGATCATGGCCCGAGTGCTTGCGCGACGCCGAGTTGCGAGTGAGACCCGACCCTCGCCGCGCCGCTTTTACGGGGCAGATGGCCGCGCCTCCCGCGTGCGTCACGGAGCCCCGCCCCCGCCTGGGCAGCTGGAGCCCAGCCGAGCCCCGAACGATCGTTCCTCCGCCGCCTGGGCGTGACATCAACTCAACTCTCAACTTAAGTGTATTTATTGAGCGCCGACTGACACCACAAGAGTGTCAAACTCAGTTCCTGGAGGGCCGCCGCCCCGCATGTTTTTCGAGGCTCCCTGTTGCAGCACACCTGATTCAAATGATCAGATCATCAGCAAGCTCTGCGCAAGCCTGACGTTCAAGCTGTTCATTTGAATCAGGTGCGTTGCAACTTGGAAAACATGCAGGACGGTGGCGCTCCAGGAACTGAGTTTGACGCCCCTGCTCTCGAGCACAGGTGTCAAATTCAAGGCCCAGGGGCCAGCAAATCAAACATAACTTCCACGATGCTTCAACAACAAAACGGCATTGATTTATTTCCTTCGTTATTTGGCTGCACCACAAACGGCGGCATTAGCCATGGAGCTAGCCATCGGCTCGACACGCCAACTCGTCAAACTGTCGGCGGCAAGGTCGACCTGAAAAAGTGAAACAGATGAAGTTTGTGTTCCGGTCTTCAAGTCGCGTCGCATCGTGTCACTTGACATCATTTGGGTGGGCGCCGCATGCCAGGCAAAGAGTTCGGCCTGCTCGTCTGGAAATGCGGCGCAGCGAAAGGAAATCCCTGGCTTGTTTCAGCTGAAACTTTGGGGCAGCAAATACAATGAAAATAGCAGTGTCCCCAAAATGGAAGCCTGCGGAACACCACCGCTGGGCAACATCGATCATCCGCAGTCTTCATATTTTTGGACGCAGAAAGACCTCACTAGATTGAAGATACATACAGTAATGATCTTGCATTCTGTACTGTGTACAGTTCATTATTTTCAAAAACATTGATTTTGTCCATGTATACTTAATGTTATCTTTTTCTACTTTCTTCCCTCCAATTTTGCTGCTGTAGATTGCGAATTTCTCCATTGTGAGACAAATAAAGTTTTTAAAATTCTTACTCAAAGATTGTTCCCGCGAGTCGAACGCATCATGCGGCAGCATTTCCATCCACTTCTAGCCAAACCTAGAAAGGGCCCTGACCTTTTTTGGAGCGGGCGGATGAAATCAGATAGGTGTAGCTAAGCCTGGCTGTTCTCGGCTCGCGTTTGTGTAACTGCGGTGGATCAGCACGTCTGTAGACAGCGCGGCCAGTCATGTCCCAAGCCTGCAGAGATTGCGCGTTGGCAAAGTCAAAACGCTGAGTTTTTCTTTGTTTCCGGTTCAGTGGCAAGTTGGACTGCAGGAGTGCGACGGCCACGTTGTGCTCTGGAGGAAACGTCGCCGTCCAACGGACAGCAGTCGATGTCACGGATGTTGCGAATGGACGCACGCGCAAGAAAACACTGTGAACGCTTGCGTAACCCGCCCCAACAAAAATGAAGGAAACAACAAAAGATCAACAAAATCGAAACAGCGTGAACTCTGAATTGGAGTTGATTACAAGTCAAGTATCCAAAAGATTGGATCACTTTTTTTACCCCGCGCGGCATCACGATAAAAACAACACGATACTCTCAGCACAGCTTGGATTTAACGTCGAGCTGTCCATGGAAAAGGTTAGCAGGGAGAGAATGGCTCGATCTAGCACACGCGCACACACACACACACACACACACACACACACACACACACACACACACACACACACACACACACACACACACACACACACACACGAATTTGTGTACAGTATTGTGTGGACATTTCATGAGTGCGCATGTACGCACGCACGCACGCGTTGGACAAGCTGTTCTCTGTCCTTCCCAAGCAGACAAAACACAAGTGTGTGTGTGTCTTCACACCTTGTGCACTTTGCTTTCCAACTGCTTTGCTGTCACCTGAGACGCGCACGACATATACACTCTGTTCTTGTTTGAATGTAACAACAAAAAAAAAAGACAAAGATGGACAACAATACAATGGCTAAAAAAAAAAAGCTAGCTGTGAAGATGGCTGCTTGACCGCCGGTGGGGATTGTTTTCTCCCTCCGACGCGCCCGAGGCCGTTTTCACACGGAGGCAGACAATGATGTCATTGCGATTGGCCGTCGGAGTCCAAATCAGTACGGCGGGGCGCCGATAGCGCGCAGTTGGCCCCTTTTTCCTGGACTCCAGAATGACAGCGTGCCATCCAAGCGAGATCACAGAACTTAGGGCAAAGGGATCCATCGATTTTCCCGACGTCCCCCATGGCACCAAAGAGGCACGTGCCACCAACGGGAGAGCTCGGCGGGCACAAATCTCGTGTCATCTCCTCTGATGAGGAGGCCGACGGGTATCTGAGGAGGGAGCTCAAGCCACGCATGGGGGGCAGAAAAGTCCAAGAAGACAACCTCTGCGGTCCCGGCCGCGCGCTCTCTCGTTGGCGGCGGACACGTGAGCCGGCTGATCTCACTGACACACTAATACTACTGAACTCATTCGTCGGCCGCCATCAAGGGCACGGCTGCACGTGAACGCCTTTGCTGTGCGCGTATGACAAGGACGCCGACCCGACCGGGTCATGTCACAAGCGCAGGGAGTCGCCAAACAACCGGCGCCGGGACACGTGCGTACCAACCATGACACCGCAAGCCGCGGGCGCTCGGGCGCGTTCGCTTCTGACTCGGTCGTTAATGAGCGCTGTTGCCCAAAATGGAAAATGGGACTTCGCTTGGAGAAAAAAAACAAGTCAGACTCTCACGAGACGGACAGACAGAAGGAGGAGAAAAGCCCATCCAAATCCACTTGTGTTACGGTGGGAGTCAGTAATGAGGGTCCCACGTGCAGGCAAGCCTTGAATACATCTGGATGCGGTTTTCAAGGCGGCACGTGCCAAACGGAGAACGAATGAGGAAGTACGTCTTTCGTCACGGCGCAAATGATATGAACACAGCGTGTCCCACGAGGATCATTGGGACGCGCCTTCATCCGCTTTGCTGAAATCGAACCCCTCACGCATTTGCTCATCAATTTCCTTTCAAACACTGCGGTGCACTTTGGAAGTCCGACATGGCGAAAGCCGCTCGCCCGTTGCCATCGTTCCCGCTCGGCAGTGCCCGACTGACCTCAGGCTGGCCTCCGGTATCCAAGCAACCGAGCCGCCGCCCCCCGGCGCGACCTTCTTTTGCTGCAGGCTATTCATTTGCGAGCCCTTGACATCTCACCTGGTGCCCAACTAAGCCAGTAAACATCCTCCGTCAATACTGAAAGCAAAATCACTACAAAGCCCGGAATCGGCCCCTCCATTCCATGCACCGTCAGATGAGCTCACGCTGCGATCAGACTTAAGAGGCGGCTCAGCGCCGCCTCTGCGGCGATGCAGACTTTGTTTCGGTCTGTCGTGGCGAAAAGGGAGCTGAGGCGAAAGGCTTGAGCGGTGGGTCGACGCGCCGACCCTCGCCTCTTGAACGAAAAACCAAGATGACACGCAGCCGAAATGACTTGCCTCCGCTCCGCCCGCCGCCAGTGCATCCGATTGGCCAGACGTTTGGTGGGCATCCTTGATTCTTCGCGACGGGACCGTCGAAACCAGCCAAGAGCCCATCCCCGTAGTCAGAGGGTGCCATTTATTTTCTGATCACGGTACTCTGGTTGGCGTTTTGTTATTTGTCTCCTTCCGCCAGGTCCCGGAAGCGTACGTATTTTCTTGCGCTGAGCTGTGCGGAGGTCCCGCAAATCAGCTGCTTCGGTGGTTTTTCCGCCGCTGTCATTTACTTGATGCCGTTGAGAGTGCGGATGAAACTGCGCATTCATTAGTTGCCGCTTTCTTTCTTTCTTTCTTTCTTTCAATTAATCAGTAGTTGAGAGACAATGTGGACCCAAAGCTTTTGGCGCCTGTCTGTGTGTACACGTGTGCGCACGCGGATGCGGAGCACGTGCGCCACGTCCATTTTGGGGATCCTCGCTCTTGACATTCGCGTGTCACGCCACTTGAGTGGAAATCTGTCCCACAAAGTAAGGCCCCCCCACCTCCCAAACGGCAAAGGGAGCATCGTCGGCCAAGGCGCCTCGATTCCCAGAACGCATCGGATGCTCGGATCCCTCAAGAGACATTTGCATTTTGAGAATTGGCTACACAACAGCAAATAAGTGAAAATGCTGAGCAACTGAGATTGAACGAACTTGAGTGCACGGAGGTGACGGCAATGCACCATGATAAATTGCAGGTCAGCACATTTATTGGATACATTTTGTATCTTCCCATTCATTGAATTCGAACGAAATGAAATGACAAGAAGAAATGTCAAATCAAATTCATTGCCTCACTGACGTCGTGCCTGTTCGCTGAGCTGCGGATCGACACGAGTGTCCCCAAACGTCTGGAAACGCACCGTCTCTTGCAAGTGGCCGGCCGTGCTCTGACGTGTCCTTGCTGCCTTGCTCAAACAATCCAGTGTGGCTCCAAACACCGAATCGGTCAGTTGCAAGCAACAGGCATTCCCAGCAGTCCAATTTGCAGCGTTTCTCGCAGGCTGCGAGCCACAGGGAGCGTTCGCAATTGCTCGTCTGAAAATGACGGACAACATCTTTTCCTTGCTGGGCCAGGCTAGCTAGCGCAGAGGTTGGGCGACCTCTTGGCACAATGTCCAGCTTTTCGTGGAAGGCCCGTCTTGAAAATTGTATGGAAAGTAGTTCTGCAACCAGATCAACGTCTTCTCCTTAGGCCATTTTGGGTTCAAAAGCAGCGGTAGCTCGAGCAGGCGCTCATCCAATCACCGAACGCACACGTCCAGTCTTGCCCTTCTTGCTGGCCCTTGGACGCAGACTCGTGATCTGATTGCCGATTGCAACCTGACTGTGCTCGTTCCCTTACAGCACACAGGTGCCTGTTCGGTTTAATAAATGAAGGCCCCGAGCAAGTTTAATTTACCTGGCAACACAAGCTAGCTGAAATATGATTGGTTCAAAACTCGACCATAATAAAGAAGTTATTGATCGAGTGGCTTTCAATGTTTTTTAAAATAACTCGACTCTGTGGAAATAATATGACGTAAAGAATACAGAGAATCATTTGGTTGACATATTTATGAAAATAAAATAACTTTGCTATTCTCAGAAAAGTAAATGTATGAAATGTACTTTTCTGAGAATGTTTAGGCCAGCAGAGGAGGCCTTGCTGGCCCTGACGGAACGGAAGTTTGTGTCCTGCCTAAGCGATGAAATGATGAAGCGGCAAAGGAGGGTAACGCGGGCTCACGTCCACTGGGTGGCGCCACAGAGCTGAACTGGAAGCATCCGCGGGGGATATTCACAAGTCTGTGAATGCTGCAGTGCCGCCTGGTGGACGATTGATGAAGTGATCCCCGGACCCCCCCCCCCCCCCCCCAAAAACCCCAAAACAAAACAGAATCATCAAACCCTTCTTCACCACGGCCAAACAAACGTAAACCCGATGTCTTGTTTCATCAATCGAACGAATGAGGACTGCTGGGCTCTCTTTCTGGCTTTTGCTTGTTTGTCATCTCCAAAGCAACACTCCAACAATTCAAGTGCCTTTGCCCGTTGCGCCTCGGTCTAAAAAGAAGCTCCCGGAAGGAAAGGTTGCTCCGCTCGCATCATTCTCAATCGGGTGTTTAGGCGCGTTCGCCGAGGGAAAAGCGGCGATGCCCTCAGTGACCGCATTGGAGCTCCCGAGCGGGGGATTCGCAAGGTGCCGTCGGCAGCCGCGTCGCGGAGGTGGCCGCCAGAAAAGCGGCGGCCGGCCTCAGCTGTTGTTTTGAGCCGACGACGACCCGCGTGCGTGAGCGGACGCAGCTGTCCGCGCAGGAGGGCCTCGAAAAAGCCAGAAAAGCTTGCGCGCCCACTTGTCCTCTGCCGGAGGAGCCCACGCCGGGACTTGGCCCAATGCATGTGCAAACGGTGGCCAAGGAAGCGCGGAAGAATGATGACGTTGCTTACAAAGGTCAAAGGGGATCCGAATGAGCAAATGGGAGCGCATGGCAACTGGAAGGCCAGCCATCCATTGCAAGCCCCAAAAAGGCCAAGGGAAGGCCTCCCTTGCCGGCGGCCTCGTTCGGGCCCGCAGTCTCTTGCGTGCGTCTTGACGTTGAGGCGGCAAGGAGCCCGTCTCACGTTTGTCCGTTGGGATCAAGCTGCTCGCAACACTTGGTGGACGTGCCTTGGCCGGGTGGGCGAATTCACTTGGGTGAGCTTTGTCGCTGCACACCGGGAGATTTGCCGAGTTGGCGTTTTGGGGAGGGTGGCTAGAAAGTCAAAGAAAAACCTCGCGATGCAGTTGCCTCAACACGATGGGGGTCATTTGTTGCCAAATGCTCCATGTGCAACGTTGGACGTCTCATTTAAATCAAAGGGACAGTGCCTGGAAACGGATTTAGTTTGTAGCCACGCATTTAGTTATTCTCACACAGCCACACTTTTTTTCTCTTGCATGTGGACAGAATGTGCCCAGTGGGGACCAACACTTGCTCTTCTCTCTCTTTGCTCTCTCAAACAAACATGCGTGGATAGAGATGCGCCACTTTTCATCTTTCAACACGACACTTGTGGGGATGATCTTGTACGCACGCACGGACGAATGACACTCAACAGCAACAAGGACACCCCCCAGAAGGGGCTGCAAACACAGTGCAGAAACATTGACCGCTCTTTGTGGCACGGCACCAAACCGACTGCCGCACACGCGCCGCCGATCGCGGCGGCATTCCGGAAATAACAAAAACGGTCAGCTAATATGGAGCACTGCGCCGTTCTGGTGACTTGAACTAGAAAGCGAAACCGGGGCCGGATGGAGTTGGACGGCCCGCCGTCCTTTTCCCTCTTTTGTCTTCCTCCCTCCCTGCGCCGCCAGGGCGAATGGCGAGCGTCAAAGCTTTGCTGCCAAGCGTTCCTCCCACACTCGGCGTTGCGGGCTGCGACGGGATGCCACATGCTGGCGGCTCGCTCTCACTCTCCGCTGGCTGGCTGCTGATGAGTGCGACTTGTGTGGGAGCCTTAGCGAGTGTGTTGCAAGAGGAAGGGGACTTGAGGGGAGTGGGGGGGGCCCAAGATGCTCATTCCAGATGAGCCCTCCCCTTGTCGACCCGACGTCATCCCCTCGGCCGGGCGCCGGACGGCGTTTCCTTAGTTCACGTCGACGCAAAAGTGACACTTTCTGCCCAATTTTGGGGATGGGGGAGGGGGGACCCAATGATGTCGTTGTGTAGGTGCTGCTGTTTTGGTTGGCGAGTTCAATTCGCCCTGAGCAGTTAACTCCAACTCGATGCATGCTCTTCGAAGGAAGAACTCAAATTGGACACAGCTTTGATTGTCGGCTTCCATTCCAGCCCTCTGACTTTTGGCCTAGGAGGCCGTCAGTGTGGCCCGCTTCGCTGTGACCACATTTGGCCTCCCTTCTTTGGCAAAAGGAGTCATACGTGTCAGATCGCGAGGGCAAGCGTCAAGAGAAGTCAAGATGAGCAGAAGAGAACAAACAAAAAAAGGCATCGCCGGGCAGCGAAATCACAGCCGTGGTTCCGAGTCAACAAGTGTGAAAAAGCTGCGGAGAGAAGACGAGCAGCTCCGTCGCCACCTCCTTTGCAATTGGCTGGTGCCAAGCCCGAGTGAAAGCAAAGAGAAAAAGTGAAAGACTGCCGACAACTGTTCAGAGAAACACAACGCCGCCGCCAGATGTCAATTTGTTGCCGCATTATTCCCCCCGCCCGCATCTCCTCCCCTTTTCCTCCCTCACTCGACTGAATTTTTGGGGAATGAAATTAAAAATGGTCGTCTGTGCCCAGTCCAAAAGCAGCATTCAAGTGCACCGTGAACACACCGATGTGCCGGGATTTGACAACGCTGTCAAGTGCACGAGCACTAGTTTTTTGTCGGTGAAAGTGGTCGCAAGACCGTCTGAACGATCGTCTTTTCAGCCCCATCTGGGGTGCCGCCAAAAGTCAAAACCGCCCCGACGAATGGTCTGCGAATCGCTTTTGATCAACATAATCCTCATTGCGAGCAGGGTACGTTGAATTGAAAACAGGCCGCAAACGCGCAAGGGACGTCACGACGCGAAACAGTTCGACTCCTTTCATTTGCTGCGCGAGTCGAGCGGAAGGGCGTTCAAATCAATGAACGCGGACAAATACAGCTGCGGATACTCGGCCCCCACTGGGTGAGGCCTCTTTTTTTCTCACCACTAAGACACAAGTAATGTGACATGAAAACAATCAATCAAGTTTCATCCATATATGAATGATAAATCCGATTTTGTTTGCTTTTTCAGTGCAGTTCACAACATGATGAAGGCTGTGCTGAAATAGCAGATCACCAAAACCGAACTTCACTGATGATTGAGGCTAAATGAGTTCAATCGAAAGCGCACCTGAACGAAACTCCCAAATTCTTCCAGAATCAACCACTTCAACCGTTGTACTGCGGCAGTTATTCTCTTGCGCACCACTAGAGGGAGCCCACTAAAACATTGGCGGGCTAGCCAGGAAACCCCATCGGTGCTAAAGTTCCTGCCCCAAGTGGCTTGGCGGCGCTCATTCCAAAATGAAGCGAACATCTCCTGGAAATTACTGGTCCAAAACTTGAAGTCCTGTCCATGTTGTCAGGTTTTTGTTTTTTCTTGAACACGGGAGCTAAAACGCTCAAATGGAAAGGGCCGATTAAATGCGTGGATGGCAACATGAGACATCCAAGTGGAACGCGGCCAGGGAGACTGGGGCAAGATGAAGAACCATTCCATTCTTTCTCTCCACTTCATTTCCCTTGGAAATCAGCCTCACAATCTCGCCGCTTTCACACTTCCCAGCTCCCTCCATTTTTCTCTCTCTCTCTCTCTCTCTCTCTCTCCCCGAAACATGCCCTGAGTCAGCCAGGCTCATTAGTCGGGATGAGGCTATGCTAGCAGGCGAGCTAACACACCCCGTGGATGGTGGTGGTGGTGGTGGGGGGGGGGGGGGGTTGAGGAACAACAATGGGACAATGGGATGCACTCAGGCGGCGGGAGCGCCTCTTTTGGGCTCCAAGCTGGCTCCGATGGCTCCACGTCGCAGGACATTTTGCTGCATCCGTGTTTTTCCATCCTCCATTTCTTCACTCATACAGAAGTCCCGCCCAAATTTGATTCGAAGCAACAGTGTCGAGACAACATCTCCACAACCCTGTGAAGTTTTCGGCTTTTTCTCAAGTCAGAAATGACACCAAGTTGGTGAACTTTAACCCTGACAACGTCATCCCTGGCAAGTATCAGGCTGCGTCCTACGCACGCCAGCAATTCTTCATACGTGTCCAGGCTTAGAGTTGCGTTTCTTTGTTGTTGTTGTTGAAGGGATGATCGGGTGTGGGAATTTGCACCACCTGTCCTCAAAATCAGTCAGTCCGGCAATGCAAAGTGGTCGGGGGGAGGCACAAAGAGAGCGGCAGGCACAGGAGAGGACGCGTCTGGCAAGAAGTGGCTGCGGCCTGCGCGTGACAACAATCTCCGTCTTCCGCCCATGTCTTCCTTTTGGACAGAGTGAGCCCCAAAATGCTGCAGAAACATACACAGCGCCTCATGAAAAGCATGTGGACAAATATTTCATGGTCTGACGTCACCAAAATGTTTCAACCTATTCGTCCTCCCAAGACAACAACATCGAAAGATTTGTGTCAGAGATATATGCATATATATATATATATATATATATATATATTATTTTTATCAACGGGGGCGTGAAGAAATGGAGGGCATTTCCAGCGGGCCCTTCTCATCAGAGAGAAGTTCCGGGGAAACTGGATCCAAGCACCCTGAAGAGCCTTTTTGCCTCACTTTTATTCACTCCTGTTCTTTCTCAAGACTTCCTCCTGAAAGTATTTGGCAAACACTAGTGCAAAAAAAAAAAAAAAAAGGACTTTGAGGGAAGAAAAACAACAAGTCGTTGTCGAGCCACCCACACCCCATCTGCTGTGGTATTATCTTCTTTTATTATCCGCAGATTATGTGCGCTGATATGATTCGAAGGTTTATGGGGGGATTTTTTATTCCATTTTTTTGTTTGTTTTTTTATTTATGAGACAGTGAGAGCAGGGTTGGGGGGGCAGCGGAGGGAGGCTCATCCTCCGTGTGCATCTAATTGTCCATTCAAGACCCTCTTAATGGCTTGTCAGTTCCCCTTGCCCTTCCATTTTCTGTCCAATTAATTCCTTTCTCGCTGGCCGGATAAAGGGACACAATGAGGGCCCTCGGCGGCATAATGAATCATTAAAATTCAGCAGCGCGGCCCTGGCACTCAGCTCGCCCCGCATGCCAGCCCCGACTCGTTCAGAATGGGACGGACCCCCCCCATTCTTCTGCCGCCTTTGCTTTGCAGGAAGGAATAATTGAGCTCTCCCTCTTCCTACGAAACTTCGATCGGGTCAGGAGGCGTCGCCGACCCGGAGCAAACCAGTGATGGGCAGAAACAACGTTTCTTTTTTAAAATTATATCATATTCAACAGTTTTTAAAAATCCTCAAACTTCCCATTTTTTGACAAGCTCCCGTATTCTTGACGTCATACACCCAGTCAAGAAAATCAACAAATAAATAAGTCAGTAAATCTGCCAGCGCACGACAGAAGCAATTTCAGCCAGTGGACGTGTGGCCGACACGTGACCACAACCTCTCGTCTTCTTCAATTGTCTAGCGCAGGGCTCTCAAACTGCGGTCCCGGAGGGCCTCCATCCTTCATGTTTTCCAAGTTGCAACTCACCTGATTCAAATGAACAGCTTGAATGTCAGGCTGCCGCAGGGCTTGCTGATGATCTGATCCTTTGAATCAGGTGTGTTGCAACAGGGAGACTCGGAAAACATGCAGGACGGCGGTGGCCCTGCAGGACCGCAGTTTGAGAGCCCGGCTCTAGACCAAGGCTTAGAATGGCAAGATGGCAGATACGTATTAGCCCGCGCGTATTTTCAAAAACAAACAACACCAAAATCTGCTAAAGGAATTTCAGGGAAGTACTGGTTCTGTCCTACATGAGACAACAATCTCCAGTCTTCTTCTATGCTGGAATATGGCGCAGATGGCCATGACATGCGCTACGCTAAAACCCAAACACAGCCGGCACATTAAAAAAACAAAAAAAACAACAAATGCACTGCACAGGTGACAAGCATTTGTCATCCGTGGGTCAAAGAACGACAAAAAGAGATCCAGTATAAGGAAGAGGCATTTTATTAAGGCCGCCAGCACACGGGTTAGCTTGACAAAAGGTGTGTCATTGGAAAAACAAGTCAAGAGAACAACCGTGTTCGCAACCCCGCCTGCTCCAAACGGTACATCCCGAAGAAGGTACAAAAGCAATTGGAGACTTTTCCACAGCTCCAGTTTGGTTTGGGAAAAATACTGACAGTCAAAAGACACAACCAAGCGCTTCGGCGCCACTTGATGGCTGCTGAGATCCAAAACAAAACAAAACAAACAAACAAACCCCAACTAAGTTTTGGAAGTGGACGGACGTGTCCACACATGGAAGCGGCGCCCGCCGCCACTGATACGCGCGCAGATGCGTCGCGCAGCTGACGCGTCGCCTCTTCGGCCTGCCGTCGCAGCTTTTGCCGACACCCGTCGTGCCCCGCTTGCGCCCGCGACGACGAGGAATGCCGCTCTCGGTGGCATTCGGAATGATTTGGCTGCTTTTGCTCTTCTGATCAAAGCAAAACAATCACGGGGAAAAGTTCACGCGTTTTGCGTGTGTGCCCGCGAGAAGAGAAACCGATAATGCGAGAACATAAATATCGTTTTATATACACACACACACACAAATACACACGGTAGAAAGACGGTGAGATTCAGACCGGTCGCTTTTGTGAAGACTCGACGTGCGGGAATGCACTTCATTGTTCATGTGCACACTTTTGGCATCCCGGGAATCAGTCAGTAGCTCGCCACGGGTCAAGATGACTCTGCAGATTTGGAACCAGCCGAACGGCCATTTTGTTCGCTTGTCCCCCCCGCACTCAGACTTTGCGTCAGAGTTGCGACACGGACGGCAAAGAGGCCTGCGTGAAGGGTGACGTGCGTGACAAAAGGTGGGAGGGAGCGCCACGCACGTTTCTCCCGCCCGCCACTGCCGTCATCTCCTGATCTCGTATCCTCGCGACGCAAGTGAAAATCTTGCGTCGCGAGGATGAAAGAAAGCGACGATCGACACCTTTCCTCAACGCATTCTGAAAGCGGGCACATTTGGAGCCACGAAGCGCTTTGCTGGGCTGCGGGCGCAACGCCGGAGGTTCCGCCATGGCGATCTCTGCGAAAAACGTTTGATTTAATGGGAATTGCCGTCAGACAAAAATGCTTCCAAAATGCCAATTCGATTGACAATCGGATTCCGCGTCGAAGGTCGAGGCAGGTGGGTGTCCGTGTGAAAAAGGCTGGCTGGCGTTCAAGCCCGTCCCGCCGCGTCGAAAACCACGGCTGACAAGCATTTTGTACATCTCCCCGAAAAAAAGCACATTTGACAAGAAAGTTAGATTCAATTCAATTCAATCGAGTGGCGTACTTTTCTCAATTTTCTGCGCCCGGCTGAAAGGGCTCCCAGTGGCCCCCGCCGTGGTGTCCTTGCCACCGTTCTGGCGTGCGCTTAGCGCGCTAGCTAGCCAGCTACACCTACGCCACCCCTTCCCTGGCTAACCACACTTGCAAGGCAGCCGAGTGGGGCGCTGACGGCCGGTGCCTCACGTGCCAGGGAAGGAAATATCGCGGCCACTCGGAGCCCGGAGCCGCTCGACGACGACGTCACTTTTTCAGGAGGGCTCGCTTGCAGCGGACCTCCAAACTGGGATTTTCATGCTGCGGTGGACCGCGAGCTCTCTGATGCAGCTGTTTTGCGGCAACTGTGTGAAAGAGGTTCGTGTTTCACCGCTAAGTGCATGCCATAAAAAAGGGGAAAAAAAGTACAGGCCGCAGTAAGATAATACGTCCTCACGGAGGCACCACCAAGAATTCTCCGGGTGTGCAAAGTCAAGCGTTGCAAAGAAAGTGAGGATTTCCGAGAAAATCAGCAGGCACTTTTGTTGTTGTTGTTGTTTTTGTTTGCTTGTCGCGCTTGACCCGTGACGCATCCCCGCCGCCCGTTAGGGTCGGGTCAGCGTGGTGTAGACGGGCTGTTCCCAGCCGGAGGCGGGGGGGCTGTGAGCGGGGGCCGCGCTCAGGCCGTTGAGGAGGGGGCTGCCGTAGGGCCGCCTGGGCGAGTGGAAGTACGGGTACTGGTAGAGGCCGGATGGGTAGCCCGGGTAAGGGGCGTAGTAGCCGGAGCTCTGCAGGTCGTTGTAGTCGCACTGCGAGGCGGCGGGGAAAGGGGCCGGCGAGGGGGCCACGCAGGCCTGGCCGTTGTAGGCGCCGTAGTCGGGGCGCGAGGGGGAGTGCTGGCTGTAGTGGCTCGGGCTCAGCTGCTCCGTTTTGATCTGGAGGCGGTGCTGGGACACCTCGGGGACGCCGCCGCCGCCGCGCTCTTGCGGTTCCACGCCGAGCCGCCGTATGCGTAAGAGCCCTGCTCCGAGGACAAGGCGGCGGCGGAAGAGGGAGCGGCGCCGTGGCCGTTCAAAGGGAGGTACTGGTCGAACTCGTGCACGTCGAAGGCCTCCATGTTGCTGATGACGTCCGTGCTCAGCTCCGAGATGTCCACGTTGCTGAAGTCGATGTTGTGCCTGCCGCCGTCGGCCGGGCGGCGCCCCTGCTGCTTGGCGTCCTGCTTGGCGCCGTGCTGCGCCTCGGTTTTCGGGGTGGTGGGGGTGTTGGCGGACCGTGGGGCTGGCCTGCAAAAGCCACAGTCACAATCAAAGAGCGCCGACGGCCACGGCCAACTGGAGAGAGCTCGGCAACGCTTTGGTCTTCCGAGAGACGGCGGCAATACTTTGATTCGGTTTTCTTTTGCCATGACGAAAACCGATTTTCCCTCAATTACTGTTGAGCAACCACTCGCTGTTGTTTCGCCAGGTCAAAAACGACACCATCGCACGGGAGGGACTGAAGAGCTCGCCAACGTCACAGATTTGCATTCGGTGCCAAAGAGAATCGGTCACGACGCAAATCGCAAAACGATGACTCTCGCGAGGCGGAAACCAGACCGTTTGGACCATCTGAAGTCAAACGCTGGCTCTGAACGATCACTCGATGGCGTCGAGGGCCGCAAATTCATTTGAGAGTCGACGAGCTGTCGAACGGCCGATTAATGAGGACACGTCTCGACCCAGTTCGGTGTTAATTGGGGAAACCGCCGTCCGGCGCCGATTTATTCGTGCCCACGTCGGACGGCTCGGCAGTGTCGCACGGCCTGTCCGCCTGCGATGCCGACTCGAGAGTGGAAGTTGGAGCGCTTCCCCCGCGTGAGCCCCAAATCTGCTTCAACCTCAATCTCATTTGATGTTATGTCAAGACACCTCCAAAGAAGATTTTCATCTTGAGCAATCTCCACATGGTGAGACGAGAAAGGCCTCCATTGTTGTGATGGAACGGGTACCGACCTGGATGTTCGGGATGGTGGTGCCCGTCGCCCATCCCGCCGAGTCCAGCCATCCCCGGCTCCGCTTTGTACATGTGATGATGATGAGGGTGAGGATGAAGAGGAGGCTGCTGCTGCTGCTGCTGGGCGAGCTCGGCACCAGAGTCCGAGTCGCTGTGGCCCGGCTTGACGTTCTTCCGCCGCCTGGGCTGGTACTTGTAGTCCGGGTGGTCCTTCTTGTGCTGAACCCTCAGCCGCTCGGCCTCATCCACAAACGGCCTCTTTTCGCTCTCGGACAGCAAACTGTTAGGAAGAGACACCAGTTAGACCGTCCGGAATCGCAAACGTGTCGGAACGTGTTGGCAAATTTGGGGCAAAAGTCGAATTGTGAACGGTGTGCTCGCCTCCGAGTCAGTTGCAGAACTCGACGTCGAGAGCGCGTGAGAGAAAGAGAAGAGAAGGGAAGAAAAAAAAGCGCCCTTTTCTTACCGCCACAGTTTGCCGAGCGTCTTGCTGAGCTCGGCGTTGTGCAGGTGCGGGTACTGGTCGGCCAGCTTGCGACGCGCGGCCTGAGCCCAAACCATGAAGGCGTTCATGGGCCGCTTGACGTGCGGCTTGCTCTTCAGGGAGCCGCCGCCTCGCGCCGGCACGGGCACCAGGGACCAGTCGTAGCCCTTGAGCACCTGCGACACGGCGTCCCGGATGCACGCCGGGAAGCGCTCGTCGTCCTCCGGGTCCAACTTTTTGCTCAAGCCGGCCAGCAGAGACGCGGCGCGGCCGTCGGAGCCGGCGGGCGAGGGCGGCGCGTCCGAGTCGGACTCGTCCTGGGACGCCGAGCTGCCGGTGCCCGTGGGACTGCACGCCCGCTCTCCCGCGCACTTGTCGTGCTCGTCGCTCATCTTCAACATGGCTCCTCGGAACCGGAATTGGCCGAGCGACGAGAGCCGGCGAGGCTGCGGCGCAGGCGCGCGCCTTTTACGCACGGTGCGCTCTGCTCTCCTCCCCTCCCCCCGGAGCCCCCTCCAAATCAGATATTCCAAAAGCACACACACGAACAAAAAGCGGACTCCTTCGTCAGCGTGCGTCGTTCTTCATGGCAGGTTGTCGCGATAGCGTCCGTCCTTGCGGGCTGCGCGCTTGACGTTTGCGCCGCTCGAGCGGGCTCCCGAGCTTTGACGGCGTCGCTCACTCCGCCTTCCGCCTGCCATTGGCCCGAAGCGACCCCGAGCGCGCGCGCGCGCAGCCCCGGAACGGCCGTTTCCGTTCATTGGGCCTTTGGTGGCTGGGCTCCACCCCGGCTTGGGCGTCGCAGCTTTGCGCGCGCCGTCACTGTCGTGCAACCACCCCCCGCCCAAAAAAAAACACCTTTCTGCAGCTTCCAGTCGCGACGGATGTCACCCGCAGTTTCGCCGGCACATTTCCACTGAATCGGGGTTCATTCCGCGTACGTGGGGCAGTCGTTTCTTCTGTTCACAAACGTGGAAATGCAAACCTATCGAATGTCTCTCACGTACTCATTTAAAAGAAGACCCCGAGATCACAAACATACATCCTGTATATCCATATACGAGGCTGTTTGTATGTGTGCATGTTGGTGCACCAGGGCAGGGGCAGGAGGGGGCCTGTTCCCCTCAAATAAACTACCTCCCCCCCAAAGAAAAATCCTATTTCACATATTTGGAGTCTATCCCGCCTCTTTCCTACACTCAGCAGCAAGACAGGAGGAAGCCGACTATTTTTTCCAGTTGATTGCGGGATGTTTTGACACGCCTCATGCTCGCACGCAGCAGACCTGAGTGACTGTTAAGTTGTTCTTTCCCGGCTAATATCCTTCGTTGGGGGGGAAGGCTCCCCCTTTTTGGGCGCGGCGCCCGCGCTTCTGGCAGGTAGCGAGGCGAAGGACGCCGCTGGTTTGAATCACTGCGAGTGACGGTCGCCATGGTGCCGGGCCCTCCCGTTGACCTTTGACTCCCGCCCGCACCCGCCCACCGCATCTCCTCTTCAAACGCCATCATCGGCGCTTTTAAGGAGCAATTGGCAGTTTTATTTCAAGCTACGAGGTGGAAAGGCCTCGCGAACGGGCCGAGGGGAAACAATTAGTCCAAAGTGTCCGAGGGTGCGTTTCTGGCCTTGAGCCACGTCAAAAGCATAAAAGAGCTCAAGTGCTTCCAGATTCTTGTCTGCCATTTCTCAAGTCTTTCTTCCTGGCGCGGGTGCCGTGTGCTCCTTTGAATGAGGAGGGATGAACGCCGAGGATTTGGAAGCTGCCTTAGTAGCCGCTCGCTTGCTCGCTCGCCGGCTTTTCCTGCAGGAATTTGCCATCTGCGAAACGTCAGGTGTCTCCGAGGTGTCCTTTTTGGGGGGGGTTTCCCTCCCTCTGCCGAGCAGGAAAGCGCGAGGGTGAAAGGCCCCCCCTCCCATCCCCGCCGTGTGTTGCTTTGCTCGTTGTGCCGCCGTCCAGGAAACTGCAAAGTGGGGAAAACGAGTGGATTGCAAGGCCGCTCAGCGTCACGCCACGCGTGCTGTTGCAAATATTCTTGCCACCTCAATCTGATCTCGCCGCGGTCGCTTTCTTCTCTCTTTATTAATTTCGCCATCGGTCCCCAGACAGTTTGGTGGGTATTTGGTGTCCTTCTTCTTGCTTTTGCCCAGTTAGCTGCTTAGCGCTACGCTTTTCAGCGGTTGACTGGGAGGTGTCCAAAGCTTTGGGTTGGAGGGCCGCCTACGGAAAAACGGAGGCTTGATTTGAAATGTGTCAAATTTTGGCAACACGCTCAAGAAAGCAATTCGAGATTTGGCGACTTGGCCGCTGTCGACCACTTTTTTTTTTGTCACGTTGAAGTTTGCGTTTGCCTTGGAGCTTGTCACTTGGGGGTTTGTATTTTTCCCTTTGGGTGCTCGGTCCCGCGGTCCGTCTCTTACTTAGCTGGCTGGCGTTCCCATATTATTAGAGCCTGCTCGGCCCAGCTCGGCTTCCATCCGCAAAAGGTGACCCTCCCCAAGGTGTACCAAGATATCCCAAAGGAGCGTGGGCGCCTGTTTTCCATTCTCGCCCCCACTTGCAAACTTGTCTCGCCGCCCTCTCATCCACACAGCATATGCTCGGAAGAAAACTTGCGCTATGCTGTTGCTGTTGTTTTTTTCCTTCTCGTATCGGCATCACGGCCGCCTTTGTTTGTGCGGCACGTCGCGACGTGTGGCGTCAAGTCGAGCCCAGAAAACGCCAAGGCGTCGGCGGGGTTTGCTCATTTTCTCACAAGTTGAGTGGACTCGCAATTCTTTGATTGACACGTCATGTCACGATGCGCTGGACCCCATAAGGCAGGAAGGGGGAGGGGCAGGGTGGACTTGAAGAAGATAAAACACAGAAAACTAAATCCAAAACTAAGTCTGAAGAACAAAACGAATCCAAAGTAGCAAACCAAAACCAGGACTGAAGCTCGAAACCAGGGGGGTCCAAAGTCGGCGGTCAAGGGGCGCCGCCGTCCTGCCTGTTTTGCGGCTCTGCCAAGGAGCAACGCACCTGATTCGAATCATCAGGATGGTGCGAATGCTGCTTCAAATGCTGCTTCGGAGCTGGCTGAGGAGCTGCTCATCGGAATCAGGTATGTTGCAGCCGAGAGAGAGAGAGAGAGAGAGAGAGCTGCACAACAGGCAGGACGGTGGCCCCCCAGGCCCGCAGCTAAACATGCCTGCTCTCAACTAATAGTTCCCAAAAGGTGATCGAGAATATCACAGACAAACATGACAGCTACAACAAACAAACCAAGAATGAGCCGACAGCGAGCGGTCGTCCTTTTCAAGCGATCATTGCATAAAGAGCAACAGGTGCGCAGCTGCAGGCAGAGCCCTACAGCGCCACCTGGTGGTCACAAACCAAAACAGGACACCTCAAGCATTTTTCACGACAAGCGTAGCAAATAATTTGGTCACTGGATTTGAGACGGGAGGTCGGTTTGACGCCGTTGCACTCAGACCGCCCGCCTGCCCGCAGTTCTGCATTTCCGCACGCTGAACCTTGGCAAAGGAGAGCCGCTTGCGGCATCAGATTTCGATTGGCCAAACATCGAACGATATTCACGCTTGTGTTTATCTTCAGTCGATTTGTTTTAAATGACAAACTGTCAAACTGAGCGTGAAAATAAGGAAGTGCAGCCTTTGGTCGAGTTGCCGATGCCAATCTCACTTCGCCATTCTTCAATGGATGACCCGGGGGGGCCGCCTCGCCCTCGCAGGAGACGGCACCAACGGGTTTTTCAGGTTACTCTTGTGCCGGCTCCCGGAAGCCACGACGCTCGCGGCTTACGCGGCGGCGCGGGAGTTCGCGTGGCATGGGGCGGCGGGCCCACCGGGACTGCGTGCAGTTACTTGAGTAGCGTGAAGGGCTTCGAGGGTTTCAGTCAACGCGGCAAAAGCCGACCTCTTCGTTCCGGGGTGCGGGGTGGTTGACAAGGAAGACGCCTGCTGGAAAAAGAAATGCGAAGCACTCCGCCAACATAAACCGAGACCAAAAGGGTGAAGCGCTTCCCATTTGAGGCGAACGTGCGCATTCATGAGCTGCGCGTTTTTCTCAGCCTTTTTCCACCCCGCGCGCACCCCCCCGCCCCCCCCCCTCCTCCTCGGGCGCCGCCGTCTGCGCATCTCCCAGCCGCAGTCGCATGCGTGCGCCTCGGGAAGATGACAAAGAGGCGTTTTGTGAGGCGAGATGCAGCTGCTGAAATCTGACGAGATCCAGCTGAAGAGGGAAGGGAGCAGGTGGGTCAACAAGCCCGCTCGGCCCGTTCCCAGAATATCAGGCTGCAGCGCTCGGGCCCTCCGGCAGCACCCCGCACAAGGGCACCCGCCCTGCCCCGCAAATCAAAAGTATTTGACGGACCGTCACTGGCATGACGTCACGGGAAAACGTTGCACGCAAGGCGGTTTGCCGTTTTGCCTTTTCTTCCTTTTTTGCCCCCTGACTGTGCCGACCGCGAACTGGGCTGAGCTCGTCAAGCCAAGATACATGCAGACGGCATTGCGCGAAGTGCGATTAAAAAAGACAAATCCTTTCCCCCTTGCAGTCACACCTCAACGTAGGTGTCGCGGTTGGGCCGCGCTCGTCTTTGGTGTGCGACAGACGCGATCGGGCACACATGCAAACCAGCCAGGCCAAGTGTCGGCAAACGGGGAAGTCAAGCGCCTCGCTGCTAACGGTCGTATCAGCGGCCGCCATTTCCCTGTTTGTCTGCCAACACCGATAGACGTCCCGCACTTTGCATCCCAAAAGCCGTCGGGGCCGCGCGCGGGGGCCCGGATGCTGTTTGTCTATGCAAACGCGGCCGCTCTCGCTCTTCGCCGTGCAGATGTTTGGCAAGGAAAATTAGATGCAAAAAGCCGCGCTTTGCATTTTACAGCCGAGTTGCGGGTTTCTTGTTGGGGTTTCTTTTTTTGGTTTGAAAGTTTTGCTTAGGCCCTGCCTGACTTTTTCTTTTTTACTTTTGCACGCCGGGACAAATGTTTGCATGGCGTTTGCTCGCTATCTGCTCACGGACGCTTCAGGGGGGTGGGGGGGTGGGGGGGGTTGAAGACTCCCCTTTTGCTTCAGTACTGTGAAAAGCCAAAGTTTCTGACCGAAGGTCATTGCGGGCAACGGAGCCCGCCTGAAAAGGCCCGGACTGCTTCCTTGAGAACTCCAAAGAGAGCCGCGTGTGGCCGGAGAATTCCTTGGATTATTCCCACGCCTTGCTGGCCACCGCTCCTTGGGTCTTTCCCCGACACACCTTTCTCTCGCTCCCCTTTGGACTTGAAACTGTTTTGCAGTTCTGAAGTCATCTCTCTGCCGATTGACGAGCGGATTTATCGCGTCCTGGCTCATTTGGGACTCCTTGGCTTTTAAACACCGTCATGAATATTTCGGCTAAAGGTCAACGGCGAGACTTGTTTTGAGGCCCAAAACAAAGCAATGTTTTTGAAGCTCCTTTTTGCTCTGTGTCGAGTTAGCGACCATGAGGGCTACCATCACCCCCCCCACAAAAGAAAATTCCCAAAGCTGATGTCATGGTCTTTTCCTTTCGACGGCAATCGTGATGACTCACAATGGGAATCATCTGTGTTGGTGGAAAACGGTCGGACGAGATCAAAACAAGCATGCGGCAAAAAAAATCAAATATTGGCCAGCAAAGGAAAAATCCCAATCGATCAAATGGTTCAATGAAGTCTACGGAGGCACGTTGAGGCAGCGCGTGAGGCTTTCCTGTCGACTTTGAAGGACTTGACTGGAACGTGCAGCATCCGCCGCCGCAGCCATTCAGGATGCATGTATTTCTCTCCTCGCTCCCATTTGAAATCCCTCCTCATTGGCCTGCGCTCACCTCGCCTTAGCTCGTGCTAAGACAGTTTTGTCCCTCGGGAGGGACGTCAGGAAGGAGGCCCCTTCGCATCAAAGGTGCCAGAAAGGTGCCAGAAAGGTGATGCCCCTGCATCTTCGACCAGTGGCCAATCCTTCCCCAAAGTCTTGCGGCTACGACGGGACACCGCGCGCTTCTGAAACAGTGAAAAGGAAAATGGCGACTCAGCCTTTCAGCCAACTCTCCCACCTGCCCGCTTTCCTTCCTCCTACCGTCCTTCTTTGGAGTCATTCGTTGGGAACAGCGTCTCCGCCGAGATTCTTGGCTTCCCCGCTTGTTGTTGACCAAGGGCGAGGTTGTTCTCTGGACTCCTTTTGCCGGACCACACAGCGTGCGTGCAATTGGGGCTGCGCGGACGCACCTCGAGTTTCACGCGGGCTGCTGAAAAGGAAGCGTGGAGCGGTCCTGGCGGGGCTCTCCAAAGCTTATTCGCGTGAGGCTAGCGTGGCGCCAAGTCGCCAGAAAGCTTTCGCTTCACGCTGGAATAGCTTGCAGGCTAGTCGGGAGCACCGTGCGTAGGAGTCCAAAGTGTGACTTTTCTGATTTTGACAAGCGATTGAAAACGGGCGTCACCGAGCCAATGAAAGCAAAGCTTTTCATGCGTGATTGACGGTCAAAATGATGGCGGAAGGATAACGTCAAGCCACCCGGCCGGCGTTGGAGCCACCTTCTAGCCCGCCCGCGCCGCCCGCCATGGCCTTTGCGGGCCAGCTTGTCAGCCCAACGTTTTAGGAGCCACCGGTTGCTTCCCGAGGGAGCCGCCTCGCCTCCTCGGGCTTTGCTCCCGTCGCTTCCCGGCCCGCTCTGGTTGCATTTTCTGCTCTCTGGGGCGTGTGCGATGATGCCACTGGGAGCGCCGAACAGAACAGATGCTTTCCGAAAGGCCGCGTTCCCCAAACAGGATGTAAGCGTCGATGCGTAGGCCCGCCGCTCCGTGGGCCGCATGAGTCCCTTCCGCGCCTGCGGGGCGGGGTCCGGATGGAAGACCGCGTCCTCATCGTGGCCTTCATCTGGACGAGCTCAGACGCCCAAAGCAAGAGAGTGACACAAAATTCAACGTCGGGCGTCAGCCGATCGCTTCCCTTCATCGGAAACCAATCTGGCTGGTTCAATTGGTACCAAGCGGGACGTACTTTGCAAACATTGCTCACTCGCGCACAAGCGCTCTTTGGGCACGATGGTGCGGAATCCTGCCATGAATTTTCTCTCTCAGGAAAGAAAAGAACATGTGGAGATACATGCTCGTCATCGGCCGACAATGACGTGCATCACGTCAATAGATGACACCGACACTGGACTTGATATTGGGGAGGAGACGCCCCCCCCCACCCCCACCCCCTTCCAATAAAACAAAACCAAACCAACAACAACAAATGTGTCCTATGCCAGGCTGCTTGGGGGCGTCCATTTTCGCATTAGCCGAACGGGGCATTCCAGGAGCCGTTGATTTGATTAGCCGTAATGTCATCAATGCAAGAATGTCCTCCGATAAATGGAAAAGTAGCCGATGAATTGGTTATTGCCGTCAGCAAATTCCCACGGCAGGGTCGCCCTCCCAGCGGCCACGTCGCCTCCACGCTCCGCAATATGCCGCATGATTCTCCTAATTTTCCTCAATTGCATTAGCCGAGGGCCCGGCGGACAGAAAGGGGCTTCTTTCCGAGATGCGGCCTGGTGCGCAGCTCGCTCCCCGCGGCTCGGAGAGCGAAGACGTGAAGGAGGGGGCGACGTGACAACATGACCCCCAAGACCTCTTTCCTCCTCTTTCATTCCCCGCAGTCCGGATTCCAGTTTTCTCGTTCCGTATCTTCCCCCCACTCCCTTCGCTTCAAGTTCAGGTCAGCTGAGAACTGGGCCTGGTTTCCCGCAGTGGGCTCACTCCGACGCTTCAAAAAGCGCTTTGCTGTCCATTTTCATCTTTCTGGCCAACAACGCTGAGGTTCACACTCACGTTCAACACGTCCCCGGGTGGCTTTTACTTTACTCAGTGCATGAGGCTCGATTGCGTGCACGACCCAGACTGACTGAGAGACGCTTCCTCGGTCCGCTGCGGCGATAGCGGATGTGGTTCACGCTCTTTTTTGGGGGGATGTTGAGTTTGGGAGCGGCGACACCTCGTCTCGTCGTCGCAAAGCACGAGCCGGACGACGACTCGCAAATCGAAACACCGACTAACAAAGCGGCGGTGCGGAAGGGATCCGCGCGGCTGGCGCGACGCCAGTCCTCACTCAAAAGCGCCGCACCGAACGAGGGGGTGCCGGGTCCGGCGAGGGGCCACGCAGCTCGGATTCTGAAAGGCGCCATTGTCCCGCCTGGCGCGGATAATGAATCCGTCAAAAGCGCAGAGGTGAAGAGCGGAGGAGAGGACGGGCCGGGGACCCTCTGGCATCTGCCGGCCTTTTCCAAAGCGCTGCCCTCGCCGCGCCGTGTTTGCGCGGCCAAAGAATTTGGCGAAGCGAGAGGACCTCCGATCGGATCCGCTGCGCAACCATCGGGCCTCGCGCGGATCTCGGCTTGCTCGTTGTCAGCTTTCGGCTCAGGGGCTTTTTCCCTCGTGCGCCTCGGTGGTGGTCGCGTCGCCACATGGCGGATGAGCAAATGGACCCTTGATGACTGCAAGAAGTAATGTCGAAGGCTGAACTTGAACATTGTTGATTTGAATTTGGGTTGTGGCGTGAATCACCACTGGAAAGGTGGGGAAAGAAACAAGCCAAAACAAGATGGACGCCTTTGATTCCGTCTTGCCGTATGAGCGACATCCCAAAAACAAGAATGAAACCAAAAGTCATTGAAAAAGCAAAACTTCTGCCATTGTGTTTGACTTTTCCGTCCTCTTGTGGAGGTGGCCTTGCCCCACCGTGTTCCAATTGGTCCAAAAAGACAATTTTGTCAGCGCGCCATAACGTATTTCTTCATCCTAGCGGGACATTTGGAAAAAAGCGCTCTGAACTAACCCTGGACCGTTACCCCCCGTGGCCTCCGTGACCCCGGAAGCTGTGGTGGCCACAACTCAACTTGTTTGTCGCTTCTCGCTGGCTTCGGATGCGTTCTTATTTGATCATAAAAAAATATGAGGGCAACAGGTCGGTGGTTCCGCCCTTGCCGCTTTTGGGCCGAGCGCACGCGTGGGCCAGACGGACAGCTGCTGCCTTCACACGCGCCACTTCCAGTCCAGGTGTGGATGCATGCGTGTGTGTGTGTGTGCAAGCGCAATGCACAATGGGCAGCCTGTGTGCCCCATCTGCACGGACAAGCCTTACTGTGCCGTCAGCCTTCTCCTCGGGACAGGTGCCCGGCACATCTGGCCTTGGCGCACATCTGCGGAGCCAGCAAGAGGCTAAATGAAGGCCCTATGGAGGAGCCAAAAGAGCCCGACAAGCTGCCCCCCCCCGCAAACGTTGCATTCATTTTCGACCAGACCCCCAGTCATCAATTGCATCTGGGTCGGAGCGGGGAACAGTCGTCGGCCTGTTATTGCAGCCGCAACGGCCCGCCTGGCGCGCATCGCCGCCCGCCACAGCGGCTCTGTGAGAGCAAAGCGCCGCGACAACAACAAAAAAAAAGTCTCTCATTGAGGAAAGACATTTTGAAGCTTGGGGAACATTTGGCACTCGTGTCCCACGGCGGCGAGAGAAAATGGATTCGAAACTCTGAAGTGCGAGCCTTCCAAGGTCTTTGCATGTCGGCAAGGAGGTGCGAAGATTCCGCTCTGAAGCGGAAGTGACAGAGGAGCGTTTGCGGGACGTACGTCCAAATTGCCTGAAAGCCATTTAGTTTATCTTGAAGAGTGGAACCCCAAAAAGCAGGTAGGCAGGGAGGAGCAGGGGGGTTGACCAAAAGGCATTTCACCAAAAAATACACACAGGAGTACAAGTCGAAGTACTCCAAAAATGCCTGCAAATCACCAGGAGGCAAAGTATCAAACAAAACGAGAACAGGAACCAAAATATGACAGGAGCACACGTATGCTCACATACTCGCAGCTCACATTGACCCAACAAAGACCGACAGAAACTCAGGCAAGCAAATCCAAGCAAAGTGACGAGACAACAACGAGCAACACCTGGACAAGACGCAAAGGCTTGAGGGAGCTCATTGGTGACACACAAGGGATGCCGAGAACGACAACGGGTGGCCAAAAAGGGGCACATGAGGAATCCAAAGCAAACGGAACCAGATCGAAACAGAACAGCTTCGGTGACGTGCCGTCATAGTTTCTGGTGTGCTGATGCTTTAAAACTAAACAGCCAAGTGGAAGCTTTTTTTTTTTTTTGGAATGCCTGACGTCATCGGCCGCGATCGTTTGGCGTGCGAGCAAAGTGACAACGCGCAAAGCGGTTGCTGGCTTCCTCCTTCGTCCGCCGGCAGATTTGCATGAGCTGGCCGAGGAGGAACAAGCGTCGCGGGGGCCAAGCGACACGCGTGACACGCTCCGCGGTGTGATCGTCTCGCAGCTTTTGTCACGTCCAGAAATACGTCCGATGGAATACCCGAGCAAACCCCGCAAAGAGGCCTCAGGGCACTTTGTCACCCCATCCGGCCGACTCCTCATCGTCATGGCATTTCCTTTGGGGATTTTTGCAGGGAATCGCCGAGAATCGTCGCCGTCAACGATTGCACGCGGGCCCGAGTGCGCGCATGACAAAGCCTTGCGGTGCAGCCCATGTCGCTCGACGCCGGCTGTTGATATTTGGCGCATATGCACGTGGGCTGACTTTTCTTGACATGTTGTGCACTCTCCGGTACACCCCCTCTCCGGGTGGGTGGGCTGCAGTTTATGGGCTCCAGGAGCGGGTCATCTCCGGACTGCGGGGGCTCTCCTCTGGCCCGAGCCTGGAGGAGCAACGTGGAATGTGACTGGGAGATGGGCGGCTGAGCGCGCGCACGTGCGCGTGTTTGGACTTCCTGTGTGCAATGGAGCGCAGGATGGGGTGGGAGGGGGGCGGGGGACAAGATGGGGGTGAGATGACCCTTGACCCTCAGCACATGTCCCGGTCTCCTTGCGGCTCAGCTACTCTTCCGCCCCAGTGGCCTCTCTTCATCATCTTCATCATGCTCTTCCTCCTCCTCCTCTGTCATTTCAAAGTGGTCCCCTTGCGACCAGCTCAAGTAGCGCCGCTTCGGTGCAGGAAATCGGCCTACTATGACTTCATCATCATCATCATCACCATAATGGTGGCCGACGTGTCAGCACGTCCGCCTCACAGTGCGGAGGTGCGCGGTTCGTCGCCAATACAAACATCAGCGAAAACTAGCTTCCGTTTCGTTGATGAACTGAGAGTTATTTTCTTCCAAAATAATACAATGTCTTTTAGGCGTTATTGTTACTTGTTGAAATTATTCATTTTTGAAATGTTTTGATTGTTATTGTTTTGTTTGATACTTTGCTTCCTCGTCTTTTTGGAGTACTTTGACTTTGTGTTTTTTCCATTGTACTCCTGTGTGTATTTTTGTGTGAAATGCCTTTTGGTCAATCCCCCCCTGCCCCTCCCTGCCTGCCTGCTTTTTGGGGTCCTCGCTGCACGACCACCACGCAAACATGACACAATTGCTCCGTCTTGAGAAGGCATGCCCGCTCTTTGTCGTCTTCTTCTTAAGCGATGTTCGCCACGGTTAATAAGCGGGCAAGAGCCATCGTGTCAAAGCAACCGGATCGCATTTCCTTCAGGAATAGCCCAAAATAGGCATGAGGAGCGGGTGAGGTTGGCGCAAGCTGAGGCTTGGCACAATGCCAAACACGCTTTGTAGTCAACGTGTGTGTGTGTGTGTGTGTGTGTGTGTGTGTGAGGCAATGACGGATGTATTATAGACAGATGTACGCCGTGTTGAAGCATGTGCAGCTGTGCAGGCGTGCACATGTGGCCATTGGCAGCTGTACTCTACGTGTGTGATAGTATCGCACTGCAATGTCAGTTGTCTCATTATTTTTGCATTATATTTGTGGCAAATAAATAAATTATATATATATTAGTGGCAAACCAGCAGCAGCAGCTTGGCCATCGGTCACCGTGCTGGGGGGGGCTCATCGCTTCAAATCAATTTAATAACACAAAACGCAGACGCTAGCATTTAATGAGAGCAATTTGGGGGGGTCCCAATGAGGACATACTGCCATCTTTATTGACAGGCATGCTCCGCTAATCGCAGGCTGCGCGATTCTGTAATTGAAGCGTATTTAACCCTGTTAGCCGAATGGCAGCACGTGGCTGTAACTCAATCATCGCATGAGCTGATAAGGAGGAAAAAGCCGCAAAGCGCGATGATTTGGATTCACGCTGCACGCCAAGCAAGGAAGGAGCGCACAATACCACCGGACCAAAGGAAATTGATACACCGATCGAATGAAAAGCAGACGACGAAAAAAAAAAGAGCTTTTTGGGGGTTTGTTTGAAAGCAGACTCATTCATGCACTTGATGGCTTTGAACTTTTGACCCAGGCTGCATCACGGACCAATTTCCAATGTCCTTTTATGGAACAAGACAAACATCTGCGAACCTCCCCTGAGTGGACGTCGATGACAACTTCTCTTTCCTCTCGGCTGCGGTCTTAGCGCCCCCCCCCCGGGCCCCAAAACAACCCCCCTGCCCCCTCCTGTGTGTGTGAAGGAGGTGGGCTGGCACTCTGAGGTTTGTATTCTTCCCCGGGGTCGGGGTATATTCCGGGATGGTCCTGGCCATGTGCCAAGCTGAGTGGACTTTCAGAACGAGTTCGGTTTACGAGCGGCGTCAGCGCTTGACTGGATTCCGGACGCGTGTCTCGGCAGCAGGGTCCATGCTGGATTGGGATCCGTTCTGGAATCCGCTCCGGGACCTTCCTTTTTTTTTCTCTCTTTTGCTTCTCCCGGCTTTACTCCAAAGTGGATGACATTCATGTACACCCTTGAAAAAGGAGCCCTCGCCCACCGCAATTGCGATGGACCGACCGCGTCAGGCCACGTCGCAGGACAGCGTTGTCATTTCTCACGCTCGTGCCCGCTGATTATTTCCCCGTCGGCTTCGCCTCCTTCTAGTCGTTTGCCACGATCCCAACCGGCTGCCGTTGAGGTCAACAAAGTCACCCAAAGCAAGGGGGGGTGTGGAGGATCCCAGACAGGTGTCTCCTCTTCCAAGCCGCATGTACTTATCTCATGATCCTCGGTGACCCTGACAGGAAGTAGTCGAGTGACCTGGCTCCCCCTTCCCGGTGGCCCTTCCTGTCCTCATGATACCTTCCAGGAAGGGAAGATGCTCCCCCCTCACCGGTCCCCCCTCTTTCTCTCTCTCTTTCTCTCTCAAAGTCCAAACCTGAAAAAAAAATGCCATTATTGATTCCAGGCTCGGCTTTTTTTCTCTTCCGTTGTTTCAGGAGCACCCGAACGCCTTTCATTTCTTTGACCGTTGATATGTTTACATCCAGCGCAGTACGTCGTTGAAATGTGGCTCCGATTTGGTTTTGCTGGAGGAGACCCAACGTCGGGCTTCTGGGTTGAGTCTGCATGAAAGGGGATGACGAGCATTCGGGGCGGCTTTTGTTGTGCGCTTGGCTGCGCTTTATGGAAAGGAATGCGAACGAAGAAGAAGGTGAGCAAGTCACAAGCGCGCCGAGATCCTGTGCAGGCACGGCAGCGGTGTCCTTTTCGCAGGAACATTTCCGCCATTTGAACAACACGATATTTGACGTCATTTTCTTCTCTTTGAACATTTTCTGAACCCGTTCCCAAAAACTCCACACTTTTCAGGAACTAACTGCAACCGTGTCGATGCGATTGCTTCGTAGTATAGTCGCATTTACGACGACTTGGTTTCAGTTAGTTTCTTGATTGCAACGACTTCGCTCGGGTTACAGGACATATAATCTGCATTTGGGGCAGAATTGATGGTGTGCAGCCCCGACCCCTTCCCTCCCTCCCGCCCACCGCTTTCCTGGAAACGTTTGAGATCCGCCTCTGAAGGTGTGGCCTCCGTCGTCCTCAAAGGTGCTCCGAGGGAGCGCCAAATTGCACGCGCGGCGTCATAAAATACCTTCCACGTCCGCAAGTTGCGTCTGCGGAGGCTCCCGCCGCCCCTGCGGCCACACATGGCATCTGTCTGCCGAATAATCCCAAATTTATCATCAAAGTGTTGCGTAATTGAGTTAATAAGTGCATTTGTGCCGCAACCCGATCCCCCCAGTCATCTTCTCCTGCGCTCCCAGCCGGGAGGCGAGGAGCGAAAGGGCCCCCGTGAAAGAAGCCCGACAACAACTGCGGCTTCATCGCGCGGCGGCTCTGGCGAGCCTCACGCTGGGACGCGGTCGAGGAACGGACAAGGAGCGGCCCGGGCACGAGTGACCCGGTTAATCCAAGCGATGGCCGCCGTGACCTCCCTGACTCGAGCGGTGGACAGAAGTGCGCCAGGGCAAGTGTCAGTAACGTGCGCGCGTAGCGTGGCTGGTGGCAGGAACGGTCGTCTTGCTCTCACGTCACTCCCTTTGCGACATTTGGCTCCCACTTCTTCGAAAAGTAGCACAGCAATTCGCATGTTGACAGATAAGTTTGCGGAGAGCCGACAGGAAGCCAGCCGTTTGGGTTTGTGAGCAGCCATTTTGGCTCCATCCCAAATACGCTGGCCTCGTACGCTTCCCTGATTGGGGGGTTGGGGGGGGGGTCAGCATTTGCCCTCAAAAGGCATTTAGCACCAAATGAACGAGCAGTCACAGCCAATCAACGGCAGGGGTCCTGGAAACAATTGCATCCTCTTGACCCCATCGAACAAAGCTCCGTATTGTTTCGCAACGACGTCAGACCCAAAAGAGAGCATCACCAAACAAACCCCCCATGTACAGAATCCGAGTGAGCGAGATGCACACACGCAGACGTGCGCTCTGTGAAAATAAAGAGACACTTGCTCCTGTTGGCACCTCCTCCCATCACACACGCCGCCTCCACTCCTTCATCCCAGCTGTCACAACTGCAACAACTCCACAAATACGCACACACACACACACACACACACACACACACAGAGCACTTTTCCCGCTCGCATCGGTCGACTGCAGTTGCTGCCCACTCCTAAATGCGCATTTGTGTGTGCGTGTTTGTTTGCGTGCTAGTGTATATCCTCCTTGCAGTGCAATGGCACCTCCTTTCCTGTGAATTGTGACTTGCATCCCCTAAAAAGGGGGATGACAATCAACCGTGGGAGTGAAGAAGTGAAAAGGAGGCGAGGGAGTGAGTGAGCCAGTCAGTGAGTGATGGCGTGTTTGTGAGACTGTTAATGTGTGTGTGTGTGTGTGTGTGTGTGTGTGTTGGTTAGTGAATGTGTGATTGTGAGAGTGCGTCTGCGTGAAGGTTGGCAACATGGCCTTCAAACACGTGCGAGGTCATAAATCTCATCGCCACGGCAACACAATGCCCATGCAGGAAGCATCGCAGATTGGGAAGATTCTTCGCGGGTGCACTGCAAATTGCACGAAACACCTCAATTTGTCCGTTTCATTCGGATGACAAATGATTCACGCGGTTATGTTTGAGGATTGATTCACTTCCAAAACACATTTTACTCACCTGAGATTATTTGCTTTTTCTTGCCGTGTATATTCCATGTTGGGTGTGCTGTTTCATATTGTTTCGATGGAAAGATCACAAGTTGGAAAATTAGTCAGTGAATGATTTTTCATCCAAGGGTTTTTTTTGGGGGGGGGGGGTGCCCATCAAGCGCAGTTCCACTCCATTGCCCTCGAAATGTTTGAAATGCTGGGAGGTGAGTATGGTGGGGGTGTGGGGAAGAAAACGAACCACCTAAAAGAAAAATATGATGAACTAGCAAAAATAATAATAATTGGGGTGGGGGGGGGCTCTTTTTCTTTCCTGCGTGGCCTTTCATTTGAAGAAACCAAGAAAACACGAACTCATGTTCTTCATCTGAAATGAGCTGGAAGCGTCGAGCAGGCTCTCAAGCTGGGTCCTGCAGGGACGCTGTCCCACATGTTTCCCGAGTTGCAACACACGCGATTCGAATGATCAGATCATCAGCTGCAACACAGCTGATTGAAATGATCACATCATCAACAAGCTCTGCGGAAGCCTGCCATTGAACCTGTTCATTTGAATCAGGTGCGTTGCAACGGGGAGAAAACCTGCGGGACGGCGGCCCTCCGGGACCGTAGTTTGAGAGCCAAGATGAGCGCGGGGAGACCCCCCCCCCCCCTCGGTCGGTCGGCGTCCTTCCCGCCTTCCCCTCCTAACCGTCCAGCTGTTGCCGCGGTGACAGCTGCCCGGGCGAGCAGAACCAATCTCAGCTGTCGGTCGGAACGCGCCGCGGAGGTTCACGCATGATTTGGACAGAGCGGTCAGTCGAGCGCTCTTCAAGCCAAACTCTCCCAACTCCTCCTCGGGCTTCATTGAACCGGTCCGAGGAACTTGGCACCAAAGTCAGCCGAATGGATACTGTCACTCACTCCCAACGCTATTCACAGTCACGATAGTTAGTGAACGAGATCATATAAAGATACTCTCTTTTCTTCCACGCGGTGAACCAATAATACAGTAATTTTAAAAAGTACAGTAAACTGAAAAAAGGGGGGAAAGTTGTCGGCTGGCAACGGTTGTCAAGGTGGTCCCGTGTCGCCCTCTAGTGGAGCTTCGTTGCAATCACACATCGACTTCCAAAGACGTCCGCGATGTGAGGACATGCATGGCGAGAAACTGCGCGCTCCCTCTCCGGGGATGTTGCCGCTCGTGCCGAAGGTGCGTTCACTTGCATCGGCGCGTGTGCGTCACGAGCAAGTTTTGGAGCGCCGGCTGGATCGTTCGGAGGCGAGCCCCGGCAGCCACCAAGTCTTCCTTTTGGCCCTTCCGTCAACTCGGGCATCCCTTTCAATTTTGAAGTTTTCGCTTGCATTGGCTTTGGAGGCCAGCGGGCCGTGCCTCGCGAGAAGGCGGCCGGGGAGGAGGGGAGGCAAGGCTCGGCCCGGGTCGTCCTCGCCACACGTGTCCGTTTACAGCTGGAGCTTACAAAGGATTTGTTTGGTCTGGTTTCTTTGCAAAATCCGACCGCCATCTTGAATTCTGGGATGGCTGTGAAAGCATTTTCACCTGCTTTGGCACGACTTCACTGGAAACGCGAGTAGAGCAACATCACTTCCACTCTGTGGCCGGCCGGACGACTTTTTCATTTTATTTGGATCGAGTGACGGCAGCAGATACCGATACTTACTTTCAAGCGAGCTCGCTTGAATGGTCCCGCGCGGCAGGTTGGGAACGACCGAGTCTCATAGAAACATCAAAGATCAAACCCCTAGCTGGGGAGCGAGTAGTCTGAACAGAATATGCCCATCGAGGGAAGCGGGGGTGACTTGCTGCATAATGTAAACGACAAGCTTTGGCAGTGCACTTTCCAAAAATGATGTGGAGACGCTGCCTTTCACAACAAATTGGCCTTGGCAGAGTGACACAAAGAGAAGAAGTCATTTCCCACCCCGGATCGTAACTTGCCAGTCTGAGAACATTGCAAACATTTCCTTTGTCTCTCTCTAGTGGACAAATGAAGACATTACATGCAAATACAAAAATGCACCGTCGGACTGATGACAAAGGTTTGGGCGTTTGGGGTTTTTTCAATCCTGACATGAAATCACCTCGCGCTTGGTGTGCTGCACCGGACTTGCCGGATGTTCTCTCCTCTGGCAGTAAAGTATGGCAGGGGGAAAAAAAAATCGCTCCTTGGACGCGTCCTCCAGGAAGGTGGTCTCCTTGTCCTGCTGGACGGCTTCTTCAAAGAGTCAAGGTTTGTGTTTGAAACAGGCCTCCACTGCGAAAGAGAAAGGGCAGAGGGGGGCGGGTGTCACGCAAAGGCGACTGAATGTTGGCGCCGGTTCGTCTTCCTACTCGTGGCACTCGGAAATCACCCCACCGTCCTCCTTCCCACTGGCTGCGACATCTGGCGTCATGGCAACAAGGCTCCAGTCGTTTGTCAACTCGGGCGCGCGGCAACATCAAACTCGACGGTCATTTTAGGCTTCTTCAAAAACAAACTACGGCGAGATATTTTCTCCACTGACCATCGAATGCACACTTTCGAAATGAGGGCGCACTTTTTGGGGTGGTCAGCGCGCTGAGTCAGCAAAACGCGAATAAGCAGCGACGGCGAAAGAAGTTAGGCAGCGAATGAGCGAAGTCAGCCGCACAAGTTGCGAGTTTGGCTCAGAATCTTGAGAACAGTGAGCTGCCGAGGCCACGTGCAATTTGGCAAGTGTCGGATGCTGATCTGAGGAGAGCCGCTGAGCGATTTCGAAGCGCTCGGCCCGTCACTTGTCGGAAGTGGGGGAACCTTCTCTGACGCGAAAGCGCGACGAACGATTGCGCAAGTTGACCTCTTCGGACAGAGGGCCGCCCGGCCGGAGAGCGCACGACGTACCCGCGTACTCGGGCGGCAGCATGGGCCGGTCGAGCGCCGTCCGCAACGTGGCCACCCAGTCCGTTCGCTCCCGCTCGCTCTCGCACACCAGAAAGAAGATCCTGTCCGGCGTGGCGACGGTGATGCCGAACTGCCAGCGGGAGCTCTGGACGCCCGCCGGGAGGCCCGGCAGGACGCTGTAGCCGTCGTCCTTGCTGCCGATGAACACCTCGCCTCGCGCGTAGCGTCCTGCCGAAGTGGCGAGCGGCATTAGCGCGGGAAAATCGCCCCCCCCCCCCCCAGTACCCACCAGCGGATCTTTGAAGTACATGAGCCTCCTCTCGTCCATGGAGAACCATCTCTTCTTGAAAGCCTCCGTGTGCTGCACGCGAGAGAAGCGTTTGAAAGCGCGCCCGGCGGACAGCGCCGGACGGGGCGTCACTCACCTTGGGGCCGGTCTTCTCCATGAAGCCCTCTTTCACAAAGTTGCGGGTGACCCTGGGCAACAGCTGCAAGAACAGCGAGCCGGTTCATCCGAAGGGGGCGGCGTTTGCGGCCGGCGTTTGCGGCCGGCGTTTGCGGCCGGCGTTTGCGGCCGGCGTTTGCAGCGCGCGTGACTTACGTCCGCCGCGAGCACCGGGAAGGCCACCTGCAGGTAGTGCAATCTGGCCGCTCGCACGGCGTTGAACCAGTCCACCATTTCCTGAGGAGAGGGACACCCGGTCGCGAAGGGGCACGAACGCCCGTCGCGCCCGTTGCGCCGGGTTTCACTTGTGCCGAGCCGACGCGGAGGGGGCAGGAGCGGGCACCCCCGGCCGGGGGTCTCTCCGGCTGCGGAGCCCCAACCTGCAGGTGTCGGCATTTGTTTGGAGCTCCTCGATTGTGACGCGAGCTGGCGGAACCGCGCCAGGCTCGGCGGCCATTTTGTTTGACCAAATTGGAACGACGGCTTCCGAACGGTTGGCCGACACAGAAGCATCGAACGCGACGCTCTCAGCAATCAGCCGCAGCGGCTGGTTCAAACGTGAAGACGCGGCGAGAGCGCCAGCCGGCACACGGTCACGCACCTTGCCGTCCTCGTGGTACACAAAGATATTGCGAGTGCTGTTGTCCTTCAAGTAGGTGATCTGGAGGCCGTGGGCCGTGCCGATTTTGCTGGGCTGGAAGGTGGCGTTCAGCGTGCCGATGCTCATGACGGCCTTCGGCTCCCTCCCCTGCGGCGAAACGTTTGCTGAACGCGAACGGTCGGATACGAGAAGTTCGATTGCGTCTCTGCGGCGGCACTCACGTCGGGCTTGACGAAGTACTTGAGCGCGCCCTCCCGTTCGGACAGGATGAATTTTCGGCTGAGGTACTGCCCGTTGTCTCGGCCTCGTTTCCACAGAAAGCCTTCCCGGTAGCCTGCCGCGTGGACACAGCGCACAGCGGGATGATCTCAGCTCAAGTGTATTTCTCCAGCGCTAGCAAACAACCGCCGCGCTACGCAAAATGCCGTCAACGGAGCAAAAACAATTCAGACCAGACAACAACATTCAAGGCGCTTTGTTTGCCCTTCACGTTTACAAAAAGTGCTCCAAAAGTGCTTTCATCTTATTTGTCCGCGACACTTCGAGGGTGAGCAAAGCAGAAATTGCGCGGCAGGAAGATGTGGTTTATCGTTGCCTAACACTCACGCTTACCCCACAAAAGCGGACACGCGCGCGCGCACACACACACACACACGCACACACACACACACACACACACACACACACACACACACACACACGCACACACACACACACACACACACACACACACACACACACACACACACACACACACACACACACACACACACACACACAAGACTCAAAAGACAAAAGCAACGCTGTCATCTTCTTTCTGTCGACTGCAACCCGCAAGCGATCATACAAACAGTTGTAAGAGAAAAATGCAACCGCCCTCGCCCCCGAGAGGGCGCACAAGCAAGCGGCCCCACGGAGCGTGTCGGAAGGTCAAATCCAGCCAACGGTGGGAGGGTTTTGCATTTCAACGACAGCCATGCGGCTCCACACGAGCGGCATGTGGAATTTTTCAATCGGGCCAATGACAAAAGCGCTCCATTCTTCTTCTCGAGGCCCGCTCGGAGGTGTCACGGGACTCGGCTCATCCATTTCATGCGTGGGGCGGTTCAGAATGCCGCGAGGCTCATCCAAGCAGTGGGCCACTTGGCCACGTGCTGCCAGCGCACACAGAGTGGCATGATGGGCTCTCACCTGCTGAGTAGGCCTCCTGCGACCCCCCGGGCATGAACTCCTTCCTCTCGTACTTGGCGCGGATCCACTGCTCCCGCAGGAGTCTGCCCGAAAAAAAAAGCACAGCACAGAGAACGCCGTTCGCTTTTGCAAAAGATGCAATATCGCCAAGATTCCTCGTCCCGTTTTATCTGCGAGATATCGGAATTCATGCGCTTGTTAGGCCTCGCTGTGGGGTCGCTCTCCTGTGTGAAAAAAGCTCGCAGCTCGTACAAGATGCCGCAGCTGGACTCGCGACGAGGAAGTTGGATGGCACGACTCGCCGACCTGCATCAGCTTGCGGTCCGTTTGAGACGCGATTTCAAGCTTTTGCTACGCAGCTACAAAACAGGAGACGGCTTGGCACCTTCCTATCTCGGTGACTTTGCGACAGCGCATGTTGCGCCCCCAACTCTTTGCTCACAATGAGACCGCTTGAGATGAAGGGCTACGGTGACTCGACTTGACTCGATCCGTCCGCATCACACTTCTGCCGTGTGGCTAAAGCGCACACCCACAAAGTACATTTGTCTCTGGCGGCGGCGGCGGCGTATTGGACTTTCTTTTGAGTTCCAGCAAATGCATGGCCGCAAATCCTCTGTGAAATGCTCACTTTAACCGTGTATTGTGTGCACGCTATCCACACCTCCAAGCCGTCCGATGCCGCCGATCGCCATGGACAAAAGATGGGTGCCTGACTTACGCGCAGTCTTTGGAAGTGGGCCGGTAGTAGAAGGCGGGGACCGTCTGCTGGTATTTGGCGTTGGCCGCGAGGTTGCCCACGGAGTCCATCAGCTGCATGAGGGAAGGAAGACAAACGCCATGCCTGTCAGCGATATGCTATCATCGCGCGCGCACGCTGCGTTGCGGTGCGGTGACGCAGCGTGTGGAGGAGCCTTTCTTTTTGTTTCCAACGCGAGAAAACGTGTCAGCGTTCACCTCCAACTGTGCTGCGGTCCACGGGTCCAGCAGCAGAGACTTGACCTTGCTGACCTGCGCAATATTTCGGTGCAGGCCTGAGCAGCTGTGGCACACAAACACACCCAGGGTATACGATGCCCACTCGGGATCTATGACACACACACACACACACACACACACACACACACACACACACACACACACACACACACACACACACACACACACACACACAATGCTTCTGGAGGTGTATTTCATATTTTTAATGTCTTTTTCCGAGATAAAAGCACGTCTGCGATAGCATAGTTAAAAAAAAGGGGAGGGGGTTCATGACCTATTTATGGAAATGTGTATGCATCAATCGAAATAGTAGCATGACAATATCTTCGGACAGCATCTTTGAAAGAGGCAGGAGTCTGTCTACCTGCTGCTGCGCAGTCGGCGCAGGTTCCATTTCCGGGTTTGTCCAAAAGTTCCATCAGCCTCTTTCTGCTTTGGTCTCGCTCCGAAAACATCCTCAAGGCGACTGGGCTCGCCGGGTTGCAATGCCACAAGGAGATGTCGCCGCACGCGCTGCATGGAGGAACGGAAGAGGCGGCACAACGGGTCGCAATTGTCTCGGTCAAGACTTGGGAGAGGGAGAGGGAAGGGTGAGGGGAGACCCCTAGCGTCATTTTTATGTATTGCATCGACACCGAACGGGATCCTCATTTGTACTGTACTGTACCAACAAAAAAAACACTTCAATGTAAGAATCAAATGAAATACGTTAGCCAAGCACGAGTTACCCTTTTCGCAATCTGCTTGTTTTCGTGAAAACCTTTTTCTGTGAGGGCCAAACAACTTTTAGCTTCGCTGACGGCGGCCGGGGTCGTTTTGGACCAAAAGGTGGGCGTGACCATCGCACAGGTGTCGAAAACGTCAACGTTTTTCCTTTTCCAAAAAGCCATACATCACCACATTTTCACCCTTTCTGGAAGCTTGACAGAAAAAAATCAATAAATAACACTATTTCGGAAATAAATGATTGCCAATCAAATTTTATTTTACCTACCGTAATCTTTTCCTCATTATTCTGGTTTTTTTTGACAGGATTTTTTCCCCCAGTACTGACTGAAGAAGGGTGCAATAGAATGTGAAGTTTTATGCATGTACAAGTCTCGATCACGTGGGCAGACTAAGGAGGAAAAAAAAGTGACCATGCATTTTGTTCAGGGGCGCAGGCAAAATGTGGAGGGCGGCTGTAGCCGTAGTTTGGGAACTAATGTTTTTGAGGAATTCATGATGAAAATATTTGAAATTGTTCATTCAATTCACATGAACAACATCAACTTTATTGCATGGCAGGCTCGTTTTCTCCTTTAGTCAGGCCAAATTTACAGCTAAGTGTATAAAGATTCGCCATGCGGCAGGAAGCGCTGAGCACTTCTGCCTCACACTTCTGCCTCACACTTCTGAGGCTCAAAGTCCAAACCAGCGCTGCAGAAATTGGATGCCTTCCGACGACAGTTTGACAGTGTTGGGAGAAAGTTTAAAATGAACATGATGCTGGTAACGTTTCACAACTTTTATTTTTCCAACTCTCTTCAAGTCAACACAGTTAAAACGGGTCACTAACTCGGCTCGGGCTCGTCCAAGTCGAACCAATACAAAAAAAAAAAAAATCAATATCCTACGAGGGAAAAATGTTTTTTCAACTTTGTTTTTTGTTTTTTTTGTAAATTTGTAATCATAAAAAGCAATTGAATTGGAATTGCGCTCAAAGCCGAAAACGTTTTCATCGGGACGAGTTAGAGCTGGAACGAGAGCGGTGACGCCTGCGGCCGGGAGATCTGGAGCGAGAGCGGCGGCGGACTGGCGAGCGCCTCCTTGGGGAGCGGGACCTGAAGGAACAGAGGAAAAAGAAAATGTCAGGAAAACGGACCTTGAAAATAAATCAAAAGCACTCTGCGGTCGCGGGCTGACTCCCTTTTCCCACAGGTCTGAATGTGATTGGTTCATTCTGAACACAGCCAGATCAGTTTTGAGAGGGTGTGTACACTTATGCAACCACATTTTCTCTGTTTATTTTACTGCCCTCAGCATTTGAATTATTTGCTTTTTGGATTGCTGGGTTTTTTTTCTTCCAACGTACGGCTCTCGGGGGACTTCCCTGATTCGGAAGGAAGGTTAGGTAAAGAAGACCGACCTTCTCCTCATGCGGGGCGGGCTGCGTCGCCACATGGGTGGCGGTGGGGGCATTCTGCGAGGGGGAGAAAGGCGACGAGGCGGAGGACGGACCCTCTGGGGCAGCACGGCGGCCGCCGTGATCTCCTGTCCATCAATTTGACCTAGGAACACATGTTGGAATTCTCAACAAGTCTTACAAGAAAAAACAATTCTGACTCTTAATCCGAATCTTGTGTAAAAGTGTTGCAAGTAACACTTTGCCCCCCCCCCCCAAAAAAAAGATCCTACCGCCATCCATGTACTTTAGGGCCTTCTGGGCCTCATCTGGGTTCTCGTATTCCACGTAAGCAAAGCCCTTGGACATGTGCGGGACCTGCCTCTCCATCGGCATCTCCACAGACTTGATTTTGCCGTAGGTGGCAAAGATCTCCTGGATGTGGTCCTGTGCGAGGGAAAAAAAAACAACCCCCCCCAAAAAACCCCGGGAGAAAAGGCTCAGCATTACGCGCAAAACAAACACACGGCATGTTAAATGTTGCTCTTGTTCAAGTTGCTTGTTGCTGCGCGAGTGGCTCAAACTACCAGAGACAACTTCCCGCTGCGTATTTAACATACGAGAGTCCCACCCGCTGACGACATACAGTACACTCCTGTTGTACAAATATTAACATGATCATTTGTAGTTGAAGGCGATGCAAACACGGAAGTGGGGTTCCACTGTCCAGCAAAAACACGGACGGGGGTGCGACGATTTGGTATCAAAAGGGCAGACCTTGGTGACATTCCTGGTTAGCCGCCCCAAGTGAACCTTGGTTGGTTTGGGGCTGGGTGTTCTTTTCCTCCTGTCCTTATCTTTCTCCTTATCCTTTTCTTCTCCCCTCTTCTGCGTTTTGGACCTGCGCAACAACAGACATCGTCCTGGCAAACACGTCCGATTCATGGCGGACCATCAACAAGGGCGAGGCTTACGGCGAGCGGGAGCGGCGGCGGTTGTCGTGGCGCCGGCGGCTGGGACTGGGCGAGCCCGAGGAGCTGGAGGAGGAGGAGGAGCGCGAACTGGAGGAGCCCGAGTGGCTGCTCCCCGACGAGCTGGAGCCGCTGGACGAGCCCGAGCTGGAACCGGAGCTGCTGCTGGAAGAGGAGCTCGATCGGGACCTGATTGCAAAAGTCATCCGTTGTGCATTTTGAAACAACAAAGGGTACAGATGCGGCTACGAGTCTTGTTCCGTTGGATCGCCGTCCTAACGTCCCACACGGTCTTCTGGCCTGGTGAGTGGCGTGGGAGGCAGCGAGCGAGAGCGTCGAGTTGAATGTGAGCTCGGCATAGCGGATGGCACCTTAGTGGCTAACCGTGAGCCAGCCTGTGGCTGCAGCAGCTACTTTGTGGTCCTGCTTATTACGTGTTAATTTTGGGGAAGCTCGACTCACTTCGTTTCCTATTCAAGTTTCCCTACTGTGACATACTGTCGAAGCCCGTTTGCGCTTGCTGCAAAGCTGTAAGAAAATACCATTGTCGTTTTGTTTTTTTTTTAAACACCGTTGTTGTATGTTTAGTTAATGCACAATTTGTGATCGTGGCCTTTCAGACCTGCTGCTGCTTCCAGTGGACGCGCTGCGGCGTTTCCTGGCTTTCTCCCGTCCCCGGTCCTTTTCACCGTCCTTGGCGGCAGATTTTTCCTTGGCTCGGTCTTTAGTTTTTTCCTCTTCCTTTCGCTTGGTCGGAGATGGAGCCCTACAATGCAGACACACACAGGAAAAAAAAAATTACTAAATCAAGGCTTTCGTGCTGGGTGATATAGACCCTCAACGTTTTCCAGAATTTAAGCTAAAAAAACTCTGTTTAGTTTCCCCTCCCAGGATATATATATATGTATATATATATATATATGAATGAATGGCAGCGCACATTCATCATCACGAGAATAAACAGTGTAGATGCTCGACGAAGAGGGGCTGTTGGCACAAGCTCGCTCCACTGACAGAAATCCTTCCTCCCACGAGCATTTTAATTCCATCTTGAGAGGGCTCACGCGAATATTATTTTCCTTATACTGCTTTTTTTGTTGTCGTTTTTGATAGTTGAACATTTTTTATGAACATGTATTATTTTCCGTAGCTCTAAAATGATTAGGAATTCAGCGTTCCACATTTGCTTGGTTTTGTTTTCATTGTAGAGACAGGGAGTCTAAACGGAGTGAGAAACCCAAATCATTCAGATCCCCGAAGCATGTTGTTGATGACAATGAATTAACAGCATGTGCTCCCATACATGGTTAGCCGGCGGTGTCAAACAAGCCGGATTTTAATGGTTTACGTTTAGCGCTTCAATTGTATGAAATCGGGAGAGCCCGCTGTCGCAATTAATGTAGCCGTGTGGGGACCTGCTACATGTAGCTGGCTAGCTTCCCAAATGCCCGCAAATCCTTTTAGAATTCTCATTGTGTATACTTTGTAAGAACATTTTATAAATGTGAGCGACCTGATTTTACAAAGGCAAAACGAGGGAGTAATTACTTTACAACAACATAACAAGCAATAAATTTAAACTCTGGAGGGAAAAAAAACACGCCGCCATTGAATTTCATCGAGGCCGATTCAATTCAGCGGACGGAAAACACGGGGCTTTTGTTCATTGATAAAATGCTCGACATCTGCATATATATAACATTCCGCTATATAAAAAATCTTTGAATGCAATAAAAGGTAGCGAATAATATTATGTTCTCAATCGTAACTACTGAATATGACCGCAAACTTACATGTTTTTTCTTATAGGAGGTCCAGTCCGGAGCGACGATGGGCCTCGCGAAGAGACGCTTGCTGATGACGACATGAGCAGGAAGTGACGCCACTACCTGAGCGCCACTTACGACTGATTTGTTTATTTATGCGCTCCTGGAAAAAAAAATATGACAGGTTTGCTTGTCGCCGGAGCGATTTTGAACGAGGCTCGTTTCGAATGTCACGGAGCGCATTTTTTACCTTCGCCACGTGAGCGTGTTACCTTGTGTTCGTATTTGTCGGCGCCAAGCTATCGTTTTGCATCGGTGTTTGGCCATCACAGCAGATTTTGAGGGTAAGCCGTTCGGCGTTCAGAAGACACGTCGGGTCTTTTTTTTCTGGCGTGGTTGTTGGAGCAAATGATTTTGTGGAGTACATTATCGTCATTTTGGTTTGGTCTGATGTTCTTGCCATGAACTGTTCATTCCCATATATAGAGTCATTGCGAGCTGTTCCTTCCCATGGAGCTCAGTGTCAATAAAGGTCAAAGTCAATAAAGGTACACATTTTCTAAATGATTTATTTTGGAATAAAACGTAGGCCAATAATGCTACTGCATCTTAATTTTGCTCATGATTGTGGCACTTGGAGAGCCACACATTTTTGAGACAGTATTTGGTGCAAACAGTTTGATGGATGACACGAATGTTGCTGAGGGGATGTTTGGATCATGAGCCGTTCCTGTTCTTACATCCATATGTCGACATGCATGTCGAGCTAGAATCTATTGCTTCTCATCGATAGGAGACAAATGTGGTATGCTTTGGATCCTTTCCGTAGGTACAAGCCGCGCCATGGGTCGCCTGGATGACGCCGCCAAGCGCAAAGTGGTGGAGCTGAGGAAGGCGGGTCTGAGTTTCCGCAAGATCAAAGCCGTGCTGGAGCTGGAGAACATCAAGGTGTCGGCGCAGGCCATCTACCTCTTCCTTAGGGAGTTCCAAGGCAGACGACCGGGCCGGGTCAGGCCCTTGGAGGCAGGAAGCAATGCGGCGGCACCGCACGTGCAAAATCTGGTCGGGGGGCTCCAGGAGAGCTGGAGCGGCATCGGTCTGCAACATCTGCTACGGGACGCGCCGCGCCACGCCGGCTTCAGCAAGTTCGCCAAGCAGCCCTCCACGGCAGCGGACGGCGACGCCACAGCTTCGGGCTGCGGGGAAAGCAGCGCCGAGAGCCAAACGCAGCGGCAGCAGGGCGGGGACGATAACGACGTCCAGATCGTGAGCGTCACGTCTCTTGCGCTGAGTCAGCAAAGGGCGGCGACAAGTGCGACATGTTCTCCCGGAACCGCATCCGTGGCCTTCACCAGGAGAAGAGTGACGCCCTCCCCCGCCACCAGCTCAATGCTGGCGGCCCGTAAGCGCATTTTGGATAAAGCGCTGACGCACAAGATGAAGGTCTCATTCTTAGCATTCTTACCCGTCGCCATCGTGAAACCTGTCAAATGATTTTCATTTCACTCCGCCAGGTGACGTCATTGTTGAGGAGAGAGCACGCAAATGTACAAAGATCTGATTTAGCTGCCATGTCACAACAACCAGCAGCAGCAGCACCGCATTATGATCTGACCACAGGAAAGGTGAGAAAATGATGTGGGATGCTTTGGATCATGAACTTATCCGTAGATGAGGTGTTCTGATCATCGGGTGTTCCATTTTAGAGACAGGATGGATAGAGCGATGGCATGTGATGTGGTATGCTTTGGGTCACAAGGTGTTCCTTTCCAAACGCAGATAAGATGGATGAATGGCACAGGTGCGGTATGACTCATCGGCGGTTGCTTTTGACGGATGGCCGAATAGGTCAGGCACATGATGGCGCATGTCCTGTTCACTTTGTACTTGTCGAGAGTTGACCCGCGCCGTGGTCCCGATTTCGATCCGAGCTGCTGCTTTCTACAGACTGATAGCTCGAGCACAACACATAGGATGTACTTTACTTTGGATCATGATCAAGAGCGACGTGACTCATGATGTCGTACGCGTTGGATCAGGAGATTTTCCTTTCCAGATATAAACCTGTACTGTGTACGGATAGATAGATAGAAAGCAAACTAAATGACATTTCATAGATTTGTTTTGTTAAAAAAAAATGTATTTCTTCAATGATATTAGTAAAAATATCAATTATCTGTTTCATCCTCGTTGGTCAGAGCGGACCGGAAGCTGACGGCCCAAACGCAAGCAGGCGATTTGTCCCACAGCGCGCGGGCCTGTCAGCGCGCTCCCTTCACACGCCGCCGCGAGCCGGAATCCGGCTGGCCGACCGTCCGGCGGCCCCTTTGGCGTCCGGGGGCGCCGTCCTGCGCCCGCCGCCCTCCACGGGGGAGCCCGGCCAAGATGCTGCCGGGCCCCGGGGCGGTCTTCAGGACCAGATCCAGACGCTGGGCTGCGAGGTGCGCGGCCTGGGCCTGGCCGTGAAGATGCTGGCGGAGCAGCAGAGCCGCTTGGAGCGGGAGCAGGCGCAGCAGACTCTCATCCAGAAGCAGATCCTCAGCACCCTGCAGAGCCTGGCGTCCGCGGCGGGCCCTTGCGGCAACGCCCAGCAAGCGCAGAACAAAAGCCCCTCCCCTTCCCGCCTGCCCGCCCCCTCTTCCTCCTTCAGCCAAGACTCCTTCGACTTTACCCAAGTTACCTTCAGCCCGTGCAGCCGAAGCCAAGCGGCCTACGAGTCCCTCGCGAGTCTGGAACCCGTCGAGGCCTTTAAAGTGGCCGCCCCGAGCCCCGACGCCATGAACGGCTTCCCGCCGCGTAGCAGCGCGGCGAACCACCCGCTCACTCACACGCCCCCCCCGCAGACGCAGCAGCCCTACGTGGGCGCATATCCCCGGCAAAACTGCCAGACTCTCTTGGCGCCCTACGCCCAGTCCTACGTGCCTGCGTACGACCGCTCGCGCCCTCAGGCATTCGGGGAAGCGGGAAGCGAGACGTCCGATTTCCAGACCGGCTGCCCTGGGGGGACTCTTCAGGACTGCAGCTTGTCCACGCAGGATCAGCACCTCAATATTATCAAGGTGGAAGGACCCTAGACTGATTGGAGCAGCATATCGTAGCTTTTATGGTCTTTTTTTTTTTTTTTTAATAGCATATTTATTTGTGGCAATGTCGACTTCCAATTTGTTCAGGAAAGGAAAAAAAAAATCCAACAGGAACTATTGCAAATAGAGTTCGGCCGTTCCTGCAACCCTTGAAACTTCAGAAATGTTTTCACCAACATTTTTACATTCGTAACCATTTCAAAACTACAAAAATAAGGTACTCGCTCTCCATTCGGTTGTCACAGTTTTCACAGAAAGGCATATTCCTTTGCTCTAATTCATGTCGACTAAAGTGGGGTGCACGCAGGCTTTTTTTTCTTTTCTTCTCCTTAAGCGCCCTCGGCACATTCTGAAAATAGCCGTTGGCAATTTTGAGATTCCCCAAGAAGCGCTGGGTTCAGGATGGAAAGTGTTACAAGTGTCGAAGAAGGGAGTCATGGGGACTACCCCTCCAAGCTCAAATAAACTTTTCTAGATATGCAAAGCCACAACAACAGCAACAGAAAAAAACCCAGCTTCAATAGTCAGAGAATTTCTCCACGTAGCACTGGGGAGAACGACGATAATTCCGTTTCAGAAACAAAAATGGTTTCCTTCACTTCTGTGAGAGAGTGGGCTGCATGCCAACCCAAAACCTCAACACACAAGCCCAAAAATCCTCAACTACCCCCCCCCCCTCATCCCGTTAAACTGAAAGCCTTGATGTAGCATTTTTTTTCCAAAATAACAACCTGATGTAAACACTGTACTGTATAGTTGCTTGAGCGATTCCTTGCTTTTAACGTGTTTCATAGGATAACGTTAAACGCACACACACACACGCACACACACACACAAGCGATGCATGCAGTTTTCTTTTTTTTCTGCATGCGGCCCTTGGAAGAAACCTTTTGGACACAAGCACGACCGAGCCCCGAACTAGGCAAAAACGAAGCGTAGGAATCACGTTTGGCCTGCATTTAGTGACACGGCGGAGCCAGCGAGGGTTCTGTTTACGTCTGATTCGGAATTCCTCCCAAAAGAGAACTGGGCAAACCTGAAATGTGGCGCGACAGAGATGCGATCGTCTTGTGAAGTCACGTGACCGCAGCAAATGCAAAAGATGATAGTGTGGACTTTTTCAATTCCGCCCTAGTCTTTGTTCCTACGCAGGTGCCTCCTGCGAAAGGTGCATCATCGCAGCCACAGGTGCAGTACTGGACAGCGTACGTGGGATGACATCTTGGCCTGACGCATCCGGCCTCCCAATCATTTCGATGCTCAGCATCCCCGGAAGGAATGTATTTTATTTTATTGCCGCAAATCGCGCACGTCTGTCGCCGAAAGCGGCGTAATTGGCGGCAAATTGGCAGCAAAGCACTACTTTTGTCGAAACGAAGCTACTCCCCACACGTCGACATAGTTCTTCTCCCTCCAGATGGCGCAAGTCATACGGTTGTCTGAATAAAGCTCACTTGACAGCTTTTGGGCACAGAGATGGCGCCAAGCACTACTTTTGTCTCAATGGAGCTACTCACAATAGTTGTTTGGCACCATAAGAGTGCCAAAGTGATCCTTTTCTCTCAATGAGGCTCCTCGCCTCTGACATATTTCCTCGACACCTGGGTGGCGCCAAAGCAATGCCCTTGTCTCAAAGAAGCTCCTCCGTTGGCGCCAAAGTGCTACTTTTTTCTCAATAAGCCTCCTGCGCTCTCTTTGGCACCTGGATGGCGCCAAAGCACGACTCAACTCAGCACGCTGCTGCTCCAGAATATTCTTTCATGATGATTTGTTTCCGAAATAGCGAGCGGGCGCCTTCGGCGCGACCAAGCGAGTGTGAGGAAGACACGGCGCGTGAAGTTTCTCAGAAGCTCGCTTGCACCGCAAATTTTCAAAAATCGACACCTCATCGCATGGAAAGACGAGGTCCCGCCACGGCAACAGTTGACCGTCAGCATCTGCTAGCTCTGCCTTATTTTCAATATTTTCGGAGACAGTTTTGGCGGTGGAATCAATCAAATGTGTTCACGGGAAAGAAGTGTGAAGACTCATTTCCTTCGGATGTTACATTTTGCCTGCCTTCATGTCTTTGAGAACCAGAATATTCCAACTAAATAAATCAATAAATAGACGATACTGTAATCACAGTGCAGCCCTATGAAGTCCATGCATATTGAGAAGAGGCTCATGCATCCGCTCATAGGCTCAGGATTCTTCTTTCCTCGCGTACAGTCCACATTTGATCAAGAGATTGTTCATATGACGACGATGATCATCCTCCTCATTCTTTTAGGGAAGGTTCTCATTGTTTAGCATGCAAACATGTCTCGTTTGCTGGAGAGAAGCCAATTCGGCAGCTGCCACGCGCTGGCGTTCAATGCCATGGAGACGAGGTCACAAAAAGGCCTCGTTCCCATTCGGTCTCTTCTGCTTCCTTGACCGCCTCGACGCTTCCCCCGTGTTTCTTAAACATGTGATTCAGGTGAAATATAGCCTTGATTTGCACGATGTTCTTATTTATTTGGCTCCTAAACGATGTAAATGGCAAGGAAAGGGAAACGTTTGTGTGCCGTGGAGTCGAACAGTCGGCTTGTGAAAGGTGTTGGAACGCAGCCCCGGCTCTGTTGCTAGGAGGCGCTGTTGTAGCCCGGAAGAGGGAGGGGACGCCTCACGGCCGTGATGGGCGAGCCGGGACGACGAGGACAGACGCCAGATTTGGATTTGGGAAGGAGCGCCGCCGCTTTCAGCGTTTTGCTTGCGTGTGTGTCTTGTCAACAGAAGCGAGAGTACAGCGGGAAGGAGCCGAAACGTCGCGCGTTCTTCCCTGCCAGGGTATGAAATGAGATGGCTGCATCGGCTGTGTCATGCCAACATCTGGACCACCGCATCTCGAAAAGGCAACACTCAGAAACATTAGAAGCTCGCCATTGCACTATTTGAGCCCTTCCTGTGACCGTGTCGAAACGTGGCACCTTCCCTTGCTTCATTGCTATTGAATGGGAGGGTCATTGGCCTCGGTCACAGTTCATGTTCCATCCATCCATCCATCATCCGAACCGCTTGATCCTCACTAGGGTCGCGGGGGGTGCTGGAGCCTATCCCAGCTGTCTTCGGGCAGTAGGCGGGGGACACCCTGAATTGGTTGCCAGCCAATCGCAGGGCACACAGAGACGAACAACCATCCACGCTCACATTCACACCTAGGGACAATTTGGAGTGTTCAATCGGCCTGCCATGCATGTTTTTGGAATGTGGGAGGAAACCGGAGTGCCCGGAGAAAACCCACGCAGGCCCGGGGAGAACATGCAAACTCCACACAGGGAGGCCGGAGCTGGAATTGAACCTGGTACCTCAGCACTGTGAAGTCAACGTGCTAACCACTGGACTACCGGGCCGCCAGTTCATGTTCATTTTGTAAAATGTGTGTGTGTGTGTGTGTGTGTGTGTGTGTGTGTGTGTGTGTGTGTGTGTGTGTGCGCATGCGCATGCGCGTGCGCGTTCAGATAGTAATCGGCCGGCTGTTTGTGGACGCGAGATGAGTCAGGCTGGGAATGGCAGGAATTTGATGTGTGATGAAAACAAGCCAAAGCAGACACGGCCTCCCTTTGTTGCTCTGTCCCCGCAGTCACGTACTGACACGAGCGCGTGTTCAACTGCCCAGTCATTTCGACACGACGATGTGGACGGAAAGCTATGAGGAATTCTGCCTCCGGAGTGCGGCCGCGCTTGCGGAGGAGGAGAGAATATTCAAGAGGGCCGCGCGTGAGCCGATCGCCGCGTATTCGTCCGTCATCGTCTCCTGTGGGAAAGCCGCCCTGTCTCCCCTGGTAAGGTGCAAATGGAGACTTTTTTAAAGATGCCATTGACCAAATGTCCAGTCCTCAACGATGGATTCGTCAAATTGTGGAGCTGGGTCTTTTGATTTTGCAGTTGAATGCAGAGCAGCGGCAACAGATGCGCGAGCTCAGACGGAGGGCGGCCCAGCTGGAAATCCATCGGCAGAACCAGTGGAGGGGGGGCAAGTCCTCGGCCCAAGTTCCGAAGCAGGCGGCGATCTGCGCGGTGCAGTCACGGGGATGTGCGGGCTCCGCTCCGGTTCCGCTGGAAGAGGAAACCAAAAACGGCAACAAATCAGCTTGCGAGGTAACGCCGTCCTTCGCTGCAGCCACCGTGACAAAAGTATTCATTTGGTTCCAAATCAGCTGCTACGTGCTGCAAGGAGTCGCGAAATGGAAGCATGTGTCTCGGTTATCCAAAACACATGACGACGGAATAAACCTCCGACCTGTGCCAATCGTCGTTTTCGCATTGAAGCATCTGCAGAATCCCCGATGGCCTTTGCAGACTTGGCTCCAGGTCGTCTGACTGGGACTTTTCCCGACAGACTCTCCTATTTTTAACCAGAAGATGGCGCTCTTTTGCCCACTCTTGTCAACGCTTTCGTTTGCTGGTGAGGGCTGTCGAGTTACGACGTTCAGGTCTTGCGCGGTTGACATTCAACTTCAAGTCAGATGCGAAATGAGGCGGGAACCTGCTTTTGTGAAGTCCGCAGCGTGGTCGTCTGCAGCCGTGTGGACCGCAGGCTTTGCGGCTCGGCTGTCAATTCCGAGACTCCGTCCGCAGATAGTTTCTCCCGCTTGAACGGCGTGCGCTGCGGACGAATCGCGAGTTGCTTCAACCATTGTTCACCGCCAACTTTAATCCTGAAACAGGAACGTCTTTTCCCAAGCGGCGAGGCCGAAGGTTCAGCGAGCCCCAAAGCAACAGCACGCAATGGGTACACGCTCATCGCTGACTCGGCCGCAGTTCTTATCGCCGGGGAGGAGGTGCGGCCGGGGGCGGAAGAGAAGAGCGACGAGGACGACGTGAGTACGGACAGCCTGGTCAAGCCGCCCAAAGAGGATGTGAAGAGGAGGCCGCGGGAGGACGTGTCGCAAGAGGCCACGCCCCCACCGTCACCCCAAACCGCCTCCGAAAAAGAAACGCATCGTCCACAAAGCGGTCTTGAGTTTGGCTTTAGTTTGCACCGCAGTCCCGTTGGCCCTCCCGAGACCCCCTTCCGCCAAAACCCGCACGACCCCAAGACCCGACGCCCCGTATCGCCGAGTCGGCCCAAGCAGTTCGTCCGGCAGCCAAGCCCCGAGTCCGGTTTGAGCCTCCGCGTTCCGAGGAGTAAGCCGCGGCCGTTCTCCACAGGGAACATCTGTATGGTGTCGCCAGGGGGGGGCGCCGGTCCGTCGGATCGGCAAGAAGCTCTGCCTGGAGCCGCGCCGCGCCCGGGTCACTGGAGCCCGGTTTCGAGCAAGGGAGTGGGTGCTCTCGACGGGCCGGGTGGTCATCGGTCGGGTCATCGCGCGAGTCCAATGCGGGAAAGCCGCGGCCCCGAGACACCCGATGGGGCGGACGCGCCGTCGACGTTCCGCCGGCGCTGCCAGACCCTGGACGGTCGGCCGCGCACCGACCACGGCGGGCGGGATCACATTGACCGCAGTCAAGAGAGGACGCCTCGCTTCATGGCGGGGGTCACGATGCGCCCCTCAAGTCGGCGCAGCTGGGCCGCCCCTCCTAACGAGCCGTTCCCGCTCGAGCAGCCTTCGCCATGTCTGCGGAGGCCTCCCGCCTGCCCCGGAGGCGAGCTCGAAAGCGCCCGGTGATCCTCAAAGGCCTTGCCATCAAACCGCACCCACTTTGTCCACACGTGCCGGAGACGCGCACGCCACTTACGCAGGTCTGCGATGGTCTCGTCAGGAATTGAGCGATGGTTTCACATTGACGTTGACGTTTTGGCACGCAGAGGAGACCCAGAGGCGGGCGCGGGTTCTGGAGGACATGCAGAGGCGCCTGGAGGAGGCGCACGCTTTGCAGATGTCGCTGCTGCTGGCCGAGCAGGAGAAAGAGCAACGCTGCCTGCGGCTGGTGAGCGCCGCCCACCCAACCCGCTTTTGTTTGCGGCGCGCCGACTCGGACTCGTCGATGGGTCGTCATTCCTAACCTTGAGACGGGGTCCCTCGGACGGCAGAATCGAATCATTTGGGAGCACTTCAGCGCTTTGTTTGTCCCGTGAAAGGAGCTTGAGGAGACGGAAAGAAGACTGAGGGAGCAGGAGCGCGTGACGCTGCAGACCTTGGACTCTTGCCAGTGGAAGCGCGCGCCCGGGAATGGCGGACTTGCAGCTGCGAGCCCATCGCCGGGGCGCCGTCAAGGTACCGCGTCGCCATGCTGCGTTGCCACACCGCTTTCCGTCAACCCCGAAGTCTTCTTTCTCGTTTTCCAGGGTTTCCTCGTCCCACCGCTTCAAACGAGACCTCTCCCGCCTGCCTCCAAGGGCCCCCTTGCGCGCCTCACAAACCTCAAGCGAAGCTCAGTCAGGTGACCGCGCGCACGATCGCCGGACCGGGACTGGATTTGACCAACGTTCTGATCTTGGCCAGAGCATGTTTTATGTGCAGGCCGTGAACGCGGAAAAGCAAAGAGCGTCGTGTCGTATGGGCGCCATCGCCCGCGGCTTCCTCGTGCGCAGACTTCTCAAAACACGCAAGGTCCAACATCTGCGTCAGACTGTCACGGTGAGGCTCCCAAGGTGAACCGGATCGCTCTACGCTTGACTTGAGGTTGCTGGCGCCACCGGGAGTTCGCCGGTCGAGTGGTCATGCGACTTGAAGGTTCTCATGCGGTTCACCAGCATCGAATAAAAACCCGTCAGAAACCTTGATATCCAGAGGCATACACGCACGCACGCGCTAGAATTTGATCATTCAACTTCACGAAATCACTCCAGTTCTCCCTTGGCCCATCGCTCTTGCAAAGTACCGCGGAAGAGTTTTGTCGTATTTTCGTTAACTCATTCAGTTGCAGCCAATTCTAAACCAAGTCTGAAAAGACGTATAAAAACGTCTTTGGGAGTGACTGAGTTAAGTGTGCCAAAATTTCTCACATCACGGAAGAGGAAAAGCGTTTGCGACCTTGAATGAACGAACCCCTTTGTTCTTCTTTGAAAATGTCATCAGCCCGGGCTCCAGTGGTAAAGCGGCTCGTTTCTGAGTGCGTTTGTGGCGTCCTTGCAGGACACGCAGGAGTTCATTCGTTGCTTCCGGACGGAAGGTTCGCAGAAGAGAAGCACTTTGTCGGCGCAGGACCTCTCCCTGCACGACCGAGTCGGAGCCCAGGTAGGGATGTGCCGTCCGTGCCCACCGCGCCCGCTGCTCTGTTCTCGACGGTTTACCCGGCCGGCACCATTTGCTTTCCTCAGTTGCGCGCCGCCCTCTACGACATCCACGAAATCTTCTTTGAAATCCCCGCGGGGGATCGATTAGCGCTGCTGCAGCAGGACCGGGAGCTCTGCGCTGAGAAGAAGCAAAGAGACGAGGTAAGCGTCGTGGCCAGGCTCGCTCGCTGACGGCTTCTGGCGTGCCGGCCGTCCACCTCCTGGGAGCGTTCTCGGCGTCGCCGGTCGATTTCACTCGTCGAAAGAGGTCGGCAGGCCGAGCCGGGCTTACTTTCCGAATTGGCAAAAGTGAATTAAACGAGTTTGCCACACGGGGGCGCTGTCGCGGCCCTGCCATTGAGGAAACACGCCGATATGTATACACACACACCAAAACATCAATCGCTCTGCACAGTTCCACGCACATTTGTTTTGCCAGCCACGGCAGCGCGAGACACCGAAAACGGATACTTAAATAGTTTATGAATGGAAAATTTACTTTTAAAAAGTTGCCAGATTGTTCCAATGACAAGACCAAAATGACCTGGATGTTTTGCAGTCGTAAACTGAGCTATCACCATAGCACGTCGAGTCTGAAATACCACTTAATGGCCAAGCACACAGCTGACGTGCTTAACTCCGCCCCCTCGTCTCAGACCGACAGCTATGGATCATTTCAAAGCAAACAGCGTGGGCTAAAATGTTGCTAGAACAGGGGTGTCTTTATTTAGCTCATTTTTGCATAGTTGTCATGTTTGTCCGTCTGCAATCTGATGTTTAAACGAAGTAAATTGCGTTTCAGCTTGTTTCATGCGGCGCTCCACTTCGGGATTGAGTATTGGGACTTGTAGTTCTTTTGTTCGATTCGACTTTATGTTTGTGTTGTATGGTTTCTTACGTTTAAAACAATGAATAATGATGATAATGATACATAGTGAAATCAGGGTTGATTAAATTAGTTATTAAATGTATTGTTAAATAAAGGTATTAATTAATGTAAATTATATACATATTTACATTGTGATGCAGAAAGATAGATATATTAATTTTTTACTGCATTTATGTGTAGTTTAGGTTATTACCTGCTTCTGATACTTCTGTTACAACTACTACTACTACTACTTCTGCTGCAAAGTGCTCCAATAAATGATCAAAAAAGTACAGAACGAGAGATCCTTCCATGCTGACCGACCATCCCTATTCAGGGGGCCGTGAAAAATTATAGGCTGAGTACTAGTTTACCTTAGATGTGCACTTTATATTGCGCTGTTTTGATTCCATAAAAAGAGCTGTTCAAGCAGCTGTTGTGTGACAAAATATTTTTTTTCACTGTTGTTGATGGACAGTAATATTGTGTGAGAGATGATGTGTGAATAACTGCTCCAAGTGAAAAATGTTCATGTATATATATATATATATATATATATATATATATATATATATATATATATATATATATATATATATGTATATGTATATATATAGCAGCGATCCCCATTGGCCGCCTTTGAATGGGGCAAAGGTGCTTGAAAAACGTGGAACTGAACCGTAAGCCTTTCCCGCGGGGTGACGCTGTCCCAAAGTCGTCCGTTGTGAATCTGACTTTTTCAATTTCAATTCCTCACACGATCCCCAAAAAGGAAATCTCCTAGTGGAAAAGAAATAACGTTTGACGTGGAACGCGCCAAAGCCGAATCCTCCATTTGACTGCGTGTCTCCAATTGTCAAGGAGAAAGCCAAGAAGGAGAAGGAGAGAGCGGCGCTGTCTGCCGCCACGCAAAGATCTCTGGACCGAAAAAAGAGGTAACGTACGCAGGAAAGAAAGAAAAGCCGCTCCGTATTTGTTGACGGTGCCAATCACGAGATGCGGCACTGCGGGCTCACTTTCAGGGAGGCGGAGTCACCAGGCCAGGCGAGAAAGGCGATGCCGAAGCCAAAAAGTCCCACTGCCAGCAGGTACGGGGAACGCGTGCTCACGCCGCGAGCTTTTTCACTCCGGGTGGGCGGATCTTTGGAGTGGACGCCGCCTTGTCTTTGCTCTTTCCCATCGTTTGCGGCCTCGCCTCGCGGCAACGTACCTCGAGGGACCTCGCCGCTCTGTGCATTATCGCGGGAGTCGGTTGTAACCGTTTCCCATAAAATGGCCGCCGCCGACGATGTGAACACGTGTCATGTCTGTCTCCAACTTGATTTATTGAACCACTGATCCTTGGTCTCTGTCGTTTCCTGTCAGGAGCTGGTACAAGAAACCCCGAAGCGAGAGCGAAGCGCACGGACAACCCCAAGAACCTGAAGAAGCAGCACTCTCTGGGCTAACAGGCGGGACAGACATTCGTTATTGGTTGGGTCCGGGGCATGTCAGAAAACATGATGATCGTTGTTTTTCAAAGTAAAAGCAAAATGGTTGTCAATGTTTCATTGCGATTGGACGGCAAAAAGATTCACGGAGGCCGACTGAAATCGGATCAAATTTCCCATTGCGGAGGTCAAATTCAAAAAGGTACCCGAAAGATCCATTGCTCGTCAAAAGTTGTTTGCCGCTCATTTCGTTGCACTTCTATGGCGTAGAAAAATAAGTAGTGTGTTTCCGGTAACATGAAATTTCAGCATAGGGTCGGTAGGTCGGACAAAGTTTTTTTTTTTACTCTTTTTTTCTCCCTCCCTCCCCCATCAAAAACGTAAACAAAATAACCATATAACATCAAACCAGGAGACATTGAAACCAGTGCCGGATGCTCGTCTGTCAAAGAGGGGAAGCTCAATTTTGGTCGACATCATAAAATGTGTCCGTTTATTTATACGCGAATTCTACTCTAGCTCCGTTCCTTTTCAAGAAAATGATCTGTGACCCTGTCATACCAACAAGGCATCTTTTCCCGGTACTTAATTAGTGTCCTACAACTATAGGAACTACAATAAAACCCACCAGAAATAAAAGATTAATTTGTCGCTAGTTGTTTGTTTACAACAGAGTGTCGCTAAAATGATTAGGAGAAGTCTCCAGCTCAACTCGGAACAGAATGCGAGTTGAAAAAATGCTCGCACGGACGCCTACACTAAAAGCTCGGTGATTGGCTCATTTCAATGTCAATCGAACTGGCACGCAGGCTCAGACAGATCATCCAATCGGATGCGGAAAAGCCTGGCGTCCGGTACCCTCCCACTGCCATCCAGTCCCAGAGACGACGAGCGTACGTGGGCGGGACAAAAACCAGCTTGTATCCAATGACTCGTCTCCGTTCAACGAATTGGGACAACCTACCCTGAACTCACTGCCGTTTAAAGCACAGCGAAGCTGCGGGATGAATGAGAAGGGAGTCGCGTCGTAACCAGTAAGAAGAAGCTGATTCGGAACAAAAGTTGAGCACGTTGTAGCGCATATTTAGTCAATGACATGTACAAACAATGAAATTTACATTCATATATTTAATCGCTTATTCTTTGACATTTTATGGGAAGCCGAGCTTCCCTTGCAGTCCGAGAGCAATTGCCACTGATTGAAACCCCCACTCGCTGCCAGAGGCGGCGAGAGAGTTGGGCACCCAGCGGCTGGGTGTTACAGCCATCTCGTTAACTCTGCGTCCCGCGTCCTAGACGGCCCGTGGTGTTCGTCAAATAGTTCGCTGAATCTTTTCGATACAGCAGTGGATGCTATTTTCTTAATATTATGGTGCGAGCATGCGACTGCAACACACAAAACGCGGTTTAAACTGTTGTCGGAGATCGTGGCCGCCGCCATTATTCAATGTTGTTGACAGACGACAGGGCAAACGCAACGTGAATATCGCGAGAGTTTGCACCAATGTAAACGCTCTAAATTCATCTTTCCTTTTATTATTTACAATTTTGTCTGTGGTTTTATTGTTCTTGTTTTGATTGTAAAGCGTCCTTGAGTGTTTTGAAAGGCGCGTATAAATGAAATGTACGATTATTATTATTATTACACAAAAATGTAGAAGGTTTGAAAAAAATGCCGACCGTAAAGTTTTTTTCTCGAGGTAGAAATTCTCGGTCGGTCGGGTTACCGGAAACACTCAACTTTTTTTTCTACGCCTAACCGGGATTAGGCGTATGAAAAAAAAAGCCATGTTGATTATTCCTCCCATTTGCCCACTCATTTTTTTGTCCTGTAAAACAGGCGTTCCTAATCGCCGGCCCGCAGGGCATTTGGTACCGGGCCGCACAGAAAGAGCTTTCAGAATACGAAAGATATTTTATTTTGGAAAATCACCGGATTCTCCGTTACATCCGTCTGTGTTACGCTTGACACACGTCAAGGCACGCTTCTCCGTCACGTGACCAATTAGGCTCAAAACAAAACACCGTAGCTCGGAAAACGAGTAAAAAAAACTGCTGGAGATCGCAAATGACGGCGGCGGCCTTCAAAGTACAGACACTCCCCGAGTTACGAACATCCGAGTTACAAACAAACGGTACATACGAACATTTTCACGGGTCTGTCGAAAAAAAAAAAAAGTTAGATTTTGTATTGCGCGCCTTTTTCCGAGTGCCAAACGGGGCGGAGGAGGACGGCGGAGGCGACGTTCGAAGGCGGCCGCGGGGAGAGGCGTGGGGGGCGGGCGTGTGACGGTGGAACGGGCGGGGAGGCGTCCGGCACGCCGGTCGACGACCGGTCGTCTACTCTTCCCCGCTGAAGCCGCTGCTAGTTTATCGGGCAGCTAACCCTCGAGCCCTGAAGAATGTGACGAAAAGCTCTCTCCCCGTTATATGGATGTCAATATAAGTCTTAAACATACATTCCAGACAAAATATAGCACTGAAGCAACTTACGAACGAATTCACCTTATGAACAATCGTCCGGAACGTAACTCGTTCGTAACCTGGGGAGCGTCTGTACGTTCGAGACAACTGGAATACTGTATGGGTTTTGGCTGAATACTCTGAGATCGCCACCATAGCACTGCTGCTGTTTCCGACATCCTACCTTTGTGAAGCGAGGGTTTTCTGCAGCAACGGCGACTAAAACAACATTCCGAAGTAGCCTGGAAATAAAGCACACACTTGGGGTGTCATTGTCTCCTGTTACCCCGAGATGGGACCGTCTGGTTGCAGAAAATCAAGCTCGGGGCTGTGGTGGGTCGTCATTTTCAAGCAGTTAGAATTTGCGTCCTGTCGTATTTTGAAGGCATTCAACATGACCAGAGCGATCAGGAGGAGTGTTGCGGCCACATTCGACGCTCCTTGTTTTTATTATGATTATATTTTCATTATGATTATATTTCGAAAACACCACACTTGTCATGCAGCTCATACCATGTTGTTGTATTATTTCCGGAAAACATTGTCTGACATAAACCGGTCCGTGGGGCAAAAAAGGTTGGCGACCCCTGCTGTAAAATGAGCGTTGTATTCATCATCTGACCATCTGATTGATGTCAAATCGTTTTTCAAAACAACTAGCATGTGACACTTTCTTTTTTGTCTCCTAAAACCATTTCTCATTCGACACGTTTGAATTCACGTCTGATTTTTCCCCAAATCAAACTCCAAATAATTGTCAAGCGGGTGTTTTACCCTGGGGTGGCTTCGATAGTTGTGATGCAACTCGTCATCTGGCCTGAAGAGGGCGTCCGAATGCAACCCAAGCCAAGCGGTTGGCTCCTTGCCTGGCCGCCACCGGTGCCAACGCATAGTTCGCATCGAAACGCGCATCAAGTTCCTTCTTGTCTGGCGCGCTCTTGCCGCCATTCGTCTGTTGCTACTGGCTTTAATTTACAGGAAAAATCACCTTTTTTTTTTTTTTCCCTTCCTGTCGTGCCAACACAGCAAAAAGCTAAACTGGTCTGGCGCCCCCCTCAGTGTTGACCTCAGTTTTCTGGTCATCATCTTTCATGCCACTGTCACTTGCAGGGTCAAGAGTGAGTGTGTATTTGTGTGTGTGTGTGTGTGTGTACGTGGGTTGGGTCACGTCACTTTGGTGCCATTTGGTGTCTCCATTGCTGTGGAGTCATGCTAAAACACATCACATGCACCAAGGCCGAAAACTGCGGCTGCAAATATGTGGCTCAAATGTGCAAGGCCACCTTATGCGTGCGCTTCCAGAAAAAACAAGAGAGTAGGATAAGCCCGCTGGAGTCAGAGTGCAAGTGCAGAATGAAAAGGTGAGGTATCCCCATGCTTTTGCACACCATTGTCCAGGCGGCTTCCGGAGTAGGCGAGCGGGAGGGGAAAAAAAAGTGAGTTGAAAAAACAGCTCGTGCTCAGGTCATGTCGCCGCATGTTTTGAAACATGCTCGTGAAATATCTTTCACTCATCCCCGCGTCTTTGATATGCGTGTGTGTGTGTGTACATATATATAGTTGTGTATTTGTACAGTATATGCACCGTCCGTTCCTACAAGGAAATCATTGAAAGATTAGAGGAGAGATTTAAGGAGTCGCTGTTTACCCTGTCGGGTGACAAAACAAACAAACAAAAAAAGAAATCCACATGAATGGTCACGCACGGCCCATTGAGGCTCTCCATACGACACGCCGCTATCCCCCCACCACACACATAGTCGTTTTTCCTCTTGGCGCGCATGCAGTGCAATTAGAATGCGCGTGTGCGCACACGCAAGCGCAAGCATCTCGGCGTGTTTTCGCACGGGCCTGGCGCCCCGCCGCAATCACATTTGATGGATATGGACTGTGGCCGGTGAGAGTTTTCCAAGCGGTGAGTCATGGCGCTTGCGACGGCCGCCCGTCCCAATTTACTGCTACTGCCACTACTGCCGCTCTGCTCCCCCCCCCGCCGCCTCCTCATGTTGTGTGAGAGACAAAGTCCATGAATAAGTGTCCTGTGCGGCGGATCGTTGTGGTTGTACTTTCCGAGCTCTCCGTTTGGACTTTTCCACTCTCCAGTCCACGGATAGCGCGTGGAAGGACAAGCGTTGGCACCGAGCTGCCATCGCGCTCGTGGAGACTCGGGCGCTGGAATGTCCTCCAGGAGTCCCGGTGCCGTTGTCGCGCCGTCGTCTCCCTTTGTGCGATCGGAAAGGCGGGCGATCGCCACCATGTCGGAGTCTTCAGGAATGACACCGTCGCCTTAGCGGATTGTTAGGTAGCTTTCCGCAACACAAACAAGGACGCCGCGACGGTGAGGCCGAGCCGAGAGACTCCGGGCCTGTAAGTCGGCGCGTGAGAGGGTATCGATGCGTCCAATGTTTGGATTTTGACATTTCCGCAGAGGTAGCCGCCCTCATTCCGGACATGCCGGTGTCCCGCGGCACGAACCCCGTGACTTCTTGGTAGCTCTTTACGTCAACAAATGACCAGCGTGTTGCCAGCGTAAGGATCAAAATGAATGTACTAGTAAGCGAGATGGGAAGTTCCTCAACTTTGTCGCCCTCGTCAAGACAGCCGTGCGGTAGGATTGATGGCAAAGGAGGTGAGCGAGGAAAGAAGAGCCCTTCTCCTGCCTTGCTCCCCTGGCGAGAAACTCCATGTCAAACACTCAGTCTGATGCACTTTATGCGGTGGTTGACTCCAAAACTGAAGGCGGCCTGTTAAATGGCTCCTGGGCCGTCATTTGAACGTGTCAAACCAAACTAGTTGGGTCTAAAAAAGCATCCAGATCCTCCATTCTGCACCGCCGTATTGCTGAACAGGACAGGTAAAAAAAAAGAGAAGGTTTGTGTTTGTGTGTGTGTGTGTGTGGGGGGGTGCGGGGGTTCATTTTGTGGTCGGAAAAAGAACATCCCGTTGGTTGTAATTGATCAGGAAAAGCAAAATACAGCGTGACTAATGTGGGAGCGCTTCAAAGCAATCAGAATGTGCCCTGCTGCGAGCCAGGTCCTTCCACCTGGGAAGAATAATTGAGAGATGCTGGAATTACTGCCACAGAGCCCCCCCACCCCCGCCCCCCTCCCCATGTCTTTTTCCGACCACCCAGCCAGTCTCGGGACCCCCTGGTTCATTCTTGGCTGACAAAATCCAAAAGATCTTCCCCCGGATGGAAGAACCCCCCCCCCCAGCAGCACTGTACTATTCCGGGCTGAGGTTTGCTCCCCATTTAGCCGTTCCGCAGCGTGCCCGAGTTAAATGGCCTTTCTGTACCCAGCAAATACACTGAATATTCATCGGTGGCTCCTCCACAGCTCCTCACATTCTTCCTCATTATTTTATGTCCCTCCCCCTCGGTGATCCCAGCAGGGATTGGATCTTCCAGAAATAATCCCCCAAACCAATATTGACGCCGGCTAAAGACTGCGGCGGTTACACGGGGCTGGCCGTGACCCGCGGGCGAGGCGACTAGCGGCGGAACAAGGGGCCATCAAAGGCACCGAGGCTAAGAGCCCCCCCCCCCGCGCTCGCCCCATTTTTAGTCGGAGACACGTGAGCGCAAACGTGAATGCTGAGAGGCCAGCATTCACTGTGGAACGCGTTTTCAATGTCCGCGACATCCGCTTGAACGTCGGCGTCCTCGTCCTCTCTTTGCCCTCGCCCGTTCAACAATTGAGTGGAGTGCAACCGGGTCCGACTCCTCAGCACTCTTCCCACATCGGCGTCGCCTCACTTTTTTGTCGAGAGTTGCTGCTGCAACGAGCAACCTACGGCGTGCCGCGCACATTTTCACCGGGATCTTCTCGCAGACAAAAGCCGGCCCGCCGGCGCTGCGCCTCCGCGTAGATGACGAAGGTTAGGTGAGGAGGCACTCGGGGGGGGGGGGGGCGGCTGGCGTCTGGAACCCGCGGCCGACGAGACTCCGGCGCTCTTCAAGCGGCTTTGGCTCCATGTTGGACGTGACCCTGCCTTGGTCGGAGCGCATCCATCGTGTGTGGCTTTTTGCTGCTTCGCTGCGTTTCAGCCTGCTTGTTGACATTCACGCTCTTGCTTCGGATGAAGCGCCGGTGCCCGCTGGAGCCAGGTGCCGCTGAAGGGGCCCCCCCCCGCGGCCACCAAAACGGGCTTCGGAATGACGGCGCATCAAAGCCGCCGGTGTCGATTGAGCGATGGGAAGATGCGGCCCGCATGAGGGCGGGGTGCCTCCCGGCTTCAAAGCGCCGCCGAGATGGGCTGAACCCCGCTTCCGACCAGCTTCTTTGGGGAAGTGCCGCGGTGGCGCTGATGTCGGCTGCGCGTCGGAACGCTCCAGTCAAGCGGGCGTCGCCAAGGAACGATGAGCAAAGCCCGTTGCCATCGTTTCCCCGACGTGCGTTTTCACCTTGGCTTTTTCTGTCTTTCCTTCTTTGATCCAATCGGATTTGAGCCTCTCTCTGTTGGCTTTGCTGCTGGGTCTTTGGAACGGGTCTTGCTCGCTAATGGAACGGTCATTGTGCTCGTATTGAGGTTGTTTCCTTCAGCGATCCTGAGCGCGTTAAATGCAGATTCCGAGTTGCTCGCGGTGCTCAACGGAGCAGTCGTATGGCCTCTTTGGATACAATTGAGGCTTTCTGTCATTGCGATGTGATCTTGGTCGTACAGAGAGGCGGCTTAAGACCAGGTCGCGAATACGCGGCCCGTCCGTCGCCGGGCTAAAATCCAAAGAAACATTTGAGTGGACCACGCCGCACCGCATACCAGATTCCAAAGCTAAACAAAAAGAGGACGGATGAAGATGGAGTGGGACGGGATGAGCGATGGGCCTCCAAGTGATACTCCTTTTAATCGCAGAGCCGCCGGATGCTGACGGACAAGCGACAGTGAAGCATGACGGGAGGAAGTGGGAGGGGACTCCAGATAAAGCGGAGGAGCGCTCGGCAGCTGCTGTGCATCAGCACATCGGCGACTTAGCCCCGCCCCCCTTGCGCTTGGACCAAAATGTCCCAGGGTGCATTTCGATGAGAACAAAAAACATCCAATACAATCGTGCAACCTTAAGCAGGATGGGTGACGAGACAAAGAGAAACGCGGTCACGTCACGAGGCGTCTGGCCACGTTCAAGGAGCTTCGGGAAATTGTGGTTACCGCCGACATGTAACGGGCGGGAAAATATTAACTGGAGCAGGAGTCCGCATCAAACCGGCGAGGGAGGTCACAAACGGGACAACAATCTGCCGTATTCTGTACGCATCTTGGCCTTCGACGAGGCCACGGACGGCCGTGTCGAAAGCCGTCCGAAAAAATCGAACCGGCCTACACGTGACAACAACCTCCCGCACGTGGCGTCACAACAACCGAAGCCGAAGAGCGTGTCTGCCTGACCTGCTGCGGTCCCCCTTTGAGCATGACCGGACTGGAGGTGCGACGCCAGCGAGGGGCAACGAGTGGGCCTCTTTGTTCCACCGGTGATCCATCCTTCATTTCGGAGCGCTCGCTGCCTGACAGAGCACTCGGTCAGCGCGGGAGAGAAGGCACGAGACACTTTGTAGCTCCAAGAGAGACAGAAAGAAAGGCGGGGAGGGGGGGAAGTGAACCGATAGGAGCCGCAGATAACAGAGACTGCGGCCCGGAGGCGACGGGAAAAGCAATCAAATGCACATTGGAGAGGATAAAAGAGGCCAAATGTGTGAATTGAGGATTCATTTCCTCGGGCTTGACGGCAGGGTGGGCCGGGGGTCAGGAGTTTGATCTTCCAGGCCTGACAGGCGAGAGAGAGAGATGGATGCTCGTTGACAAAACCCCATCCCCAACCCCGTCTCGGCCCCTCCTTGAAGGAAAGCCCGGGGCCCGTTTCTTCATGTTGCGGCACCGACGGCCGCCGTTCCTCCCAGGGGACTTGATGACACGGCGGGCCGCATAAAACGCTCCAGGTGGCCCCCGTGCCTTGCTTCGCGCACCCGCTGGGAGAGGAAGAAGAGGAAAAGGATTTGTAGCCGTCAATCGTAGCGGAGCGCATGTGGAGCAGTCATGCGTGTTTTGACCTTTGCACCGACAGCCATCGGCCGACATCAAGGTGCAGCGCGGGTGCAAACGGGGTCGGCGGCTCGTTTGAAGCCCACCGGCGGGTCACGTTCGCACGCTTCCTTCCCGTTTCCTCCATTGATTGGGAACGTTTATCACATGAAAGAGAGGTCCAAAAAGAGGGCGGGGGTGGTCTCAGGGGAGGGTGGGGGGGCGGTGGCTGACCAATGATGCTATCCAGAAGCTGAGCGCAGGCGCCCAAACCTGCGGGCCTGCAAATGTCGGCGGCAATCGAACGGCTCTTTGTTGTGAGCGCCTTCACTCACGTGCTGTCCAGTCGCGGCTCTCGAAACTGCAGCAGCCACTTGAGGCCGATCGTGGGCCCACTGGATACCCCTGCCGACGCCCCCCCCCCCCTCTGCCATCACCTCCACCCCATTTTTGACAAGGCTGGGACCTCCCTTTGCCCCCCCCCCCCCCATTTGGACGCCTAATTGTATGTCATGCCAATGTGGTGCCCCCGTCTGTCTGCCCCCCCCCTTCCGCACAGCCCTCCTTCGGCTCTGAAAGGCCAATTATTCCTTTATTGTTGACACAGACAAGCTGACAGTCTCCCTCCCACATAACTGCCCTCCTCCCTGTCCGCTCCCGCGTCCCCCCTCCATCTTGCCGCGGACCACCGAGGTGTCTGCCACGCCGCATCATGTTTCTTCAACTTGTATTTTGTGGAGAGGTGTGTGTGTGTGTGTGTGTCGTGCACGCTGTCTGCATACCGGCCTTGAACAGCGAAGACCGTGACGCCTCCAGGCCCAACTGCAACTGGAGAGGGTGCAAAGGGCGACTCTGACTTCCCGACCAGCAGTAGTGGGAAGTCTAAATGTATTTTTTTTTTTTAACTCTGCAGGGAGATCTCAGTTTTACTGACTCATTGGGGGAAGGGCTTGTCCGACAGATATGTAAATGATTGCAAAAATGTTCTAAAATATGAGTTTTTAACGTGGAATTAAAAGTTTTGGGGCCGACGAGACTTTTGTTTTCCCCATTTGCGCGCAGCCTAACTCCGGGCTCCGCTAATTGACCTGAGATGACCCGACGGGCTTTTTATTCCGTCGCCGTTTGGTGACCACAACCCCCCAGTGGTGGAATCCTTTGGGGTTTTGAGCCAAATGCTGCTTCACCAGACTCAGTCTACAGACCCATTCGTCTGAAAATCTGAAGTTAGCAAAGTATAGCGTCACTTTCTCGCTGTGCACACGATGTCAGCAGCTGGCACGTCTGCTCCGCTGTTCGGATCGTCGGAGTTCAAATCTTGGCTCGGCTGGGACTAGAATGCCATAAGGAGAAAATCCAAGTGCGCTTATCATCTCGATCCGGTTATTCGGGTGGGCGCGTGTGCTCTCAGGCCCCGAGTGCTATGTTCATGAGTTCCGTTGTTCAAGCCAACGCGACACCCCCTCGTCACCCCTCCAAAGAATCTGAAACCCGACCCCGGGGGCTGCGGCGGCAAAGTATTCAGAGGGACCCACCACGTTGCTGGTGTTACAGTTTGGCTTAGGTGTCTCATTCGTCACACTGGAGACGGTGGCCCCAACCTGGCCCAGCATGGACCCCTCACACACACACACACACACACACACACACACACTCTGACCCCGTTGGGTTCAACGTGTGCTCTCTGACTTGTTGAAAGAGCACAAAGTCACATTTGTCACGCACACCTGGCAGCTCTTGTCCACCGGTGCAACAGTAACTGTCACAAAGTGGAGCTTGTCCATCCTCAACTTTGCCTTCTTGTAACCAGGATTCAGCCCGTCGGAAATTCGCGGAGTGGGTGGTAGTCGATATTATGGGATGCCGCTGATGCACATTTGGGAAAGAGAAGAAGAAGACATATTAAGCCACCCGTCATCTTCCATGAACGCCGAGTACAAGAATGGAAGGTCCATCAGCGTAGGATGTTTGTCGGCCCGCCAGCAGTCCAGACGTGTGCCCCAAGCAGCAAATACGACGAGACCGTTGAGCGACCGAACTTGGGCATCAAGCAAGAATGGGAGAAAATCCCACCTGCAAAATCTCCACCAATTCGCCTCCTCAGCTTCCTCCAACTTTTTGAGCACCGTTAGAAGAAAAACTTTTTGACATGGTTTGCAGGCATTGAAATCAAAATGTGGGAATAGTTTTGAAAAAAAAAACCCAAACAAATACCTCGTCGTTGTCATGTATTTGTTTGAAAGGAAGTGGATACAACTTGCAACAACGATGCACCAACTGGCAACACGTAGCGTGTGAGAGACCCCCCCGTTGGCGTAGATTTTGCCCAAGCTGCCACAAGCAATCGATAACGGCAGCCAATTGGACGTGACGTGCCAAAGCGTTTGCAGCTTGTGCAAAGGGACGGCCCACAGTAATGGGAACGGCGAACGAGTCCTTTGGAGAAGTTGAAGAAGAAATGCACCAACGTAAAGGAGGTAAAATGTTCAGCGGCCTGCGCTCGCAGGCGGCGGCGCCGCTCCAAACTGGAGCGGACACTGAATAAACACGTCTCTAAATTTGTCTTGGACGGTGAAAGTTGTCCGACTTTGTGGTGAACTGAGAGCTGCTGTGAAGGAGGAGGAGGCTCGGGGGGGGTCAAGATATTTGGGGGCAAAAGGAAATGCTTTACCGTGTTAATTGAACATCTAATACCTTTGCTCTCCCGGGGTGAAACGTTGCTTTCCTTCCTCCGCTGCCTTGATGATGATGATGATGGTGGTGTTAATGATGCTGCGCCTCAGCTTGCCCTGGGGTCTCAAAAGCCTTTCTGTTCCCTCCCGTCGTCTTTCGCCGACACGCACCGCATCCATATTTAGGTGAGAGGAAAATTACGCGGGGCAGATATTTCGGTGAGCGCTGTGTCAATATCCAGCCCAGCCAAGCCAAACGCGCTTTGCACTTGTTTCTCTCCTTCACGGCTCATCTCAGCAAGCCGGTGGGAAAGGAGGAAGAAGAGGGGGGAAAAAAAGGGGGTGGGGGAGGGCGTAAAGGTGACGAGGCAAGTGGCGGTGGTGGTGGTGGTGGTGGGGTGTGGGGCGGCGCCAAAATAAACGCATGAATGGCGTTCTTTGACTGACGGCCGTCTTTGAAGCCGCTTCTAATTGCAGGCCTCTTGTCCGGCTGCGGAGCCTGCGGCCGCGGCCGACACGTCTGGCTCGGCCCGGGCGGAAACATCACGGCTGGACGAGAAACAAAAGTCCGCAAGCCCATGCGACGTCATTATTTTGGAGCACGGTCGCACAAAAGGGAAATCGCTTATTAGACGGCTTCTTTGGTCCTTTGCCACTCACCCACTATATATATATATATATATTTTTTTTTTTACAAAATATAACATTGTGTGTGTGTAAAAGAGAGAGGCAGATGTATTTCCATATGTAGGCATGTATGTACATCTCCATCCATTGTCTTAGTGCTTACCCAAGGTCGGGTGGTGGTGGGGGGCCACGGCCTGAGCAGGGAAGCTTTTTTGAAAGGTGAGCGGGACGTCTCGTGAGAATGAACGAAGTACCTCAAGAGTTTTGCCAAAACGCTCCGAAAACAATCCCTTCCAAATCCCGAAGCGGCGCCCTCACAAAGGGCCATTCACCGCAATGAGGTGACTTCAGTCTTCGGGCCTTTGGGGAACACATCGACCTGTGTGAGTCTGCTTGTTGCTATCTTGCGGTGCTCTTAATGTAGACGTTGGTGTTTTGTTTGTGCCCCCCCCCCCCATACAAGTCCCTGCAAGGCGGTGCGTATGAGCCCCTCGTGAAGGTTGGATTTAGGGGGGAATATTTAGCGACCGCAAGTGAGGTTTTTCCAGCGCTACAGGCTTACACGGCTCTGTGATTAATAGCCCTTGATTTTGCCGTTCGAAACCAAACCACAGAAGCAAGGAACGGGATTGGAACAAGAATATCCTCCACAATGCACCTTTCAGCTGCTCTTTGAGAGAGATATATATATATTTATTTTAATTTATTATTTTATGTTCCACTGCAACACTCCACAATCCCCCTCGGTGTGTACATATGTAACTTTTGTTTTGTTTTTAAGAGTGGAAAAGCAAACCGAGCAGGGATCTGTGAGGTGTTACGGGGAGCCCGCTGGGGCTTTTTTGTCGCGTTGATGACAAATACGCTAAGGCTAATCGCCCCCCAAAAAGCGAGCGTTTTTGATGTTTGCAGGCAGCGTGCCAACAGCGCATTCCAGGTCGAGCAGGCGGAGTTGCGCTTTGCGCTGTCTTCAAAGTGGCGAAAAGACATTTGGCAACTGCTTTGAATTTTGAGCGTATTTCAAACATCTCGGAGCTTGTTGTCACTCGGCGCGCGTACATGAAAGTCCACGCTAGGCCAGTGGTTGGCAAACACCTCCCCAAAAATATGGCCGCGTTCCAACACTCGATGCGCACTTGTGGGGGGGTTATAACACGGAGGCAGACAGCAGAACAATGCTCAGAGGCAATGATTCTTGATGCTCTGCAAAACAGGACAGATATGACCACGAGTCACTTACAGTCGCTATTTTCGGTTGTCATATTCGACAGGAGACGATTGCTGTTGAATCGGCCGATGGATGGGAACATCCGTCACGAAGGAAAAACTCTCTTTTGGTCTGAGGCTTACAAAAGAAAAGTTCGACTGCCGTACGAGGCCTTCGGGATTTGTTCAACGACAACAGAGCGAACAATCGGCGGCAGGCGACGCACGTGCGGGCCCGGGACGCTGGCGGACGTCCAAAGGCTGCGCTCAGCCCCCGAGCCCCCCACGCGCACGCGCGCAACGCACCTGCACCCGGCCCGGCGGGCCTCCTCCTTTGATCTGACAGAATCCGAGATTGCTCTGCACGTTCGCACCTGCGCTAATGCTTTCAACGCCAACCGCCACATGGTGGCTTTGTCTCGTCGTTCCTCAACATTTTTTGGGGGGGCCTCATTGTTCATCGTAGTTTTGGGTCTCGTAATTGTTCTTGTTCTGGTTTTAAGCAAGTGAGGTTGATGTCCTTCCTTGCCTTTTAGTTTGTTCTTGCCTTTTCCTGGTTCTTTGTGACTCGCGTCCTTCCTTGTACTTTGTCGGTCTGGCGTTTTTGGGAATACGTATCTTTTTGGATCAGAACTTCTTATCTGCACCTTCGCCTTTGGAATCCTCATTCTGTCCGCAATTCATCTTTGCCTGATGAAAACGTAGCCCTGATCCTGTTCTCCCAAATCGCGTTCCCAAGACTGCGCAAGATTTGAAATGACCTCTGATCATTTGTGCGCTGCAGTGCCACATTCATGAGAAACACACACACTCACACGGACGGGGTCATAAATACACCTGCGGCCGCAGCCGTTCAGCACCCATTTCGTCCAAACCACACTGTGAGGGCTTTCAGTGTGGGTTCAGAATTTGGGCTTTGGTGTGCTCGCTCACTGTGTAACGCAGAACAAAGTTTGTGTGTGTGTGCGTGCGTGCACATGCGGGGCTGCAAACGCTCCATTCCAGCATTTATCGCACACTGGGTTCTCCCCGCTCCCAGCAGATGGAACGGGGGGCTGAAATTACAGGCGGCGCAGCCTCCAAATCTCTCTCCGATTCTCCACACATGCCAGACAGCGGGAGGAAAGAATAACAGGCCTTTGCGGCCTGCGGGCCAGGCCCAGTGCTCGGACGCGCCCACAGCTAATCAGCACGGCACCTTCAGGGAACAGGGGGGAACAAATAGGGAGGGGGGGGCGAAAGGACAATGGGATGAAGAGGTTTCCTCAGAATGGTGCACCGTAAGTTTGGAGGTGTGATGCGACTATGCAAAGCGGCGAGGAAATTGAAGCATCGGGAGCAGCAGAGTCACGGCGCGACAGCACGTTTGATCCATCTCGGAGTTTCTTTGACGAGTCATCGCACGGTGACACAAACTAACACATTGCCAGAACTCATTTGGCGTCTGCGCAAATTTGCGAGCAAAAGCCCAAGGACCCCCGCAAATGGCCGCTTCACACAAAAATGTCAGACTTGGTGCGAGAAGACCAAATTCTGACCTTGCAGAACAGAGTTGGGAAGCGTTTTGTATTTTCCGGCAAGGCATCTCAATGGGCCGCCCACACGCGTGGTTCAAATTGAAGAAGACGAGCTAACTGAGATTTGAGGTTTCGACATCGTTTGTTTGTGAGCGAGCAGGCTGCCTGCCGGCTGGAGGAGAAGAACCGTAGCGTCGCGCCATTTCTGATTCTCGCATGGGAGGGGGGGATTGCTTTGATTCAAACCCAAATGACCCCCAAAAAAGATGGCCGAAGGTCCTCAAAGGTGACAAGAAGTGCTTGTGTCTCTTGAGTCGTTTTTCACCTTTGTCCGTTCTGACGGCCTTGCAAAATGTCATCAGTCTATTGTTCCGACTGAACGCTGAGAAGAGCCGGATGTTGTCGTTGTCAGCTAGCTTGAAGCCAAGGGTGCATCGGTTGGGTACTCGTGAAATCCCAACATGCGTTTGCCGCTGCTCCCATGCAAACGGGTCAGAGTTCTCAAGTGCATCGCCGTAGCAATTGCCAAAGAGACTCGCGTTCTCCCAAAGAATGTTGTCATGTAGCTTCTTGTACGCTCGTAGGAAAACTTGGCCGCTTCACAAGAACATACTCGCCGACCTTTGTCAAGCCATTTGAGACTCTTCTGTAACGGATGCTGATAAACTGTCATGTTTCCGTTTGTGACCACCAGGTGGCACTGTGGGGCTTTTCCCTGCAGCTGCAAACCTGTTGGTCGTTAGGTCCTTAGTGGCTTTAAGAGGACTCCCACCCCGAGCATTCAGTGTCGGGTCATTGTTGCTTTTGCCACGGTCATGTTTGTTGCCGTTTGTCTGCTGCTGTCAGTGTCAGCTTTCTTTTGGTCACGGTTCTGTTTTAGCTTCAGTTGTGATTTTTGTTTGCTACTTTGGACTATGTTTGTTTTGGATTTAGTTTTCTCTGTTTTAATACAATTCATCAAGTTCACCCTGCTCCTCCCTCCTGCCTGCTCTTTGGGGTCCACCACCACCTCGCAACATGACATAAACGGGATTTGCCAAGAAAAAAAATGTTGTCAAACAAAAGTGGGGGGGGGGAAAGCCAAACCCCCCATCAAAGAGTGAGTGCCATGTTTCTGTGCGTTTGCACGTCGCTGGTTCTTGCAATCAGCCAAACCGCGCAACGAGACCCGACCACTCTTGCAACAGAATGAATATGTGGACGGATCCACAAAGTTTCTTGGAAATCTGCGACATAGTGGAGGTTTTTTTTTTTTTGGAGGAGGGGAGGATCAGACTTGCAAACCGAGCAACTCAAGTAGATCAAAACAAGCCCTTTTGTTTTGGCAGCAGTAGAAAGGAAAAAAAAGAGGACATGGGGATGGACCTGGATCTGATCCAAAAGTCGGATGAAAAGCACACATAGCGGTCGCACACGCCCGGGCGGCTCCGCGGCTTTCATCTCAGAACTGCGTTCGGCCCTTGCACGTGAAAAGAACTCGGCGAGGTGGGGGCGCGGCGCATCGGTGGGCCGCCATTCCTCTCCACATGCGGACAAGGTGCAGACGGACGCGGAGCTGACGGTCCACGTGTGATGTCATAAGCGGATGGAAAGCGAGCGCCGGCGGCATGAAAGACATCAAGAGCTCGGGCGAAAGGCTCTTTACGGCGGAACGGGCGTTCAAGATGAAGGCGCGCAGGGAGGGAATTCAAAAACAAACGTGAGGTCGGAAATAAGAGCGTGCGAGTGGAACGGCACTCGACCTTCGGAAAGCAGGTCGCAAGCACGCGGCGGCGAGTTGGCGCAAGAAGCTAACGCGGCTGCCCGCATGGTTCCTCGCCGCTCCGTCCTCCCCACATGGCCTCGCACAAGACGGCGGTCGCGGGAGATGCGAATCCAAATGCATGATTCCTGCACGACACCCGCGCTGTTTTATTGATGGCATGACAGCGAGAGGGGGAGGGAGGAGGGGGAGGGAGCGGGGGGGGGGCTGAGAGGTGCTTCAAGGTAGTGGCGTGCGTACACGCCGGTGTTTTCCTCGATCTTATCCGGACAGCTGTAAACAATTCCCAGCCGGGTGAACAGACACCGCCAAGTTCTGTGGGACTCGATGGCCGTTAGCGCACCCGAACGATGTCCCACCAATACGTTTGGATTTGCGTGACGCATTTCCGTTTTTTGAACGAGTCGGGGTCCGGGTCAACGTTTGGCGGCGCGCTCACTGTCGTGCGCCCGTCAAGACTGTTTGTACCTGGATGCGATGCCATCAGCGCTATCGCGTACCCTCTTCCTCTTCTTCATGTCTTCCTGCGTCGGTCACAGCTCGCTGACGCTCCGTCGCACGCACCGCAGGGCGGCTCGGCTCGGCAAGTTCTCGCGCTCGAGGGCTCGCCGCTCAGGGTTCAGTTCATTCCCCACGTTTGCTTGTCGTCGTGCGCGTTCCGATCTCCGCGTCAAGTACGAACCCCTCGCTCCCTGACTTGCGAACTCTGAGCTCGGTCCTCATTGTAATCGTAGCCCGCAACGCCCGCCGACAATGACGTGGTCACATAACGGCGGCGCAGTGTGTTGGCTGGCAAGGACGGTTTCATAATTGGATTTGGAATTGCCGCGCACAAGCGAGGAGTCTGGTGGTGCTGGAGGGCGAAAGCAAAATGCGGCTTGGAAGAGGCCGAGGGAGCGCAAATGCAGATTCCACACCGGCTCTGAGTGGAAAACTGGAAGAGAGGATGGGCTTTCTTCAGACGCCGCCGTCAGCGGGTGCCAACGGGGCAACGCCGTCAAGGTAGCACCGAGCTCATCTGCTCGTACGTCGGCCGCCCGGCGCACGTTTCGACTCCCGTTCCAAGTGAACGCCTGACCGAAGTCCGGCTTGAGCATCCCCAACGCAGATGTGATTTTAGTTTTCTTTCTCCGCCTGAATTGAGATGGAAGCGAACGCGGTCGGAGGCTCGTCTTCGTCTGCGGCACATCCTCCCTCGTGGCCAATTGCAGCCGGGAGGGGAATGCGTGGCCGAGGCTCGTCCAAAGCGGACCGCCAAAACTTTGGTGGTGGGAGCTTGTGTGTTTTGGAGCCCATCTCTTTCCAAAAGGCACGCGTTGAACGTAAGGAGAGTGGCAACAGCGTGCGGGTTGACTTTCAACTTCTTCTTCACTTCATTTCTCTCACCAAATGATGTCAATGCACAAAGTGGGACGACACCTCTCTTCGATGAGCTAAGCCAGGAGAAATGCTGACGTCTGTCAGCACGAAGCTCGAGCGGCAACGTCTGCACAGGCCCCGCATCTGAAATCAATCAGCCATTCAGACGCAATTAAAATCCGCAGCTGGGCCACTTTGGAAGGCCTTTTTTTTTTTTTCATCCGAATGCCCTCTTGAAAGCTCAGCGCTCCGTCCGTGTCTGTGCACCGAAGAATGACGAGCTCGGTCCGAAGCGATGACATTCCTCGGCGCGTCTGATTTCCGCCCGTGTCTCACGGGGCGAGGTCAGCGGGTTACGTGTCCGTATGCAACGGCGCTCGGCGCTTTCCTTCCCGTCAAAGTGGTGGGAAAGCGCATTGGATCTGGCGAGGGGGACGCGCGGGGGGGATGGCGTCTCGCGAATCCACTCTGGAAAATGATCGGGCCACCCGGCCTTCTGTTCAAAGAGCATGTCGACAAACAAAAGCTTGCGAACAGATTGCCGCATGTCGGAGACGTGTCGGGACACGAATGGTTGCAAAGTGGTCGGCGGGAACGAGTCCTGTTAGCTCCCCCTGAACAAAAACGTGCATGCGCACAAGCACGCGTTTGAAGGCTAATTGGGCCGACCCAAGAAATCGCCGAGCTCCCAACAGAACGCAACCACCTTGTGTGTGTGTGCGTGTGTGTACACGACATTGCGGAGAAACGTCATCTCAGAGTCTCCATCGAGTTGTCACGAAAGACCGGAGAAATGTTTGTGCAGCATAAACCCGAACGCCCTCAACATTGTTGAGGCTCGTCTTCATTCAATCATCGGTCTCCACAAAACATAATGGATGATGGAGCAACAACATCATCAGCACGCACCACTAGCACTGGAGCCCCACAGGGATGTGTCCTCTCTCCACTGCTCTTCTCCCTCTACACAAACGATTGCACCTCAACAAGTCCAGCTGTCAAACTCATAAAGTTCGCAGACGTCACCACGGTCATCTGTCTCATCAAAGACGGTGATGAGTCTGCTTTGGTGCAGCCGACACAACCTCGGGCTGAACACGCTCAAGATTGTAGAGATGATCGTGGACTTCAGGAAACATCCTTCTCCACAGTTGCCCCTCACACTATCCAACTGCCCTGTGTCAACCGTCGAGACCTTCAAGTTCCTGGGAATCACAGTCTCCCAGGACATGAAGTGGGAAGTCAACACCATCTCCATCCTGAAAAGGGCCCAGCAGAGGATGTACTTCCTGAGGCTGCTGAGGAAGCATGGCCTGCCACAGGAGGTGCTACGTCAGTTCTACACGGCAGTCATCGAATCAATCCTGTGTTCTTCCATCACGGTTTGGTTTGGGGCCGCCACAAAGAAGGACAAAATCCGACTTCAACGGACAATTAGGACGGCGGAAAAAATCATTGGCACTGCCATACCCACTCTTGAGGACTTGCACACTGCAAGAATCGAGACAAGGGCACGGAAAATCTTCCTGGATCCCCCGCACCCTGCCCACCACCTTTTCCAGCTACTCCCCTCAGGCAGGCGCTACAGATCCATGCGCCCCAAATCCAGCAGACACTTAAACAGCTTCTTCCCTCGAGCCATTAACTCCCTAAACAGTCACTGATGTAGTCACTCTTGTTGTACAACAAATACTGCTACTGGTCACTCTAAAATGGTTCAATGATTTTCTGCACCAACTGTACAAACTGTCATAGTATTGTATTCTACCACTGATCACTTTAGCTCTGCTTGAAACACTTACATCACGAAATGTCCTTCCATACCTATTTGTCATGTTCTTGTTTATGATGATACTAATGCAGCGTGTTTTACCGGAGACAAATTCCTTGTGTGTTCTACATACTTGGCCAATAAAGATGATTCTGATAAGATGAGGTTTCGTACTCCGCCGGGCTCATCTGTCGCCGTGCCTTGGTCGGTGCTGTCCTTTTGCTTAGCAACTCCAGCTTCAGTAGGAGTCCACCAACTGAGGTCATTACCATTGCCACCCCCTTTTTTTACTGACGGGGAAAAGGGAGTCGTCGATTGGAGGGAGCCGTGGCCGCCCTTTGAGTCAATCGGGGAGTTCGGTGAAGTTTGGACCGATTGGCCTCAAATGAATGTGACAAACGGCCTTTCCCAAACTGTTTCTCTCAGCAACTGTTTCCCAGATTAATTCAAGAGACAGACAAACCATCTGCCGTGTCCGGTGAACGAAAGCGCTCCAGAAAAGGTGAAAAGGAGGCGGTTGAACACTTGAGAAAGGACGCGGCTGCGTTTCCCAGGACGCAAACGGCTTTTCCTCACCGAGCGCGCCCATGTGGAAATAAATGGGGAACAGCCAGACAACATGGGACGGGGGAGGGGGGGGGGTCTGAGCGATCGTGTAATGCGACTGTTAAAATGATAAAGGAGGCTGGCGTGAAAGGAAGCGTGGGCGCGTAACGTTCTACCCGCGGCTGTGTTTTGACATTTGGAGACGAATGGAAGTGCTCGGAGGCCAGGCCAGGCCTCCTCCGTGCAAGACATAAATAAAGGGCACAAAAGGCTGACTTTCCCGCGATGCCCCCTCACGCATCCCACAACCGTTGGGTAGACGGCAAAATGTTTGCCATTGACTGGCGCGGCACTTTGACACCCGCATGTTTTCTGGCGCCCAAATCTGCAACTCGCCGATCGAGACCAAGCCATTGCATGGACTTAGGACGCCGGGTGCTTTTGTCTCCTGGTCATCGGAGCGCCAAGGGACGCAAGAAGCGGGCAAACGGGCGATTTCAACGTGGTGGCCGGCTGCTCTTCAAAGCCTTTCACGGGGACGGAGACGTTGAACCGTCGCTGACGTTTGATGGCAGTATGGACACATTGCATGATTGCGTGTGAGACGTATCGGTGCCGGATCAAGATGGCAGCTCTCTGACAGCTTTGATCCTGCAAGAGCTCGGAAACGGTCCAAATGGCCGCCTTGGCTTCCTCCCCGTCCGGACCTGCTCGGTGTGTCGTGTCCCGGGAGAGCTTCACCACCTCCCCCCCTCTTTCCCCCGCTCTTGTCGGCAACTCCATTTTTGGGTCCTGACTCCAAAGGTCTCTCCCCTGGCCTTACCTCTCAATTAACCTCCACGATTTCCAGCCTCTTTCCGCGTGACCTTCTCACCCTGCGCTCTGTTTTTACATCCCGGCCCCCCGCCCCCTCTTCCAAACACAGGAAACCTGTGCTGGAAAATCCGGCGTGCGTGTCACTCCACTTTAAAGTGAGAGTGTCGAGCGGCAAAACAGAGAGGGGGGTGGCGGGGAGTGAAAGTGCAACGGAACTGGCCTCGCTACGGTGGGGGTTTCGGCCCCGTGTCCACGTTGACGAAGCGGCTTCAGCCCGAGACGCCCGCCGTGCCATCGCGTGCCATTGGGGGGTGAGTGGGCTTCTGGCGTTTTCGTTTTGATTGCCCCGTAAGAGGCGGTCCTCCCGAATTGCCCATCTCTCTTGGGGGGGGGGGGGGGGGTAATCATCTGGGAAATCCCAAAGGATGAGCTCGTGCCCACCCAAGGGAAGGACCCAATGGTTTGACGGCTTTTGCTCCCCTCACCGCCTCCAAACGCCTGCGAGCGCCTCATGCCCATCAGACGGAATAAGACCACTGAAGCTGACCTTTACCTGCGGATCCCTGCCTACTTGCAAAAGGTGGAGGTTCATGGGACCTTGAAGTCGAACGAAATGGAATTTGAGCAAAAACCAAACGTGCACCGGTCGAAACGGTTCTGGGAGCTCCGTTTTGTTAACCGTGACGTCAACATATATGCATCCCAGTTGAACTCATCTCAGCCGGCATCGAAGCGATGACTCCGTGTCTGTGTTTGATCTTTTCCTTTGGCTTGTCGTGGCTCGTTGAGAGTCTCTTCTTTTGAAAGAATGATGCGGTGAGCAAGAGGCCAGAGGAACACTCCCATCAAGTGCCAATGAAATGATCTGACGCATTGAACACAAAAGATCCAGCACGGCCGAGCGGTTCAGGTGAGGCGAGGTGAGGTCCATCTGCCGCACGCTGGAGGCTCAAGGTGGCAGACAACGCTTACGATGTTGATCAAGCGGTTTGCGCCGGTGCCAATTTGGACTCTGAAACATGCCGGAGTCTCTCCCAGCTGTCTTTGGGCAGTCGGCGGGGGGGGGGGGAATACCCTGAACTGCCCGCCAGCCGATCACAGGGCACACGTGGACCAACATTGGCACTCGCAATGCCACCAACGGACCGTTTCGTGTCCAAACAACATAACCGTACAGGATTTTGGAATGCGTCGGGAGTCCATGACTTCACATCAACAACACGTCAATGTCTCAGCGAATCAGGCCGGCCCGTCCCATCTTGTAAACATGGCAAAAGCCCCCCAAAAAAGTCTGTCTTGAGTGCCGCAGCGACACCACGACGATCCGCTCAACGGATCTTTCCATGGACGCTCTTTGAGAACACTCTGTGCAGCAGTTGCTCCAGAGGACAGACATGTTTGGATGGCGTCGGGGGAGGCCGTGTTAGACATTCCTATAAAGTTGCCGTGGAGACAAGACACCGAGTCCACTTGTCGACAGCTTTTTACGTCCGCAGTCCTGGACTTTGGACAAAAGCACGCGCGTCTCGAAAAGGCTCCGGTGGTAAACGCATCAGGGAAAGGAAAAGGGGGACTTTTCCAATGAGGATTGGAATTTTTTTACAGGGGGGGGGGTTGAGTCGTATCAAATGTATCAAAACGACTCTCCCTACACAGGTGCTCCTGACTGAATCAAAACAAGACCTTCAGTCTGCGCAGCTCGCACGATCACGCCGCTTGTGTTCGGCGACCTGTGAACCTCTCGCCCGCTAAAATCCCTCCACTTGTCTTTCCTCGGCCCGCCTCTCGGCTCGCTCCCTTGCTCTTAATCACCGGGGAGGAAACGCTGTCACTTTGGGGGGGCTTCGGGCAGGAAAAGGTCTCTGGTTGTTGACAAGGTGAAAGGGTCACTTCACCCACATTGCCAAGAAACACATTACCCCACTTGCTCCTGTTTTACCAAGCTGTGACATTTTTGTGAGGGTTTTTTTTCCTCCCTCCCCAGGTCTCGCGTGATGGAATTTGAAGGTTGTAACAATGATCAAAGAGGAGTTTGAAATCTCTCTCTCTCTCTCTCTCTCTCTCTCTCTCTCTCTCTCTCTCTTTCTCTCTATCCAAAGGAAGCGTCCAGCTCCCAGTCTATCAAGCTACTTCGTCTACCGTTTGGCAAGGAAGTGTCGAGCACGCCGCACATCCGCCTTGCAGGAAAATAACCAATGCACCTTTGGCACTCAAAAGACAAGCTGCTGATTCCAATTACCGTATTTTCACGACCATAAGGCGCCATTAAAATGAATGAATGAATACTTTATTGTCATTGCACACTTGTTACAACGAAATTTTGCAGGAGCCTCCACCACCAAAGTGTCGTGAAATCTAAAAATATAAAAGTATAAAAAGTATATAAATACATTGCACTCCCCTGGACTTACACACAATCATATGCCTCCACCCCCAAAGTGTCGTGAAATCTAAAAATATAAAAGTATAAAAAGTATATAAATACATTGCACTCCCCTGGACTTACACTCAATCATATGCACACATTTAAAAATTAATAAAAGTCTAGTGTATGAGGCGAGTTCCAAAGCCTGACTGAGCGCGCTTCTGGCCGACACGCTGTTTATATAGAGAAAAGGCGGGCGTAAGTGACGTCAGGCATGCGGAAGTCTGCCAATGAGTGAAGAGTGGGCGTGCCCAACAACACGGTGCGCCGAATGGTCGTGAAAATACGGTAAGCCATTTGGCTCAAAGGGCCTCTGTGGGTTGTGAGTTTACAGCCTGAACACAACACGGTGGAATCGCCCGGAGCACGCTAGGTGAGTACAACCCACACACACACACACACACACACACACACACACACGAGAGCTCTTGTGCTTGTCCAAGGTACAGCTGATGAGGTCATATCGATATCACCATCGTAAAAATAGCGCGAAAATAGGGATGTCCATTTTCTGGGCCGTCTTGGGGATCCTGCCCAGGGTTGCCATGTTGGCTGTTACAGTGTGCCAGAGTGCAGCCAGAAGAGGGTGGGCGGCGCTGCCACCAGGTCAAAGAAAAGCTCCACTCGTCTAACGCCACGCTTCCCTCTCCGCAACTTTGTTGCTGGGCGACAGGAAGGGAAAGACGGGAGGATGAGCGATCGATGAGACCGCTTGGGTCAACGCGGGAAGAGCTTGAAAGAGACGATGAAGGAGGGCCAACCAGATGACGAACGGCAGCTAAGTGAGACAAAGCCGGGACGCCCGTCGGTACGTCAGGGATGAGGAGGGAGGAAACGAGTCGAGGGGATAGCAGATTGGACGCAGGCGACCGGGCAACAAGACGACGGCTTCTCGTTTGCCGGGACGTCACGAAAACTGCGGAAGGCCCAACTAACTCGACGTGTCCTTTTCGTGACCTTGTCTCCAGATCTTCTGTCTTTCTCACTTAGGTCGAGTACCGGAAAAGTGGAGGCTGATAAGCAGTGCCGTTTGGTTTGCGTCGCCGTGGAGTGAATGGGAAGCTTGTTTCCACTCTTGGGATCGAGGCAGGATACGGATTGCCAGATCAACTGGCTGGCGAGTTTGCAGTCACATCCGATCAGATTATCCCGGTGGTAACAATACCTGATGGAGATAATCAATGCGAACAGATATTAATCAGGAAAATCCTCCTTCAATACTGTCTACCAATGGCCACATGTTCTGTCGTGGTCTCGACAGATATTTTGTCAACAACGCAGGTCATAGCATAATCGAGTTACCAAAGTCATTTGGGAAGGAAATCAGCGGCAATGTATGAAGGGTTGGAATCATGCAGCAACTTGCTTCTGCTACAATATGCTCCCAACAACCCTGTCACAATTCAGCAATTTTGCCAGTAAATCATCGTTCACAAGAGACCGGCCGGCCCATCACAACTTCAGTCCAAAAGGTAAAATAGCAGTCTGAATCTTGACACATGTATATGTGTGTGTGTAGATGTATATATATACAGTGATACCTCAGCTCACGAACATAATTGGTTCCCAGAAAGTGTGTGTAAGCCGAAACGTTCGTCTTCCGAACATTTATTTCCCATAAGAAACCATTAAAATGAGAATAATCCGTTCCCAGGTCCCCATAAAATATAATTTTCTACTAAATAAGCCTTAAAATTACACAAATATATACCTTATTTTATGTATAATAAATGTGCTATTGTATTGAAATTAAAGAAATAAACTGTACTGTATAATAAAGTCGTTTTATTGACCTTTGTGATGGTAGTTGATGGCTTGATGGAATGGAGTTGGAGGAGGAGGGAGGGAGGGAGTTACTGTTTGGAAGGAGAGTCACCTTCCATAAGGACTGTAGGTAACTCAACCTCCGGTGTGGCTTCTCTTCTTTGCTTCTTAGAAGGAGACTCTTTATCCTTTTTGCTGACTAAAAACCTCTTCATTGACACCTGTTGCGTGTTAGCGTACTGGTACTGGAACGCTAAGTCACACAAACGCACACCTCGTTCGTGTTTTTCAATGATCTTCTTCTTCTGCTCGATCGTAATTTTCTTTAATGTCTTCTTCGGCTTAACACTAGCCTGTGGTGGGGTCTTTTTCAGTCCCATAATAGCAAAAGTACACTCAATATGGTCCAAAATGTCTAGCAAACACAAACCACGTTCGCACTCAAAGAAAGGGGGTGACGAACTGGGACGGCGTGAGCGTGCGTCAGCTTCTCGTGGCCGCCACCGTGGCGCTGTTCGACCGCTTGGTTTGGTTCGTCCGCCGAAAACTACTTCGTCAGCAGAGAGACTATATGCTTGCGAATTTAATGTTCTTGAGGCGAAAAGTTCGTGAGCTTAAGCGTTAGTCAGCGGAGGTATCACTGTGTATATATATATATATATATATATATATATATATATATATATATATATATATATATATATATATATATATATATATATATATATATATATATATATATATATATATATATAGAAGGATATATATATATATAGAAGGATATATATATATATATATATATATATATATATATATATATTTTTTTTTTTCTTTCTGATCAAACATCATAAACCAGAGGTGGGCAAACTACGGCCCGCGGGCCGTATCCGGCCCGTTGGGCTTTTTAATCCGGCCCGCCGAAGGTTGCTACACAGCACAATTAAGGTTCGATATAAATGATTGCATTAATTTCATTTGGACTTGTAATGACAGGCATTTCAACGCCAGGTGGCGCAGTTACTTGAAGTTGCAGAGCACAGGGAGGGAGGGGGAGACGATACGGAAGCCAGCAGTAGCGCCAACTCAAGCAACTCCCACTCGATACGACGGAATAAGTGTGTCCGCGCCGCTATTTTCTATCATTGGATCCAAAACAGCGACATGCAAGTGACTCTTTGTTGCAGTGAGTTTTACTGCAATTGCGAACATTTTCACGTCCTGTCGATCATGGCATGATCAATGAAAAGGAACAGAAATGGCCACGGAAGAGAAAGTGAAGTGTATCTGATTAAACGAAGCGGATTACAAAATACGAAACATTGAGGAGACGCTTGGAGTCTGAAAGACTCAAATCTACAAGACTTTGAAAAACGAGAACGTGATTTGTGCTCAGTCCGATTCTGGCTATTTCCATGCCCAGAGTGAATTGCTTGCGGCTCGACGGACAGTTGAGTAAATATACGTTTCCTGGAATGGTTTGACTGCTATCGTGCTAAAAACTTTCCGCAAACTGGACCGCTAAAAAGAGAGTAAGCGAGTCCCAGAGCGCTAACTATGAGCTTAGAAGACTTCGAAGCGTCCCGTGTCTGGCTTCAAAAGTTCGCTACGCGACATCAGCTGAGCAACGCTGTCATGAGTGGTGATCGAGGGGAGGTCAAGTCAGAGACAATGAGTGAGTCAAAAGAAAAGCCACCAGGTCTCTTACATGTCTCATTTTGTAGCAAATAGTCCTAACTTTGTTATATTTTGTCATATGCCTGTACTGCTTGCTGCAGTTTTTGGCCAAAATATTGTTGCACTTTGTTGCTTGTGTTGTCACATGTATGTTGCTCACATACTTGAACCTTCATACAGGACATATACCATAGTTGTGTCACTGTTCTCATTAAAAAAAAAAAAAAGTATGGGAATACTTTCATGCTTTTGTTCTGTTGATGTTTGGTATGGACTGTCAACATATACATTTTTTTTATATGTACCGTATCTTGTCCTGACACGGCCCACCTGTCAAATTTAGAAATCAATGTGGCCCCTGAGCCAAAAAGTTTGCCCACCCCTGTCCTAAACAGATTGACTCAAATGTAGGATTTCTGTTGAGCTAATTGTCCTAGCGCAGAAAAAGGATGGAGCTACCAGGCAAAATAATACTGCTGATCCACAAAGACCGAGATGGCCAAAAAACACACACACACAAAAAAAAGTGAGGTTTGTCGCAAGTGTTTTTCGCAAACAATTGCCTTTGCTCTTGAACGCAGCCGACGCCTCTTGACTCAACCTTGCAGACATTGAAAGCGTCGGCGCTCGGCTGTGTGATGGTATGACCTAATCCAACACTGCACTTGAGCTCCACACAGCGCAGGACCGAGCCTCTGTTGTGGTTGCTGTGTTTGTAGCAACGTCGGCCGCGCTCCCTTGCTGAGGTCTCAGGTGAGAGGTGGATTGGAAAAACAAAAAAAAACAATGGTCCGTCACCCCCGCCAAGGTTTTTTTTTTTTTTTCCATTGAAGATGCGAGTAGAGTTGCTGATTTGAATTTTGTTGACGTAAACAGCAGCCAGAACTCATTAAGCTCCAAGGAGTGGCGCGCGTCACCGGCCGCCTCGGGAGACCACAAGGAGGCCGCAGAGTCATCGGTGCCTTCCGCCGTCCGCGGGATATGAATCACAATGCTGACGCTGCGAAAACGCCTCGTGAGTCCCGGCGACGCGAGCAGTAAGTCACCTCTAATTGCGGATATCATTTGCTGTGTCATGATGCAGTTGGTGCGGCCCGGCGCTCCACTGGTTAGCACGTCCGCCTCGCAGTGCAGAGGTGTCGGGTTCGATTCTGGGGCTTCCTGCGTGGAGTTTGCATGTTCTCCTGTGTGCGGCTTTTCTCCGGGTGCTGAGGCTAACTCTATCACAAAGCCATCTGGGATGCCTCGTGGCAAACTACGAAGGCCCCTTGTCAGAAAATCAATGCCTGAATGAATGAAAGAAAGAAAGCAAGCGATCCGGCGATTCCATTTGGGAATCTTTGTGCGTTATCATGTAGGGAAAGAGGGGAAAGAAAGGAGAGCCGTGTGGGCATGCCTATCTGGCTTCTCCATCAACTCCGCCGCAAGTCACCCAACAATGAGAGGACAGATTTTCACTGAACCGGAGCCGCAACGGGATCTTCAAACACACCGTCAAACATCTTCACGACCACACTTGTTGGACGCCAAGTCATCACAGGCTAGCCTACCCCCATCAGTCAGATTGACTGCCCAGGTGCGAGAGCAACTATAAACGGACAATGCGATGTTACGACCTTCGCTAGGCCTCAGGGAAAAAAATCTGTCCGTCCCAAAAAGGATTCGAGGAGGACTACTCGGGGTTTCAGATCATCAAGTGCTGAGTTCGGTGGACTGATGTCCAGATGCCTTTCTCAGTGATCCCCGACCTATTCTTCATCTACAGGGGACGCGCGATGAATTTTCTTCTCAACATAGCGATGGTTCACTTCCCAAAACATGCCAGCCCCCATAAAGACAGCAACACTCGTAATAGACAAGGAATTTTCAAGTCAATAGGCTGGTAATTGAAAGTGTGTGTGAATGTGGGAGCATTTACAGAACAGTCGCTTTGATGTTTCCGCGACCCTCGTGCGGGTAAGCGGATCCTAAAATGGATGGATTTGCCACCCACCTTTCCAATAGCTTGACCTGTGTCCCCTCCTGATAAAATGTCACCATTTGGTATCGTGTAGCCCGTTTTAGACATATGTCTTGAAGTCACGGTCCCAGGACTGGGATTCTCAAGATTGACTGGTCTCCTCAAGATTGACTGGTCTCCATTCACGCAATTTGAAGTACAATGAATGAGCCCTTGTCAAAGTCTGCTCTCACTTGACTTTCTCACGACGATACGATGAGCTCCTTTTTTCCAGCCGCAATGTACGTTTCCTGACTCTCGCGACTCACCAACCCCTTCCCTCTTGTATGTCCCGGCTGAATCAAAAGCCGAGATAAACACTTTGGGGCCAGCGGCAAAGCAGCAACAAAAGGTCTCCGCGGTGGTGCGTCCGGGGACAGTGAGGTGCTTATCAGGGAATCAAGAGATGAATGTCATCTCCTGCGCCAGAGGGGATTTGAAACACTGCGGATAGAAGAGACCCCCCCACCATCCTCACACAAACAACAACAAATCCAATTCTTTGAATCGTTGACTTCACCGACAGGACCGGGCCAGCTCGCGGGGGTGGTGAGCAGTGGAAAATTTGTAAAAGAGGGCTATTGTTCGGGTAGCACTCCAGTTCAACGCAGTCCCTCAGCTCTACCCACCCAGACGGAAGGTGAGCTTACCCCCTTGCTGTGCCGTAGCTCTCAAGTCAAGACCCAAGACTTAGTTGAAATTAAGACCAGTGCCAGACTTTTGAGTGGTCCAAATGAAGTCAAAACAAAAACTGCGTCGCCTACGAACCAGAACCAAAGGTTTGAGGACTCAGGAATGAGATCAAGACGTTGAGTTGAAACTCATTGAGGAGTCGAGACGAGTTCCGACCTAGGACTGAGGCAAAAGCAAGTCAAAACCGTGACTTTGAGTGGAGGTCAAGACTTTGGGTTGAAAATGAGTCAAGACCCGAGCTTTTCAGGTGAGATCGAATGGAGGCCCGGACTTGGGGTTGCGGCTTCCGGGCTCAACTTCCGAGTTGACAAGTTCAGAGTAAGACTTCAAACTAAGTCAAAAGCAAGACTCTGAATCCAGGTGAGGTCGAGGCCAAGACTTGCGGTTGACAATGAGTCGAGAGCCGAGCTTGTCAGTTGAGATCAAGTCAACAACAAGTCTTTGGGTTAGAACCAAGTCCAAACCCGAGGCTGCATTCAAACGATGGAGACAAAGACTTGGAGAAGCCGAGGCCGAGTCAAAATGAAGATTTCGAGCGGAGCAATCGAACGCAGCCAACCGTGCAGTTGAAACACCTCTTTTGTCTGCCGAAAACCCTGCGACGCACTTGATATTTCTGACGACTGAGCAGAAATGCAACCAACCTATGAAGCGGTTTTGATCTTGAGCATCCTGAGCCCGCTGTTATGGAGTCCAAGGCCAGACGAAAAGGACGCAATTGAGTTTGAGAGTTGCTCTGCAGGACTACAACTCGTCTCCATTTCGCTGCAGCGATCTGTTTTCTCGGCCCGGGTCACCTCTTGAATCTGCTGACTTGCTGCCCACGGTCGTCCCCGCTTGAGGAAGTCATCTCTTTAGCGTGGCCACATGCCGAGAAGGAAGGACAAGGGACCCTCACGCTTGACTGTCGTTGTTGTTGTTCTTGCGGGTTCTCGTTCCGACAGAGGCCTTGAAAGTGGCACGTTTTTGTTTTTGCAGTTTCCCGAGAGGGAAACCGGCCCAATCGTTGGTCGGCCGCCTCGCCGGTCAAAATGAGAACCCAAGTTGGGAATTTGCGGTGTTATTCTGGATTTCATCAAAGCAGCGCCATTAGAAAGAAGCCCCTTGTTTGGTTGGGCCTCTTTGGGGTTGGGGTGATTTCGGCGAATCGCCCCCATCTCTGTTTATTTTACTGCAACTTCCTGTTTTTCTATCACACATCAGCCAAAAGCTCTTTCTCACTTCCTGGCCGCAGCGCTGCAGGTAGAGCAAACTATTGCGTCAGCGAGGAACTAACGTCTGGCTTTTATTTGGGTGGGGGGGGGGGCGGCGGGGCGTGGGAGAGGGAGTGAATTACTCAAGTTGATTCGCTGGCTAATAACTGCTTCACTTCTGTGGGGTGTTTTTTAATGGCATTCAGAAGTCGGAATGAAAGCGAGCCCAATCCGTCTCGAACGGCACTTTGAGTGCTTTTCGTTGAAAAAGCGTCTGTTTTTACTTGCGCCTGCAGGGTGATCTCATTTGAGGCGAGGTAATAAAATCATAATGAAGTGATTAACTCTGAAGGGACGTAGGAGGGAGGAAAAAAAAAAAAGAACGACATTATCGCCCTCTTTTCACGTTGCTTCGAACGCAGCCCAAAGCGCTTCTCGCTTCAGGGTCAGGCCTAAATTTATTGCCGTTGTAAATTACCTTCAGCTTGATGAAAAGAAACATTTTGCTTACGTTTGCACCTGGAGTTAATTGGAATTCTTTAGGGGGGGGCAATAAACATGCATTTTACTTGCATTCTTGTCTTCCGGCAGATTTCCAATCATCCCCGTCCGTCCCCTGAATTGAAACCTGAATTTTCCATGCGTGCATTTCAAAGACGGCCGTGACTACGCTGTGAGTCACCAGCAAGCGCCCTTCACGACAGTGTCTGACAGAAGCTGTCAGTCAGGTCACGCTGAGCTGTCGTGTCGTGGAGAGAAGCGCCGCTGCCTGCCCGCCGTTGAAAGATGAGTCCGATAGCTGCGCGAGCTGTCGAAATAATGGCCTCCGATCACGGTCATGTCAAAATATGGGATGCGCTAGATCGCTTTCCAGGTGTGTCCGACACAAGCGCGCACACAGACAAAAATGTCAAGCCCTTTTTGACATTCTGAATGTGAACGTGACGATAACTGGAGCCCAATGGCAAGCCCTGAAAGATTGAACAGCTGGACTGTTGCAAATGTCTGTCATTCAGGTCCAAATGGAACATTTCAAAAATCCACAACGCCATTGGTCTCGTTTGCAATTAGCGTGCCGAATAAAGATTGGCTTCGGCCAAATGCCATTGTGGATGAGCGCAACGGGCGTTATGACGAGTCACAATCGACCTGTGATAAGAATGGAGCTGCATAATCAATGAGCAGAGGTGGCCGGCACACAAAAAGCACTGTTGGGACTGTTTGCTTTGCGCGCGCATGTGCGTGTGTGTTTAAATGTGTGTTGCGAGGTCAAGTTTAAATAAGGAAGGAGGAGTGAAAGGAATTCCTGGACGCTGAGTCTATGTTCTATTTGGCCCTCCCTTTTTTTCCAGGGCCGGAGGTGTCAATCATGTAACGTTGTGTTGGCGCGCACAGTTGCCCACGCTCGTTTCCACGAGGCCCAACAATAAGCGCGTCATTTGAAAATAGCAGGTGTTCGCACGCTTCTTAGCTCATGGAAAGCAACTTGTTGTCGGCCGTGCCTGCGCCTGCGCGTGGGTTCAACTCATCAGTCCAAAGTGGCATTCGGGTCCCGGGGAGTTTCCCTCCCGCCGCTGCGCCTGTTTCTCATCTCGTGACAAGAAGTTTGCCAGGCAACTTGCAGCGGCGCTGGAAGCAGTTATCCCGTCGCCGTTATTACCTTTGCCCAAAGTGAAGTCGGAGATATTCGGGTCAGGATGGAATGCCGTCGCATCGAGCGGCGGTCCGTTTAGCGGTGGTGTGCTCGTGGGAGGAATGACCTCATGACACAAAAACACCCCAAAAACAGCATTGCCACATGAAGCAAAGTGAAACTTGCTGGATTTCTTCATGGTGAGGAAAGGGAATTCTAGTTGCACGGAACTCCCGTTTGTCTTTGTAATATTTGCTTCTCAAAGGCTTGGACGGGATGCCCCGGATGGTTCCGTGTTCCGTGAAATCCGAGTCCTTCATTCCCAAAGGTCTCTCTCATTTTCCAAATTGTCAGTTGAGTCGGGAGCGAAGCATATCTGTGTGCCGGCGCGTCCAGAAAGGTGCAAGGCCCGAAAGACGCCAGGCCGGCAACTCTGCGGTGCCCAATCATCCGTGCGTCTGTCAGCCGCAAATATAGCTCCGCTCAAAGGCCTCGGTGGCTTTCTTTGCACCGCAATCGCTGGCTGCGTGTTGATGTCGGAAAAACGGGCCTCGCTTTGGTAACTCCCAAATACTGGGACAGTGGGAGAAGGGCGACTCGTGTAAAATGTGTGTCACTGGGCACTGTTTTTGCTGCGCCTAAAAAAGAAAAAGAAAGAAAAATCCGCCCGTTTCCAAACAAACCTGTGACTATCCACTCTTCAGGGTGAACTCATCAGTACCAGAGGGAAAAAAACCAAGCGGGCACTCCACCCATGGCCACGATATTTTTTCCGCCACGGTAAACAGATCCTGCTCCCAAGTCCGGTGGGGTTCCTCGCGCCCCCTTTGGAATCCATCCTGCTCATGATGCAGTCAAGCGTACAAAGCGAGCGATGCCGGTGGAAAACGTGACCAAAAGGACAGACCTTCCAAAAGTTTGGAGTGCCAAGCGGGAAAAGCCCCCCAAAATCCTGGGGGGAGGGGGGCATCACCTGCCAAGTCCCACCCGCCATCCTTGATTTTAGCCTGGCGACTCCAAAAAAAAAGCCGGCAGGGTCATGAGGCCCAAAACATTTGCGAGCGCGTCAATCCTTCCTTCAAAAATCTTTCGTCATCATTCACAGTCATGAGCAGCGCAACGGCAATTTTCACATCCAAATGTGCCGTGCCGGTTCTTGTGAGAATCGAGTAGGAGTTTGTTCAGAAATTACTGCACTGTAATTAGTCCCAAATTGCTGTATTTTGGGGGTGACATCAACCGTCAAAACATGCCCAGACCACCTAACCACTGTAAAAATAAGGGCCAAAGTATGTATGTATGTGATTTGGCCAATGGCCATCGCTTTGCCAATGGGTCTTGTCGTGTCAATCGCGCTTCAGTCGAAGGTTTGTCATTCCTATTGGTCACCAGTCTTTACGTTTTGTAAAGACCTTGTCAACACCGTTGACGACGGGCGCGAGCCTCTTGCGAGTTTGCGGTCGAATTTTACAATGATTCTTACTGCTGTTAGCTGACATTGGAAAGCCAAATCGGGTTTATTGTTTCCCCTTGACAATGGCAGGCCCTCTGCTGGAGTTTGAGACTGAAATGTTTCTGACATGTTGAATCAACAATCAAAAACGCCTTACTATATACATGGTCGTTTTTTCGGTTAAAAACGCCTTACTATATATACATGGTCGTTTTTTTGGGGAAAAAACGCCTTACTATACATGGTCGTTTTTTTGGGGAAAAAACGCCTTACTATACATGGTCGTTTTTTCGTTAAGTGATTGGTTGCACTGCAGGTCAATGAGCTCCATTTGAAGCACAGGAGGGGCATCTTGCACATCAAAGGAGAAGGGGTCAGAATTTTTTTTTAATGTGGCTCTGTGCGTCTTGAAGTCTGCAAACCTGTGATCAAATTCCCCCTGTAGCTTCAAAATGGTCTCAACATATTTCTCACCACTGAATGGTATGCCTGCATCCAAGAGAGTCTTGCATGCTGGAAAATGGCAAAGGTTTGTCTGAGAGAGCTGGGCTTTCCACAACACAAGTTTTGTGCAGAATGCTCTCGCGTTGTCATAGGCAGCACTGACAAATTGCCCCTGGCCTTGTAGCTTCTTGTTCAGAACATTAAGCTCATGTGTGATATCAACAAGAAAAGCTAAGTCCATGAGCCATTTGGGACTTTTGGCACAGAACAACCACCCCGTCCTTCTCCATGAAGTCTTTTACTTCTGCTCTCAACTCAAAAAATCTATTCAATACGTTTCCCCTGCTGAGCCAACGTACCTCAGTGAAGTAGAGCACATCCCCATATTCTGATTTTATTTGCTCTAAAAAACGGGCGGGGCGGAATAGGGTCAATACCTCACCGTGATTGGTTCGTTCAGCTCCGCACACAAGAGTCATTCATATCAATCTTGCGGGCCGCACTAATATAAATCTTTCATATTAAGACGGGGGCCGCAAATTATCATCGTAGGGGTCGCAGTTGGCCCGCGGGCCGCATGTTTGAGACCCCTGCTATACATGGTCGTTTTTTTCGGTTAAAAACGCCTTACTATACATGGTCGTTTTTTTCGTCTAAAAACGCCTTCTTATACATGGTCGTTTTTTCGGTTTAAAAACGCCTTACTATACATGGTCGTTTTTTTGGTTAAAAACGCCTTATTATACATGGTCGTTTTTTCGTTAAAAACGCCTTATTATACATGGTCGTTTTTTTCGGCTAAAAACGCCTTACTATATATACATGGTCGTTTTTTCGGTTAAAAACGCCTTACGATACATGGTCGTTTTTTGGGAAAAAAAATGCCTTACTATACATGGTCGTTTTTTTCGGCTAAAAACGCCTTACTATACATGGTGTTTTTTTTCTGCTAAAAACACCTTACTATATATACGTGGTTGGTTTTTTTTGGCAAAAAACGCCTTACTATGCATGGTTGTTTTTTTCGGTCAAAAATGGGCTAAAAACGTCTTACTATACATGGTCGTTTTTTCGGTTTAAAAACGCCTTACTATACATGGTCGTTTTTTCGGTTTAAAAACGCCTTACTATACATGGTCGTGTTTTTGGGAAAAAACGCCTTACTATACATGGTCGTTTTTTTTGTTAAAAACACCTTACTATAAATGGTCATTTTTTCGTTAAAAACACCTTATTATACATGGTCGTTTTTCGGTTAAAAACGCCTTATTATACATGGTCGTTTTTTTCGGTTAAAAACGCCTTACTATACATGGTCGTTTTTTTGTCTAAAAACGCCTTACTATACATGGTCGTTTTTTTTGGGTTAAAAACGCCTTACTATACTTGGTCGTTTTTTTCGTCTAAAAACGCCTTACTATGTACATGGTCGTTTTTTCGGTTAAAAACGCCTTATGATACATGGTCCTTTTTTCGTTAAAAACGCCTAAGGCGTAGAAAAAAAAGTAGTGTGTTTCCGGTAACATGAAATTTCGGCATAGGGTCGGTCGGTCGGACAAATGTTTTTATTTTTTAAAATATTTTTGCCACGCCCCCATCATAAATGTAAACAAAATAACCATAAAACATAAAACAAGAAGACATTGAAACCCCCGCTCGCCGCCGAAGGAAAACAAACAAACAAAAAACTACGGCAAGCCTGAGGATTTCACGTAACAATAGTTACCGGTAGCGTGTCGTTTCCGTGGCGTCATTTTACGGTACCGAAACATAGTTTAACCATTAAAGTCACCGCACACGACTTGACTGTGTGATCAACGCGATTTCACTGTGCCTCTGTGTGTTTGTGGTGTGTGGCTGTGTTTCTTCGAATTTACTTTCGTTTTGAGTGTTGGGGGGGACGCAACAGATAGGTGCGTATGCGGGTTGCTATTTTAGTCCACAAATTGAGGAATCGCGCGGATGAAAGTTTGAGATGGCGGCGAAAAAACTCACAAAGGTCTACTAATTACGTCATTTAAGAAATGGCAATGCCGGGTCTGATTTTTCGTATGAATCGTCCGAAGGCGTATCACTAAACTCACCTGTGACGTATGCACAAAACACGAGAGCGAGAGACGGACGACGCGAGGCACGATTACATGGCAAATTGGTCATTAGATTTGTAGGCTAATCGCTGTGAAAAATATTATGAAAAAGTATTGGTTATTCTATAATTTACTGGTTGTAGCATGGTAACTTTATGAATAAAATATTCGTCACAAGGTGTAGTAATGCTAGACTGCAACACACAAAACGCGGTCTAAACTATTTTCGAGATCGCGGCGCCGCCATGATTCAATGTTGTTGACACACGACGGCAAATGACGCGCATGCTCAACGTGAATATCGCGAGAGTTTGCACCGATGTAAACATCTTTCCTTTTATTATTTATAATTTTGTCTGTGGTTTTATTGTTCTTGTTTTGATTGCAAAGCGTCCTTGAGTGTTTTGAAAGGCGCGTATAAATGAAATGTACTATTATTATTATTATTACACAAAAATGTAGAAGGTTTGAAAAAAATGCAGACCGGAAAGTTTTTGCTCGAGGTAGAAATTCTCGGTCGGTCGGGTTACCGGAAACACACCACTTTTTTTTCTACGCCTTATTATACATGGCCGTTTTTTCGGTTTAAAAACGCCTTACTATACATGGTCGTTTTTTTGGGGGAAAAAACGTGTCAGGTTTGTCCAATTTGACACTCAGGAATAAAACACAAGGAGGAGACAGGAGACTCAATTCTGGTACCAGGAGGGAACGAGGAGAAGCGTTAGGTTTCAGTTCTCCGCACGTCACCCCTAACGATCTCCTCCTTCACCCCCTTATTTATTGGGAAATCTACTACATAGGTGTGTCCAACCTAAAGGGTGGGGGCTGTTGGAGACACACTGAACTTGTTTGACTATGTGTGTGTATGTGAGTGTAAATGACGTACATGTGTGCCATTGTTACAAAAACATCACGTTGCAGCTGGTGTTGATGGCTCCATCCACTGTCGAACTTTGCTCCTGTTTAGTCTTAAAACTTATCTCATCCCAACCACGTCCTCGAAAAGGTGGTTGCGTCCCTAAACTTCCACACAGTGCACTCAGCATTCTTGAGTATAAAGGTGAGCATATAATGAATAAAAGGATTATAAATGTGAATGTTAATCATTCACATTTATAATCAAGCATTATATCTTTATTAAAAGCATAAGCATTCTTCAATTAATGATTGCAGGCATAAGCGTTCTTCTTTGCAAGCATAATCAATTTATCATTGCAGGTATAAGTGTTCTTCATTGCGAGCATAATCAATACAATCAATAATAATGTAACATTAATAATAACACTAATAGATATGGTCGAATCTTCGTGATAAGCGCCTTATTATACATAATCGTTTTTCCATCAAAACGCCTTACTATACATCAGTGGTCTCAAACTCAATTTACCTGGGGGCCACTAGAGGCAGAGTCTGGGTGAGGCTGGGCCGCATCAGGATTTCCACAAGAAAATAAAATTATTTTATTTAATTCATTATTTTTAACACAAAATAATGAATTAAATAAAATAATTTAAAAAAGAATGTCTGATTTAACAGTTCTATAACTTTTAACTTTATGAACATGAATGAAACATTAAACATGAACTGTTCTGAACATGGCTTTTCTTGCCTACTCCTTGCTGCTCGAGACCTGGCAGCGCTTCTTCTCACATAGCCGAGCCACATTAGGCTTGAGGGAGGAAGCAGTGGAGACCCTCAGTAAGGCTTGAAGATGCTCATCCATAAGTCTGGACCTGTACTTGGACTTATTGAAGTTCAAAGTCGAGAAGAGCTTCTCACACAAGTATGTGCTACCAAAGAGGCACATGGTCCGCTTGAACATTTTGGAAATTTCAGGGAAGCTGGGGGTCAACTCTCTCAAAGATTGCCCAAGCTTGCCTGCTTCTCCACACCTCCCTGAACTTGACTTTAAGTGCAGGGTTGCACTGCAGGTCAATGAGCTCCATTTGAAGCACAGGAGGGGCATCTTGCACATCAAAGGAGAAGGGGTCAGAATTTTTTTTTAATGTGGCTCTGTGCGTCTTGAAGTCTGCAAACCTGTGATCAAATTCCTCCTGTAGCTTCAAAATGGTCTCAACATATTTCTCACCACTGAATGGTATGCCTGCATCCAAGAGAGTCTTGCATGCTGGAAAATGGCAAAGGTTTGTCTGAGAGAGCTGGGCTTTCCACAACACAAGTTTTGTGCAGAATGCTCTCGCGTTGTCATAGGCAGCACTGACAAATTGCCCCTGGCCTTGTAGCTTCTTGTTCAGAACATTAAGCTCATGTGTGATATCAACAAGAAAAGCTAAGTCCATGAGCCATTTGGGATCACTTTTAGCACAGAACAACCACCCCGTCCTTCTCCATGAAGTCTTTTACTTCTGCTCTCAACTCAAAAAATCTCTTCAATACGTTTCCCCTGCTGAGCCAACGTACCTCAGTGAAGTAGAGCACATCCCCATATTCTGATTTTATTTCCTCTAAAAAACGGGCGGGGCGGAATAGGGTCAATACCTCACCGTGATTGGTTCGTTCAGCTCCGCACACAAGAGTCATTCATATCAATCTTGCGGGCCGCACTAATATTAATCTTTCATATTAAGACGGGGGCCGCAAATTATCATCTGGGGGTCCAGTTGGCCCGCGGGCCGTATGTTTGAGACCCCTGCTATACATGGTCGTTTTTTTCGGTTAAAAACGCCTTACTATACATGGTCGTCTTTTTCGTCTAAAAACGCCTTCTTATACATAGTCGTTTTTTCGGTTTAAAAACGCCTTACTATACATGGTCGTTTTTTGGGGGAAAAACGCCTTACTATACATGGTCGTTTTTTTGGTTAAAAACGCCTTATTATACATGGTCGTTTTTTTCGGCTAAAAGCGCCTTCCTATATATACATGGTCGTTTTTTCGGTTAAAAACGCCTTACGATACATGGTCGTTTTTTTGGAAAAAAAATGCCTTGCTATACATGGTCGTTTTTTTCGGCTAAAAACGCCTTACTATATATACGTGGTCGTTTTTTTTCGGCAAAAAACGCCTTACTATGCATGGTTGTTTTTTTCGGTCAAAAATGGGCTAAAAACGTCTTACTATACATGGTCGTTTTTTTCGGCTAAAAACGCCTTACTATACATGGTCGTTTTTTCGGTTTAAAAACGCCTTACTATACATGGTCGTTTTTTTGGGAAAAAACGCCTTACTATACATGGTCGTTTTTTTGGGAAAAAACGCCTTACTATACATGGTCGTTTTTTTTGTTAAAAACGCCTTACTATAAATGGTCGTTTTTTTGTTAAAAACAACTTATTATACATGGTCGTTTTTTTCGGTTAAAAACGCCTTACTATACATGGTCGTTTTTTTTGTCTAAAAACGCCTTACTATACATGGTCGTTTTTTTTGGGTTAAAAACGCCTTACTATACTTGGTCGTTTTTTTCGTCTAAAAACGCCTTACTATGTACATGGTCGTTTTTTTCGGTTAAAAATGACTTACGATACATGGTCCTTTTTTCGTTAAAAACGCCTTATTATACGTGGTTGTGTTTTTCGGTCAAAAATGGGCTAAAAATGCCTTACTATACATGGTCGTTTTTTTGGGAAAAAACGCCTTACTATACATGGTCGTTTTTTTGGTTAAAAACGCCTTACTATAAATGGTCGTTTTTTCGTTAAAAACACCTTATTATACATGGTCGTTTTTCGGTTAAAAATGCCTTACTATACATGGTCGTTTTTTTTGGTCAAAAATCACCTTACTATACATGGTCGTTTTTTTCGTCTAAAAACGCCTTACTATACATGGTCGTTTTTTTTTGGTTAAAAACGCCTTACTATACATGGTCGTTTTTTTCGTCTAAAAACGCCTTCTTATACATGGTTGTTTTTTCGGTTTAAAAACGCCTTACTATACATGGCCGTTTTTTTGGTTTAAAAACGCCTTACTATACATGGTCGTTTTTTGGGGGGGAAAAACGTGTCAGGTTTGTCCAATTTGACACTCAGGAATAAAACACAAGGAGGAGACAGGAGACTCAATTCTGGTACCAGGAGGGAACGAGGAGAAGCGTTAGGTTTCAGTTCTCCGCACGTCACCCCTAACGATCTCCTCCTTCACCCCCTTATTTATTGGGAAATCTACTACATAGGTGTGTCCAACCTAAAGGGTGGGGGCTGTTGGAGACACACTGAACTTGTTTGACTATGTGTGTGTATGTGAGTGTAAATTACGTACATGTGTGCCATTGTTACAAAACATCACGTTGCAGCTGGTGTTGATAGCTCCATCCACTGTCGAACTTTGCTCCTGTTTAGTCTTAAAACTTATCTATACATGGTCGTTTTTCGTTACAAACGCCTTACTATACATGGTCGTTTTTAGTTAAAACGCCTTATTATACATGGTCGTTGTTTTTGTCAAAACGCCTTACTATACATGGTCGTTTTTAGTTAAAACGCCTTATTATACATGGTCGTTGTTTTTGTCAAAAACGCCTTATTATACATGGTCATTTTTTTCGCTAAAAATGCCTTACTATACATGGTCGTTTTTCGTTAAAACGCCTTATTATACATGGTCGTTTTTTCGCTAAAAACGCCTTACTATACATGGTCGTTTTTGGCTAAAACGCCTTACGATACATGGTCGTTTTTAGGAAAAACGCCTTACATGGTCGTTTTTAGTTAAAACGCCTTACTATACATGGTCGTTTTTCGCTAAAAACGCCTTATTATACATGGTCGTTTTTCGCTAAAACGCCTTACTATACATGGTCGTTTTTAGTTAAAAACGCCTTATTATACATGGTCGTTTTTTTCCGCTAAAAACGCCTTACTATACATGGTCGTTTTTTTGGTTAAAAACGCCTTACGATACATGGTCGTTTTTTTGGAAAAAAACGCCTTACATGGTCGTTTTTTCGTTAAAAACGCCTTATTATACATGGTCATTTTTTTCAGCTAAAAACGCCTTACTATACATGGTCGTTTTTTCGTTAAAAACGCCTTATTATACATGGTCGTTTTTTTCCGCTAAAACGCCTTACTATACATGGTCGTTTTTTTCGTTAAAAACGCCTTATTATACATGGTCGTTTTTTTCGGATAAAAACGCCTTGCTATACATGGTCGTTTTTTTCGGCTAAAAACGCCTTACTATACATGGTCGTTTTTTGGAAAAAAACGGCTTACTATACATGGTTGTTTTTTTGGAAAAAAAACACATTACTATACATGGTCGTTTTTTTCGGTTAAATACGCCTTACTATACATCAGGCGTGTATAAGATATGGCCGGAACCGGCCCGCAAGGAGGTTTGATGGATGCATGGATTGAGGAGCCGACGATGAGAAGAAGGGAGCGTCAGCGCAGAGCGCCGATGCGTATGTGGAACTGGGAGTTGCGGCTTGGAATTGAAGCGGACTTACATGGGACAGGAGAAGAGAGTCAATCTCTTTTTCGTTAATGGATGCTACTGCTTCTTGTTGATTTCAAGTTTAGCTTGTAGCAGACGTGTGCACATTGCAGCATGACGTCTTTGATCCACTGGTGAAAAGGACACTTTGATTCGCTCCTCTTTCATCTATAACTGCTTCAGACAACAAAGTGTATGCAGGAAAGTGGTTAAGAGTGCACGATTGTCTGTGTCTCATGTGTTGTTTTGTATTTTGTCTTTTTTTGTTAACTTTTCTTTTGATGGCGGCGCGGACACCCGCAGCGGCTCCTCTTGTTTCATGTTGAGAGGGAAGAAATTTCATCTGTGCTCTATGTTACACATACAGTACATTTGACAATAAAGTTTATCCAATTGATAAGGCCCGTGGGATAATTCAAAAGTGAAAACAAATGCACAAAAGACATGGAATTAATATTTTTAATAAGGTGCAATTTGTGTTTTGATCAGAGGAAAAGACAACAGCAGCCTCAGTCTGTCATTGAGACAGACCCAACACAGCAACACTTTATTCTTTCCACATATTACAGCACTCTCCTTCGTTTGTAAGGTGTAGGCAGGGATTACATTTAGATTTTATATGTTCGTGTAAATGGCTTAAAATTCCTTTCTTTATAAATCTCACTTAATCTTAAGTGCATTACTATATTTTTCAATACCAATTGTTCAGGTTTTGTGCCTTTGTACAATCAGTGGGATCAATTGCAATTCATATATGTGAATGATAAAAGTAAATTGCACATTTGTCTAAGGAAATCTTAGGTGCTTCATGAAAGGGTTTGTAAAAGATCCAAAATGACACGATCTTTTTGTGCAACTCATCTTCAATCGAAAACGAAGTTGGCTTTGCAAGCGATGTCCTGATATCAGGATGGCATTCTGAAGGCAGGCAGTAGGAAATACTGGCGTGGTCGACGGGTTATGGGTGAGGTTGAAGTGCCGTCACATCGCCCACGAGAGACGCCTCCCGCCTCACCAATTATGTTCTACATATCAAAATTGCGAAATGTTTGCAGCAGAATGGCCAAATGGTAAAAGACCTTGCGTGGTGATCAGGCAAACCGAGCTGGTAAGAAGTCTCATTTCAACAAGCCTCATTTCGTTCTTCAGAGTTGAAGGAAGATTGTTCTTGGGTCCTCCGTGCCACAAGAGGGAGTCACCTGCTCACCGCCAGAGTCCACCTACGAGCACAGACCTGCTGGCAACACGTTTTGCTCTTCTTCCTGTTATTCGCAGGGTGCTGAAGTCAAACTTTGGGCCAGCCTGAAAAGTAGGACACATTTACACTCGTTCAATGCACCATCATGACTACTTTTTTGACCATTTTTTTCTCCCCCAGGCAGCAGTCAACATGATCGGCTTCCTGAGTCTATCTCCCTGGTAAGTTTCATGCCCAACACATCTTTGTCTGCACAAGAAATGGACTTGCGTGTAACTCACGGATGCCTTTCCTCTCAGGTCAACACAGCTGTCCCACGTTCTTCTCAAGAGCTGACTACTTCGCCGCCCAGCAAAAAGCAGACTGCCATACGACTTGCAACTTTTTCCTCTGCTTTTGTGATTGTCTACTCTGCAAAAGAAATAAAGCTTGATTACAAAGAACACTTCAACTCAACTTCATTTTTAAACACATCACCACAATCTAACTTAAAAAATAAAAAAAATTAAACAAAATTATTATTTTTTTTCTGAAAATGTTTCCCCAATTTTTTTTCTCCTGTTTTTCCTCCAGGCCGAAAAAAAATCCAGGAAAGTGGGTGTGGCCTGGCTGGAATGATGGCTGATGATTCGCTGATAGCTGTGAAAGTGGGTGGAGCAGGACGAGAACATGCTGTGATTGGTGGAAAGGGGGAGTGGTTATGAAAATTAGGTGTTCTCTGATTGGTGGGCTCTTGGTTATGCACATTTTGAGCAATCTGATTGGTCAGAAGTTGGAAAGTGAGGTGGGCGTGGTCATGCAAATTATGGGTTGGGTTATGCAAATGAGAGGCCTTGCCTCGATTGGTGGATGTCAAATTGGGTGCGGTTTGGGGCGGCCATTGCAGCACTTTTTAAAAGTCCCACTTGAGTCTTGAGCTCAGACTTGCACTTGGGTCACATCAGACAGTCTTTTCACCGTTCCCGTCGGTTTCACATGACCCAAAAGCTCGATTCCTGGAGTTTCGCGTCATGTAGAGACCAACGGGAACAGTGAAGAGACTGATGTGACTGAAGCGTAAGTCTGAGCTCAAGACTTCAGTCTTTGAAAAGGCTTCGAGTGAGTTGAGGATGGATTTGGTCATGATAGGCAAAGACTCAAATTCGAGTTGAACAATTTATTGGACAGAAAAAGCGAACATGACAATGTCAAAGCATTTGACCAGTCAATCTTTGTGTGGGCCAGTTCAAGTTGCACGCACACAAACACTGACGAAGCTCCCGAGATGGGAGCATGTGCTTGACCAGCTCATGCGTGATGTCACTGACATTTCATGACACTTCTCTCACCGAGACAAAAACTAACTGCCGTGTACTCCACAACAACATGATCACACTCCTCTGGTCAAGTTTTTCAATGACATTGAAGTGGGCCAAGTTGGTCATATGTATTGATATATTAGATATACTGTATATGAATACAGAGACCCATTTTTAAACGAACTTGGTCCACTTCAAGGTTTAAAAACATATTCCAGAAGTGCTTGATGATGCTGGTGCAACGTGACATCAGACATCAGCTCCAAATGCAGGTTGGCGTGCGTCCCTTCCGCATGTCCTCCGAGTCCGCCGCCTGCGCCTTTGGCCCAGTCATCTGACTAAACTGATCAGGCAGAAAAACAAAAGTGGAAAGTCACCCACTGTAGTCCATCAAAAAAGTGGTTTCTTTTTTTTCTTTTTAATTCGAGTCATTCTTCGTATAGCGGCAGACTTTGACTTTCAAGCGGTCCACTTCCAAACGTGCCCGCACTCGCAATGCATCTGTTTGAGCGATCCACTCGCGGCTCTCTCCCCACACCTCAAGTCCAATGAGTAACCTCCTTTCGAAAAACAAATGAACAAAGTCACGGGTGCGTTTGGGGGAATAGTTTTGAAACAAATCTGCCCCCCCCCCCGATGTGAAGCCATCACACTTCCACTGCTGATAGCAGCTTTGGTGTGGAAAACATACAGAATAGTATTAAAGTCAAACGTATATTCAAGTCGGCGGCGTGCTTGCTTGCTCGCTCGCTCGCTGCCCCCTTTGCTGACGTTGTTTTTGACGTTGAGTCACAACAACAAAATTAAAGGAGCAACGTGTCGTAATAACTCTCCCCCCAATTGTCTACAATGTATAATGACTCACTGAGAACGGGGCTGGTAGACAGCGGAAAAACTTGCTCATTGAACCGGATGTGGTAGCGTTTTTGCCATGTACTTCTTCTTCTTCTTCTTGGTGAATTGGATGTATTTAGTTCATATCGCCCCCTACTGCCCGGGAAACCACAAAGGCGTTTGGCAAGCAATCTGAATCTCATTTACAGTAACAGCCAAGCGTGCAAAAACACAAAACACTAAATGAGGGCATATCTTGAAGAAGCACAGATTTCAAGGGCAGCTGAGCTGGTGGAAATACCGAGCTTCCGTCTACCCCCGTTTGATCAAAGTCATGGAGAATAGACACCGTCACAGAGGGTGTTCTCAAAGACAGGACAAATTCAAGTATTCCAAGTTGAAGTATTTCGTTTTGTTGGGTGCAAATTTAAAATAAAGCAAGGAGTCGCTTAGGTTTGTTTTGTTCACTGCTGCTGTTGCAGTTCATACTCACTATTTTTGTTACGATGCAGCATGTTTGATTGTTGTTGGTTGAGGTTTATTGTTTGGAGCCTTTTTAATGTTCAATAAAATCAGTCAAAAGCCATTTCTTTGCTTGATAATTGTTGCTATTTGCAGTCAGTAAGAGTGCAAGATTTAGTTCACCAACTCATTTGTCAAAATGTATGCAAAAATTCCATCAATATTTCAAAGAATTTAAGTTTAAAGAGCCGTTTGAGAGCCGATCCAAATGAACCGGATGGCCGAAAATCCCGTCACTACCTCCCGAGTTAAAGACAACAAAGCAGCGTTCGGAATCTCCCGTCCAGCCGTCGGTCATCGATCGGCGGAGCAAAGAGCGAACGAGAGCCGGGTCGGCTGAGGCCATTACCCCGGATCAAAGTAGGCGGCGGCAAGAATGGTTCCGCCACGGTTAAGAACACTGTCGCCCGAGAACCTTGGCCGGGGCCGGCTGGTCCCGACCTCACACGCTCACACACATCACTGTATAAACACACACACACACACACACACACACTTACACACACTCCTCATTCCACCGCTGCAGTGACACATCGCAAGCTTCCCTGCCTGCTTCCCACAAACCAAACACTTCACTCTAATTCTAACACTTCTGATTTATTTCATGTGTAAAGGAAAACTGGCTTTGCGAGCCGCACTCCCACTGGAAAACGCACGCGCATGCCGCACACACACACACACACACACACACACACACACACACACACACACACACACACATACACGTACTTTGTAATGACAACACATTGAGAACCGTTTGAAAATAAATGCTCTCCTTCAACTTATGAATTGATTTTCTAAACTTAAAAAAAGAAACCGAAAAACTGATGCGTTTTTTTTTCTAGTTAGTCCAATTTTTTTTTTTGGTAGTCATATTTTCTCGCTTCAAAAGATAGAGAAATATTTTTTGAATTGAAAGTTGTCATATGAGTCCTTTTATCTGGTCAAAGGGAAATGTTCTTGTCTTTTTCGAGACAATGTCTGCGTCTTGAAACTGCAATTGTTTTTCCGAAATAAAAGACTTCTTTTTTCCCAACATAAACCCTGTTTTTCATGTTGATAGATAGACAGATAGCTCGCTAGCCAGATAAACGGAGAGAAAGACGGATGGATAGATAGCGGTGTCGGCATCAAGGGTGTCATGATTCGGTTTGTGACCACCAGGTGGCGCTGTAGGGCTCCCCGTGCAGCTGCACACCTGTTGGTCGTGAGGTCATTCTTCGTAGAAAAGCCCGACCGCTCATTGTCAGGTCATTGTTTGCTTCTGTCAGGTTTGTTTCGCTCATGTTTCTGTTCCTGAGAGTTTTTAGCTTCTGCCATGGTTTTTGTTTGTTACTTTGGATTCATTTTGTGCTTTGGACTTTGTTTTGGATTGAGTTTTCTCTGCGTTTGAAGACAATTCTTCGAGTTCACCCTGCTCCTCCGTCTTCACGCCTTTGCTTTTCGCTGCCCTGAATAGACGTCGCTTGGTCCCTTCACCCGGCGAGGCAGACGGAGCGGGCCGCCATGACATCCGCGCCTGCTTTGCGTGGAGAAGGGTCACATGCGAGCCCGCCTCGGGGACGAACGTTTGGGAGGGATCGCCGGCCACCCGCGGGTGAAACCCGAGCGCGCAGGCGACCGCGTGCCAAGCCCGCCGCCGCCATGGGCCCTCCCCTTCATCAACCTTCGCTGCCCTAATCCATTGTTTACACAAAACGCCGGCCAGTAATGATAACCAGGAGACCACCTCACATCCCCAAAAGACCCCCCCCCCCCACCATCGCCTTCCCAAAGTTGTTTTCACAGGAGCCAAATACCTTAAATACATAATTAGCGGGGTCATTTGTGTGATGTGGGGGGGGGGGGCACCCCGTTGAGAGCATGAGAGTCAGTTGGAGCAGAGTTGAGATGGGAGGGGGGGCGGGGGGGGAGCAGGATGTGAAGACGTGAAAGTGGACAAAGAGACGCATTCATGAGCGCCGGCCGGGATAAACTTGGCTGTCGCCGTCTTCAAAGGCCACCTCTGCCTTTCCTCAAAAGCCAGAGGCCGCAGAGGGGGAGCGAGGGGGGGGGGGCAGGAACTGAGGAGGAGTGCTAACTAGAAAGAACATGACTATCGCGAAAAAACATCTTTTTTTTTCATCTCTCTTCAAACGTGGATCTTATCTTTTCATAAGTCAACATAAAAAGCTGGACTGAGTGTTTGTAAAATGTCGATTTGAAAAAAATGGAAGGAGTCCTCATTTGCCCAAGGATATACCCCCCACGAGCCCTGACCCCGCCGTGGATTCTGACCGGCGGCCCAATCATGTCAGTAGTTAAGGCGGCCCCCAAATGCCCGCGCTGCGCGTTCCCCACCGGGAGGTCGCCTTTGAATTTGGAGCGCGCTTCGGGCCATTCGCACAGCCTCTTTCCACCTGGTGCGTCTCTCGCTCCCCTTCTGGCATTGTTTAGGAAAGCAGGTCCACTTAGTGCTGACCCCCCCCGCCCCCCCGCCACACACCCGACTCATTATCCACATCCTGAGTCCACTCGGCTTTCTCCGCCTGTGCTTGCTTACAAGCTCTCAATTGTTGCATCACTGGAGCCACGTTACACGCAAGCTCACATCAACGGTTTTACGGGAAAAAGTACGATTATCATACAAGTCAGGTTGAACATTTACGTTGTTTTTTTTGGGGGGGGGCATTGTCCTAGTTTTTAGATACATCATAAACGATTCTGGGGAGAAATGAAATTTTTTTTGTTGTTGGTTTTTTTCCCTTTTAAGCAGCGCAGAGGTGCGGGGGTTCGATTCCGGCTCGGGCCTTCCCGTGCGGGGTTTGTGTGTTCTCCCCGTGCCTGCGTGACCTTTAAAGAGCGGCTCGGTGGTCGAGCGGTGAGCGCGTCCGCCTCGCGGCGCCGTGGCCCAGGGCAACTTTGAAATCCTTTGGGGGTGTTTGTTTGTTTTTCTTCCTACAGGAGGATGTGAACTCTTAAGTGGGAGAAACGGACTCCCAGAAGACGGGGCGACACATCCGACCTCGTTTCCATGGATTGAAGTCAAGAAGAAGAAGCACTTCTTCTCTTTCCAATGCTCCACGCTGACTACTTTTGCCACCGCTGTCATTTTGTCCCTGGCTACACGTCAGTCGGAATTTTGAGTTCAGGAGAACGGGGACTTCTCCTCGGACCAATGCGACAGTATTTGTCCATCGACTCAAGTACGGAGAGGGAGCACTTTTGTCGTTAAGAACAGTTGGGACTCCGTTGGGGGGTTCTTTTTCCTTTCACTGGTCTTATCTGCACTGCTGCTTGCGTGCAGGATGCGACTACCGTACTTTTTCCACCTCTACTTTTCGACCAAATAGCAGTTCACTCTGTCCTTTGAAAGTATCGCGACTTTCCAGTGACGTCACATAGATGAACACAATACAATTTTTTGTCGCGGGCCACGTTTTAGTGACCGTTTCCCTTGGAGGGCCATTATGAATTTGGGTAAACCACATAAATGTTTAATGCCCTCCACATATCACAGATACAGCGCACAACAAATGAATGAATAACTAGTTTTAAAATCAGAAGTCAAGAATCATGACTGAATTTTGGTTCAGACTCAAAAATCAAAAGATGATTTCAAAAGACTCCATAAAATGGCAGCCAAACGACGCCGTGTGATTTTCAACAAGTGTGTCCAAGAAATTGCGCAATGTCGCAGTTTCATATAAGACACCAACCAAACAATGACAAAACAAACTATTCTTTGAAAATAAAGTGAACAGATCATTTGCATTTTGAGAATCGGCTAGACAACAGCAAATAACTGAAAGTGAGCTGAGATTGAAGCAACTTGAGTGCACAAAGGTGACTACAATGCCCCATGCATGATAAATTGCAGGTCAGCACATTTATTGGATACATTTCGGATCTTCCCATTCATAGAATACGAACGAAATAAAATTACAAGAAGAAATGTCAAATCAAATTCATTGCCTCACCGACGTCGTGCCTGTTCGCTGAGCTGCAGATGGACGCGAGTGTCCCCAAACGCACCGTCGCTTGCAAGTGGCCGGCCGTGCTCTGACGTGTCCTTGCTGCCTTGCTCCAAACACCGAATCGGTCAGTTGCAAGCAACAGGATCAATCACCGAACGCGCGCGGCCAGTCTCGACCTTCTCGCAGACTCGTGCAAGTCGGACTTTCACTTTGACCATCGTCTTCTCAGTATTTGGACTTTGGTCACCTCTCTTGATAGGATCGAGACCCGGGAACGCATCATGAGCAGAAATACGTTTATTGTTGGACATAAATAGATAAATTACGACTGCCGTCTTTGTTGGAAAAAAAAAAGGGAAGGTTTGTTCAAATAAAAACAAAACAAAGAAAATAATGACAAATTCATATTTTGTTGTTGCTGTTGTTGTGGGAATCCCAAAAAAGACAAAACAAAAACAGTGGCGAGACACGCGGCGGCATCCAAACCCAGCATCCTTGACGATGGTTGCGCTTTTTGGACAGCGACCGCCGCTCGCTCGCCCGCCCGTTCACTGGCTCCATTTGACAGCACTTGTCGAAAAGAGCCGTGCCGCCGAGAAGCCATCGTGAGGTGACGTGACGTGTGTGAGGGCCCAAACGCCACGCCGGGCCCCCACACAAGGAGCTCATTCATCCTCTGCTTGTTCATTCACTCCTTAAGGCGGACTTTGCTCCGTGTGCGTGTGTGTGTGTTCCAGCAGACTGGGTGGCCATCGTCCTTATCAGCATGCCAGCGATACGGCTGAAAAACAACTGGTGTCGACATATTCGGCACACATGAAGGACCACTTCCGACGTGTTGTTTTTTTGTTGCTTTTTTTTCCTTCTCCCCCGCATGGATGAAATACAGACATTCAACGAGCAATGAAAACGAGAGTAATATGTCTCATCACAAAAATCAAAGCATCTTGCCGCCACTGGCTTTCGGCGTCGCCATGCCGCCGTTCTCCGAAGCAATACACAAGACTCGATACACTGTCAGGAAGAAGAAGAAGAGGGTGACGAGAGCGCAAAATGGACGCGTGCGGCCTCGAGCGTCAGTCGTTTTGGAAGGAGCGTCCGGGGGTGGCGACGTCCACCAGCGCCTTGGCGACCTTTGGCCCGCGTGTGTGCCTTGAAAAGGAGGGCGGGGCACACCGGCAGCCCCGCCGGAGGTCGAGCGGCGCGTTCTCACGGCGCTCTCACGGCGCTCTCACGGTCCACAAAGTCCCTTTGGTGGTCCTTCCTCTTCTTGTGTCCTTTTGAGCAGGCTCCTCGCTCGTCATCGCCGGCGAGTCTTTGATGGGATCGGTTTGGAAAAGGGACGAAAAAAAAGAAGCACCTTTGGCATCGTGGTTTCTTAGGTTCATGGAGGGGGAAAGTTCAGTGTGGAGCAACGATGAGCCCGCGCTGACGTCCTCACCTCACGTCCACTGGTGGAGGGGGGGGGGTGAGAAAAGAGCTCAAGGTTAGAACGCCCGCACCCAAAATTCCAAAGGGGACGGAAGGAAGGCACAACAACCGCTCTTGGGGCCGCGTCACACTCAATGGCGCATGCGCGTCGACCGACCCCCCCGGCAAAATATAATGGACCGTGTGATCTGAAAGCGTTGAAAACATCAAAAGTTGCAAAAACTCACGCTAGCCTCAAACAAATATTGACTTTCTTCGGCCATATTTCCACAAAACCATTTTTTGTCATTTTGTTTTGTATGGTTGTATATTTTGTTCCCCGTTCATCCAATTGAAGAAATCGGTGTTGCTCGCCCAAATATTGAGAAGGTCACCAAGCGCGGTCCTGGAGAGCGCCTATCCTGCCCGCTTTCCGTGACTCCCTCCAAATGCTCAGCTGGCTCTGCAGAAGCCTGCTCATTTGCGTTCGGCCCGTCCACCTGGTGTCACGAGAAGCGGCCTTTGGACATCCGGCCTCAACGACAACACACAAGCGCTCGCTCTTAAAAGATCGTGTACAACAACTAAGTGTCAATTGGGGCTGGATTTGGGTCCACATGTTCTCACAAAACGTCAAGTCGACGCACGGCGTTCGCATTGAACCGCGTGGCGGGCCAAATCTGACACGTTGCAATGCGGCAGTCAGAAGGTGTGTCGAGCTGCTCGAGAAAAGGTCAACGGGTGTAAAGCAGGTGGAGGCGGGGTGGCAGAGGAAAGAAAAGGAAAGGAAGCAAACATTGAGCACACACCAAGAAGGCAGGAAAGGACCATGACAACGTGAAGGCGGGACTTTGTGCGTGCGTGTGCGGTGGGGGTTTTGTTTTTTTTTGTTCTCTACCTGGAAGGCAACACGTCAGGAAGCTTTCACACTGGCTGTCCTCAGTTCCATTTTATGGAGGCCACCTTGCCCTAAGCCGTCCTCAGAAGGTGCCAGAGACCGCCACTCATCTCAGGTCGTGACCTTTGTACTCCGCCGCGAGTGGCTCCCAAAAACGTAAATTGAGCGACGCGCTGCGAAGATGAGTGGCCGCGAAAGGGGAGCAGAGTGCCATGGGATCACTTTCCCTTTGCGTTTGTGATTTCACGACTTTATGTTCGTGTTTTCTGTTGTGTGTTGTGTTTATTATTTTACTTGATGTTAACTGTTGTGAAAGCGCAATATAAATCAGCATATATTGTATTGTATTGTATTGTATTGCGTTCAGACCAGTCCCTCTCGGCGACCATCCGGGACCGATACGGTGTTCGGACCGAACCGGACAAAAAGAGAAAAGGCCGAGGAACGGGCGATGGGCTTTACCCGTTTCTGCATCGGAGTGCTCCGCCACGTGATGCTGTGACGTGCACGCACACTCCAGGTGGTCTTCCAATCGCACGAAGACCTCTTTGAGCTTGGGCCGCCTTTTGACGTACTCCACCTTGGCCACCTGTGGGGATGAGGAGAAGACGAAGCTTGGTCAGCGACAAACGCGCAGCCCGACACCGCGGCCCAAACGAGCGGAGAATCGAAGGGAGGGCGCGCGGGCGATCGTGCGGCCCCAGCGGCAGACTTTGTTCCGCCGTCGGAGAAACCCCCCCGCGACTCGCGCCGCCTCCACCGCTGCAGACTTCAGCTTGAGGCTCAGAGCAGACGCGCACCCAAACTCGACCTGCCGTGTCCCAACACGTCCACCGATTTGCGAGCATGAGGACACCCGGCCCAAAAGACTTTTCTACCAGACTCTGGAGTGCGCCCACCCCTGGCAGACACGCCCCGCGCTCACTCATGTTGACAACGAGAGAGCGGTCCTTTTGAGGAGGAAGAAGCACTGGAAATGGAGCAAAGAGCGACAAGAAGCGCAGGAATTCCGAGCCCGCGGCCTGGAAGCGTTAGCATGCAAGCTGCGCAGACGGGGCGGCTCGGGACTTACTCGGGGGTTGCGCAAGAGGGGGAGGTGGCCGCATGCTTTTCGGGCTCTCTGATCCGAGCAGGTAACTTCCACGTTGCTCAGCGAGGGCCCGGCGGGCACATGGAAACAATCTCCCGGAGGCTCCTCCCACTTCACCTCATCTCAAGTTCAGTGCACGGGAGAGGATATGAAGCGGCAATCCTCGGGGCCGCCCCCCCTCTCCGCCGATAACGTCGGCGGCAGACGGGAGAGGCTCTCTTCCTCCATATCCCGCGCTGGCCCGCTGCCCGGCGGCCAATTAGTCACGCAGACCGCTCGGCATACCGAGTCTGTCTGGTAAAACAAAAGCATGTTGACGCTCACGCAGCCCTGACGTCTCTCATGCCAATGCTCTGAAGTCAAAGCTGGCGGGGGGGGGGGGGGGGCAGCCCCAGTCAGGCCAGACTACAAGTCGGTGCGTTAGCCTTTGTCAACGTGTCTCGCTACTACCGAGAAGATGGGGGGGGGGGGGCGCTCGACGAGCCAGAGGACAACGGCGTCTGTCTCGGAGACGCCGTGTTTGCCGTCATCGGGCCTTGATGCGGCGAGGGCGACGCCGAGGCGAATCGAGCTTGCGGACAAGACGGGGAGGGCGAAAGGAGGGCCGACTGTGATCATGAGCAGCGTCGGACGATGTTCACGTCAAGCTTCTAGTTGGCCCGCCGAGAGAAGGCAAAGGAGACTGTATGGAGGGATTTTTCTTCCGAACCAAACGTGAGGACGATATCCCGGCTTGCCGTGAATTTGACCTCGACAAATATCGCTGGTGCTCAATCGGCCTCAGGCGGAGAGCGAGCGAGCCCATCGGGTGAGGGGGGACACGAGGAGCACGTGAGCGTCCGCGCTCCGTGTGGTTTCCTCCCTCCGCGTGCCATTTTGGAGGCAAGATGGCTTTCGGACAGATGGGACGCGGTCTGGGACGTTTTCATTTTCTTTCCACTGAGCTTGGCGCGTTTCCACCAGCTGCGATTCTCCACCCAGTGCCCGCGACGGACTGCGTTTGGGGCGCCAGTGCCGGATCCGAGCCATCAACTTGCTGATTCATTGTCAGCTGACTGGTTTGGGGTCTCGAAAACTTTGTTGGCCAGCAAACAGCTATTGACGGTCTGCTCTGGCGACGCCCCCCCGCCCCCTCATGAGAGCCAGCAAGGTGAAAAACACGAGAGTGCAAGAGTCTCGCCCTTCGTAATAGTCTGAGCGTGTGCACAACAACGTTTCCTTAAACAACATCCCGCACTGCCTACTTTGTCAACACTCTCTCCCATATCTCTCATCTCGTGCGTGTGTGTAGGGGGGGTGCACGCGCACTTTATGGAAAGGTGTTAACAGGGAAGTCCCTCCCGCCTACTTTGCTGGCAAGATTTATTTTGCGTCCAAAGGCTTCTCATCCGGCGCAGAGTCAATGACTTCCCACATAAAACACACATCAGAAAAGAACCCCCCCCCACCCAGCCCCCCCACCGACACTCTTTGTATAAATCAAACTGCTCCCGAGAAAGCCGAGGCCCTGAGAAAGAGTCCCTTGAGTGGCTAGGGGGAATGATATCCGATCTGCGAGGTTGGGGTGAGGCAGGGGGCTCTGGGAAGTGCACCCCTTTGCTTCGTCCCAGGCCCCCCCCCCCCCCCGCCCCTTCAGACAAGAGCCTCTGTGTGAAGCCGACTGTCTTGCTCGCCTTTAATTGGGAATTCCCTGAGCGCCGATGAGAACATGACGGAGGGGAAAGTTTGACTCATGCCTTCCAAGGCAAACACAACGGGGATGTGGATGGACACCGAGGGGCGGCCAACGTTTGGAAGCCGGACAAAAATGCAGCAAAAATACACGTCAACAATTGGTTGGGAGAAGGCAAGTGAGCGAGCGAGGAGGAAACTTGCGCCCCACAAAAAGAAAGAACCCCGAGGAAGGCTGCCGGCCAGAAAGAAGAGGTGATCTTCCCACGCAGGGGGGAGGAAAACCGCCAAGAGGCCAGACAACCTGCTCCTGCCGCCGCCGCCGCCGCCTCCTTCAACCCGTCAGAACGTGCGAGCGGCGGGGTTATCACCGGCGTGGCGGCCGAGAAGAAAAGGGAGCATTTATCACGTCTGGGGGGGTAATTCGCGATGCCCACAAAGACCCGGCGTGGCTCAACTCCCCAAATCTAACGGATGGCCAGATGTGGCCATCTGCGAGGGCGGCAGAAGGCGCCAGATCAAATATCAAAGAATCTCCCCGGACGGCGTCTTTATGATCCTCCGCACAACAATGGGGGAGGTGGCGGAGGTGAAGCGACCAGACGGCTGCAAAGGGCGAGGAAGAGCCAGCCAGGGAGTCCGCCGCGACTTCATGACAGACAATCGGACTCCAGCAGTGGACGAGGGAGTGGGGCAGGAAGTCACAGCGGAGAAAAGGAAAAGGGAAGAAAAAAGAAGAAAATCAAGCATACTCGAAGACGAAGTGATGCGATGCAGCCGGCGGGGGCCGGGGGCCTGATCCGGCTCGCCGCGTCATTTTGTGTGGCCCGCAAAAGCGAATCATGTGTGTCCACTTGCAAGTGTCCCATGTTGAGAGTTTGCCGCCATTTTGTGACCCTCTTTGAACAATAATCGAACAAACCAATCGTTGACTCCTTTGATTGCGTCCAAGGAATCGTGCGATGTGACGCTGAAACATTTCGTTGCCGTCGCGGCCCTTGGAGGGAAGACGTCACTCCAAAGTGGCCCGCGGGAAAAAACGTTTCGGACTCCCGTGCTGGACAGTTTGCCCTTCTCATGAGGGTCTTTGTTCATGAGGTGCCATTTTGCGTCTCGCGCGCTGCTAACTTAGCCTATTTTGTGCTACAACAGACAGAGTGAGAGTCCGGGATCTGACCTGCTGTCACCAAGGTAACAGTCAGAGGCTGGGAAGGGAGCGGGGGGCGGGTAGCCCGGACCCCCACCCTCAGCGGCGTGGCCGCATCCGCCTGGCCTCTGTCAGGCCTCTGCTTTGATCGGGCGCCCATCAACACTTCATTACTCCGCGGCCCCGTCCGTCTCCCTCCCTCCCTCGCACACAAATGGCCTTGTCGCCGCTCTGCGGTGGGGGAGTTTATGGAGCATAACATAGAGCGCACTCTGTCTCCCCCCCATCCCCATCACACACACACACAGACGAAAACAATCTCCCTCTTCGGTTTACACAGATGTGAGCCGCTGACCCCGGATGACCTCTTGTACACGGGGCCATCAAAAGTGACTTGTTGCCAAAATACAGCAGCATGATGAGATGAAGCTACCTTATACGGTGTCAGCTTGAAACCAGTTGACATAAGTCGGCGTGCTCCCATCGCTCATTTGGAGGAAACCGCATGGAAAGTGCTCACGAGGAAATTGAGATACTTTTGACATCAAAACGTGCAGAGAAAAAAATGGGCTGCCGGCTGCAAGAATCGCGCAACTGCTTGAGGTTTACGACGTCGATCAGTTCTTTCGATTTCCTGCACGGAATTCAACCATGTTTGGGTGCGGGAAGGCTGCGTCACAATTTGAGAGCCGTTTTGAGGTCTCGGCATTTCTTTTCTGAAAATGATTGCTCTCGTGGAGTGAGGTCAGCAAAAAGTCGCTTTGAGGAAATTCAACGCTAAGTGCAGAGCGATGAAGCAAATCTCGCTACGGTGTGAATGGAGCTTGCGTAGCCCGCTAGCTAACAAACAGGCAAACAGTCATTTGATCCCAAAAATCCCGACCACAAGTGGCCTCAAAATCAGTTTGAGGTTGATTTTTGTTCAATGAAAATGTCTTTTGTCGAAAAGGACAAAGCTTGATTGGTCACCGCCCCGTCAGTTTGCCATTTCATTTCAACTTTGTCGGACATTTTGAACCGTTACGGACAAAATAATTGGAGGTCGGGGCCATTGATAGCATTCAAATAAAAAGGATCAATTTTGTTCCCGACAAAAAATGTTCGCGAGCTAGCGAGGAAAGTCCGTCAGTCCCAAACCTAGCTAGCTAGCTAGCTAGCGTCTCGCCCAAAAGTCAGCTGGGATGGGCTGCGGCTCACTCAGGGGATGGCTTGTCTTTGAACTGTTTGAAAACGTTTGCTTCTTCAAGGTCCAAAAGAATGAAATATTTGGCCCCTGCTCCGGCGGCCAAGCTGCAACCGTGTCGGACGGGGCGGGGGGGCAAAGTGGCACGGATGGCGACATTCCAACCGGACGGAGGCTCGCTCGCCAGCGTCTCTCCCCAAGCAGTCGGCGTCTCGTTTGAGGGCAGACAGAGCTCCGATTGACGCTGCGCACTGGCTCGCATGAGAAATAAGACGCGTTTGTGTGCAGGCTGGCTCTGCCGCTTCCACGTGAGTCAGCATTTCGAAACGTTTCAAGACCGGAGCGTCTGACCGGATCCCGGTTGAAGCCGGCGGCGGGAGGGGAGGAGGCCAAGTCAGGCCCAAACAGTACCTGAAGTGCCTGGCTCGACGTTTACAGCTTCGATTTTGAAATTGTCACCTTTGCTCGATGAAATGTGTGGAAAAAAACACGAGATAAGAAATAAAGAGCAACTCCCAAAGTCTGCTCTCATGGCAGGGGCACAGTGTCGGATGGGGGAACCCAAAAAGTTCACCTTGCCACATCGTGTCAGAAGACAAACAAACAAACAAGAGATTTTGGAGACGTGGTAGGAATGCGCAAGGCGCGACGAGATGCCGCGAGAGGAAAACTCAGTCAGGTGAGGCCCGCTTACCAAATGGACCACCGGCCACCGACCAAATCCAAAGGCGGAGTCTGGCCAGCAAAAGGCCATAAATTGACACAGCGAAGCGTGGACACGGCGCCGTCCCGATGATTAAAGAGCAGAGGCAATAGAGTCCAGACTCAAACACACAAGACAAAGAAGCGTTGCAAGTGTGCGCCGGGCTCGTAGCGGCCGTGCCTTGGAGCACGGCCACGTCTAAATACGGCAGACGCTTGACTCATCTCAAGCCACCACGTCCACGCTCCTGACGCTGAACAGAAAAGGGAGACGTGTTTGAAGCGAGCGAGCACAGAGGCTTCTGGGAACCGCATGCCCCCCGACCACCACCACCACCACCGCCGCCCCCCCAAAAAACAACAAAAAGTCCTTTCAGTCCCTCGCTCTTTGTCACGGGGCATCCTCCGGGCTTCCGGACAAGACAAAGAGACAAACAGACAGACTCGCCGGACTGCGGACAGCCGTGAGAAATTCATTTAGGGATATTTTCATCGTCAACAAGAAGAGCTGATGTGCGTATCAACAAGGTTGGGTCGCGTTGAAGCTCAAAGGGCCTGCCGGGGTCACAGAGTTCATTCAAAGCAGCAGACGGAACAACGAATGCAAGCAAGCTTGCAAGCTTGCTGCCAAGATGGAGTCACCCTCAAAATCCGAAATCCAAAAAGCAAGCGTGCACGTTTTTGGCCTGCAGGGAGGTGTCCCGGGGGGATGCCCGAGCCACCTCATCTGGCTTCCCTTCAACTTTGAGGACAAGCGGCTCGACTCTGAGCTCCTCATCTTCTCTCAAGGAAGCCACCCGGCGGAGGAAACAAATGGTTTCTTGGGGTTTTCTTTCAAAGAAAAGTCGAACCAGCCGCCGTCCCGTTTCCCACGTTTCCACCCCTATAGCGTTCACGTTTCAAAGTCCCAACGTCACCTCGCTCATTTTCCGTTTGCCGATTTTGCTCCCAAAGAACACCTTGATCACATCGTGACAAGCACCCGACCGTAACGAACCGCGGGAAGCTAAGCGCCACCGACCTTGCCCGCGATCATAATGGACGGGCGGGGTTCCCCTCCGTTGCTTAGCAACGCTACCCATCGACTCGTACAGGGTTGCACTTCCGCAGGCACGGCGCGTTCATGGTCTGAAAACCCGGAAGCTAATCCAGCTGTCCGAGAAGGCTGAAGTTGTGTCTCGTTTCTGAAAAGACGTCTCCCAGAGCGAGCTGGGCCGAGACTACGAATTGGCAGAGTCATGCGAAACGGCAGCAAATCACTGCAGGCAGAGTTGGGGGCCAACAGACGACCGTAAACGGCTTCGGGGGCGCGGCACGTCCTGAACTGCAGGAGAGGCACTCGTCATTTGCTGAACGAGTGCTCTCAGAGATGAGGTTGGAACGCGACACGCAAGGCGAGCGGCCCGATTCTCTTGCGCCGCCTCAGCTTCGGCGGCGGGCGGCGAGTTGCCCGCTCTCTTGACTCGCACTTGTTGCTTAGCAACAATTCCTTTGAGGACGTTTTGACCCGTTTTGTCAGGCGTGTGGCCTACCTTGACGGTGCGGTGGTGCTTGCGCGAGGGCTGGCAGCGCATGTTGCTGGTGTTGCAGCAGCCCGTGCAGCGCTTCACCTCCACGCAGGGCGGCCATATCAGGAAGTTGGCCGACGTGGGGTCCACCTGGCTCCTGGGGATCTCGTAGATCACCGTACGCGTCTTGCACGCCGCCGGGACCGCCTCCTCCACTGCGGGGGGGAGAAAGAACGGAGGGAGGAGGGCAATGAATGGCCAATTTCCTGCTGTCGTGCGCCCTTTGGGCTCATTGGACGCACCCGATGACTCGTTTGTCTCGCCTCAGACCGCAGCCGACCCGCTTTGACACCCGGGACACTTGCCCCAAAGTCCTAGGTCAACTCAAATATCATCTGTTGAAATTCGGTTGAGCGGTGACTCTAAAATCAGAAGACCTCCACGTCCATCGAGAGCTCCATACTCGGCTTGGTGAGTTGTTGTTGATGTTTAGGCCCTCAAATAACGAATCGAGACGGAGAAGAAGAGGAAGAAGAATTTCTGCCGAAACGCAATCGGGACCTCACAGCGGACCCGAATCAGATTCATTTCATTTAGAGCATCTGGGAAAGGGACTGACCTCTGACCCCCGCCGTGGCATCATTCCCCGTCATGCGCTCGGATCGCTAGCAAACGGATTCCGTAAAGGAAGCTCGTGCTTCCGGCATCCTCGTCGCACCCCATCATGCACTTGGCATGAAATCGGAGCAAAGGCAAAGCGCGCCGCGGACGGCACTCTCGCACTCTCGCGCTCTCCCTCCACACCTCGATGGGATGCGGCAGCGAGCGCTCGGCGTTTGATGAAGAAATGCGACGCAAGGTTTCGGCGAGCTGCAACTTGACGCCTTGAATGTCTGGAATTTCCACGCTCCGGGATATATTCCTCTCCTGACGCGTGTCTCGTCTCTCTCGTAAAGACGAGCCGCGCCGCCATCGCAAAGCCAGACGAAATGAGCCGATCAGTGCGAAGAGGAGCTCAAGTGCAATACGAGACTTGTGCTCGCCTAGCATGCGTCTTATTGATGCTATCATGCAACTTCAGTCCAGCAGGGGGAGAAAAAAAAGCTACTTTTTTTTTTCTTTTGAAGTGCAAAAGTATGCTGCATCCAAAGACTCCATCATTCCATTGAATATTCGGTGGGACGCTTGAATATGAAAGCGTTTCTCGGCCGCGCTACTACATTCAATTCTCCTCTTTTATTGTCCTTTTTTTTGGTGCGCCGCAAAATGAAAAAGTTGCTGCTCATAAAGTTCACGACTGCGGAAAAAAGGAGAAAATGATTCGATCCATTTCTAAAAAAAATTTAAATAATAATAATAATAAATATTTTGAGATCATAAATATTGAATCCAATCCAAACATAATCCTCAGCATAAAATTAAGAAAGGAATACAATTGAATTCATGGAGCTCATTCCAAGTACTTTTTTTTTGGGGGCACCGTCGCCGATCGTGATTCACAAGCCGAGCGAGCGCACGTTGGAGTGGCGACGTGGAATCAGTCTCACCGAGGCTCCTCTTGCGGCGGCTGTGCAGCTGCGAGCTCTTCAGGTCGCTGTAGAAAGCCGGATGGCGGGAGGAATTCTTGTGCGGGTGCTGCTGGTGCGGCCGCTGCTGGTGGCGCGGGTGCTTGTGATGCTTGGGCCCCTCGAAGACATCGTTTCCCGTACCTCGTCAAAAGAGAAAGCGGCCGCGTTAATGCTGCCACCCTGTCCGGCCGGCTCGACTTCAAACAAAGCTCCTGGCCGGGAGATTTCGCCCGAGCACGTCACGCGAATCGAGTCACGCGACGACGTCAGCGCTTATCGGCGGCGGAACGTCTGCGGGTGGGTCATCGCGTCGACACAAAGTGCCCGTTGTCCTGGCTGGCGTTTGACGATCGTTTGGCCGATCGACAAGCGCGGCTTGTTCGCCGCATCTGATCGAGCTTGTTTTGGTCACCGCCCGAGATATTTCGGAGCTTGGCGCAATCAAATGAGAAAGCCCGCTCACACAGAGCGGCGCGCGGATGTTTGCGGAGCGGGCGGGGGTCCGCCCGCCTGCGCGTGGACACCTGCGCCCTCCGCGTAAACACGCGTCATCCCGCGCATCGCTTGCTCAAAACCCGCCGCGCGGGCCAAGCGTGACGCACGACGGGGTGTTGGTGGGCTTCTCACAGCACCCGCACGAGCACCGCTTTGGAAACACACAAGAGACATCGTGCGGCGGCAGCTTGTTTCTGCGAGCGCCACAATTGTGCTCTCAGCGTTCGCGCAAACGAGAAAAGCTGAGTGCTCCTCCTTCGGCATCCATTTTGCCATCCGCTTGACCCTCACGAGGGTCGCGCGGGGGTGCCGGAGCCTATCCCAGCCGCCTTCGGGCAGTAGGAGTCGGCGGGGGACACCCTGAACCGGTGCCGGCCAATCGCGGGGCACACACATCGTCGAAAAGCCATTTGCGAGCGCAATCACAATCGGGGACGATTGCATGTCATTGAAAGTGTTCAATCAGCCTGCCGTGCATGTTTTTGGGAAGTAGCGGAGTACCCAGAGAAAAGCCGCGCGGGAAGGTCGTGATGGAACCGCTGGAGCGACCGCCGCCATCCTTCAGCATTCACTCAACAAACAGCTACAAAGCATGAAAAGATGAACGCTCATCTCACAGCGTTCACTCCGTCAGGACTTTTGCGCGGGCAAAAAAAGGTTCTGAATGCTCGTCCTTCAGCGTTCGCTCCATAAAGAGGCGGAAGGCACAAAAGGAAACGGTCATCGCTCGGCATTTCACGCAAGAAATAACAAAAGTGTGAGTCAGGATGCCCTTTGACCCGAGCCAAGAGCAGACGACAGCGTGCGCCAAGACGCTCCAAACGGGGCCTTGGCCTATGACGTCACGTGACCTCGACCCGCAAACGCTCGCAATGAACTCAAAAGGATCAAGAGGCAGAATTTACCTACGGAGTCAATTTCGAGGAGCCGCTGGAGGTCGCTGATGCTGCGGATTTCACTGTGCGACAGTCTGTCGATCAGCTCCTGGGGAAAGTGCACTTCCTTCAGCGCCCAACGGGAGGGGGGGAGGAGGGGGATTCAACAAGGGGACAGTGAGTTAGAGATGAGGGGGGTGAAAATCACTCTGCTGATCCGTTCGGGAAGAAGTCTGACATGCTCAAGCGTTTCTGACGGGAATGTGCAAAGTACGCAATTTCTTTTTTTTTGGGTGGGGGGGTTGCACTTGTCGCGAAGGCTGCTGCTCTGCTGCTCGTCGTGGTGGTCTGACACTCACTATTTATATCACCGAGAGCAGTTCTCATGAAGTTTGCCCACTTGGCTCAGGCTACAAACTAATTCGGCGACAAAAGCCCAAAATAACCAGAGCGGCCTTGGACAACTCTGCTTTCTTTCCAGGTGGGCGGGAGGAAGGAGGAAGGGGGCTGGAATCAAATCGATAATCAAGCGAGTAGTGACTGTTATTTAGCTGCTGTTGCTGCTTTTTTTCCTTACCTGAGCGGTGGCCCACAGCAGGTACGTCGTCCACAGCAGGAAGGAGGAAATTGCGGCTCTCATCTCCCTTTTGAAGCGGACTGAACCCCAAACGAGACGAAGCGGTGGTGGAGGAGCCGCGCAGTCGCTCCTGGCCCCCGAGGACCCTCGACCATCCCCTCAGGGCGGGGGAGAGAAAGCGAGAGCTTTTGCTTTTGCTCCAGTCGAGATTTGCGCGGAAGAAAGTGTTTGGAATGCGTGTGTATGTGTGCGTGCGCGCGCGCGCGTCGCAGTTCTTTTCACTCCTGCGCAACAAAGTGTGCAGCGCAGCTCGGCATAGCTCCTCAAAAAGTGGGCCAATCCCGAGTCAAGCCAGAAGCGCGGCGCACTTGTCCTCCGCAGCCCCGCGCGCGCGCGCGCCCGCCCGCCGGCCCCAACAACAATCCGTCCTCGTCACTTTTTCTTCAAGTTCTCTCGAAGCAAAAGCGAAGGTAATCCAGTGGAGAAATCCTCTCGGAAATGCCAAACGCGAGCCAGAAGAAGTGCAGCGGCGGCCGGCGCGGGGGCGAAGTTGCGCTCCGTTGGCGTCGAGGCATCCGCGGCGCGCGCGCACACTGCAGTGCAACCCGAGTGAGGGCGAGCGTGAGAGCGGACGCTTATTATAGAGAGAGAGAGAGAGAGAGAGATAGAGGCGGCGGGCAGCCACTTGCGCCTCCCCTCGCGTCTCCCTGATGCTGCGTCGCCCTCCGCAGGGGGAGCTGCTTGCTGACGCAAAGAGCACGCCGCCCTCCTCAAACTTTGGACAAAAAAAAATGCTCTCCAAGCTCCTGCCATCAGGAGCCACGTGAAGCATCGGATGCTAAAAGGAGACCCATATGTTATTCCTAAAAGATGGGCAAGATGGGGGGGCACGCAGCTCCCAACCAAGTGGATGACAAAAACACTGTACGTGCTCTGTTGTGTTCTTTTTTGAATCCTGCATTTGATTTACAATGTCTAAAAGATGCGATATCCTCACCCAACAACAAAGACTTTGACGCCAACATGTGGAACATTTCGCCGCCGACTTCGACATCCGCTGCCTTCCGCCAATGTCGTCACGGTGATGTCACAGCCCGAACGCGGTGAGTCACCTTGCTCGGAGGCCAGCCCTTCACATTCTGGTGGGAAATGGAAAGAGAGGGGGGTTGGGGGGGACGATAAGCGGCAGGATGCGACGCCTTGCGAGGATTCCCTCTTCGGGAAACGTGACGCAAATGGAAATCGTCGCGTTGTAAGAATAACATGGCGCTTACCTGGGACGGGGCCATTCGAACATTCATTCATTCATCTTCCGAACCGCTTGATCCTCACGAGGGTCGCGGGGGGTGCTGGAGCCTATCCCAGCCGTCTCCGGGCAGCAGGCGGGGGACACCCTGAATCGGTTGCCAGCCAATCGCAGGGCACACAGAGACGAACAACCATCCACGTCCACACTCATACCTAGGGACAATTTTAGAGTGCTCAATCAGCCTGCCATGCATGTCTTTGAATGTGGGAGGAAACCGGAGCACCCGGAGAAAACCCACGCAAGCCCGGGGAGAACATGCAAACTCCACACAGGGAGGCCGGAGCTGGAATCGAACCCGGTACCTCTGCACTAACCATGGACTACCGGACCGCCTCGATTCGAACATTTCACTGCAAATGCTTGCCATGACCGAAATTGTGGCTTTCAAGGCTGGTCCTGATGTCTACGGCTCCAATCGCATTTTGTTGGCAACGCACGACTTTTTAGTAACGTTTGACGATGTTGGGACATCCGGAACAATTGCCTTGAGCCCGCGCATCTCTTCGCAACCGCTGACTTGCGGGTACGCCCACGAGAAAATGAAAAAAATGAAAGAAAATGAAATTCCCGATCAAAACCGAGCCGGTGAGTTGTCCCTTCTGGACACACGTTGTCATTTGTTGGACATTTGCGGTCGTTTTCCAGTCCATCTTGAAGGGAATGCCATTTGTCTTTGCGCAAGGCAAAGTTTTGCATAGCAAAAGCGAACTCCGCTTGCATTGTCGCCTGTTTGACTTCTTCACACGCTCGCAGGCAACACGTTTACTGGCAACACGTTTACTGGCAACCGTGTGCCCAGCAAACAAGTTTAACCCTATAAAAGGACTTTTATAGTCAACGGCGCACAGTAAACCCAGCCGTAGAGGGCACGAGCGAAGCGGCGATGACTCCCGTTTCCCTGCAGGCCACACATTGAGTTCCTCGTATGGGGGCAAGGGGGGGCTACGGTAGCGTGGGGGCGGGAGCTATGATTTCGCAGTCCCTTGACATTAAGTCAGGATGTTTGTTTGTTTTATTTTGTTTTTGGGGGGGAGGTTATTTTTGTCTGTCAACAATCAATATTATCGTTGGTCCGAAACCAAAACTTTCCTCAAGTAGAATCCAACCGCTCTGTTCTTCAAGCAGTACAAACAGGAACAAAAGTTGTGGTCTATCGCAGGGCTCCAAATTGGAGCCAGATGCCCGAATAGACGAACATTGTCACAACTCCATCAAATTGACTGAAAAAGGGGCAAGACCCAAATTTGAGGAACACGACCAAATGCTGCGACAATGTTACATTTTTGTCGCAAAATTTCCTGATCGCCAACAATGCGAAAATCAGATCCAAATGTTCCAAAAATAAGACCGCGCCCAAATTTAAGCCAACTGTCCGAGTGAAGGGACATTGTTCCGCTTTGATCCGAGTCCCGTACTCAAGTGAAGGGATGATGTCGAGCAAAATGCCAGTCAAAGGACAAAGTGCAAGTGTGCCCCAGTTGTGCCGGCGGTGTCCGCATTTGACTTTCATTTCCCGAGAACGCGACAATGTGGAAATGTTTTCCCAACATTGTCACTGAAGGGACAACGTCAACGTTGGCGGACAGAGTCCGTCTTTGAGCCAACGAAGGCACCGTGTCAAGATCTGAGCAGAATGTCCCCGTCTGCAGGTCGTGTCCAAATTCAAGTTCATCCTGCCGTTGGCCCCCAAGTGACCCGGTCAAGGGTCAAATGTCCACATTCGAGCCAATGAGGGAACCACATGAGAATTTGAGCCAAATATCTTCGTGAATGTCCAAATAAGGGGCCAAGCATCAAAACGCAGCCATGGCCGTTACGCTAACAAGTGCGGCTGCTCAAAGCTCACAAGACTCATTGTTGACGCAAACTTTATCAACATCATCTGAGCTCTGATCCCAAGACAGTTCTGCCTTGACGTGGCCATAAAACCAGATAACAAGAGCCCACGAGAGAGCGAAAGGGGCCGGCGTATTCCACAACACATATTTGACATTGGCGAATCCTCCTTCGATCGCGCCCGGCGCTGGATTGCCTTGCGACGGACAAACAAACAAAGGCGGACGGTACGTCCCGAGCGGAAGGCGCAGGTCACCACCACGCTGACGGATCCGCCTCTTCCTGAGGCTTGTTCGACTCAAACCTCAACTCACTCGTCGACGCCCACGATGACAAAGTCGGCTCCATTAGCAGCTTTTTGCCTCGGGGCCTTTGAATGTGTGCTATTAAACAGCAGCTCACGTCTTGTGATGGGGCCTTTTAGAAGCCGTGGTTACCTTTATGGTCGGCTTACTCACACACTCGCACATGATTCAGGTGAGATTTTCCAGGAGCAAAGGTGGATTCCAGTGGCTGCTTTGCGATACAGTCCCGGATCTGGAATCTATCCAGATCAGAGTGCATATCCCGGGCAACCTTTTTATGCACACAAACAAGCATCGCATATACACGACGGGAGTCACAGCGACTCTCACCTGAATGTGAGAGAGTCAGGGGAAGCCAAACACAGCAGCCGCCCTTCCAACTGGTCAACTGCCCCCCCCCCCCATTTTTATCCTACAGAAGGAAAAAAAATAGTCACGCGTGAGGACAGATTCAAGCAGGTTGAAAGGTTAGAGGACACGGGCCGGCCAACATTTGCGCGCAAGGGCCAGGTCACTCAGAGAGAAGATAACAAGAGCAACATGAAAAATTGTGAGTCGCCCGTTGTGGTTTCAAGCATTGAGGTCTCCTATTCCCAATCTTAAGAGTCCCGCCCAGTCGGTCGAGGCAATATCCCGACTTAATCTGCCCAAATTCTGGACAGTGGTCAAATTTGTGTCCATCTCAAATATGATCGTGAGATCCACATTTGAGATGGACACATTCTGGAGAGAGGTCAGTTGTTTCCTGTAGTCTTTGAGGAAGACGTCTGGTAGGCCTCAAGTGTCAGGTGAGGGAGCACATAGACTTGACTTGCCCCAAGTACCTTTGATGAAAATGCAGCCAAGAATCCCGACTGGCAAAGGTGTTATTTTGACTTTGGGTCTCCAGATTGTGGCCTGTGGTCAAATGACTCTTCTTGGGCGAGCTGGAAGTATATGAGCCCTCCAAGGTTAGATGGAAGCGAGCCAAGCAGCAACACAAGCGTGTGGCTTTGCGGGCGCGTGTGCTTGACTTGCCCCGGGTAGATGTCATCAACTCTGTTTAAAGCCCACGTACGGAATCTAAAGGAATCCCCTTTGATCAAGCTGCATTCCAGATTTGAAGTCAGACACATCAATCCGATTTCTGTTGTTCGAGGCGCTCTCCAAATTTGAGACAGGCTGTTGAAGTAGAGTCGCCCGAAAGCAGCATTGCGACTCCGTAGGCACTTTGGTCCGGCTCTGTCATCGTCTCGGTTTGAAATCGGCATGTGTCAAATCCAAAGAATCCCGGTTGGAAGTCCACATTTTGAGATTTCCAAATTCTGTCACGTGGTCAAGTTCCATCTCGCAGGACTGTTAGATCCAGAAGTACGGTGGCTCCAAAGGGTCAGACGGAAGAGACTTGAAGCCACCGCGGGTCAGGGCACGCAAATGCTTCCCTCTCCCCAGGCGACGGGCCTCTATTTGATGTGCGGATGCGTCAAACTGCGCTGCGCTCTTGTCACAACACCATCGCCGACGCTTGCAGCCCCGGTGTGAGAAAGGTCATCGTCGGGGGAACTGGAAATAGCCCGGCGGTGTGAACCAGGAATGGCACAGAGGAGAGAAATGACCAGGAAGTTGTTCCAGCCAGCCAGAGCGTGGGCAATGTTTGCTCTTACGCTGGCAGCTTTTCGCGGGACTCGGGTTGGGCGGGTTCAAGGAGACGAACCAAGCACCGGGTCGGGGACGAATGAACCCAGCGTGTCCTTTCGTGCTTGATGTGACAAAAAGAAGCCCCCACCTTCGACTCCACGTGCTTCTGGTCATTGCAAACCCATCGAATGCTGAATCGTGCGAACAAACTTCTCCTCTCCCTAGTGCAAATGTGAGCGAGGATGGACGCACTTCCTGCGCAGAAGAGTGACGCTGCTCGGGAAGACAACGTTTGCTTGCACGGGGCCCGGCGGCAATGCAACAAAAACACTCAGAGTTGTTTGAGGTGACCAAATAAAGAAAGAAAGTAACATGGCCCCCTCTTCAGTATTCTCCCTCCTCATCTTACAATGTCATATTGTGAAAAGTTTCATGTTTGGGGCTGCTTTCTAAGCTTCTCGGGCCGACCTCTGACCCGCCGGGGTCAGAGGTGAGCGCCCGGCCCGCTCACAGGTGATGGAGCAACAGTGAAGCTGATGGGATTGAAAGATTGGGGACGGGCTCGCTCCAAAATGGGTCAGGAGATCATCACAAGGCCCGGATCAGCAGACTTACAGCCTACGTGGGGTTCAGCATTTTTTTTTTGAAGGTCCACACATGAGAATCCATTTGTTTTGTGGAAATATGAGCTGCGCGTGTTTGTTATTCTGCTTTTCTTTTCCCAAGCTTCGTTATTCCTCCTCATTTCCTGCTCAACGGATCCGACGTGCGCATGCAAACCGAGACCTGGCCCCTGAAAAGACGCGCAGGAAAAACAAGCTGAAGCTCTCCCTCAGGCCTGGCAAAAGGAGTCGGATGCCTTTTTTGCGAGCGAGCGAGCGAGCTAGCCGGCGCGTGTGTGGACGGGTCGGCTCCCGCGGTTGGTGGCCGCCTCTCCGCTCCACCGCAAGTGTGCGCGCCATCCTATCGGTGGACTTTGAATTCAGAAAGAACCGATGCCATTCAAGCGTATTCAATGGAAGACAGCCCACGGATTTCGTGTGAATCAAGTTCAGCTGTTCTCCACCTGGTATTTGAGGTTATCACATTTTGACAACACCAAGCGCAGAGAGCGTTCACTCAGTACAGGTGCGCAAAGCCACGAGTGGACGCCCGTCAAGTGCTTCCGGCCGGTCGGGTTTCCACAACAAAAGCCCGCAGCGCCCCCCCCCAGGAGAGCGTACGGCCGGACCGACGCTCTCTCTAAACCCGGCTGGAATGCGCACATTTGACAGAGGTGTGTAACCAGAGAGCGCGCTCTCCTCTCTCTTTAAGCCCATAATGGAGCCCCTTCCTGTCGCTAAGCAGCATCTCGTCATCTCCCTTCTGCCCCGGGATTGCCAAACGTGCTTTGAAGTGGAGGAGGAGGAGGAGGAGATTTTCACCCTCTTTCTGGTCTGGGCACCCACCGCACCGCCATGACAGAATTGAAAGTCCCGTCTTGCTCCACACATAGCGGTCACTCTCCTCTTGGGCATGATGGCGAGAGAATTAAAACTCAAAAAAGGGGCTCACTCCTTTTCTTGACCTGCTTTTTCCATCTGTGGCACGCGTGTCGAAGCCATCCGCATTGGACATGGTCGCCTCCCGTGGGTTGTTGTTAACCGCCGCTAAGCATTAGCGCCACCGCTGCACCACCGCCTCGTCTCTACACTGGCTGAGGTGTGGTTGCCGCGGCGATGTGGCTGTGTTGAGCAAAATCTACCCCCCCCACCCCTTCACCCCCCCACCCTCCCTGCTCTATGTCACGGCATAACTTGAGGCCGACTGTACTGAATGCAGAAAGCCCTGAGTGGGCCACAGCGAGCTTTGGAATCCCTTCAAGTCTGACAACTTTTCAAACTTTTACTCTGTGTGAGCATCTCTTCTTCTCAACGACACACTTGCCGATTGGATTGTTACATCTCCAACTGAAGGCGGAAATACATTTGGTTGAAAGTAATTATGTTCAGCCCCATCCTTGACAACATTGTCAGTATTAAAAAAAAACCCAAAACAAAACAAAATACACCAAACAAGTCTCGATACAAGACTTCTTGGCGGTTGTTTACGGACGCAGTGTCAGCATCACACATACGTTTCTGGAACTTAAGCCGGCCACCGATCCAGCATCACATGAAACGCGAATCGCTTTTCACATGAAAAAGTCCAAATAACCCAAAGCCTCAACACTCAAATCACAGTCAAAAAGTCAAGCCAAGCCATGCCCTCACCTGAGCAGGAGAGGCGCATCAAGGTGGAAGTTGAAGGCCGGGGCCCTGAACCGTTTCCAAGCATCCATTTTCCAATCGGCATATCCTCACTAGGGCGTGCCGGGGGCTGCGCGTCCCGAGCCGGGTCAGACCGCCGCAGAGCCGGGGAGACCCGGAAAAGTCCTCCCCCTCCTTCTGGCCCATTCCCAGCGCTTCCAACACATGTCGAAAAGGTCACGTCTTGATGGACAACAGAGCAGCGGCAATTAGTCTGCTATTTCTTTCAGCCACTGGAAGTCCCCCCCTGTTTTTGACGCCGTGTGTGTCCAATGGTTTTTTTTTTCATTCATAAAGAATAAAGAGGCAGTGTTCAAGTGGGGGAAAAGGTGAGATGTGAGGGGGGAGGGGCAGCATGTAAAGACTTGAGCAGGGATTGTCGCTTTACGTCTGTCTGTCCAATTGTGGAAATCGGCGCTCATGCATGAGAGCGCAGGTGTGTGTGTGTGTGTGTGTGTGTGGACCTGACACGTTATGTACAGTCTATGTGCGAGCGTATTGGAGCGTGCGCGAGAGCGCCTCTTCATAGCTGAGCAACAAGTCTGGTTTTGCAGCAGCTGTTGCTTCTCGTTCCTTGTGAAATTAACTTTGACCGTCCAGACAGCAGCCCGCAACCTTTTGAGAATGTCGGAATCGGAAGCGAGGAGATCCATCCGCGCTTGTTGTCGGGTTCCTCCGGCTCACTTTGAATCCGGCTCTCTCTTTGAATGCCAGGTGCCCGGTCGGCGTGGACCAAAGCAGTTTGGAAGGCTCCGTTGCAGTCACGTTGCAAGGTGGTGCTGGACCCCAAAAAGCCGACCACGCGCTTTCTTTCCAAAGATAGTCGGGCACATGAAGCGGAAGCGGAGGAGGGCCTTGGAGGGAGAACGTTCGGTTTGGCGGCAGAACATAAAAGATTGCGCCCAATCAAATCGCCGGCAGCCATCTCGTTTTGAACGCGGTCGGCAAGGCTTGAATGCGAATGGCACGGCCGAGCGTTGCCATGCTGGGCCCAAGCGCTCTTGTGAGCTCAGCAAGAAGGCAACCGAAGATGCCGTCCACGGGCTGCGCTCGGTGATGAACGCATGTTATTTTTCGTGCGGATATGGGCTGCGCCTCGCTGAACTCGATGTCGGCGAGCGTGGCCGGCTGGGCTGTCGTTGGGGGGCGGGGGCTTCGCATTCCTCCCTTGATTTAGTGGCCATTAAGATGGGGAGGAATGTGTCAAAAGCTCCTGAAAAGCGTCTGGGAGGAGCCCGGCGACCCTCTGACATCTCGGCCCGACGGGTGATTGACACTTTGCTTTGAGGGAGGGGAATGAGGAGGAGGAGGGAGGGAGGGGGAGGGGTGGGGCGACACCTGTTGGAGGTACAGAGTGAGGTCCATGACGGGAACACAAGGCCCCAAATATGATGGGCTCTTTAAACCAAAAGGAGGTTGTGTGAATAATGGCTTTAGTGTTTGAGTCCAGAAGAAAGGAAGTGGATCTTGAAGCACCATTGGGGAAAAAAAAAAAAAGGCGATGGAAGGAGGGAAGGGCAGAAAGTGACAGGAGGGTATCAGGATGCATGAAAAGACAAAAAACGGTGATGGAGAAAAGGCGCTCAAGTAGGTTTAAGGGAAGGAAGGAAGGAAGGAAGGAAGGAAGGAAGGAAGGAAGGAAGGAAGGAAGGAAGGAAGGAAGGAAAGATGTTGGTGTGAGGTCAAGGATGAAGGCAAAAAAAGCATCATAAATGTATACAGATAAAGAAGCAAGAGTGCCAATTAGAGGGGGGAAAACAGGTCTGAGGAAGGAAGGAAGGAAGGAAGGAAGGAAGGAAGGAAGGAAGGAAGGAAGGAAGGAAGGAAGGAAGGAAGGAAGGAAGGAAGGAAGGATGTTGGTGTGAGGTCAAGGATGAAGGCAAAAAAACATCATAAATGTATACAGATAAAGAAGCAAGAGTGCCAATTAGAGGGGGGAAAACAGGTCTGAGGAAGGAAGGAAGGAAGGAAGGAAGGAAGGAAGGAAGGAAGGAAGGAAGGAAAGATGTTGGTGTGAGGTCAAGGATGAAGGCAAAAAAAAAAACATCATAAATGTATACAGATAAAGAAGCAAGAGTGCCAATTAGAGGGGGGAAAACAGGTCTGAGGAAGGAAGGAAGGAAGGAAGGAAGGAAGGAAGGAAGGAAGGAAAGATGTTGGTGTGAGGTCAAGGATGAAGGCAAAAAAAAGCATCATAAATGTATACAGATAAAGAAGCAAGAGTGCCAATTAGAGGGGTGAAAACAGGTCTGAGGAAGGAAGGAAGGAAGGAAGGAAGGAAGGAAGGAAGGAAGGAAGGAAGGAAGGAAGGAAGGATGTTGGTGTGAGGTCAAGGATGAAGGCAAAAAAAAAAACATCATAAATGTATACAGATAAAGAAGCAAGAGTGCCAATTAGAGGGGGGAAAACAGGTCTGAGGAAGGAAGGAAGGAAGGAAGGAAGGAAGGAAGGAAGGAAGGAAGGAAGGAAGGAAAGATGTTGGTGTGAGGTCAAGGATGAAGGCAAAAAAGCATCATAAATGTATACAGATAAAGAAGCAAGAGTGCCAATTAGAGGGGTGAAAACAGGTCTGAGGAAGGAAGGAAGGAAGGAAGGAAGGAAGGAAGGATGTTGGTGTGAGGTCAAGGATGAAGGCAAAAAAACATCATAAATGTATACAGATAAAGAAGCAAGAGTGCCAATTAGAGGGGGGAAAACAGGTCTGAGGAAGGAAGGAAGGAAGGAAGGAAGGAAGGAAGGAAGGAAGGAAGGAAGGAAGGAAGGAAGGAAGGAAGGAAGGAAGGAAGGAGGGAAGGAAAGAAGGAAAGAAGGAAGGAAGGAAGGAAGGAAGGAAGGAAGGAAGGAAGGAAGGAAGGAAGGAAAGATGTTGGTGTGAGGTCAAGGATGAAGGCAAAAAAAAAGCATCATAAATGTATACAGATAAAGAAGCAAGAGTGCCAATTAGAGGGGTGAAAACAGGTCTGAGGAAGGAAGGAAGGAAGGAAGGAAGAAAGGAAGGATGTTGGTGTGAGGTCAAGGATGAAGGCAAAAAAAACATCATAAATGTATACAGATAAAGAAGCAAGAGTGCCAATTAGAGGGGGGAAAACAGGTCTGAGGAAGGAAGGAAGGAAGGAAGGAAGGAAGGAAGGAAGGAAGGAAAGATGTTGGTGTGAGGTCAAGGATGAAGGCAAAAAAAAGCATCATAAATGTATACAGATAAAGAAGCAAGAGTGCCAATTGGAGTGGGGGAAAACAGGTCTGAGGAAGGAAGGAAGGAAGGAAGGAAGGAAGGAAGGAAGGAAGGAAGGAAGGAAGGAAGGAAAGAAGGAAAGAAGGCTGATTCCCCTGGGCCCAGCGTGCATGAAAAAAAATGAGGCTGCTCGGGACGTTTTCTCTCTTTTTCTTCGGATGCTTTGATTGTTGAAAGGAAGAGCGACAGAAAATCCATTTCACATCTTTGTATCAGAAGGGGAGACGTTTATTCCTCTTTGGACGATCGGCGTAGCATCCAACACACGGGTGGGTGCCAAAACTGCTGGGTTCGCTCGCTACATTGGCAAAACGCTGCAAAAGCTTTTAGGCCAACAAGAACGATAACAAGCCGGTTGAAAAATCCTGAGACGTTCTGGAGTGTACGTCCGGTGGATAGCAAAAGTCTACACCCCCCCTGTCCAAGTGCCAAGCTTTGATGCTGACCAAGATGCAGCAGTTTCAAAACTTGTTCCCATCATGATTAGAACCCGGACAAGCTCCATATGCAGAAAAACAAAATAGGAGAGCAGCCGAACTTCACCCGGAGTTAATCAGAGGCACTTCATAAAGTGGCGGGGTTGCGGCGACTCCCGTTTCACATCCCCACTTTGGAACTAAGTAACTGTAACTAACAAAGCGTGGCTTGAAATAAGTAACTTTAACAATGCGGCTACGCCAAAGTTACTTTGTTTGTCGTCACTTAGATGCGGCTAGTTATGGGACTCGCTAACAGTTACAACGACCATGACGTGGTGACTGAGCAAAAGTTGCCAGCTTACAGTTCAGCGACGGAAAAAAACAAACCGTCAATGTTACCAAGTAACTAACTGAAACACACAACCCCCCCGGACAGTCGTAAAATAATAAGAGCGCAAGTAACGACAAGTAACTGTGAGGAACTTCTGAACACGGCCACATCCGCCGTGATGAGGGTGCGCGCACTTGTGCCAACACATTAGCACTATTTGGAAAGGTTTCTGTTTTCAATTGCGTTGTCCAAGTTACAGGCCACGGTCATTTGGGGAAAAAGTTTGGGACTGATTTATCTCGGTCTTGTTATGTTGATATCATAAAAACCTGCCATACCTTTTAGATCCACTTGACACAATGTGATGTTGAGATTTTTATTTGATTTTTTTTGGAAGAATATTTCTGCCACGCAAATGAATTGATAACACAGAAGCAACTCACCAAAATAATGTTGTCATGAGCACCAACTAAAAAAAATAAAATACAACAAAAAGGCAAAGCAGCAAGCAAATCAATGCGTCTTCCTTCCGCAAATACATGAAAAGTGCAAAATGTTGTGCATCATACACAGCCGCTACTCTGCATAGGAGCCATTACAACACAATGGAAACTTTTTCTGTTCATTTGTGTTTTTTTTTTTTTTACATGAAGCTATACAACAGCACGGGGCAAAAGTGAGCAAGAAAAAAAAGAACAAAAAAACGAAACAAATGGAACAGGAGATGAGCACCCCGTCTTTGTAAATGTGGTCAAAGTAAAAGCCACATGCCGGGTCCCGGGTGGGTCGGCTGGCCCGTTGCGTGTGCCGGTCAGACGGTGAGCGAGATGAAGCTGTTGTATCTCTGGATGTTCCTCTTGAGGATCTCGGAGCAGGGACCCAGCACACGCTCAAAGCGAGGCCGGTCCAGCTTCACGCACTTGAGGGGGCCGCGGGCCACCACCGTGGCCGCCCGCGGACGGTTCAGCAGCAGCGCGATCTCACCTAAACGGGGACGGCACGCGCCGGTTTTACTGGCCCGCTCTCATTGCAAACTTTGTTCCATCAAAGCACTTTGGGCAAAAGAGGATTGGACATGATCCAAGCAGATCGTAAGAACATCATAAGTAGAACGAAACGGTTTGTGTATCGGACCATTTTGTTTTTCAACATCATCTTTTCTGATGGTATAACACAAAAAAGAAATATTTTGTTGTGTGAGAATAACTATTATAAATTTATTGTCAGAACGTTATACCGGATCTTCGTCTAGATACATTTCCTCACGCATTTTTTCTTCTCTGCGACTACTTCATTGTTTTGCTCATCTTATTTCAGTCATTCGCTGCAGTTTTTTTTCTTGTGCCATGACAACTATTTTAATAAAACCAAATTCTCAAATGTTTGCTCTTACGACTCATATTTTTGCACGATTGGATTGTGACATTTGAACTCATTTAAATTCTTTTTTTTTTTTTAAACAGCACTGCCTTTCTTTCTTCCTAATAATAATAAGCTGTCTCATAATAACTTTATGGAAAAAAAAATCCGCCAAATAATCCAAACTCATCCCTCGTTGTATTGCCACTGGTCAAGTTTGGTGTGTATCTTTCAAGGTCATCTTGAAAGACATTCTATTCTTTGCCTTTCAACTCGGCACAATTGTAGTCCTTTTATTGTGTTCACTGTTTTGAATCTTCTTGTTTCACTTGTCTTTCTTTTTCTAGGTGAGGGTGCTCTCGAAATACAGTTGAGTTGAGCTGGATGACTGCCACGCACTTGACTTTGTCGTCAGCCAGTGCTCCATGAAGCATCTCCAGTTGCTCCAGAATGCCGCCGCTCGCCTCTTGACGGCTACTCGTACAGAGAGGGAGCACAGCACCTCTTTCCTACTCTGGCATCCCTTCACTGGGTCCTTTTTTTTTTTTTTGAAAAGAGTTCTTTTGAAGATCAGAAATGTTGAGGTGGCCCGGCCCCATCGACCGACCCTCTCGGAGCTCCCGCCCGCTGCCTCCGCCGGTCTGCACGGGACCAGACACTAGTGGAGGTAGCGAGAACCAAGCGGAGGCTCCGAGGGGATTTGAGGCTGTTTCCATTGCCGCTCCCTCTCGTTGGAATGAACGTGCGGCGAGCCCCCCCCGCCGCCCATCTGCAAAACTCGTCTTCAAACTCATTTTCATTCTTTGGCTTTTAACTGCGCATGAGACTCGATTTTGAGTTGGACTGTTTTTGTGCTTTGCGCTGTCTTCCTAATTAATTTATGGTTTGTTGTTGGCTGAATAATTTGGGCTCCATGTACAGCGCCGGTTTGTCGACGGCAGCGGCTGTTTTTCAAGTGCTCGGGAAATTCACTTCCAGTCGAGCTGAAGCGTTTCAAATTGTTTTCCGAGATTGAATGTTGCGACACTCGAGGACAATCGTGACCAACTTGGTTCATTCAAATATGTTGCGTGACGGTGTGTCTTTTGATGGCTTCCCGTCTCGCAAAATCCGAATGAGGATCGAGTCAGAATTTGGGCTTTGTGGCACTTTGATGGATGCGGAGAAACTCACCGAAATAGTCGGAGGGTCCCAGTCGTCCCACCTCGACATACTCCTCATTGTCGGACCTGCGCTGCAGAACGGAGGCTGTTCCCTGGAGACGGGACGGACATGAGAAGAATTGGGGGGCATGGGTTGCGGAAGGATAGAAAGATGGAGGGCGGGGAGGGGATAACGGAAGGAGTTACTGAACGGAGCTGATCATCATCAGGAGGATTAAGCAGAGGACAAATTCCTTTGCTCCATACAGACACAGGTGCACAGGATTTGGGGCTCTCTCCCTCCCTCTCTCTCTTTTTTTTTGGGGGGGGCGTTGTTGTATGGAACGGCCACCTGTTCCGTGGGAGGCACAGAAACCACAACTCACATATTCCAAGCAAGGAGGACAATTTGGACGGGCTGTGCTTGACTCTCTCCAGAGTGTCATAAATCCAAGCATCGAAAACAGCAGATGAGTCACACGCAACATGGAAACGAGCGCCGCGTCCAACACGAACGGACCCCGACAACCTGGCACGCAGACGACAAAACAGTGAAAACTTTGAAGGGAAATGGCTTTTCCGTGGCCCTTGCCCGGAATGAGCGCCGCCCGCAGCTGTTGTCGGCCGCAGCGGCTTCCAACAAACGTCCGCGTGGCGAACATAACATTGGCCGGCGTCGCCTTCGATATGCATTTCGGTTCACATCGGATCTCTGTCATTGCGAGGAGGTCAAATGTCGGGAGGAAAACTCAAAAGCGGGTGACAAAAGAGACCTGAGCGTTCCGTGACGCGACCCCCCCCCCACCCCCCATCGCTAATCCTTCCGTTGGCTTGTGATGCTAAATATGAAGATAATGAACCGTAATGAGGAGTAAAAAAGTGGGCTCAAATATTGCGTCACCATCACATTGCATTTGAAGCTCCGGGCGACTCTGAGAGCAAAGGTGACCAAGTGCGTGTGCGGGTGCGTGAGCGTGACGTGGCTTGTTTCAGGCGACCCGTCATGCAAAGGCAGTGAGACGGGGTCAAAGCCCGTGGAAAATGACACGTCAACGGATGGCAAGCCCCCCCCCCGCGACCCCCAGACAAATCAATCTTACTGTATATGTAAGGTGTGGCGTGGGAATGGCGCGTCCGCGATGTCAATCCTCCGGGTGACAAAGTTGGAGGAGCGGTGAGAAAATCCCCAGCTCAAGCAGACGTGACGAAAAGGATTTCAAGTGGGCGCACGTGAGCAAAAGGACTTTGGGTGCAGGAGCAAGAAGCCATCTTGCGAGTCCGGCCCAACTCCCCCACCCTCATCCCTCCCTCTCCCGTGGGCGTCCCCGGAGGCCGAGTCTCCTGACCCCGTGTGAAAGCCGGCAAGTAACACGCATTCCACCATCGTCCGCCCGGCTCTGGGAAAAGTCGGCTTTGGCCGCGGTCGAGGACAAGAGGAAGAAGCCAGAGAGAGCTTCGGGGCGGAAAATGCGAGAGCGACAGGAGGAAGGGATCACACATCATGTGATGTCACGTCGCCCATGGGAAACCAGCCAGAAAAGAGAGCGGAAACGGCCCGTCCTGCACTCGCACGTGCATTGAAAACAACTGACCTGAAACCACGACGGGATCGGTGAGCAGACTCCAAAGGGGTTTCCGTTGCAACGCTGACGGAGAGCCAATCAGGTTGAAAGAAAGGAAAAAGGGAATTTGTGTGCTTCCGCTTGCTCTCCACCGACTTGCGCTCTTGCCGCCCCGTCGTGCGCTTCCTCGGCGCTTCCTCTGCTTTTCTCCCGCACGCACTTCATGTCTGATCAGTGTCCCAATCCCCGATATACGAACAGGTTACCCCCACATCCAGAAACGGCTTTCGAGGTGAGAAACTACGCGGCCAACGTATGTGGCCGCCAACGTGGCTCAGCGGTCGAGGGGTCGGTCGGGCCAAGCCCAAGTTGCTCCCGATGCTGCTGCGTCGTCAGGAGGCGAATGAGGTCCACGTGTGAGTTAGCATTGAACGACGCGCAAGTATGAGCAAAGTTCGGAACCAGAATTTCCCCGTCACGGTGTGTGGCCCAAATGTCCCCACGACGCGCGCCTTTGTTTACATCTAAAAGAAAAGCGGTCGTTCAGCGAGTAAAACCCTTGCTTTGGACCTCCGGGATGAACCCGCCCAAAAATTGCTTCTCTCGAACGAGGGCAAAACTGCTGCGCGCAAAAAAACGCCACAAACGCCCCCACGTGTGATTCCCGCGCAGAAGTTACCTCCGTGATGATGAAGAAGTCATCGCCGGGCTCCCCTTGGACCACGATTTTCTCTCCGTCCTCGAATTGGACCGGCTCCAGGGCATCGGCCACAGTCAGACGCTCCCACTTATCCAAGGACTCTGCCATCGCAAAACACACACAGACACCGTCTGATGAAGAACCGGCCGGGGCCAACGCCTTGCACGTTCCTTGCCACCTTTTGGTCGAGCCTCAACACTGTCAAGTCACTTTTTGTTTGTTTGTTTGTTTTAAACACCATTTACAGATCATTCCGCGGTTTTTCACCATCGGCAAAAGGCCTCTGTGCTTCGGACAGATAGTCCACTGGTATGGCCTCTTCAGAGTGCCTCGTCGTCCGCAGTGAGTGCGCACGCATCACAGGGAAAAGCCTCGTTGCGTGCCGAGCCCCGGCGAGAATGCCGGAAGCAACGGGAGTCCGCTTTTTGGAAAAAGACTGCTCCAATGTGATCCAGTCTGATGTAGGCGCTTTAGAGCGCCTTGTAGTTACGCTGGGGAAAAGCCACGAGAAGATCCCGAGGGCTGACCGCGTCCACCGGAGGTTTTAAGCGGATAGATTTCTCTTGCTCCAACTGTACGAGAGGAAGAAAGATGCATTCGTTTTCCCAAGCGGACAACAATCTTACGTTATGCAAGGTAGAAGACATTTACTTTCTTCTTTGTCAAAACCTTTGAGGACTTGTAAGCCCAGCGAGCCAATAGCTACAGGGAGAAGGTTTCAAAGACTTGCTGCCTAATCCTGACGGTTTACGGGTGGAATGTGCGGAGAAAAGACTCCTCGGCTTGAGCTCGGGCATTCAGTTTCAAGACGCAAAAGTAGAGCGGAAGGAATGTCTTTGTCGCTCACGATGGGGCCTGCTAACTGATCCCCGCGTGTGTTGTGAAGGTGCAGGATGAAGGAAGGCGAAGTTTGGAGGTGTCCAGTTTCCACCCATGCGGGGCTGCGGCGTCGATGGACGTCTTGCGTCTGGCAAGCGGGCTCACGTGTCGGTGAGCGCAGGTGAGGTGACAAACAAAATGCGCCGACTGTGCTATTTGGCGCCCGCTGGGATTTTGCGTGTGTGATGCTTCCATCGCCGTCGTCACAGAAGAGGGAGGGGCTCTTGAAAGATGCTCAGCGCTTACATTAGGACTTGAAAGGCAAACTTGAACAAGGGTAACTGGATTTCCGAGCCCGACTTTTAATCTTTCGCCTTTTTATTTTCACCAAAATAGAAAACCGTAAAACCGTTTTGGGTTTTGTTTTGTTTGTAGTTTTTTTTTGTGGTTCATTCCAATGACTGGTGCCACTAAAAGTGAACCAAAGGAAAATGTCTTTCTTGATCCACGCAGGGCTTTCCAAAACGTGCGATGACACGTCGGGCCCCATGAGAGCGCCCGCCCGCCCGCCCTCGAGACTCTGTGACGTGAACGCGGCAGACGCGCGCAGACGCTTTTGCAATGCGGCGAAAGCAAAACACGGGAGGGCATTCCGCAGCTACGTTCGATGAAATACGCCTGAAGAGCGTCCTCCTTGCACGCTCCGCTCGCGCCGCGCAAACACTTACCGAGGATGGAGACCTTGCTGAGGAACTCCTCATACATCTTTCGCTTTCTCAGAGTGCTGCCCTGTGAAAACAAGGCGGGAGGGAGATGCGCAGAGATCAGCAGCGGCCCATCAATCATCGACTCAACCCGACGCCTTTGCGCGAAGGCAAAGGACGCGCTAGTTGACCCAAGACACACTTGAGACATCCTCCTTTCCATTCACAACGGAACATTTCTTTTTTTCCACAGGGCCCATAAAGCCCGCTCCAAATCGCTTCATCTTTTATGACGGCTCGCTTGTCATGAAGTGTGACCATATACGGTCGGGCTAACGCGTGTCCGGCCCTCTTCTCCAAAGTTCTAAAAACGGCGCTTGGATAGGCTTTGCGGCGCAATCAGAGCTGCGAGATAATCATCATCATCATAAAAGTGGAGGTGCTTTCATGTGGTCATGTGAGTGAAGGCTGTTCGCATCGGTTGTGTGTGTGTGTGTGTGGCGGTGGGGGGGGCCCTTCCCACCCACCAGGCAGGGGATTCCCCCCGTCCGTGAATATCCTGACAAGTCTCAACCCCAAACTGGCTTCCCCTCCGCCATTCGCAGAAGCATTTCTTTCTCACGGAGGCCACTTTGATCTTGTCTGGAGGGACCCGAGACCTGGACGGCACGGAATGTCTTCAAGTTCCATGAAAAGAAGACAGAAGTCAGGGGCTTGGGTGCCAGCGCTCCTTGTCCATCCCATCTTGTGGCCTTGGGCCCCCTGGCTCCTGATCTCCTTCATTAAGAGTCTCCAATTTGGCTCTAAAAACTCATTCAGTAGCAGTCAATTCTAAACCCTGTCTGAAAAGACGTATAAAAACGTCTTTGGGAGTGAATGAGTTCAACTGGACACTGATTTGAAACGGGACCGGCAAACGATTTGAAACTGCGCCGAAATTGCATTGCTTTCTCACCCTGAGGCATTGGCGCAAGACCGAGCATGAAATTAAAAGCGCTTTGCAAATCAGAGTGATAATTCACTACAGCTTTTCACTTTACCGGAGGCCCAGGCAGTTTTCGAAGGAGGCCACTACTAAGAGGAGTCGCGGGGAGCCGTTGGGAGTAGCAAAGCTCCCCCTCTGTCATCTCCCCGCCGCGCCCTTCATCGGATCATTGCCTCAGATTCAAATCAAAAGTGATTGAATGGCAAAATTGCATGACATTGGGATCTATTTGAGATCCAACGGGCCGCCGTCGCCGCCGGCACGGAAAGCGTCGACGGCGGCGCACAAAAGCGGAGAAGCGGCGAGCGGGGTTGACGCGTTACCATCAGGATGCGACGGTAGCTGTCCCGGTCGATCCCCCACAGTTTGAGGTCGGTCTTGGCCTTGACGGTGGCGGCTCTGGGAGTGCCGTAAATCAGGGCCAGCTCGCCGAAACTGCCGCCCTCCCCGATGTTGGTCACCCATTCCCCGTTGACGTACACCTGTTGAGAGAGCAAGGACAGACGGGACAGATGCGTTTCGGTAACTCCTTCTCGTGAGCGCCCACCGGCTGGCAAAGCCCTTTTGCTCGACGCGCAGGCCAACGGTGGCACAACGTTGCGCCAGTACACTGGACGCAGTAGGACTTTGCTATTTTGATCGTTTCACCCGTGTTGGTGTCTTAAAAGTGAAGCGTGGAGACTCTCTGTCGCCCGAATAAACCAGCGCAGTCACCGAATGGGTTGATCATTGCCAAAACCTCTCCCTTCGGACCACCGCAATACAGCTTCGGCAGCCAGCGCAAACCGATTCTTCCTTGACGATCACTCTTGTTCGCGGTTCGGTCAAGACTCAAAATCACGTGATATCACCAAGGCTCGTTGTTTTTCCGGTTCGGCAAGTTAGTAAATGTGCCAGAATCACTTGCAAGGTGTCCAGGTGTCAGTCTCCGAAGGGTTTAAAAAAAACAAATTATTCCCATGACTTTTCAATTCAGTGACTCGGCTTTACGATACGCCGTCGACGCAGCAAGCGAAAGTCCAAAGTGGGAGTGAACCCAAGCGTAGCGAACACGATGCAATTGTGAATGATGAGGTCATCCCATTCCATCTAATCAGCCTCAGTTGGTTTCATCAAGAGTTGTTTTGCTGTTTGATTCCAGTTTGGTGTTCCGCATGACTTTGGCATGCACATGCAGGACTTTTTGCCAACAATTTTGTCTTGATAACTGTCTGCTATTTGTGTGTGTGTGTGTGTACCCCCCCCCCCTGTTTATCCAGCATTCATGTTTAAACTAACACCCCCCCCCCCACTCCCTGCTTCCTCCTTCCAACAACTTTTCTTGACTCCTTCCAAAGTTTCCGGGCAATGCGATATGCTTTCTTGGCTTGTCCCAAAGTATTTGATCCCTGCTAAGCCATTAGAGGAGACCCCCCCTGCCCCCCCACCACCACACCTCCTCTCTAAAAGGCCCTCAATCCCTCTTGTCTCCGCGTCAATGCCTTTTTTTCATCCCTGCTTTTCTTTCCTTGTTCAAGCCTTGCCTTTAATTTGAGGGTCAACTCAGATCTGGACGCACAGAAATCAAAACGCGCGTGGCCCCCACCGGCGCAGAAGACAACACAAAGGCATCTCGGATCGATCGAGATGACGGGGGCACGGGACAGTGAAATACAATGTCAATGAAATGATTTGAATGGTTAAAACGGACAGAATCGGTCCATTCCGCGTCTAGTTTCCGTCAAATGATTCCTGCTCATTGCCCCCCCATCTCCGCGGCGGTCGGGTGATGCTCGGGCTTCTGTCCAATTACGAGGGCCCCGTGCTTAGCTTAGCGCTGTAAGCCGATAAGGGCGCTTCCTCTTAAAGTCCCCATCGGCTCCTGTTTTATCCCCCCCACCCCCTTAACTCTCTCGCCAAGACAAAAGACACGCCGGGTTTGTCTGCCTCGCCGTGCGCCGACTCGGAAGCGAGATGTTCCTTGCGATTGGCATCCGAGTGGAACTGACCTCGGCGCGCACAGAGGCGAACCCGACACAACCTGCGCTTTGTTGAAGGGGAACATTGTTTGGACATGATTGGGGAAGGCTGGATTTTTTCCCCCTGAAGACCTTCTTTTGACCTCCCTCCCTTCTCCCCCCTCCCTCCCTCAGAAAAAAGGGGCCAGTGGATGAAAGAATCGCACAATGAATTGCCCAAAGAACAAAATGAGGGAGTTTTTCTGGATGGCCACTTACGTCCACTTCGCCCTGGTCAATCACGTAAAAGTTGTCTCCTTCGTCGCCTGGAGAGGGGGGGGGGGAGACAAAAGACAACAGCACAAGAGTCAATGCCACGATCGGCCTTCATCTTTGAGAGCAAATTGACATTTGTCTTTTGGCATTATTATTTTTTTTTTTTAGCTCCCAACTTTATCCAGTGAATTCCAATCCAGGGCTCAGAGGTCAACTGGGCCAGGTTCGATACCTCCGTCGCAGATGTTTAAGATTTGCTCAAATGCCGAAAAACACAAGGCGGCGATTTAGCTTCAAAAAAGGAATGAAGCCCTAAAAGTGCGGCCTTGAATGTGACGCGGTGGCAAATTTGGATGCGCCCGCCCAATTTGGACCAAAGCGTTCCTCGCCTTCAAACGGAGGCCCCAGTTGTGCGCCGATGCCTAAAAAGCCCGCTGTCTGGAGAGAAGCTTGAAAAACGACGCTATCTGTGACATGAACACCGTGACGCCACGCCCGACCCGACAAGATGCAAGAGCCCGCCGGCTAATGACGCATGAATGTACACACACGGCACAAGTGTGTGCGCGTACTGCATTTGTTGGTGCGGAAAGAGGGTGGACGTGTGTGTGTGTGTGTGCGCGTTCCTGTGGCCGCGCTCACCTGAGGAGTTGAAAGCCAGTGTGTAAAGTTCACAGAAGTTCACACGGCTAATTCACACCGAGTGGAAGGCGCTCGTTCATTTGTCACACAAAACGCTCCTTGTCCATGCGATGGCCCGTCCGAGCGGCGCAGCCCCAGACAACCTGCCCCCCCCCCATTCTGCCTCACTCTTTCATCTCTTATCTCTCTCTCTCTCTCTCTCTTTTCTCCCATTGGCTGTCCAAGCTCTCATTGCGCTCCTTGTGCCTTTGAGCTCGGGCAAATATTTGACCACAACCTGAACGCTGGGGCCAAGTATTCCCGCCATGGCTATCGTCACTCGCACCGCTTGACTTCCTCGTCGGAAAACATGGCGACAGACGCATCTCAAAGTGGTACCGCCGACATTTGGTCGACGACCACAACAGCACTGGCTTAACAGTCTCATCATCAATGTCCGACCGCGCCACCCACAGGAGGAAGTGAACGGGGGGGGGGGGTGAACGGATGACTCGGCATCCATATTCAAAGCTGGGACATCTTCATACGGTACCAGCGGAACAACAGGGTTGGCGACGAGCAACCAAGGCGGCGCCGCACAGACAGGCTCCGTGGTGGTCGGCAAAATGTGATGTCCAATACTGAGTCGGCAACAACCGCACGATTGCGACACATCGATTCCCAAGCCGAGAGGCGAGTGGACATATTTGCCCAAAACTGAGAGCGGTTGTGCAGACGCTTGACCTGAAACCAGTCCAGCAAATGACCCAAATTGGCAGCGCGCACGCACCCCCCAACTTTGAACATCTCCTCTGGGATGCGCTTGGCAGCATCCGATCCTTTTGCTTGAAGTCCGTGTCTCAAGAGTGTTCGTTGGTGTGGGAGCAGGGGCGGCTGGCGTCTTGAAGTTGTCCAGTCGCGGCCCGGACATGAGCTATGAGCTCTCAGTTGTGTGTACAGCTTCGCCTATAGTGTATATAAGAGCGCGCTGTCTGGAACGGAGGGGGGGCCCTGCGAACCAGACCAGACCGGGATCTCCAAATTAGGACCGAGAGACTTGCCTTGCAGGTACCTGAGCTGAGAACGTGGCCGACTGGCTGTTTAGTACGCAGCGCTTTGCTTTCCTGATCTGGAAGACTTGCCGACTGTTTGAGAGAGAATTTGCGGCTGGGCATGGGATTTGCTTTTATGGCTCTTCTGCGGGGCCTCGGCGGTCTCTGGACTCATTCTGCCCCCCCCATCTCAGACTCCCTGTCCGATCGCTGTCGTTTCAGGTTTGGATCGACCTGCTCCGGTTTAACGGCCCCGCCTTTTCTGCGCCGTCCAATCGCAACGCAGTGCCTCGCCTCTGTGATGAGTCAGCGTCTTTTTGGTCCCCCCCCCCCGGGTCGCTTTGGCCCGATTCGTTGCCTCGTGTCGTCGGTCCCGTCCGACCGGCCTTCTGCATCTTTCTTCTGCCCCGCGTTTTGGGCGCGCGTCCCTCATGGCGGCGATGTTGTAGCTCAACAAACACAAAACGTGCGCGCCGCTGCGGCCCGAGTCTGGCTTCAAACTACATACCTTGCTGGATCACGGTTTCCCCGGCGATGTGCGTGACGGGAAACATGGCGTCGAATATGTCGCTGCATCGGAAAGAGAGAGGGGAGAACACAGTCAATATTTAGGACAACGCACGCTTGCTTGAAGGGCTGCGCCTTGCAATGAGGGGGGGGGGTGGCACACCAGTGCTGCGTGCGTTCACTCTCTCATTTATTCACCCAGCGCCAGGACCGCCGGTCTGGGACTCTCCCTGACCCCGACACACACGCACTTGAACACGCCCACCTAACGGCTTTATTTAGGCGTAGAAAAAAAAGTCGTATGTTTCCGGTAACCCGACCGACCGAGAATTTCTACCTTGAAAAAAACTTGACGGTCGGCATTTTTTTCAAACAACCTTCTACACTTTTGTGTCGAGGGTTGACATTGATGCAAACTCTCGTGATATTCACGTTGAGCGTGCGTGTCGTTTGCCCTGTTGTCTGTCAACAATATTGAATCGTGGCGGCGGCCGCGATCTCCGACAACAGTTTAAACGCGTTTTGTGTGTTGCAGTCACATGCTCGCACCATAATATTAAGAAAATAGCATCCACTGATGTATTGAAAAGATTCAGCAAACTATTTGACGAACACCACGGGCTGTCTAGGACGCAGAGGTAACGAGATGGCTGGAACACCCAGCCTCCGGGTACCCAACTCTTGAGCGAGCAGGGGTTTCAAAGTCTCCTTGTTTTATCTTTTATGGTTATTTTGTTTAAATTTTTGATGGGGGGGTTCAAAAAAAAACTTTGTCCGACCTACCGACCCTGTGCTGAAATTTCATGTTACCGGAAACACACTACCGTATTTTCACGACCATAAGGCGCCATTAAAAGTCTTAAATTTTCTCCAAAATGGACAGGACGCCTTATAATGCGAGCGTCTAGTGTATGAGCCGAGTTCCAAATCCTGACTGCGAGCCGACACGCTGTTTATATAGAGAAAAAGCGGAAGTGAGTGAGAACAGGCATGCGAGAAAGCAGCCAACCAATCAGTGAAGGGTGGACGTGTATGTGGCCGCGAGTGAGGCCAGGCATGCGGGAAAGCAGCCCGCCAATCAGTAAAGGGTGGGCGTGTAAGTGGCCGCGCATCATTTCTGTGGAGCCACATGGCAATGAGAGTGACTCTGACAACGAGAGGGAACCCGGCGTTTTTTATGGACTACCGGTACTTGCACTATTGTTCAATTCGGACACAGAAGATGACGACTTTGATGGATTTCTGGGTGATGATTGATCGAAAAACGTGAGTACGTTGTAAGATGGCTAAATAAAGTACAACCGATCTCAGTTTTGCTTCCGTTGCCTTTTTAAAAACGTGTTTTTAGCATGTCTTAGCATGCTACGCTATGCTTCAAGCTAACGTGTTTTTAGCGTGCGTGCATGCATGCCGTATGTTTAAACTGGCGTATGTTTTACCACACCTGGCTGCGCCCAATAATGCAGTGCGTTTTGTGTATGTGTAAAATACGGCAATAGCACCCGTTACGGAGACTGCGCCCTACAACACGGTGCACCGAATGGTCGTTATAATACGGTATTTTTTTTTTCTATCGCCGTTCAGCTTTTGACGCCCCCCCCCTCAAAAAAAGTAGCCCTCACACAAAAGCGTCAAGGGACAATTCAATTTGGCGCAGGAGCAAAGCGTGTTGAAACAGCAAAACACAAGTTAGCTTTTGGCCTTTTTGGAATGACAGCTGGGCCCTCAACCTCACGCTGTGTTGTTGCAGGGCATGATCAAAGCTTTTGATCTGGAAGGCGCTAAGAAAACAAAGCCGATGGCGGATTTGCAGAAAGCACTTCGTATCCATTTCGGGCCGCCAGCGAAAGCGCAGGCGAGCTTGCTCCTAATCTGGGCCCCGAAGAAAGGAAAAGGCCTCCGCGGATTTCGGTTGCACCGCGAGGATGTGTCAGGGCACGAGGAGGCTCGGTAGCCTTCCTCTCCTGCGCTCTCTTGCCTTGTGGGGAATATTGAGCCGCCTGTCGAGAAATATCGAAAAGCAATCAAAGCCGGTCAGGCAAATCAAAGAGCTCTAAAACCCCCGCTGAGTGACTCCGGAGCAGGTTGGAGCGCGTTCTCCAACGAGCTCGCTCAATCGCCCTCGTCTGTCTGCGTCTGAGCGCGTTTTGCCTGAGGAAGCGCACGCCGATTTCCGGCACATTTGCTGCAAAGGGACGGACACGTTTTCTTTCTCGGACAACCACTTGTCCTCGCTGGGGTCACGGCGAAAAAGTAGCCGATCCCGGTCGACTTTGGGCGGAGGCGTGGTCGGCGGCCAATCAGAGCCTCGGATGCCAGACAAGAAATCCAATCTGGCGGACGGCGCCGAATGACGTGTTGAAAAGCAACTGCTGGTGCGGTTCTCGGAAGCTTCTGGAAGAAAAGGCCAACTCCCCGTGATTAGCCTGCATCTGGCTCGCCCTGGGCTTTTTCAATCATTGAGAGTCTTACAAGTCAGCACATTTGTTGTTCTGCCCTCATTCTTCTTCGTCACTCTTACAACAGCAGTTTATTTAGGCACCGGCGCGTCTCCATCAAAACTCGGCGCCGTAATTACACCGAAGGCACTTTTCTTGGGTGTCTTCATGGGCCGCAATGTTGTGCAACGCAGGAGCACCCACGAAGAATGCGCCCTCCGCCTGGGCGGAGGAGTTTATGTAATCACCCGAACAATCAACAACTGCGGCGCACGTTGGCGCGCGTGAAACGTTCCAGTTTTCCAAGTTGCGTCTCGTCCGGGAGCGAAGCCTTTGCTGGCTCTGGCAGGACAAAGTACACGTTGTGAGGGCTCAAAGCTTTCATTTTCACAACGGCGGATGGCAGTTGAGAGTGCTGATTGTGGAAAATGAGACAATCGTCTTTGTTTTCAAAGCCGGCACGTTTCCACGATGGACGTCATGGCCCGAGGCAGCCAATGTAACCTGCGCCGCATCGCTTTCAAGATATGATGTTGATTGTGGTGTACCAGTGGATAGAGTGTATGAAAACAAACAAAGAAAAAACACTTTTTTGGGGGGGTGGACCTCGCTGGTGGCGCTAAAGGAAGGGGGCTTTCCAATCGGACATATTTGGGAAAAAGACTGAGCTGGGAGTCAATGAAGACCACCGGGATGGTTGAATTGTGCATGACAAACAAAGTGTGGAAGAAGTTTGCGACGGGGGAGCGCCGGAAACATTGCGAAGGGTCTGCGCGAGGACCTAAGTTTGCTTCTGTGCGCAGCGCAGGCGTGCACGCGCCCGACCCCTCGGAAACAAAGGACGACGCGCGCGCTTTGTGAAAGGTGGCCGAGATGTTGCTGGAGCGATGGGGGGGGGTGCACGTGCTGGAGCTTCACTCGGGCTCTCCCGTGGAGAGTGACATCATCGCCAGGCCCATTGTGGCCCGCGTCTTTTTTTTGGGGGGGGGGGGGGTTCTGATTGGCCCAAATGTGCTTATTTACTTGCGTGTTTTTGTTGTCGTTTTTTTCACGTGTTGGCGTAACTGTCATTGAACTGAAGCAGACCGGAAAGAATTCAAATTTCGAGCCTGATCTCGTTGGCAGTGTGATAATAGGCCCGGCGTATCAGTCTGGCCGCACGGCACGTCCCTGAAATAAACTTCCACCGCAACGGCAGATAAGGACGCTCTTGCCTCAGGATTGCCACCGCGCCGCTTTTTGCGCCCGTTTGTTTGTTTGGCCAAGTTTTTTATCATTTGATTTCTCTCTTTATTTGGAGTTGCCCCTCCTTCCTGCATGCATGCACGCACACACACACACACACACACACACACACACACACACACACACACACACACACACACACACACACACACACACACACACACACACACATACACACACACGCACACACAAACACGCATACATATACACACACACACACACACACATACATATACACACACACACACACACACACACACACGCGCACACACACACACAAACACACACACACACACACACAGAGCGAGTTAGGACACCGAAGATGTTCCCCGTCTGTCAGCAGGGGTCTAGTGGAGAAGGTGCAGAGGTCAGGCTTGGGGGGTGAGAGGTCAACTCATCGGTCACTTCATCAGCTCATTAGTCTGCTTGCTAATGAGAGGATTTAAGCGGACGGCGCGAGGGAAGGCCCGCCCCCCTTTGACATTCCCTTTCTCTGCCGCTGCTGCTGAGCTGAAACGACCTTGCTCGTTTCATTGAGTGTGGGCAAGGATCACGGAAATTAGTTTCCGTACTCTTGGTTCGTGAGGACTGGAAAGAAATCAATTTTGGGATATCTACGTGGCACAATTTCATCTCCGCTTGGACCACAAATTGCTAATTGACCGTGCGGGCGGACAGCGGGAGGCCTGGATTTGGACAAAGGCCTTTTTGCGGAAGACGCTGAAGCAAAGTGCACATCCCAGCGTATGTGGCGCGGCATGCCAGGCAAAAGTCAAGCTGTCCGCTCGGCTCGGACTCGGGAAGAAGACATTGAAAGTGCAATGTGCACTTTCACTGTTGCCAAACGTGTACTTACACTGGCACCCACGCTCAAGGACGACTCAACCCGACTTTTTGCGGATGGTTTCAATTTTTCAGAAATGAAAATTTTACATCCAGTGTGTCAAGTGAGCTTTCCACACAGCTAACAACGAAGCCCCCGAACAAGAGCTAGCGGGCGTCAGGTTAGCGCAGTAGCTTAGCACCTGCCCCTCGGCTTATCCGGTGCGCTTGTGTGGGCATATGATAACGAGGTCATTATGGCGGCGGCTAATAGCGGGCCGTGGAGACGGCGGGAGGGCGGGGGTCCGCTCAGCTGCCCCCCGGGAGCAACACTGTGGCCTGCGGCCAAGTTCAGGGGAGAGAGAGTGCACCAAAATGCCACTCCTAGTTCATTCCGAATTGGCCGACTTTTTAACGGGATCACCTTTGACAGTACGGAAGCGAGCTCTTTCCGATACAGCGGCCACGTCCGCACTTGAATTCATCTGAGGGACGCACGCTCCTTTGGCGGACGCGATTCGGAGCTCGAAAAAGAAAGAGGGAAATGGACGGCCATCCTTGCGATCGATATTGGCAGCGATCAGCGGGTCTCACTCATGGATGACTGAAATTGGCGTGTACCAGAAAAGATACTCATGGAAGGAGGTCAACAGCTCATCTGCGCTCCTTCTCAGCCCGTTACCCATCAACGCCTTTCACGTTTTTCTTGACGATGGTATAAGATAGGAATTGGGCCACCGGTCGGGTGGCTGACGTCGGACAAAATCTTTCCGCGGTTTAGCTCAGGGAGGGGAGGGGGGGCCTTGAGCTTACGTTCGGGAAAGAACTGCCCCACAGGAAGAAAGGGGGGAGGGGGGTGAGGTGGAGTGAGTGGAAGGAGAGAACGCTCGCTCTCCATCTGTTGGCACACGTCAGCGGTGAGTAATCGGCGAGCAAAAACTTCCTGCCTCGGCTTTGTTTGTCAATGACAGAATACGATGTGTCATTGGTTTGCTTCTCACAGACAGTCCCTCCAATCCATCGCTATTCATGGAGGAGACGGCGGAAAAAAACGGCGAGACATGCATGACCCTCTCTGCAAATCTAAATGCCCCCCCACCCCCACCATCACTCTCTCTCTCTCTCTCTCTCTCTCTCTCTCTCTCTCTCTCTCTCTATATATATATATATATATATATATATATATATATTAGAGCTGTCAAACGATTAAAATATTTAATCTAATTAAAAACTCAACTGTCATAATTAACTCAAATTAACTAAAAATGAATCATGATTACTCACGCATTTTCTATCGTTTCTGAATTTCCTTTTATATTTTTGTCCTATTTTCCCCCATTTTAATGCTCTCATCAACATGGAATCATGAATCAGTTTTCTATGTGCAAAATGCAAATATTTACTGAAATAATTTCGATCTTCAATTTTACATGAACATTTTTCACTTGGAGCAGTTATTCACACATTATCTCTCACACAATATTACTGTCCATCAACAACAGTGAAAAAATATTTTGTCACACAACAGGTGCTTGAACAGCTCTTTTTATGGAATCAAAACAGCGCAATATAACATTATAAAGTGCACATCTAAGGTAAACTAGTACTCAGCCTATAATGGATTTAAGCCATGGTTGCATATTTCGTTTTTCTCAAATTTGCTTTGAACACAGCAGTCAGGCTATGCTGATTGTGTTGGTCCTTCTTGCTCGGAAGGCTCTCTACGGTTTTGTGTCGACATCATTTCGGATGCTTGTAATGGAGGCTCTCGCTGGCAATCCGTAGTGGAGTTGTTCATTTAATTCCGTTTTTCACGGCCCCCTGAATAGGGATTGTCGGTCAGCATGGAAGGATCTCTCGTTCTGTACTTTTTTGATCATTTATTGGAGCACTTTGCAGCAGAAGTAGTAGTAGTTGTAACAGAAGTATCAGAAGCAAGTAAAAACCTAAACTACACATAATTGCAGTAAAAAAATTATATATATATCTTTCTGCATCACAATGTAAATATGTATATAATTGACATTAATACCTTTATTTAACAATAAGTTTAATAAATAATGTAATCAACCCTGATTTCACCATGTATCATGATCGTCATCATTATTCATTGTTTTAAACGTAAGAAACCATACAACACAAACATATCAAGTCGAATCGAACAAAAGAACTACAAGTCCCAAGAGTCAATCCCGGAAGTGGAGCACCGGCATGATTAACGCCAGCTGCAACGCAATTTACTTCATTTAAACGTCAGATTGCAAAGCTAACTTTATACATCTGACTTGATAAGAAGCACGCGCGTAGCTTAACATTGAGCCATGCCGACGACGAAGCGAGTGTATTCACTCACGATACAAAACGCTATTTAGACATCGCGCGAACGGTCACCTGTCAGTGGCAGCCCCGCCCCTCTTAAAGCGCCAGGTCAATCCAACAGGAGTCGTTCGATGCAATGCGAATTATTTCAGCTTGAGTGGAGCTGTGGACAATGTTGACAGGCTTGCATGCAGTAGCCATATATTTAGCTATGGCTTCAGCAAATTTGTTCGTCGTGTCATCCATTTTCTTCGCTTTGAAATGATCCATAGCTGTCTGTCTGAGACGAGGGGGCGGAGTACGCACGTCAGCTGTGTGCTTGGCCATTAATTGCTATTTCAGACTCGACGTGCTATGATGATAGCTCAGTTTACGACTGCAAAACATACAGGTAACTTTGGTCTTGTCAGTGGAACAATCTGGCAACTTTTTAAAAGTAAACTTTCCATTCATAAACTATTTAAGTATCCGTTTTCGGTGTCTCGCGCTGCCGTGGCTGGCAAAACAAACGTGCGTGGACCTGTGCAGCGCGCTTGATGTTTTGTTTCTGGTTTATTTATAGAGCAACGTAACATCCGCTGTGACGTCTGCCGCGTTAATCTCGCGAGAACATTTTTGATCCCAATCATATTCATTTAAATTAATGCAGATAAAAACACGCTAAACTGACAGCTCTAATATATATTCATTCATTCATTCATCTTCTGAACCGCTTGATCCTCACTAGGGTCGCGGGGGGTGCTGGAGCCTATCCCAGCTGCCTCTGGGCAGTAGGCGGAGGACCCCCTGAATCGGTTGCCAGCCAATCGCAGGGCACACAGAGACAAACAAACATCCACGCCCACACTCACACCTAGGGACAATTTAGAGTGCTCAATCAGCCTGCCATGCATGCCTTTGGAATGTGGGAGGAAACCGGAGCACCCGGAGAAAACCCATGCAAGCCCGGGGAGAACATGCAATCGAATTGAACCCGGTACCTCTGCACTGCGAAGCCGACGCGCTAACTACTGGGCTACCGGGCCGCCCTCTCTATAAAAAAAATATATATATATATATATATATATATATATATATATATATATATATATATATATATATATATATATATATATATATATATATATATATATATCCATCCATCCATCCATCCATCTTCTACCGCTTATCCGGGGCCGGGTCGCGGGGGCAGCAGCTTAAGCAGGGAAGCCCAGACTTCCCTCTCCCCGGCTACTTCTTCCAGCTCTTCCGGGGATCGAGGCGTTCCCAGGCCAGCTGCGTGACATAGTCTTTCCAGCGTGTCCTGGGTCGTCCTCGGGTCTCTTCCAGTGGGACATGCCGGAACACCTCACTAGGGAGGCGCTCAGGGGGCATCCGAATCAGATGCCCCAGCCACCTCATCTGGCTCCTCTCGATGTGGAGGAGAAGCGGCTCTACTTTGAGCCCCTCCCGGATGACCGAGCTTCTCACCTTATCTCTAAGGGAGAGCCCGGACACCCTGCGGAGAAAACTCATTTCGCCGCTTGTATCCGGGATCTCGTTCTTTCGGTCACGACCCATAGCTCGTGACCATAGATGAGGGCTGGAACATAGATCGACCGGTAAATTGAGAGCTTCGCCTTTGGCTCAGCTCCTTCTTTACCACGACAGACCGATACAACGTCCGCATCACAGCAGATGCTGCACCGATCCGCCTGTCGATCTCTCGCTCCCTTCCGCCCTCACTCGTGAACAAGACCCCAAGATACTTAAACTCCTCCACTTGGGGCAAGATCTCCTCCCCCGACCCGAGAGGGCACTCCACCCTTTTCCGACTGAGGACCATGGTTTCAGATTTGGAGGTGCTGATCCTCATCCCAACCGCTTCACACTCGGCTGCGAACGCTCCAGTGAGAGCTGGAGAGACCCGCTTGAAGGAGCCAGCAGTACCACATCATCTGCAAAAGCAGAGATGCAATACTGAGGCCACCAAACGGACCCCCTCAATGCTTCGGCTGCGCCTAGAAATTCTGTCCATAAAAGTTATGAACAGAATCGGCGACAAAGGGCAGCCTTGGCGTAGTCCCACTCTCACTGGAAAGCGATTCCGACTTACTGCCGGCAATGCGAACCAAACTCTGACATCGGTGGTATAGCGACCGAACAGCCCGTATCAAGGGTTCGGTACCCCATACCTGAAGCACCCCACAGAACTCCCGAGGACACGGTCAAACGCCTTCTCCAAGTCCACAAAACACATGTAGACTGGTTGGGCGAATTCCCACATACCCTCGAGGACCCTGCTAAGGGTGTAGAGCTGGTCCACTGTTCCACGGCCGGGACGAAAACCACACTGCTCCTCCTCAATCCGAGGCTCGACTTCCTGACGGACCCTCCTCTCCAGCACCCCTGAATAGACCTTACCAGGGAGGCTGAGGAGTGTGATCCCTCTGTAGTTGGAACACACCCTCCGGTCCCCTTTTTAAAGAGGACCACCACCCCGGTCTGCCAATCCAGAGGCACTCTCCCCGCTGACCACGCGATGTTGCAGAGGCGTGTCAACCAGGACAGCCCACAACATCCAGAGCCTTGAGGAACTCCGGGCGGATCTCGTCCACCCCTGGGGCCCTGCCACCGAGGAGCTTTTTAACCACATCGGTGACTTCGACCACAGAGATAGGAGAGCCCACCTCAGAGTCCCCAGACTCTGCTTCCTCCAAGGAAGGCGTGCTGGTGGAGTTGAGGAGGTCTTGAAGTACTCCGCCCACCGGCTCACAACGTCCGAGTCGAGGTCAACAGCGCCCCATCCCCACTGTACACAGTGTTAGTGATGCACTGTTTCCCCCTCCTGAGACGTCGGATGGTGGACCAGAATTTCCTCGAAGCCGTCCGGAAGTCGGCTTCCATGGCCTCACCGAACTCCTCCCACGTCCGAGTTTTTGCCTCGGCGACCACCGAAGCCGCATTCCGCTTGGCCAGTCGATACCCGTCAGCTGCCTCTGGGGTCCCACAGGCCATAAAGGCCCGATAGGACTCCTTCTTCAGCTTGACGGCATCCCTTACTGCTGGTGTCCACCAGCGAGTACGGGGGTTTCCGCCACGACAGGCACCAACTACCTTACGGCCACAACTCAGATTGGCCGCCTCAACAATAGAGGCACGGAACGTGGTCCATTCGGACTCAATGTCCCCCGCCTCCCCCGGAACATGGGAAAAGCTCTGTCGGAGGTGGGAGTTGAAACTCCTTCTGACAGGGGATTCCGCCAGACGCTCCCAACAAACCCTCACAATACGTTTGGGTCTGCCAGGGCGGACCGGCATCTTCCCCACCATCGGAGCCCACTCACCACCAGGTGGTGATCAGTTGACAGCTCCGCCCCTCTCTTCACCAGTGTCCAAAACATGCGGCCGCAAATCCGATGATACAACCACAAAGTCAATCATCGAACTGCGGCCAAGGGTGTCCTGGTGCCAAGTGCACATATGGACACCCTTATGCTTGAACAAGGTGTTTGTTATGGACAATCCGTGACGAGCACAGAAGTCCAATAACAAAACACCACTCGAGTTCTGATCGGGGGGGCCGTTCCTCCCAATCACGCCCCTCCAGGTCTCACTGTCGTTGCCCACATGAGCATTGAAGTCCCCAGCAGAACGAGGGAGTCCCCAGCAGGAGTACTCTCTAGCACACCCTCCAAGGACTCCAAAAGGGTGGAGTACGCTGAACTGCTGTTGGGTGCATATGCACAAACAACAGTCAGGACCCGTCCCCCCACCCGAAGGCGAAGGAGGCTACCCTCTCGTCTACGGTGTGAACCCCAATGTACAGGCACTGAGCCGGGGGCAATGAGTATGCCCACACCTGCTCTGCGCCTCTCACCATGGGCAACTCCAGAGTGGAATAGAGTCCAACCCCTCTCGAGAGAGCTGGTACCAGAACCCAGGCTGTGTGTGGAGGTAAGTCCGACTATGTCCAGTCGAAACTTTTCAACCTCACACACCAGCTCGGGCTCCTTCCCTGTAAGAGGTGACATTCCATGTCCCCAGAGCTAGCTTCTGCAGCCGAGGATCGGACCGCCAGGGTCCCCGCCTTTGGCTGCCGCCCAGCTCACATCGCACCCGACCCCTTTGGCCCCTCCATGGGTGGTGAGCCCATGAGAAGGGGGACCCACGTTGCCTCTTCGGGCTGAGCCGGCCGGGCCCCATGGGTGCAGGCCCGGCCACCAGGCGCGCAATGAGCCCCACCCCAGGCCTGGCTCCAGAGGAGGCCCGGTGACCCACGTCCGGGCAAGGGAAACTGGGTTCCATTTATTTTATCCATCATAAGGGTTTTTTATATATATATATATATATATATATATATATATATATATATATATATATATATATATATATATATATATATATATATATATATATATATATATATATATATATATACACACACACACACACACACACACACACACACACACACACACAGACAGACAGCCAGCGCAGGCGTGCAGGAGCCGTAGAGCTTGTGGAGCAGGCAACACTGGCGCACAGTGGCCATTGGAGCAACACTCTTGACCGAAACAAACGCTGCTCCCAATGTCCGTCAGCATTTTTATACGTGGAGAGGAAGACAGTGCTGCCTTGAGTTCGATTCCTTCTTTGGCCACGTTTGTAACTCAAAATAGTCCCATCCCAAATCAGTGGAAATTTCCGTCATCAGTTGATTTTTGTGTTTTGATTTTTTTTTCATATTTAAAAAAATATAATATAATAATATATATTTTATATATATATTAAATATTTTATATTATAAATTATAAAGTATTTTATATTATATATATAATATATATATATATATATATATATATATATATATATATATATATATATATATATATATATTATATATATATTATAGTAAATTATATATATATTATTAAATTATATATATATTATATTATTTTTTAAAAAGCAGCCTTTGGAATGTCTGCTTTTTTTTAACGCGTACTCCCAGCCTGAGTTGTTGGAAGACTCTCCCAACACCCAGCCACAGACAACGCCGCGCTGTCTCAAAGAAGCAACCTCACGTGACAGTCAAGCGAATCGATAATCACCGAATGCGGTCGTTTGTGATTCGCTCCAGTTGTGGAGGTACACAAAGCAGGTTCCGATGGGAAAAGCGGCGCTTGGGTGTCGTCGATGCGCAAGAAAAGCATCTTCAAATCCCAGCTTGGGCTCAACCCGTTTTGGTGAATTTCAAGTGATTGTTTTTGTAAGAAGCGAAAACGCCAAGCGTACCTTCTCTCGTTGTCGTCCAGGTGAGCGAAGAGAACGTTCCTGGAGATGGCCTTGGCCAAGGCGGTCATTGTCTTGTAGTCCTTCGGGATCACCTGTGGAGGCAAAACACGGCCAGTTTGGAGTACAAGTCGGGTGGACGCCGGAACAAAGCAAAACGATGCATGACAGCACTAGGCCCGGCTTCCAAAGCGGACGCGGTGAGCTCATTGAAGGGGAGCGCGCCGGGCGAAGCAGAGAGGAAGAGCCCACACGTATTTTGGGGAAAGGAGCGTCATGGAAATGAGGCGCAGCCCCCCCCCCCCGAAGTTTCCCAGGGGCCTGAGCTCACAGCGCAAAGGTGCATTTTCACAGAGTGCGCATATGCGTCCACGCCGCCACATCAGTCATTCGAATGGAAAAAAAAAAGAAAAGAACGGAGGCCTCTCCGTGCACGCATGAGAACGACGAGCGCCCTGTTGTTCCCGCGAGTTGACAGCGGTTGCAGTGACGGGCACCTTCCCGTGCAAAAAAACACCAAAAAGTGCAAGTAACAGATGCGTCCAGCAAAAGGCCACCGCGTGCAACATGCGCACAAACGCAAATTGAGCGCAAGGGAATGACTCCTCTCCACATTTTGCCCCGAAATCTGCAAGCAACTTGAGTTGGGGCTCACCTTGCGCACGTAGCTGACGGCATCCTCTTCGGTGTAGACCTCGGCGCTCACCCCTCCGCGGCGGCGGCGGGCCTTGACGACCGGGTTCGGCAGCGGGGGTGACACCTCCTCGTCGTGCGAGTCCGATTGGCTGTTGGATTTCTGGCGAGCCATCATCTGCTTGCATTCCTCCTGGAGAAGGACGAGAGGAGGCGGCGTCAAGGCGAGGGAGGGACGCCCGGGCTACTGAAGCGGGAATCAGACGCGCGCCGGGGCGCAAACAACCCCAACTTGGACGGCGTGACCAAAGGGCCCGCGGCTCTGCGGGTGCTGAATTATTGACGGCACACTTGATTAGCGCGCGGGCGGACGCCGCCGACGGGATAATCGTTTGCTCCTCGGCGTCGCATGCAAATTTGCGTCACTTTGAAGCAGACACGTCGCCCGCCCATCAAGTGTCAAATGACGCAAGCCGAATCCCCAAAAACGTTTTGGCCGGTGCACACGCGCACCGCAGTGATGAGCGCCGGGCGCCGGGTGGGTGATGATGACGGGGGTGTCTACGCTGCTCGGTTTCTTGATTTCTTCGAAGGTCACACTCGTCTGACCGCGAGTGCGATTTCGAATTGGACGACGTCATCTTGAGATGGCAGGAAAGCTCAAATGCGACGTTCACAGGGAATGAATGTCACGCCTTCAGTCGTAACACTTCATCAGGCTTGCGGGGTTTGGGAATGTCAACGGATCGCTTTCAAGTCGGAAGGTCCCGAGAGCGTGAAGGTCAGCGCTTGGACTGCGCCGGACGAGAACACCCAAACGACAGAGCCGCCGCTTTCTTCCCTGTGCCAGCTCATTCTGTGCCGAGGGGACGATGATACTTGACCCGTGGCCGTGTCAAACGACGGGGCCCAAAACACGGAGGCGCACACGTGCCTGAGGACACGCAGGCGGCGGAGGGAGAGCGCAAGGAAGCGTCCCAGCAAAAGAGGACGGCCGAAGGCAGGCCAGCCCAGTTGCCGACCGACCCTCTTGAAACGCCGAGCGCCGCGGTGGTTCCCGTTGCGCGACGCGGGCATTCGCGACGACACCTTGCCAACGCCGGCTGCGGGAGGCTCCGTATTTACCATGGCGTGAAGGGACCCCGGCCGGGCCCGACGTGCGTCACCGCGGCCCGTCAAAAGGCGCCCGGCGTCATGTTGACGGGCGGCCATCTCGCACGCGGCGGCGGCGGCATGTCGCCGGGCTCAAGTTGACTCGTAATCAGAGGCTCAAGGGAAGACAAAAGTGTCCTCTCGCCACGGCCGCGATTCCCCCGAGGCACGCCGACTCACGACCACTGATGAAAACAGCGACAGCAGCAAAAAGCTAGCCCGCTCTGTCCTTCTCTCTCTCTCCGCCTCCCTCCCTCCCTCCCTCTCGCAAACGACACAGTCGGGCGGCGCAATCGGCGGGCTGGTCTCGCTTGCCCTGTGTCGCTATGGCAACGGGAGCTCGCTGAGCACCCTGCGTAGTTGACGCCGAGTCTGAGTAGATCTGAAGTCACGGTTCAACACGCCCACTCTCGCTCGGGTGCAGAAATGTTTCCCGACCGCGCGGTGCCAGCAAAAATGAAGACAAAATGGCATGAATGATCCAAAATATCCATCCATCCTTTTTTGATCCGCTTCCTCCTCCCAAGGGTGGCGGCGCGTGCCGGAGCCTATCCCAGCCGTCTCCCAGCAGGAGGGACGCCCTGAACCGGTTGCCAGCCAATCGCAGGGTGCACACAGACCAACAACCACAACAGACACACTCTGCCCAGCTTCGCCTTTTTCAAGTCACCCTGCGGCCCGTGTGCAACGTCGTCATTCGGCGTATTATTTGTCCATTTTTTTCGCCGGTCTGGCCGGCCACCCAAAAATGGATGGCGGGCCGCAAATGGCCCCCGCGCCGGGGTTTGTGCTCACGCTATCGGCCAACGCGCGCTACATTTTGGAACCAAAGAGTTCAACCTGGGCTGGTCGGGCCCAAAGCCATTTTCCCGTCCGACGCCTTGCAGCGAGGGAGGCATTGTTTTCTTTGAATTGAAGAAATGCGCTGACTGGATTTGACGTTTGGGGCGGAGTCATCTGACACCGGCAAACCCCCGAGGCAGCAATTCTGACAGCGGTCTCGGTCGTGTGACGGCAATCGCCTCGTGACGCGTGCATGGGCAAAACGACATGCGGGAGCGCGCCGATGAGAGCCGAATCAGTCCAGAAACGACCGCGTCGAATGTCCCACATGTCTCAGTTAGCGATGGCGGAGATTTGCGGAGAGGACGTCTTCCCGTTGCGCAACAAAGAGTCACCAGATTCCGTCGGCTAGGAAGAAGAGCGCCGCGTGTCGTGACCCTTGAGGGGTTGCTCATGACGCAACACTTGCCGAGTCCCATTTGACATCCTCGAGGCGCGCGGCGTTGCATTTGGTCAACCCTTCCTCACGCTTTCCGTTTGACTCTAGATATGCGGAATTGCCATGAAATGATCTGGATCCAACGACGCGGACGGACGGGAGGGAGTCCGCGAGCGCTTCCGGTTTGCTCACCAACCTTCTCCAGCTTTTCAAAATGCTCCCGCAGGAACTTCATCGGGCGCTCGGGCTTAGCGATGCACAGGTTGACGATGCACTCTTTGAGGATCTGCTGGATGTTGTGCCTCTGCACAAAAATTTCGCAGCCCTTCAAACTCTCGTCTTCGTCCAGAGTGGAGGAGGAGGAGGAGGTGGCCATCTTATCTTTTATCTCTGTGGTAGAAAACAGGGTGGACCGTGAGAGGAGGGCACGGAGAAGCAAGAAAAACAACAAAACAAAAGCAGATTCCAAAACGAGCCAAAAGGGGGGGGGCGGCAAGACCCCAAAATCCAACGGAGGGCTACGCACAGACACAATCTGGGGAGAAGGCGTTGGGATTTCGGGCCTTTTCCGTTGCTCGCAACGAAAGGGAGCCCCGCTGAGCCCATCCGGACAAAGCCGGGGATCTTTACACGGCTTGTCGGATGGGGAAAGATCACGTCACGTGTCAACCGGCAAGCGGAAATGGCACCCGCAGGCCGGTCGCGGGCGTCGCAGGGGCCGAGAGCGCGGACGTACGCTATTGCCGCCGATACCGCTCTTGGCGTCCATGAAGCCTGACGTTTGACGACACATTGCTGCACTTTCGACTCCGATATGACTTTTTTCAACCTCGACAGATGACGACGCGGCATAAAATAAAGACACGATAAAGAGGGGGAGGGGTCCAATCCACCATTGAGATCTTGATTACGATCTTGGGGTGGAAAAACAAAAAACTGTCAGCTTTTCGGCATGGGGCAAGTCAAAATAAAGAATACGATGAAGACGTAGTATACATTTGGTGACCGCGCGCAAGACATCCTCCGCGTCCCCGGTCCAGTCTGATATTTCCGTCCTTGTTATGAGGCTGTGCCATTTTGAGCCAGAATTCGTTGCCCCGGTCTGGGATTTTATGTTTGTTTCGTTTATGTTCTGCGCTCTTGGCGAAAATGAGCTTTCTGCAAAACTTGGTGCAAGCGCCTCTTCACGTCTTTCATACTGGCTTGTGAATGTGTAGATTGCCCATAAACGATCACAAAAACAAACAAACAAAAAGCGATAAATTGCCTGGTAGCGTCTATCATGACAAGCCAAAGGCGGCTGAATGCTCGGGCAAGGATGCTTCTTCTAGAGAAGGAAACGGCACAGAGGACCGTTTTTTCTGATCAATCCGTATCCGTCGCCGCAGGACGGCAAAAAGAAACGGCGGCGGTAGGTGAGCACAAAGCCGATAGCTGCACGGGACTGGACGTTACAATGCAGTCGCGGAGCTCGGCGGCTGCAGCCAAAACAACCACGAGAAAACGACTGCGGGTTTACCAAGAAAAAACAAAACAAAAAGGAGGCCCGCATCGTTCATGCGGAACACAGGGCGCGCGCACACGAACATGCACGCGGCGACGACGCGAGGCTCGCTGCTTCTCCTACCGTTCAGTGCAAAGGAAGGATGCTCGAATCGCAAAAATGTTGCGCGGGGGGGCCGGGGCGCAGGAGAAGGACCACCGCTGCTGGCGTCGGCTCGGATGCTGTGGCCGCTGCCGCCGTGCCCTGCGTCAATGCCGATGACGTCACCCTGACGTCTCCGCCGCAAAAGAGCCCGTTTCAAGGGAAGTTTATTGGGGAGAGTGGCTTCTCACTTTTTACCACCAGCGCCACTTCGAAAAAAAAAAAAACAACCTACCATCATGACCGCCATTAAAATACAGGAGGAACCAAATTATGCACCGTGTGTACAGTAGGCTTGGATATAGCTGTAAGCTTATATTATTAATTATCATTTTATGTTTGAGCATCATATTATTTCATGTTAAGCATACCTAAATTATATTCTGTTGTTTAATAATTGCTTAGACATGTTTTATGTTGATAGGTTCTGATTGGCTGTTAAAGTAAGAGAAACAGGAAGTGATTTTAGTTACGAGAGTTGTGTTCTCGAACATGCTGCGGTGAAGACGTCTCTCCCCCCTTTTAATAAACTGCATTAAATGATTCCATCTCTCCTTTTGTCATTCGTAAAGAAGAGCTATCCACTAAAAACAACGAACCCCTCAACTTACATTTCGTACTTAAAACGGTCCTGAAATAACTATGCGGTTTCTACATATGAGCTGTTCAAAAAGGATTCAGAAATAAATATTTGAAAACTATCAGTTCTAAACATTTAAGGCGAATCCGCCATGCTTTAAAGTTAACCGAACTGCGTTGAACAAATCTGCCGTCTTGGGTATCCGCACGCGATGCTCCGGAAGCGTATTATCCCCCCCCTTCTTTATTTTTATTTTATTTTTTAGAAAACTCATTTTTTCTTTGGCCTAAAAAAAGTCCGAAAAACAGAAAAAATAATGAATCAGAAAAAATATAAATGGCAAAGCCCAAAAATGATTTTGTTTTCAGGTGCATGAAAGAGACTTCCGTGTGGTCCAAAATGGAAGCGTTTGTCAATAAAGTTTTGCCCTTTGAAGCGGAAGTCGAGATGGAGCAGGCGTTTGTTTGGTTGGTTGCTACGACGACCACAACAAAGATGGCGGCGGCGACGACTTCACGAGAGCCGCATGTTTCCTCGGAGGTTTTGCGAGGACTGGCCCGACATTTAAACTGTCTCGGGGAAGCCAACAAGTCGACGAGGAAGAGAGCCTTGGAGTGCATCAAAAGAGAGACGGTGGATAAAAAGTTGTCGGGCGTCGTCCTGCAGGAGCTTTTCTCAGCCCTCCTCAAGCCTCTGCTCAAGTGTCTGTCAGATCCGACGGAGAGATGCCGAGAAATCGCCATTACGCTCATAAGTGAATTTGTTCGCTGCGTCCCCGAACCGCAGGAGTCGTTGCCTTATCTCATGCCGTGCTTGGCTCAACGGTTCGGGGAGAAGGAGATCCTGGAACCGGCCGAGGAGCTTCGCCTGTCGGCTACCGAGATGTTGACTCTGACCGTGGAAGTGTGCGGAAAACAGCTGGCACCTTATCTCAACGAAATGATCAACATTTTGCAGAGGACCCTGGTCGACCCTTTTCCCGACGTCAAAAGAGAAAGCTGCAAATGCACCGTGAACCTTGCCAACTGTTTACCAGGTGAGGGGAAAGGAGTGAGTGCGAATGCTAAAACACACCGGCCTCTCGCCGCAAGACTTTGTCAGCAATACACGTTGGTCCACGCTTTTCTATAGACTCAAAGAGTTGCGTTTTTTTCGCCCTGTTGTTGTGTGTGACCTTCGCTGCCATCTCGACAGGAGGCGGAAGCGAAGCCTCACTGTTTGGAAGCTGCCTCTTAGGTCTGCAGCTCTCGTCATCTCGCCGGCAAGTGTGTGCAGTTTGGAAATCACAGACGACTGCGCGTCTAAATACCGCATTGGGCCTTAACAATGCAGGTGGAATAAAAGTGGAAGCAAAATCTGTGCCTTGAAGCGGTCCGAGGGATCATCGGTTTACATTTATCCACACGGACGAATACGACGACGGACTCAAGCACCACTCTGTGGTGAAATCCGTCAGCACAGCTGTGACGAGCCAGAACGGACAGTTTTTCGGCCAAGTGGTTGCTTCTCCTACGCCCCGTTGAATTTCTTTTGAAACGTAACATACAGGAAAACGCATTCTCCCATTTGGCTGAACCGCATCAAGTTTGGCTCCCGAAAGTCCACTGGTTCACTGCCAACACACAATGCCAAATGCCAGACGACTAGCCTGATGTCTTTGGCGTCAGCGCTGCTGTCGTTCGCATGTCTTCAAAATCTTGTTCAGGAGAGAAGGTGAAAATGGACGCTGCAAATCAAGAAACATGTTTGTATTGTAGTATGATGAAGTACAATGGTGTACATCAGAGGTCGCATACATAGCTTGATTTTTTTGTTTTTACGTGTCGGACGATCTGATTAGTTTCCAATATTGTTTTTCCTTATTTGCCTCTCCAGAGCATTTCCACATGCAGGCTGAGAGTCTGGTGAAGCCTCTCATGCAGACAATCGCTCATCAGCACTCCAAGGTGCGGGTGTCTGTCATCGAGGCCACCGGGCGGTCATTCTGCACGGCACCGGCAAAAACGTGGATGATGTCCTGTCTCACCTGGCGCAGAGGCTGTTTGACGACTCGCCGCAGGTCGTGAGGATGGCTGGTTTGGAGGGGTGGGGGACCAATATTCTCTCACCAACCCCATCATTTTTGCCCCCTCTTTGGTGCAGGTGAGAAAAGCTGTAACCGTCGTCGTCGGCGACTGGCTGCTAAACTTAAGGGACAGATACTCCTATTTCCACAAACTTACTCCTCTCCTGCTGAGCGGTGTGACCGATGAGATTCCTGAAATAAGGTATGCTGTCATGCTCGTGGGTGCTGTCAGTTTTATTTTGTGCTTTTGTCCAGATTTATTTTCAACTTCAATTCTTTGTTGCAGAGTGACTGTGGTGCCTTTTGTCACCAATAAACCAAAAGGTCTTTCTTGAAATCGATCTGACGTAGGTTTCATAGAAATTGGTTGTGGTAGCGGTTGCTTGGTATCGCCCTCGGTCAGTGCTCAAAAGTCGATTAATTGTATATATGTGTGTGTGTGTGTGTGTGTGTGTGTGTGTGTGTGTGTGTGTGTGTGTGTGTGTGTGTGTATATATTAGAGCTGTCAGTTTAGTGCGTTTTTATCGGCATTAATTTAAATGAATTTTATCGGGATCAAAAATTTTCTCGCGAGATTAACGCGGCAGACGTCGCAGCGGATGTTACGTTGCTCTATAAATAAACCAGATACAAAACATCATGCGCGCTGCACAGGTCCATGCACGTTTGTTTTGCCAGCCATGGCAGCACGAGACACCGAAAACGGGTACTTAAATAGCTCATGAATGGAAAGTTTACTTTTAAAAAGTTGCTAGATTGTTCCACTGACAAGACCAAAGTTACCTGTATGTTTTGCATAGCACGTCGAGTCTGAAATACCACTTAATGGCCAAGCACACAGCTGACGTGCGTACTCCGCCCCCTCGTCTCAGACAGACAGCTATGGATCATTTCAAAGCGAAGAAAATGGATGACACGACGAACAAAATTGCTGAAGCCATAGCTAAATATATGGCTACTGCATGCAAGCCTGTCAACATTGCCCACAGCTCCACTCAAGCTGAAATAATTCGCATTGCATCGAATGACTCCTGTTGGATTGACCTGGCGCTTTAGATTCGGGGCTGCCACTGATCGGTTGCTTTGTTTGCGCGATCGCTATGCAATCACAGTCAGGTACCGTTCGTGAATCGGCAATTTAAACAGCATGGCTAAAATGTTGCTAGAACAGGGGTGTCTTTATTTAGCTCATTTTTGCATAGTTGTCATGTTTGTCCTTTGCAATCTGACGTTTAAACAAGTAAATTGCATTGCAGCTGGGGTTAATCATGCGGCGCTCCACTTCCGGGATTGACTATTGGGACTTGTAGTTCTTTTGTTCGATTCGACTTGATATGTTTGTGTTGTATGGTTTCTTACGTTTAAAACAATGAATAATGATGGCGATCATGATACATAGTGAAATCAGGGTTGATTACATTATTTATTAAACGTATTGTTAAATAAAGGTATTAATTAATGTCAATGATATACATATTTACATTGTGATGCAGAAAGATAGATATATTAATTTTTACTGCATTTATGTGTAGTTTAGGTTATTACCTGCTTCTGATACTTCTGTTACGACTACTACTACTACTACTACTTCTGCTGCAAAGTGCTCCAATAAATGATCAAAAAAGTACAGAACGAGAGATCCTTCCATGCTGACCGACAATCCCTATTCCGGGGGGACGTGAAAAACGGAATTAAATGAACAACTCCACTACGGATTGCCAGCGAGAGCCTCCATTACACGCATCCGAAATGATGTCGACACAAAACCGTAGAGAGACTTCCGAGCAAGAAGGACCGATAGAATCAGCATAGCCTGACTGCTGTGTTCAAAGCAAATTTGAGAAAAACGAAGTATGCAACCATTGATTAAATCCATTATAGGCTGAGTACTAGTTTACCTTAGATGTGCACTTTATGTTATATTGCGCTGTTTTGATTCCCTAAAAAGAGCTGTTCAAGCAGCTGTTGTGTGACAAAATATTGTTTTCACTGTTGTTGATGGACAGTAATATTGTGTGAGAGATAATGTGTGAATAACTGCTCCAAGTGAAAAATGTTCATGTAAAATTGAAAATCAAAATTGTTATTTCAGTAAATATTTGCATTTTGCACATAGAAAACTGATTCATGATTCCATGTTGATGAGAGCATTAAAATGGGGGAAAATAGGACAAAAAATATAAAAGGAAATTCAGAAACTATAAAAATTGAGTGAGTAATCAAGATTAATTTTTAGTTAATTTGAGTTAATTATGACAGTTGAGTTTTTAATTAGATTAAATATTTTAATCGTTTCACAGCTCTAATATATATATATATATAATGGAGCAAAAACATCTTCCAGCTGCATTCTAAAGCTTTGTGTTCGTGATAAAATGGATTCCTTGAAAGAAAATGTGAGTTGCCGCTCCCCACAACGACCGCCGGGTCTTTTTTCCCTGCAGGCTTTTGGCGGCGGATTTGTGGCGGCAGGTTGGCGCCCAGTGGGAGAAGGAGAACGAGGACGACCTGAAGGACAAACTGGACTTTCTCCTTTCCCCGCCGGCCTTTTACCCAGCAGGAGGTCAGTGGCCCGCTGGAGCCCAAGCCAGACGCTCACCCAGACGAGGCCGACCGACCTTTTGAACCGAATGTCCACCCGTGGCACGGCAGTCAAAATGGGAATTGTTTTTTTGTTTTGTTTTTTAAAGCAGAGAAGCCAACTTTAGCATTGTGGCTGCTTTAAGTCATTTTGATTCACTGCTGTCTGAGGGTATAGCACGTAGAAAAACAAACAAATGGAAAAAAAACGCCGATGTGGTCAAGAAAGCAATTTGAGATGGTTTGTATTGTTCATCGGCTTTCTGTTCAAGGCGTTATGGCAAATGTTTCCAAGTTTTAGTGGCCCTCTCACGGGGTAGATCCAGCTCTGTTTGGACACGACTGTCATGGAGCTAATTCTTCGATTGAAAAATGAGTCGTGACCAGCGCCGATATCAATCCGTAGACGCATCGTCGACTTATTTCATGTCAGGTGTTGAGGTGGACGCAGTTGGTGGCATCGGATGCGTTGGCAACGCTTTCTCTCTCTTCCCCCAGTGGAGCGTCCAGGTCTGGGCTGCAGAGAGCTGGTTTCGAGGAACCTGTACAGACTGGTGCCCGCCATCGCCCGCGACCTGAGCGACTGGCTGCTTGCCACCCGGGTCAGAACGTCGCAGCTGCTGTCGGTGCTGCTGCTCCACGCGGAGGAGCGCGGCACGCAGCACCTCCAGCCTCTCTTGGCCCTCCTCTACCGGGCCTGCGCCGACTCGGAGAAGGAGGTGGTCCGCAACGTGAGTGCCTTCAAAAGCGTGTTCGGATGTAATCGAAGACCCTCTCCCTTTAGTCCTCGCACGGTGCAGTAACCCCAAAAAATGAACGTGATCAATATGCAAAGAAATCAGGAAATCAGCAAATTCCTGTTGCGCAGCCCCCACTATTCCTGAGGGACCGGCCCCACGACGAAGAACGCCAATTGACATTAACCCCCGCTTTTTTTTTTTTGCTCTCCTCGCCAGTGCCTGGCCGCCGCTAAACTGCTGGGCACCTTCGTCCCGCCCGAGGTCTTCCTCAATCTGCTCCTGGATCATGTCAAGGCCCCCTCCTGCGCATCCCGCCCGTGGTGCGCCCTAATGGTGCTGCAGGCCGTGCTGGGAGGATGCCCCCGAGCTCTCCTGGCGCCGCACCTCCCGCACATCGCCGACACGCTGGCCCAGCCTGAGGTCTGCCAGGAATATCAACAGGTACCGATATCGTTTGTCAAATGTCATGTGACAGGTCTGTGATGGTCACGATGAGCTCGCATCCACAAGAGGGGGTTGCGGAGGGGGCGGTCGTTCTGGGTAAGGGCACCTTCGTTGTCCATCGATCTTGCAATAACATGCAGACAACCCGTGGGGCAAAAAATGGCTTCGAATCTGGATGGGAGAGCAGCACCTCCTGCCGACTCCGAGGGGGGGCCCGTCCGTCCGCAGTGCGAGTCAGACAGGATGCCGTGCAAAAGTCATCACACCCTTGTTAAATCGATGCCGGCCGGCATCTGCAGGAATTTCTGGCAAGGGGCTGGCTGGCTTCGTCCCACAACCGACAGATGGAGGGAGACCTCGGCTTCCTCTCGGACGTTCCGTCTGCGTCTCCCGCCAGTGCGACGGCTTTTGGCTGCATTTCCTTCCGATCGACCCGCAAGAATTCAATACATTGTATGTTTGGAGCTCGACTCTCAACTCGAGTGTATTTGGAGAGCACGTTCAAACAAGCGCCGCTGTATCTGCAGCAGTCTCCTTCGCTATTTTGACCCAAAAGGGGACGCGGGGAACGCGAAATCCCAATTCCATCCAACTGTTGCGAAACCAAAATGTAAATAGTCTTCAAAGTGTCCCGCGGAAGGAAAAAACGGCGCGGGCAGGACGTCCGGGAGGGAAGGAGGTGAAAATTTGCTCGCAGATATGTGAAGCTTCGACCTCGCCAAGCGCTTTCATGTCCCTTGTTTTCCTTTCTCAATTTCCGGCAGAGGTTTTGGAGGCGGGGGGGGTGAGAAAGAGGGCTTGTGAAAACAAGCTTGGTGGCTTGATGACGGCGCGGAGGGTTTGAGGGGAAAATGAAAGGCGAGCCGGCGGTTCGAGAGGCGCGAGCGAGTCGCGAGATCCGTCGTGCCGTGTTTGTCGACCAATCGCATCCGCCGTTCCTTTTTCAAGGAGTTGTGCCACCCGCCGAGGATGAACAAGAAGGCACCCATGGGCGAGAGCTCTTGTGTTGTGTGTTGCCCCTGGCGACGAGCGCGCAAAGGGATTCTTTTTCTTCTTGATTTATTTGGCCACTGCAAAATAGCCGCACAGCTTCGGGAAGCGCAGCGTCTGGTTCATTTCACTGTCGCCGCTCGGGAATGATGCAAAACAGTCCGGAGGAATCTCCTTGGTGCCAACATTGGTCTTGAGTGACAACCACGCTCTGCTCGCTCCACCTTCATGACACTTAGCGGTGCAAGCGGCGACGCCAGCGGCAGAATGTTTATTTTGCTGTCGCCGCGGCAACACCAGTGGCCGCCTTTGCGCGAGCGTGTCCGGACCATGAAATGAAAGCAGGTGGCGCTCGCTCAACCGACAGGTGTCCTCCTAGTTAGTCGACCCCATCCATCATCCATTTGTATTTTTTTTCCCCCAGCTTTGCGCCTTTTCCAATGGACGTTTTCTACGCCGGTCGCGTGCGATGCATGTTTGTTGTGTGACGTGCCTTCCGCCATTTTGGAAGGCGGGACTTCCAGGCGCCGAGGCCGCATCCTCCCGCGCTCATTGAATGAATGCCACCGCGCTCCGCTTCGCTGTCGTCTCCAGTGAGGTCCGTGCAGTGGCGCTCCCTTCCCGGCCCTACTGAGGATCGAGCGGTTCGGAAGATGAATGAATGAATATCTTCTTGTATATAGCGTTTGGGTATTACCATTGCTCTTAAATTGCAGAAAATGTCATTTTAATAGGAAAAGCTACTTCATATCTAGTTTAAAAAAAAACAAAAATACCAAATTGCATATAAAGTGAAATCAAAGCTGTACCTCAATAAATGCCTCATTTTTCGCGTTTAATGGGGACCAGAACGCCCCTCCCACTCCCCCGTCGCCGCGACTGGTGGAAAAGCGCAAAGTTGGAAAGTTGGCGCGGAATCAATGTATCGAAAAGCCGAATAACAAAACTGGGCAGCCCGCTCCGCAGTCACAACACACGAAGGCGAGACGAGCGTTCTTGAATACTTTAGCGACGCCCCGGTCTTTTTCTTCCAGCTTGCGTACTTGGAGCAGTTGCTGGCCTGCGTGGACGCGCTGCTGCGCCAAGGCCATTCCGACTGCCGCCCGGTCAGCCTGCAGCTGCTGCAGGTGCTGGTCACCGTCCAGAGCCTCTCCGCCGAGCCGCACGTCAGCCACAAGGTGAGAAAACTTTTACGATGCCAGGAAGCTATTTGAGGAATGCCCGGCTTCAAAGCGCCCAGACCAAACGCTATCATTACCCACTTAGCCAAGGGCCGCTTAAATTGCACCTTGCGGAATGGAACTTTTAAATCCAGTCCTGGGGTGAAAGGTGGAGAAAGAGTGGGAGGGTGGGGGGAGCGGAAAAAAAAGCAGGTGTGGGCAAATTACCAGCCCTGGGCCACGTAGCCCCTGCATGTTTTTTTTAGTCCAGTACACATGATCAAAAGTTCTTCAATATTTGTTGCGTTGCTTTCGCAATGCAAGCAATGTTCAATTCAAATGATTTGACTTGATTTGTTGCAAGCTGTGGGCAGAAAAGAAATTCCTGCAACCATTTTCCATCTTGGCTGGCGCCTCGTGATCCCAGCCACGGGCGGGACTTTGCCCTTTTTTTCCAAGATACCAGCAGCATATCGTTCGGCTGACCAAAGAGACCCAAAGAACTGTGACAAATGCAGTCCATAGTCCGGCAGAAACGGACGTGAGCGGGAAATCTGTGCCTCATTCATTGCAGCGCGCGTTCCTCGGTCTGCGTGTTCGGGGCCGCCACGCCGAGCTGGTGAATAATCGGAAATTTAGCGTCGGTGGGCCCGCAGGAAAAGCACAAGCCCTTTCCCAGAAAAGGGCCACGTTTTTCCCATCGGCGGACAGCTCCGACTTGTCTGACATGGTCCCCGAGGGACGACGGCGGTGGCGGGACTTCTGGCAGGTCCTCCCTTCCGCCCCCGCTGCGCTTTTTTGTCTCTCCGTTGTTATTGAGCACCGATGTGTGTGTCATGTCTGATGTGTTTTTGCCGCGCTCTGACATGAGAGCCCCATCACAACACACTGCACCCCCCTTTGCCCTCCCCCCTGGGATGAATGAAGTGCAGCTTACACAATTTCCATGGTGAAAAGCACTTTTCGCACCATCAAGCGAGCATGTAAGCAAAGGCTAACGTGTATTTGGAATGCGCTCGCATGTTCGCCTGGATTGGCGCGAGGAGTCAGGCTTTGACACAAATGGAAAGCTCCACGACTCGAGCTTCTTTGGTGCCGCTTCAGTTTTAGGGGAGGCTTTTATTTTCAAAGCTCCTGCTCGGCAAAAACCTGGCGCGGGCAGGTTATTCTTAGGACTTGGGTTCGGAAAGTAGTTGCAGCTACTCGGTGGCGCCACCGCTTGTTTTGGGGCCTCCTCCGCATGAGGGGAGGGAGGTGACGGCACACCGACGCTCTCGGAAAGGTCCCGCGAGCTCCTTTGCCGGCTCACTTGTTGTTTTGAACTGCGGCGGTGTCGCTTTGAGGGGAGGCGTTCATTTCCTGAGCGTAGCCGATGGAGAAGGCCGGCCCTTGGAAATCGGGCCGATGTAACCGCAGGTACCCCCGATCGTATCCAGCCTTTCAGTTTTCGTCCCAGGGGCCAGCGATGCGAAGCGAGGTGCTTCTTGGCTGAACTGGACCTGATGTCATGTGATGCCATGGAGACCTATTGCAAGCAACGAAAGGACAACTTGATGATGTCAGCCTCGTGTTTATTTTTTGAAACGATGGTATCAATCGAAGCCAGTCTTCCCGGCGGCCGTGGGAATGAATCCCCCCACCCCCCAATATGATTCAGCGCTCACGTGGCAACTTGACTGTGGCTTCCTTCTCTCTTGTCCTTCTGTGCGCGTCCTTCTCAGGCCCTGGCGAGCGTCCAGAGGCTGTGCGAGGTGCAAGGCCTGCCATCCACCACGGAGCTCTACAGGCAACACATGGCCCAGCTGCTGGCCTGGCTGTCGGCCTCCGTCGACGCCTGGTCCGCTTTTTCCCCGCAGCGACTCCAAATGCACGTGGTGGTGGTGCAGTCAGGTGAGACCAGCTCACGGAACATCCCGGAAGCACGCCGGACAGAAATGCATCATCCGGTCCGTGCTTTGACGTTGCTTGACTCTAGAGCACTTTGCCCCGGGCAAGTTTAGACACAAGCCCCCTTACGTCACGTTAGAAACATGTCCTTGTTCCATCACATGGGGGCCGGGCAGCGCGTCAAAACCCGGCAGCTGTCAAAGCAGCCGAGCAGATTTTCAAGACGGCATTCCTTTTTCTTGCCTCTCCGCTCCACACTCGATGACTCATCCGAGAGCGCCGAGACCGCCACTTTCCACTGAAGCTCGCTTCCGTTTTGAGCGCTCCGGTCCGATTGTCCTTCCTTGAATGCAAGTGGAACCCGAACGGACGTTTGGGCTTCTCTTTGGACGCGGCGACTGATGGCCGGGATGACCTGCGTTCGTTGGGCCGCGTCGGTGTGCGCCAGCTTGAACCACCAGGTGGCAGCACCTTGCGACTAAAGTGCCCCTTTCAAGGTATCTTGGCCAATTTGAGAAAGCGCCATCGTTTTGCGTACGAACGCCGGTCAAATATTGGACCAAAAGGAAACGAGGACGAATCGCTGAAAGAAACCGTGTGGTCACACTTTTGGTGCTCCTCACACGCACGCACGAATGGAATGGAGAAAGCTTTGCATTTTGGCTGGGAGACGGAGGGACAATTAGTTTCATCCAAAGACAGATGCGTGTCTTTTTTCAGGTCCGGTTATCGGAGAATTTGTCAAGCAGCTGATGCCCCTGCTGTACGCCTGCCTCCAACCGGAGAGAGACCAGGAGATGAGGATGAACGTGTTCACCATGCTGGCTAAGTTGCTGCTGGATGGGGGCAAGACGCTGGACTCCCAGGGGTCAGGCCACACGCGCACACACGTCGTCCCGCAAACAGCGTTCTTGGTTTCGGCTGCCTTTTTCGACACTTTCACACGCTGTCTCCGCGACGCTACCGCGACGCTACCGCGACGCTACCGCGACGCTACCGCGACGCTACCGCGACGCTACCGCGACGCTACCGCGACGCTACCGCGACGCTACCGCGACGCTACCACGACGCTACCGCGACGCTACCGCGACGCTACCGCGACGCTACCGCGACGCTACCGCGACGCTACCGTTGCTTTTCACAGGGGCGGCCTTTGTTCTTGAACTTGACCTCGGATCGAAGCGCAAATGAACGCTCGTAAATGCGTGACAGCCTCAAAGGGGGCACGGCCCAGGGGTGGGGGCTTCTGTTGAAGGGTTCCTTCCCTTCGGAGCTTCCCGCCGCCTGCGACCCCATCTCAGGGAAGGCCTGAGGTCCTTCACGCGAGTGTGCGTTCGTGTCCAGTGGCGGACATAGTGGAAATCGCTGCACGTTTGTTTTCCCTTCGGATGCGTGATGAGTTTGAAGACAGGCCAAAACCGCCTCTGTCGCAGACTTTTTCGGGAGGAGTCTGCGAAGTTCCTTGGCGACGTGCTGCTTCCTAACCTGGTGTGGCGAGCCGGCCGCACGGCGGCCGCCCTGCGGACCGCCGCCCTCAGCTGTCTGCTGGCGCTGCTGCACGGAGGGGGCGTCGCGCCGCAACAGGTACACACACACACACACACACACACACACACATACGCTCCCCATGGATTGTCCCCTGCTCCTGCCCGGTCGCTGCACGTCGCTGCACATACGTCTGTACGTGGTGTTTGTTAAGACACCGGCCCATTTTTTTTGTCCTGCGCCGAGGGCCAAAATTGGAGGCGAGATTGCGGCGACGAGACAAAGACGCTCCGGCAGTGCGTGCGTTCAAAGCCTTCGACACGGCAGCATGAGGCGCTCTTTGCGCTGGAGGAACGAGACCACTCTTTTACCGCGAGGATGAGCGGTTTGCAAAGCGGATGGCTGCGAATAAATTGGCAGCTCAACGCTTGAACCCGACTCACTCCTTTGGCTTCTGCCCAATTCGTGTGTGCCCGCCACTCTCGGCACTTCAAACGGAGGCCTCCAATGTCACGAAGAGCCCGCACTGGCCGGAAATGAAACGCGCCTTCTTCAACGGAGGCTTTTCTCACGCGTGATCTTTCCGACCGAGGCCGAGCTCCGCGTTGTGTTGTCAGCTCCTGTGCCTGGAGGAGAGGCTGTCACCTCAGCTGTTGTCGTCCCTGGACGAGGACTCCGCGATGGGCCGACTCTTGGCCTGTCGCTGCCTGTCCACGCTCCTCCGGCTGGTGGGATGCAGCCTGCGCGAGGAGGCCCTCAACAAGATCTACCCCGGTACGTCCCGGCGCACGTGCACGCGAAGCATGGAGAGTCTCTGTCGCAGAAACGCAGCGTTGACAGCCTGCGGCTTCTTTTTTCGTGCCGTGTTTTTATTGTGGCATCGTCTCATTTCTGTGGTGCCAAGTTGCCGTCAATTTCATGAGAATTGAAACTGCACTGTTTTGAATCTGCCCCCCAGTCGGGTGAGTGCTTGCGCTTTGACCCGAATATCTTTCCCTCGGCAGAGCTGGTGAAGCGTCTGGATGACAGCAGCGAGGACGTGCGCGGCGAGGCCCTGCGGGCTCTCGGCCTCTGGTTGTCCAGCCTGGGTGGCAACTACGACAGCGAGCTCTGCGCCTCGCACCTGCAGTTCCTTTTCCAGCAGCTCCTGCTGCACCTGGACGACCCCGACGGCGCCGTGCAAAACCAAGTGCTGGGTGAGGAGAAATTGCACCACTGCGTTCCTCTATTGAAATATCGCAATTTGCACAACGAATCCAAATGTAGCAATGGTATTGTTGCGGCACGTCGGTGGTTTGAATGTCTCACAATTCATGTTGATTGGACCGCAGCGCAGAAAAATCGATTGATGGAATAACTGGCCCAAAAAAAACAAAGCAACATGGCACGACAATACTGTCATCGGCTGGCAATCGCTTCCAAGACATCTGGGATAGCTTCCATCATGCCTCCGGCCCTCGCTAATCAGATCTTTGCGGGCGGATGGATCGATGGTCATCATCATAATGAAAGAAATATACTTGGTGTTGGGTTGAAGGTCTTTTTTTATTTTTTAGTAAAGAGAAAAACTCTTTGCTCAACCGTCACTTCAGCCTTATAGCGTGGCTCCGTCTTGCGGTCGCGATGGTGACGCGCGCTTGTTTTGCAGAAGTGCTGAAGACGGCCAGCTCGGTGCGTCCGGCTCTTCTCAGGAAGGAAGCGGAAGACGCGAGGGACAAACATCGCACCTCTCAACACTGCGACCGGCTGCTGCAGCACATCGACTCGATGAACGCGGCGGGGGCGGCCCGTCCGCCCATTGACCGCACCGCGACCAACGGCCGTTCGGCTCGTCGCTTGCGGATGATGTCGTTGGTCGTGGCCTGTCACCGCTGGATGGCGAAGAACACCAGCCGACATGAGGATTTGCAAAGTTGGGATGATGTCGAGCTAGCTGGATAGCAGCGCCACTCCCCCGCCCGTGGTCTTACACAAGCGCAACTTTTCTGCTGTTCTGTGACTTTTTTTTAAAGAGCCTGATGTGTTCTTATTTGCCAAGTAAAGTCTGCGCTGAACCTTGGATCTGAGGTCAATTCAGTCGTTGCGTTAGTGGTTAAAGATTAACACACACACACACACACATACACACACACGGCGCACTCGGCGTTTGCCTGGCGCACAGATGTCTCTCACTCTCCGTGTCGTCTTGTTGTGCCTTCGCCGAGAAGAATGTCCTCACTCCTTTGTTTGTGGCCGCGGCAGGCTACGAGTTGCAGATTTGCACGTGGACTTGAATGCAGGGCGCCGTGGAGCTGGCTCCACCCGAGTCGGTAGGTTGCCCCGACGAGACCTGAAAAAGTGACATGGGCCGGTTTTTCTTTTTTCCGACTTTGAAATGCTCACACTAAGACTCGTTGACATGCTACCTTGACATGCTAACCCGTGTTTCAACCTTCCTTTGAAATCCGAACACAGCAGTTCGTTAGAAAGCTACCTGAGAGCCCAAACCCTGATTTACAGCCCCACTTTGAAACCCGAATGTAAATTTAAAACCCTAATTTGAAACTCAAATCAAATCTTAAAACCTGACTTTATAGGCTAACGTTAGTTGAAACCCCATTTTGAGACCCTAACCCAGTGGTGTAAACATACGGCCCGCAAGCCGGAACCAGCGCGCAAGGAGGTTTGATCAGGCCCGGAAGATAATTTAAAAGTGAAAAAAATGCATAAAAGACACGGAATGAATATTTTTAATAAGGTGCAATTCATGGAATATCCGTTAGGGGACACACTGTTTTGATCAGGGGAAAAGAACATTTTTTTGATCAAAGAAGACAACAGCAGCCTCAGTCTGTCACTGAGACAGACCCAACACAGCAGACGCCATCAACGACATGTGAATACTTTATACTTTACACATATTACAGCACTCTCCGTTTGTAAGGTGTAGGCAGGGATTACATTTAGATTTTATATACTCGTGTAAAAGGTTTAAAAATTCCTTTCTTTATAAATCTCGCTTAATCTTAAGTGCATTACTATATTTTTCAATACCAATTGTTCAGGTTTTGTGCCTTTGTACAGTCAGTGGGATCAATTGCAATGCATATATGTGAATGATAAAAGCAAATTGCACATTTGTCTCAGGAAATCTAAAAACACGAACTTCAGTTTAAAATCCAACTGTCAAATTCAAACCCAAGCGTAAAGCCTGATTTGAAAATGCAAACATGAGTTTCAAAGCCCACTTTGAAACCCAAAGCCTAGTTTAAAACCCCATTTGGAGACCCTAACCTGTAAATGTGTGAAAATTTAAAATTAACTAAGACTGATTGTACATATCAGCCCCCCAAAAAAGCACCAATTTGGTTTTTATGAGCAAGATTATTGAATGGCTTGTGACCTGCCTCGGCTTCTCAGAACACTTGTGCGCGCGCGATCATCCGAGCCCCCCCACCGGACGAATGAGGTCCAAATGCACTGATCTGCTGGCCTTTGTCTGCCGTGCGCAGGGGGCTGCACGTGGACCATCCTCCGCGTCGACCGCCTCCGGGCGACGGAATCAGCTACGTGCACGGCGCGTCAGCCGTCTCGCTGCTCTCCACCACGATCGGCCAGAGCCTGGACGCCGCCGCCCGACGTTGGCCGCAGCGCGAAGCCGTCGTCTTCCTGCAGGACGGCGTCCGCAAAACCTTCCAACATCTTCAGCGGGACGTGCGTCTGCAACGGCTTTTTGGTTTCTCTTTTTTAGCATTGCGCTGCTGGCCGCCTCCGCTCAAAGCGGCCGCTCCTGATCGTTCACCAGAACATTTATTTCTCCTCCTGAAATGAAATCAGTCACAAATCTCAGAATTCGGTTCCATTTTTTCTGCTTTCTGGGGAAAAAATGAGGAAAGGCATTATTTTCGGAGAATTGTCGGCCTATGTGATCATCCAAAATAAGGAAACGGTTACTTCAATACATACGGAGAATTCTAAAAAATAAAAAAAGTTTTTAAGCCGCTTTGGATCAAGTTGGGGATTTTGACAGACGCCGTTTTGATTTGGTGGCTTTGAGCGGCTGCAATTCAAGTCTGGCGCCATCTGGTGGGCGATCGGTGTTGCTGCTGAGTTCATTGATCGTATCATTTTTGGGGGGGGTCCTGAAGATTTGTCAGTTCTCTCATGTCGCTCGCGTTGAGTCAAAGGTGAAACGCAAAGGACTTTTTTCCCCTTGTCTCTGACAAACAGCTTGTGTCATCTACTTTTGCATTTCATTTGAAGTCAATACAGGCTCAGCGGTCTTCCCCACCCCGCGTACCTGTTCCGGGACGCTTTTGCGACTCTTGCTTTTGGTGCGCAGGTGGAGCAGGTGGCGGCGGGGCTCCTGGCTCTGGGCCTGCAGCCGGGTGACCGTCTGGGCCTTTGGGGACCCAACACGTACGAATGGATCCTTTTCCAATTCGCCTCGGCCAAGGCGGGAATCGTTCAGGTGAGCCTCGTCGGATGCGGTTCACGTCACATGAGCGAGCGGGACTTTGAACTGCTCGCGCTCGTTACCTCTGCCAAGAAGGTGATCATTGCAAGACGACTGGAAATGATTGCTATCGCCTGGTTCGTGTTTACGGACAAGAAAGCGCGATTATCAACGACACGGCACGAATCCAAATGGTATCAACGTGTCTGACATTGCGTCTGATTGGGCAGAGAGAAAAAAACAAAACAAAAACCGAGCGAGCGATGGAATTGATGACCGATGTGACAAGTGTTGCGTCGTCCCCCGGCAGGTGTCCTTAAACCCGGCCTATCAGCTCAAGGAAGTGGAGTTCACGCTCAGAAAGGTTTGTTGCTTTTCACGTTGATGTTTTACCGGAATGGAATTTGAAGTGAAGCGGGTCACGTTGTGCTTGCCGTTGTGCCGCAGGTGCAGTGTAAAGCGCTGGTTTGTCCCAGCAGCTTTAAAACGCAAAAGTTCTGCGAGATGCTGCGGGAGCTCTGCCCGGAGATGGACACGTCGCCGCCCGGTGCAATCCGTAGCACCAGGTAGCCCGGGCACGACCAAAGGATCAATTGCGGGACTATTACAATACGTCTTTATCTATATAGCGCTTTCACAACCGCTGCAGCCGTAACGAAGCCCTTTACAGATTTGATATCGGGGTCATAAATGGGCGTGACTAAGCGGCGACCTCCCTTCAGGTTGCCGGACCTGCGCACGGTGATCGTGACGGACAAGCGCGAGGCGGGCACGCTGCACGTGGACGATGTTTTCCAAGCGGCCGAGAGTCGTCACCGGCGCCGGCTGAGCGAACTCGACGGAAAGCTGTCGTGCGACGACGCCATCAACATTCAGTTCACCTCCGTGAGCCCGGCCGAGGTCCGCTTTGGGGGCGGGGGCGGGGCTCGGGTCGTGACCTCTTGGCGCGCTTTGCTTTCAGGGCACCACCGGCAACCCCAAGGGAGTCACGCTGTCCCACCACAACGTGGTCAATAACGGCTACTTGGTGGGGCTCCGCGCCGGCTACGACTGGAGGGTACGTGCCCGTCGCTGGTCCGCGCGAGCCGAAAAAGTCAAGCGGGCGCCAACGAGCCGTCTCGCCATCAGCCGCGGGTGCGGGTGTGCATGCCGGTGCCCTTGTACCACTGCTTCGGTTCGGTGGTGGGAGGCATGTGCATGGCCCTGCACGGCATCACGCTGGTCTTTCCCTCCTCTGCCTACGACTGCCAAGCCAACCTGGGCGCCATTCAGCAGGAAAGGTGCCCGACTATTTTCTTCTGGGGGGGGAGGGGGCTGAATTGTTTGAAGCACCTTGACGGGGCTCGTCAAGCGTTAGCTAGCAAAGTCGAGTATAACCAAGGCTGTGGTCAGAGAGCGCATCGTGCACAGTCACAAATTGAGGATTAATGATGGATATGTAAAAACAAACAAACCAAAACAAAGCCCCCACGCTTGTGCTCTTCTATCATGGAAGGTGCAATTTTGTCTACGGCACTCCCACCATGTTCACTGACCTGCTGGGCCTGCCAGATCTGGAAAAGTCCGATTTGTCCTCAATGGAAGGCGGTAAGTGGACCCCTGCCGCAATTTCCAACGCGTTCGATCCGGTCGTGACCAAGCGCCGCGTCCGCGCTTCAGGCATCATGGCGGCGTCGCCGTGCGCCCCGGAGCTCGTGGCCAACGTGCGGGCAAAGCTGAACATGAAAGAAATCATGGTGAGCCACGTTAGCGGGCGCGGCCGCGGCCGCGCGCTCCCGCGATGGTGACGATGTCGCACGTGGGCGCCTCCGAGCAGATCGGTTACGGCACCACCGAGAACAGCCCCGTCACCTTCTTGGGTTTCCCGCTCGACGACGACGAGCTCAAGCTCCACACGGTGGGCTGCGTCATGCCCCACGTGGAGGTAGGGGGCCGCTGGGATTACACACCTTTCAGGAGTTTTCCATCGCGCCACCCCAACGCCGGTTTGGGCCGTGTCGCCGCAGGCCAAGGTGGTGGACGTGGACACGGGCGAGACGGTCCCGTTGGGGGCGGCGGGGGAGCTGCTGATCCGGGGCAGCTGCGTGATGCGCGGCTACTGGGACGAGCCCGACAAGACCTGCCAGGTGCTCGGCCCGGACCGCTGGTACAGGACCGGGTGAGCAACGCCGCAGATTTGACACCAGGCTACAAACACACACCTTCGGTTGGCCAATGTGTTTGATTCCTTCGCAGCTTTCATATTTGAAGCCACGCTGCCTCCGGACTGGAAAATACAAACGATAAGAATAAACCGTACTCACTGAAAACGTCACAGAAATGACAGCCACGTAAATGTGCACAAAAACAAACGGGTCTTCAAACATGTTAGGCTTGCAATTCTTTTGCGTACCACTAGAGGGAGCGCGTGTGCTCCAGATTTGGACCTCCTCCTCCTCTTCGTAGTCAGTGAGCGGCGCTTGCGGTCGGTCTACCTCGAGCGCGCCTCAGCCAGCGTGTTGTTTGCGCACGCAGCGACGTGGCCAGCCTCAACGCGCTGGGCTACTGCTCCATCGAGGGCCGCATCAAGGACATGATCATCCGGGGGGGGGAGAACATCTACCCCGCAGAGATTGAGAAGTTTCTCTACACCAACGACAAAGTGCACGAGGTGCAGGTACAAATTGGAAACGGACGGGCGAGTTTTTGGAATGCGGCCCGCCGAGCCGTTGGCGACGGTCCCAGAAGAGTCGAATTTGGTCCATTCGGATTTAAACGGCAACGTTGTCTCCGAGGTGGTGGGAGTGAAGGATGACCGCCTGGGGGAGCAGGTGTGCGCTTGCATCAGGCTCAAGGAAGGACAAACGTGCACGGCAGAGGAGATCAGAACCTTCTGCAAAGGCCAGGTGACGACGCGACGACGCCAAACGCCATCAATGTTTCGGGCTCAACTTGACCGAATTGGTTCTTTCCCCCTCTTAGATTTCCCACTTCAAAATCCCCCACTACGTGGTGTTTGTGGATTCCTACCCCATGACGGCCTCCAGAAAGGTAAGACCCCGGAGGAGTGGGCGGGAAAAGCCTTCTGGACCGGCAGAGCTCGATTTGGGGGGAGGCGGTTCAACGTCGATCGTGCCTTTGTCACATCCGGGCTGGATGACTTTGGAGTCGGACGGTTCCCCCCCAAACACGCACGCAGCAGCAGCTACACTTGAGTTGAGCGTGCTTGAAGGCGACTGGTGGAGGGCGAAGAGGAGCCCGAGCCCCCCTTTGGTTTGCGGCGGCTCGCACTACACCGGCTGCTCTTTCCTTCTAGGTCAAGAAGAACGTATTAAAGGTGGACATGGAGAAGCACTTGGGCCTGTAGCTTGGAACCTCGGACGTGGGAGAATGAATCCCCAAGAAGTCACCGCCGCGAGTCAAGCGCACAAAGGCCGCGCGTGGAGTCGCTCGTGTCAATCTTTAATATTTAGTCCCCAAAGAGTTGCGATCATGCTGCAGTGGCTTCAACCACTGTGCACCATTTACACACACGCCAGGAAACAATAAATAAATGGAACAAAAAACAAAAGGAGGGGTGGACCTCAATGAGGATGTCGTGCGGCGGCGGTGAAAGCATTTCTAGGAGCGCGCTTCAGTCACAGACGGCGGCACGAAATGAGCCTCGGCGACCGGGCGACTTTGACCAGCTGCTTTTGCGCCGGCGGGCTCTCGCATTGACGCCGATGGACGATTCCCAAAGTCAACCGAGGTGATCATCTTTCTTTCCTCATCGCCAAGATGCTCCTGTTGACTTTAAAGGGCCAGCTGCAGCGATCGACGCCAGCATGTCAAAGTGAGGGACAGTTTCTCTCTCACACACACAGATTAAAAAAAAAAAAAAAAAAGACGTACTGCGCGCACGTGCAGCTCGACCGCACTTTGGCTACGCTGCTCGGAACGATCAACATTCATTTCAGTCCCAAGTGTGGAGGTGGGCGTGGCAACCCCCCGCCCATCTCGACAGAATACTGCATTGTTGTCAAGCTTCCGGTGAGATAAGTTAACGTGAAGGCGTCCCTTTTCGTTAAATAGAATACATTCCGAACAAGTCGGGCAACTGTGCAAATCACACGGGGGAAGTAGCGCGGTCCCACGGGACCTCTTGTCATTAGACGTGGCGCACGCGGGCGTTCGGACAAAGCGCGGCGTCACGTGGATGGGACGGAAAGTCCCCCAAAAGAAAGACAAAAAAAGCCAAAAAGACCGTTTGAGGCGCGTCCTGTCGTCAAGTCTCTTGTGCAAAGCCGCACGCATCCAACGCGACCGTCTTGCGTCCGTCCTCCGAGTGTCACACGCTCAGGGGCAGCAGGCCCGGCGGGGACACGGTTCTGGCGGTCCGGGGCCCCGGGTCCAGTCCGTTGACGGTGCCGCTGTCACACGGCACGACAAAATCTTTGACAAATTTGCTTTTGTGTGTGTGCGTGTGTTGCGGGGGGGGCTCACCCTTTGTCGAAGTAGGTGGTGTGCAGGGCGTGCGAAAACTTGCCGGCGTTGCCATTGACGAGCGCACCGTTGTCGGCGACCGCGAGGCTCTTTTTGGCCGCCTGGTTTTTGGCGAAGCTCCTGCAGGCGGCCAGTTTGGACTCCAAAGCCTGACGAGCGAGAAAAAGAAAAAACAAAAACGTTTGCCGCCATTGGTGAGCGGCAAGCGGTCCGTCGGGCCGGACCGACGGCGAAGAGGACCCACCCCGACTTTCCGAAGCAGATCGCCGACGATGTTGAGGGCGGAGATTCTGGCGGAGGGCGTGAGGGACGAGCTGTCGCAGCCGTTGGGCAATGCTGGCGACAACAACGACACTTTGAGTGCGGGCCCCCCCCACAAAACAACAAACAAACTGTTGAATATTGGAGGCACGCAACATTTTGGGAATCTCAAAAATAGCCCCCCCACCCCACCCACGGAAGCTTTTCTTGAAATGACCCTGGAATATTAATATCATAATCTAAAAAACTTTCTGGTCCTATGACAAGTCCAACTTTGAAAAATGGCCTTTCCCTCCCAAATGCCCTCCCCCCCTCCCCGCCAGATGGACGATGATCCGGCTTGTTGACGAGCTGATCATTTGAAGTCCACTGTTGCCATTAGCAACCGTATGAAAACGAAGCGCATCCACGAATGAGCCGAGTCGCGGCGCCGCCGCGAAAGCCGGGCACTGACCTCTGAGGCCGAGCGAGGGCCGCTCGGCGCTCTGGCCCACCGGCGTGGCCGGCAGCGATATCGACGCCGGCGCGGCCGAGTCCGGCTCCGAGGTGGGCGAGCTGGGCGCCGACATCCTGTCCGTCGTCCTCTCGCGCACCGCCAGTTCCTGTCGCAGGTCTGCAAAGGAGGGAGGGCGCCAGCAAATCCAGTCATGCCCACTTCGCCGGCAGGTTTTTTTTTATTTTTTTGGGGGCGTCCGTACCTCGCGCTTCGTCTTTGAGTCGCTGCACCGACACCAAGAGGGATTCCTTCTCATCCAGCTCACTCTCCAGGAAGGCGTTTCTCTCGATGGCCTGGTTTAGGCGGCCCTCAAAGTCCTCCAGGGACACGATGGTTGCCCTGAACAGCCCCCCCAAAAAAATAAAATAAAATCAATCAATCAAGAATCAGCCGATCAATAACAACGTCTACCTTTTCGAATGTGTTTCTTTTTAACGGTCATTTGTTCGCCTAATCCGTGTTCAATGAAATCTCAATGCAACATTTCCTCCATCGAGTCTTGGTCCTCGGAAAGTCGGCAAAGGCCTGAACCGCAAAAGTGTCGTTTTCGCGAGTAACTCGGCAAGGATGCAAATTTGACGGAGGAACTCGGCGCTCCCCATGAAAAGGTTTTCAACGGCCACACGTTGGCGCCAAAGCTCCACTTCTGGAGGTCAACGCCGGGTTCATTCGGGACTGCGAAATCTCCGCGGGTCGGTCGCAAGCGGGTGGCGTGGGGGTGGGGGGCACCTCTTGGCTCTTTCCAGGTCGTCGTTGGCCTGCTCCAGCTTGCGCACCGATTTGTGGAGCTGCTCCTTGACGCTGCGCGTCCGGCCCAGGTCGTCCTCCAGCACGGAGATCTGCCGGTAGCTCTGGGCGTGCTGCTTCTCCAGCTTCTCCTGGGCGGACGGACAGACAGCCGCACGGCGGCAGCGAGTTGGCGCCTCGCAAGGAATCGCGCGTTTGGAGCCGAGGCTCGACTTTGTGAAGAGGAGTTTCATGACGCCGCGGATCCCTCCCGAGGTTTACCTTGAGGTTGTCGGCCTCGCTCTTCAGCCGCTCGTTCTCACTCTGCAGGTCGCGCAGGCGCCGCTCGGCCTGGCCCAGCTGCGCCTCCAGCTCGGCCTCCAGCTCTTGGCTGCCCTCCTGGAACTCCTGCAGCTCCTCCTGGGCCTCGCGACAGCTGCACGCAAACACATGCATGCACGTGCTCACGCTTACGGTCATCATCTACTGACTTGTGACGCGAGGGGCGTTGACGGCAAGCGAAATCATTTTCGAAGGGATTTCCTTCTGCTCAGTGGGGCTTCGCCACGCTTGCCGCCGTCATTCAACTGCCTTCCATCGAGCGCTCGTCTTGCCTCCTACTCCACGAAAATGAGTGAGCGCGAGTCACTTTTTGAACAAAAGTCACGAGAGGGTGTCGACAACGCCGAGGGATGATATTTTCGCTCCGCTCTGCCCGCAGCTACAGTATGTTGTTGGCGGAGGCACTCAATTAGAAATTAAAAAAAGATTCCAAGGAAATCACCCTGAGAAACGTCAAAATGAGTGCGAGAAGCGGATGACTCGGAACGCAGCGTGGAACAACGGCGCGCTGACGCTACACGCTGATGTCCTCCGAGAGGTTGCGGAGGACGTCAGGGCTGCCGGTCAGCGTGCTCCGCCCTTTTAGCGCCCAAGTTTCAGATTCCGCAGACAGCACATGGGCGTTGAGAGCAGTCGATGCCCAAGGTTGGAAGAGATGTGCGCCATTTGCATCGGAAGCTGGCCCGCGGCGTTAAAAGAGCTGACGACTTAGCGTGGCGTCATTTGCTCCGGAGCAAGGCGACGCGGCGGATTTCACAACGCTTGCTTCGTCATTGGCCCGAAAAGGGAAGACAGCTGCAGCTGGACGCGCCTGAAGCAACGCCTACCTTTGCTGATACTTCAGGGCTTGGGACTTCCAGTAGTCGACTTCTTCATCCTTTGTGGAGAACTTGGGAATCATCTCTGTGTCCATGTCAGGACTTCCTGAAACGGAAACGTTAGCGTCAAGGTGGCGCCTCCGCAGCCTGGGACGGTCAGGAACCATTTTGTTCCAGATTTTGTGGCCCTGGGAGGACTTGAGCTTTGGGGAAAATGCCCCTGACGCAAACCTGGCTTCTCCCATTGAAACGTTGCTAACCGATGTTGTCATCGCCGCTGACTCACACTCGCGTCGCAGCGCTCTTCCCTAGAAACCACGAGGGAAGTCGGAGACTAAAACGCGATGAATCAAACAACAACAACATCGATCCCTACCGCTCGCCTGCCTGTAGCAGGCGCTTCTGGCGTTACGGCGGCAAGCCAGATGAAAGATGTCAAGAAGGACGCCACTTGACAGACAGCGTCCTTGTGTCCAAATTCACCTTGAACGCTATAGTGGAACTTGTACAGTGGTGTGAAATAACACCCATGTCAACATGGATGGGTGCTTACGTGCGACAAAACAATGTTATACTAATGATTCAGGCAAGAGAAAATCCAACAAAGACAGGAATGAATTGATAGTGTTGAAAAAGCTGGAGTTTTGTTTTGCCACGCGTTTCCGGTGGTTTCAACACCCGACATTTTTTCCCCCAGGGAAAAAACATCTGCAACTCCATCTTTCTGCCATTGCTTTCTCTGGGAGGCGTGTTGAGAAGAAAAACTTAAATTTGGGCTTTTACATGTTACACACTAAGTTCAAACGGATTTTATAAAGGGAATAGTGTTGGGGGGGGGGCTCCTGAGCCTCCTGAGCAGCGATATGTCGAGTGTCAAGCATTCACTGTCACCGAGTAGGAATTCGGTGTGCCAAGTCGCTGTCCGGTGGGGGCCAGTTCATATTTCGATCCCATTTCAACATTGCAACGCACCCGGCACACGACGTCTCAATTTAGCCCGAAAGGCCACCGTCGGGGGCGTTCGTAAACGTCCGTGTCAGCATTTCCAAACAAACCAACCAGTTGGAGCGGACCAAGACAAAATACGGCCCCTTTTTTTTTCACAACAAGCTAGCCAAACCGCGGTTGACTCGAAGCGCCGCACGGTACGAACCGCTCCAAATGTCACTTCGGGGAACGGAGAAGGGTTACCTGTTCATGACAAACGGCTGCCAAATGCTTGTCGAATTTTCCCGGCTCGTTCTATCCAAAGGCCGCTCACAAACACGCGCTGGTCACCACCGGCCTGGCGAGTTTCCAAGCACCGCCGGTTCGTTCGGCTTCTCCTCTCTCGCTCGCTCGCCGCTTGTGTTTCGGAAATTGCCAACGCGTCTCCCGGAAGTGACGTCAGTCCCGACGGAGGCGCGCGTGCTGTGACGTTGCAGACTTACGTCACCATACACGTCAGCGTCACGATGGCAATCCGGAGCCGCGCCCTACTACCTCATAACACCGCCAGACGGCGCTCGAATCCAACTTGCTCACAAAACATACGTGACGGTTTCATTGGACAAAACAGATACTACTCGGGCTTTTGAAGAAATCACGCGTGGAAACCGTGGCCCATCGGCGTCATTAGGCCTATTTTAGGGAGGCTTCAGCCTTTCTAAAAATGTCTTTAGCCGCCCTAAATAATTTCATTGCATTATTTTTTTAAAAGTATTACAGTATTTATTTTTCCTTTACTTTTGCTAATATATTGCATCAATTTCAATGTAGTGTGGCCATTTTCAATTATATTTCGACAACCTGCGAGGAATATAGGCCTACTGTCATATAGGTTATGTTATCGGGCATCCTTCTAATTCCCTTGAACAACCAAGATTGAACTTTTGAACTCTTTATAATTTCTATTATCTAGTCCAGTTAAAGTCCAGGGGAGGAAGCCCCATCATAGTAAAGAGGATACTAATGTGATGTGTGTAGTTCTTCATAGCCTCTTCATTTTGCTCTCAAAGTGCACAGAATTGATGGATTTTTAATAGAATGTAGAAAAAATTTATCCGGGGGGGGGCATGCCCCCGGACCCCCGTAAAGGGGCTGTGTTCCCCTTGGGGCTAAGCCCCCCTTGTTCTTGAAACCTAGTGACGCCCTTGCCTTGGCCATTTTTCACCACACCGCGACGCCATTTCTTCACACCGCAGTCAAACATCCCGTCAAAGTCTGTACACGTCTGACAGTGCCAATTCCAAATTCTGCGTCTCACTTAAGAGTGAGGTCACAAATCGAAATAAATGTCTTCTTCTATCTCAACGCACCACCGTTGGTGAACAGAACCTTTGATCACAGATGGGATTTCGTCATCTATTGATAGATAAGATCACACCACCCCGCCCCGGGCCACAGGTGGCAGGCCCTGTTCTGCAAGCGTTGTCCCCGCCCAGAAAGGAGCGAGGAACGCGGAGGAGCAGGTGAGGTGGCGGGGGGGGAAGACGCACAAACACAGTTCCTGTACCTGCATCAACTCACCGATGTTCTGACTTGTATTTTCCATGTCACTCTACAAGGATGACGAGCCCCCGGGGGAGACGCGCGAGTGCCCGGTGTGCTACGAGAGCCCGCGCGGGACGGAGAGAACGCTGAGCTGCGGGCACGCGTTCTGCCACGACTGCCTGGTCAAGTTGCTGCTCAGCATCCAGGTCGAAGGTCAAACGCTACACACCCTGGCCTGTCCCGTGTGCAGACACCTCACCTTCATCAGGAAGCGGCAGAACGAGCCGCCGGCTTTGGCGAAGGGCAAGGGGGAGCCAGAGGAAGACGCCGAAAGAGGAGGGCAGACTTTGGAGGTGCCCGCGGGCACGCCGCTCACCCGGCTGGACGACAACAGCAACGAAGCCGCCGCCGCCGCTTCCCTCTCCGGGCGGGTGCGGCGCTTCTTCTGCGGGGACAGCGAGGGCCTCCTTTGGCTGAGGCTCGTCCGGCCGAGTCCATGCGGCAGCTCGGAGATCTTCGTCATCGGCGCCCAGGGGAGACCCATGACGGAGGACGACGCCTTCGGCGTGGTGCTGACGGCAGTGCGGCCGCCGAGAAGGCGCAGGCGCCGACTGTGCAGCACGGCTCGGTGCCTCGCGGTGCTGCTCTCAGCCTTTACCACGATGGCACTGGTGGCCGCCGTTCTGCCATGGATCCTATTGGCCTAATTCCGAGTTGGTGGACCACGACGTGCCGTACGTGAACAGCTACTGACAAATCGCTCACTGTACTTGGGTGGAAGTGCACAAACTTGTGTACTAAAACAACAACAACAAGACTCAGGTAAAAGCAGAGCTTCCAAAATGGTCATCATACTCGACACGGATGGGAAAAGGTCAACAGAAAAAAAGCACAGTGTTCCCAAAGAGACGACTTTTTACATTTTGATCATTTGGCAACAGCATGATTGCACCATGCCGAGATAGAAGCGCTCAACTTTTCCTGGTGTGTCATCCCGCCAGGCCAGTCTTGCAGGTCAGCCGCGGGGAGGTTTCCACTCCCCCAAGCACGCCACGCCTCGACGAGCCACAAAATCGGGGGCAGTGTTGCGACACTTTTCAGGACGGAAATCAAACAAAGACGACCCATGTGACAATTAATTTCATTTCAATCAAAGAATCGGGAGTCTTGTCTGGATTTCGCTCAAAATCAATGCCAATTTCAACCTCATTTCTAGATTAAAAAAAAAAAAAGCATCCATTTCTGATCCGTTTCTATGTCTCATTCACATTTCTTTCAAACGTCCCATTTTGGCTTTGATCAACCATCTTACCATCAAAATAAGAATGAACGAATCAATAGTAAATCCACGATCCAAAAAAACGATCGAGGTGCATGTTTTTCCAGGATTCCCCTTAGTCGTTTGTGCTTCATTGAAACCAGTGCCCCCCCCCCCACCACCACCACCACCACCACCACCATCACCACCTTTTTTGTGTCACAGACCAGTTGTGACAAGTTGCTGCACTTTTTGCGGACCGGCAACCGTTTTTGTTTTCCATTGCTTTGAACTGGCCCGTTTTAAAGCACCGCTGCTGACAACAAAGATGACGAGCGAGTCATTCAACATTTTATTCACCTTCATTCCTTTCAAACCGTCTTCTTCGACTGCACAACAAATGTGAAGGAAAATAAAAGAACACCGTAAAGGACTAAGAAATGGACCAATCAGGAAGAAAAAATGCAAACCTAATAAGAGTGAAGTTATGCTCCTCGTACGTAAGGCATTAGCATCGTGGCTACTTGCAAAGGGGACACGCTCGCTGGGCGGCTGCCGGCCAGCTGTGAGCGACGAATATGCTCACGTTTCCACGGGCGGGCTGTGCAAACTCTGCTCGCTTTCTTTCATGCTTTCCACTTGAGCAACTCGGGTGTGACTTGTTCAAACGATTTCTTGTATCGCCTTGTTTTTGACGGCATAGCACGGACAACGGCTTCCTCCCCCGCGTCACCTGGGGAGGAACTTCTCTTGTCCAAATCGCTTCATCTTCGGAAGTCACGGCTGCCCGTTGAGCTGCGCCTTTCGCTGTACGTTTGGTCCAGTGGTTCTCGACGTGTTCTGTTTCCTGCTTTTTTCATTGATTGTTGACTTCAACTTGCAAAGCAACGATGGAAGGTGGACTCCGATTGGAGCGCACATTTGCACCACGTCCGATGGGTTAAATGTGCGCAGAGCACAGCTCGCGGGTCTGTCTCTGCGCGGCCCCATACCGGCCCGCGGACCGGTGGTTGGGGACCCTATTTAAACCAGGTGAAGACGTTTTGGGGGTGATGTCGGGGCTCTTGCAAATGACCAGATTGTGCCTTCGTGGAGGTGGAGGAGGCTACAAGCCTTCCAGTAATATTGTTTGACTAATGTTCATACGTGCCAGCAAGTTGTATGGTCTACTAAAAACGAAAACAAATCAATGTCGTTTGTGAAACGTGTCACATTCTATCAGCCTCCCGGTAGATCCAAGCATGTGACCATAGTTGTTAAAAAAAAAAAAAAATAAAGTGAGGGCACTTGCAATGTCGGCATTTGATCGGCACAACTACCTCGAGAATAAATATTGTGACATGCATCACTCGACCGCTCACCTCCCCTAAATAAATAAATAAATAAATAACTAAATATATAAATAAATACATCCAATCCAAAATATACAAGCGGCGTTGATGAAAAGGTCCTTTTTGCTGTTCAAACTTGGATGCCATGCTCCGCCCAAACGGAATGGGGTGAAGGTGAAAAACCATCCTCATTGCTGACACCTGCAGGTGGTTCGCTGCAACTGCCTTTGCTGGGGAAAAACTGTAATTGCACTTTAGACATCTTCACTCCCAAAAAGAAAGAAAGGCAACCTCAAGTCTCACTTCCTATCCTCCTTCCAGTGAACAACTACGCAACAGCACGGGCGAGGGGGTTGCCAGTGGTGTCAACTTCGCACTTTCAAAGATGAGACATTATTTTTTTCGAGCACATTTTCAAAACACAACTGATTGTAGCATAAGTAAGTCGGTAAACCAATCAATAAATAAGGGTGTCCCCTTTTGTTCCGCCTGGGACAAAAATAACCTCACTTTGTCTACGCGTGAGTGACAAATATTTGCAGGTATATACAGCTAGCGGAGCTACGCCTCGCACAGACGGCGTTTCCTCTCCAATATATCTGTACACTCTTTTTGTTATCGTCGTCCTCATCATATTTACACGCAGGGGGACTGAGCCAGAAGCACTTGAACATAAAAGGCAGCGTGGAGTCGTTTCCCCTTAATAAATTGCCACATTTGGGGGTCCAGCGCCTTGTTGATACTCCCCAAATGTTCCGCTCACATTCTACTCATACTGTGCTGGTTCAAAAAGCGAGTCTGCGGTCCTGATAATGTGTCCAAACTACGACTTCCTCAAATGGGGGCCTCAGCTCAAATCGACGCCTCCCGAGAAAATGAATCACGAGTCATGAGCCACACGTGACGATCGATCCTGACAACGCGCAGGTTAGGGCTCCGGAGAGGACGCGGCACCTGCCACCCACCATGGAAAAGGAAACACTCTCCTCTCCTTGAAAGTGGCTGGCGCGTGCCTCACCCACTCTCAAAAAAAACCTAAACGCCTCCCTCAAATGGATGCCTCCTTTTTTTGCAATTGGAGAGGAGCTGGCATATCTGAAAAGCTGACATTGACGCAAAGGACGCGTCAAAAAGATGGTCAACGTTTCAACAAAAGTCACAGAGAATTAGACGTCGGGTGCGTTGCCCATTTGAGAAAAAAATAAGCGCCCTCCTCAAATAAATACTGCAACAGGCAGATGGAGTCAACGCCCCCCCCAAAACATCCCTAATAGCTAGCTGGTTGTCAGATGAGTTAAAAACAAACAAACAAAAAAAGGTCGGAAATGCCCGAGGCCACTATTTGAGGAAATCAACCTCGTGCGCATCGTAGATCGCCCAGATGGCAAATTCATCACATTCACGTCACGCTCCATGAAAGCAAAATCCTCAGCAGACAACAAAATCGCATTGAAGGCAAAGCAAAAGAGGGATCAACAGACCACCGCAAGACCACTATTAAACAAAGCAAAAAGAAGTAGCGAGCTCGAATCCACTCTTCCCTCCTCAAGGCATTGGTTTGTCCCAAGTGGCATTTGGCCCTTTTTCTTTCCAATTTATTTTTTTTCAAATCAAAATCGATGAGGCCAAGCGGTGTGTTTCCCCCTCAGGCCTTTGGCGGCGGCGATCGGCGCCATCATAGAGTGGTCGCCAGCCGCTCCTCCTCGGGCGCGGCCTCCTCGGTGGCGGGCAGTGACCTCCTGCAGGGGGCGCCGCTGAACTCGTCGATGAGGCTGTCCAGATTGACATTGATGGAGGGGATCTCGTAACTGAAGATGTCTAATGCGTGGCGGGTGGACGGAGAATGAGAGGAAAATGGAGCGACGTGGACGGGGATGAAGTGCACAAAATGAGAGAGAGCAGAAATATTATTTGGGGCAGACGATTTGAACTCCTAGCGGGTCACGCTCCAGTCGGCGCCGACAAAAACGGTCGCGTGTCGGCTGGGTGACGCCGCATCCGGTTTTCCCGGATCAAAACCAGGATGTGGCATTTGAGTGACAAATTTCAAACCCCGGTTCGAATTCGGCTCACGGTTCACCGGTCCTTTTATCTGTAATGCGCTCGGTATCATACGCCGAACAAGGAGCGGGATAGCGCGTGTTCTCGGTTGCGCTACTTGATGGCAGCTACTGGAAGGGCGAGGCACAGCCGCGAACCCTTTTCTGCTCTTGGCAGGAGAAAGCCAAAGTGGTCCAAAACGCTTGCGACGCTTCTACTTCTACACACCGCGCATGTGTGGCTCGATGGTCTCAACTGGATTCAGCTGCTAAGCGTGAAAGCGTGAGAACAGACAGGACGATGCACGGCCAGGAGGAAGGGCGCAGCCACAGAACGGCCCGGCTCACGCCAACAGGAAGTTCCAAAGGGGCCCAAACTAAGCGTTTCGATGCGGATCGATACTTTTGTCCATAAAAGTGCACGCGCAAGCGCCGATCTTTTCTCAACCCCCCGCTCCAAAACAGCCATTCATGGAGGGACGGCGATTTCAAGCCTACACTCTGCCGCCGTCTCGGTTGGACAGAGCCACGGCCAGTCTGAGCGAGGGCCGCTGCGGCGCCACCTGCGTCGGATGTTTACCTGTTGACGTGCTCTCCCCCGGCGACAGACCATCTGCGAGGCCCTGCTCCAGCGGCAGGGGCAGCGGGGGCGGGCCGGCGAAGCCGACGGGGATGCAGGGCGGCTGCGGCGGGGGCAGGCTGGGTCTCTGCCTGGGCTTGGGGGCGGGCCGCGCTTTGGCGAGCGTCCCCGTCAGCGAGGGCGGGGACGAAAGGGAGCGAGGCGCCGCCAGAGGGGTCTGAGCCGGGGAGGAAGGGGTCAGCAACTGACCCGGGCTGCTGCAGAGCAATCCGTAAGGGGAGGGGGTGCTGGGCGGGGTGGGCGACAGGCTGACCGGTGACGGCTGACCCGCGGAGCGCTCGCACATGGCGCCCGACTGGCAGTACGGGACCTTGGGAGGCACGGGGGCCAACTTTTTGGAACCTGGGAGCACAAATCACACGCCGTTAATTCCCGTGACCGCGACACCCATAAGCGCACGAGCCTATGAGGACCTTTGCGCGAGCTGTGTGGGCTGTGCTCCGTGGGGTGGGGGCACTGACCGCTGCTCGGCGGGCTGCAGTTCGGGGGCACCGTTGGACCGGCCACTTGGATGCCCCTGTGGCCGATGACGGGGGAGAGCTCGTTCCCCTTCAAGGAGCTGGCAAAAGCACAAAGGCGCCGAGTTCAGTGCCGGCCGCCGTGGACGCGAATCGGAGACGCCGCGATGAAAAGGCCACGGCGAGTTTTTCAGCATTTGCTTTGCGAAATGCACACGGACGGCATCAGTCGGAGGGACTGAAGGGATGAATTTCAGACCAAACCCAACGCAGCCATCCAACCAGCGTCAACAATGAACATCCGACAAACGACTGCACATTCAGTTCTTCCTGGCAAAGGCGGGCAGAAGCGGCCGTCTCCGGGGCGTAGGCGGGGGACACCCTGAACCGGTCGCCGGCCCATCGCAGGGCGCACAGAGAAGAACAAGCATCCGCGCTCACACCCAAGGACAATTTCGAGTGCTCCATTAACCCGCCACGCATGTTTTTGGAATGTGGGAAGCAACCGGAGTACCCGGAGAAAACCCACATGCAACATGCAAACACCACAAGCCGGAATGGAACCCCGTTGCCAACCAGTCGACCGCCGGGCCGCACGCAGCTCAGGACAATTGTTTGAAAATGACCCTCCTTCGTCATTCGATTTCGAACACCCGAGTTTTCGTTCCCTGTAATCAGCGTGCAGCGAAACCTCGACGATCATTTGCGCACGCTGCGGCGCTGACTTTTCTGCTCAAAATATCTGAAATTCTGGCTTTACGGCTTGAGTGTCGCAAGCATTGGTAGCCTTGAAACGGAATCGTCCGGTTCCAAGGGCACGCGACATCCTTGGGTGGCAAGCCAAGCGAGAGGTTCGGGTGCGCCGGGCGTGTCACAGGAAGGGGGCGAGGAAAACGGCAGAAAGAAAAGCCAGCAGGCGAGGCGAGGCGAGGCGAGGCGAGGCGAGAGGACGGACAGAGGGCGGCGCTCGCCCCCGGGGGGGGTGTCATATTTACCTAGTCAGCCGGGGGAGTCCTCTCTCTCTGGCGCATGGACAGGCGGCCCACGGCAGGCGCGGGGGCGCGCAGGAAGGGAGGCTAGGGGGGTTGCCGAGGGACGGCTCGTGGCGGGCGAGCACCGGGGGGGGTTTGATGTAGAGCGGCGATGCGTTAGTGTCGGGCGGGGGGGCACGCGAACCCTCGCCGGGCGGGCTGTGCTTAGGGAAGTGCAGGCAGCTGGGCTTGGGGTTGGAATTGATGTCGAGCGACGACGACGACGAGGAAGAGGAGGGGGACGGCAGCGGCGCTGGCGGGGCCAAGCCCGACCAGCGCTGCAGCGGGGGCGAGGCCGGGGGCTGCGACTCGGGGCCGGGCGCCACCGGACGAGCGCAGGGAGGGGGCTTGGGGTAGAAGTGGTGCTGGTGGTGGTGGTGGGAGGCGGCGGGGTAGGGAGGGGGCGGGTGGGCGTGGGAGGTGTCCGGCCGATTGGGCGACACGTCTGAGCTGCAGATATTAAGAGAATAGACAGCACAAAAGACACAGCGCTGATCACGGAACAGGGAGAAGAACTGGCGCGAGAGGAGGACAAGCTGTGCGGATGATCGGGAAGAGCGGGCGGTGGGAGTGGGGGGTGATTGTTTAGCTGGTCCAAATCAAGAACAGAAAAAGAGAAAAAGAAGGCTTGCTGGTGGGCGGTGCGGCTGGTGCACTGAGATGGGCAACACAGGCAGCGGATGAGGTGCCAAAAATCATCTCATCAAGATTCTCTTTTTTTTTTCATATGCCATCCGCTTCCCATATATTCTTTGACAAAAGCAACCCCCAGCCCCCCCAAAAAAGCGCAGATTTATGAATTACTGTACCCAAATGTTTCGGTCGTATCGGTTAGGCTTAGGGAAAAACAAATGGCAACATTTGCGATTTGAAAATTGCATTCAACTCCATCGCAATGTCCATTTGACTCCGATTGCAAATGCGCACACACACACACACACACACACACACACACACACAAGCGCAAAGGAAGCGCAACAGAAAAAGGCTGGCAAAGCCGTCAAGCGTGAGTCCGCGTCCCCTCGTGTCTACTCGCCGCGAGGAGCCGCGAGGAGGGCGACACTTTAGCAAAAGGCCGCTTCGCGCCCCCAAAGCGACGTGACCTGCTCGCACGGCAGCTCCCACAGTCGCCTGGCAGAGTGGCACAGACACAAACACCCTTTCGCCGGCTGAAAGAGCCGCGGGAGCCATCTTGAGGGGAGGCTGACCGATCATGTGATACTGTATTTCCGTGAACGGCCAAAAGGGGCGGAGTCGCCGTGAAAGCAAAGCCACCTAGATGTCAACGCAGTGGTGCTTTGACTTACGAGTTGAATCGGTGTTCTGACTCTCAAATCATCGTTCCCCAGTGAAGTAGACGGAAAACGCCATTTTCATCCTCCATTCAAAGGAACGAGCACTCTGCACAACACGGCGGTATCGTAAAAGAATCAGCTTGAAATCGCGTATCGTTCTGGTTGAACGGGCATTGTGTTGCGCCACCTGGCGGCCACCGGACGGAAGTGCACAGTACAGACGCACAGAGACACAAACAAAGCGGCCGCAACCAAGTGATTCGATGAGCCGCCGTCATTCTGGGCAAAGGATAAAGAACAGATGTCTCTTTTGTAAGTCTTGACGTGTTGCCACCGTCGCTGGTCAAACAGAAACACGCAGTGACAGCCCGAGCCGAAGCTGAGTTACATTTTGAATTTGATTTCAACTTGCCAATGGCCCCAAAGTCGCACGCGCTCCAATGTTGCAACGGTACATCTGAAGAGTCCTGACAAAGGCCACATCATCGTTTCGGTTCTCCTGCCAACCCGATTGCACGCGTGATGTGGACAGCACGCGAGTCATTCGGTGAAGGTGGAATTTTTTGGGGCGTTCTTGTTAATTTACTTTGAGGTCGGAGACTATTCACAATCAGAAAATCCGACGTGTCACTCGTGAACGTTTTTTTCAAGACTTTTGAAAGAATGATTGTGAAAGGTCATGATTTCAACGCCTCGTTTTGAGATTCAGGGTTCTTTCAAGTCTTTGAAAGGATCTGCAGGAACCCCGTCAACAGTTGTGACCACTGCGACTTTGACGTGCGTTTCAGGAGCCCGTCAATGGCATTTTGCGTTGTCTGCGAGCATGAAGCTAGCACACGTGCGGAAATGACGTGCTTCTGGCGACTCTCAGCTTGAAGCTTCTTTTTGGAAGAATTGTGGCCTCAAATCTCAAATCTCGGGACACACACACAGAGACGAAAAAAATGAATACAATCTCGAAAGTCTCTTCGACCTCAGGTCATTTGTAAGTCAAAGTACCACCGTATTAGCATGCATGAAATCCAGTGACGTGTCAATCTTTTTGGAGCAGCTGATGAAGGCGGTGAACGGACCAATGATGCCGATGATGCCGATGACGACGACGTGTGAGGAAGAAGGGGCAGTCCGAGCATCGGCATCTTACCTGATCCTTTCCGCGGGGGGCGGCGTGGCAGCCGGCGAGGGGGCAAAGTCCCCGGCCAGCTCGGCGGCGGCGACCGAGTCGGCGCCCGGGGGGGTGGAGCAGGTCTTGCGGGCCAGCGTGGACGATCCCTTGCGCGACACCCAGGAAGTATCCATGACTCGCACGCCCATGCTGGAGGCACGCACGCACACACACACACACACACACACACACACACACACACACACACACACACACACACACACACACACACACACACGTGCGAAGGAAGCATTAGCTGCAGTGTAAAGCTACAAAGTGGAAATGAGCACGTGGGAAAGAGGTAAGGGTGGGGAGAGGCCATGATACAGTACCTTTGGATTTTCCTAATGCTGCATTCATAAGGGGAGTCGCGGGGGGAGGGGGGAAAGAAGGGCACACGATGTCAGAAACTTGCTTCACGTACACGCTACTCAACGGCATGCTCGGGACACGCAAATGATCTTTGGTGGTTCTAAACGGCCCCCGTGAGGCCGGCGGTGAAAATGCGTTTGTCACAGCAGCTTCTGATGAGAGCACAGTGACAGTGACTGGGGGGGGAGGGGGGACCGGCCGTGGGAGGATGGGAGAAATATTTGAGGAGCGGCTGCCTCGACGGGTTTGCGTCGCCATGGAGACAGCGTCATTCATTCCTGGACGGCGGTCAGATGGGTGATGTTCAAAAGGGGAGGGGGAGCGGGCACGACAGAAAATGGGGGTGACAGAAGCAAGACGGTGTAAAGAGTACACCGGTAGGGGTGATTGGGAAAAAAGGCAAGCGTGTGGGGGCGTCATCATTACCCGTCCTTCTTGTAGAATTCCAGCATCATGTTGTCCGTGGCAACGCTGAGGGGGCGCCGGTTCTGGTCGTGGTGCGGCTGCTTGCGTTCCAACTGCTCCATGTCAGGGGACGGCATCGAGCTGTAGTTGGAGTTGTGGTTGGCGTGGACGGGGCTGCCGTAGCTGCCAGTTAGGTTGAATTCCAGCTCTGATTTGATGGGGGGCAAGGGGGGCAGGGGGTTACTGTCAGAGCCTCATACTCACAAACATTCATATGAGTAGAAATGCCGGTCATCCGTTCCAACGAGCACCCCTTTGAAATAAACAAAGGGAACTCGACAGTTTTTTGGAACCATATCGATGAAAACAATGCCAAGAATTCAACAGTTTGTGCAGCATGCAGAGATGAAAGTGAACTTTTCTGAAAATCCCGGAAATATTTTCTATATATATATATTAGAGCTGTCAGTTTAGCGCGTTTTTATCGGCATTAATTTAAATGAATATTATCGGGATCAAAATTTTTCTCGCGAGATTAACGCGGCAGACGTCACAGCGGATGTTACGTTGCTCTATAAATAAACCAGAAACAAAACATCAAGCGCGCTGCACAGGTCCACGCACGTTTGTTTTGCCAGCCACGGCAGCGAAAACGGATAATTAAATAGTTTATGAATGGAAAGTTTACTTTTAAAAAGTTGCCAGATTGTTCCACTGACAAGACCAAAGTTACCTGTATGTTTTGCAGTCGTAAACCGAGCTATCATCATAGCACGTCGAGTCTGAAAAAACACTTAATGGCCAAGCGCACAGCTGACGTTCTACTCCGCCCCCTTGTCTCAGACAGACAGCTATGGATCATTTCAAAGTGAAGAAAATGGATGACACGACGAACAAATTTGCTGAAGCCATAGCTAAATATATGGCTACTGCATGCAATCCTGTCAACATTGTCCACAGCTCCACTCAAGCTGAAATAATTCGCATTGCATCGAACGACTCCTGTTGGATTGACCTGGCGCTTTAAGAGGGGCGGGGCTGCCACTGACAGGTGACCGTTCGCGCGATGTATAAATAGCGTTTTGTTTCGTGAGGGAATACACTCGCTTCGTCGTCGGCATGGCTCAATGTTAAGCTACGCGTGTGCTTCTTATCAAGTCAGATGTGTAAAGTTAGCTTTGCAATCTGACGTTTAAATGAAGTAAATTGCGTTGCAGCTGGAGTTAATCATGCCGCGCTCCACATCCGGGATTGACTATTGGGACTTGTAGTTCTTTTGTTCGATTCGACTTGATATGTTTGTGTTGTATGGTTTCTTACGTTTAAAACAATGAATAATGATGACGATCATGATACATAGTGAAATCAGGGTTGATTACATTATTTATTAAATGTATTGTTAAATAAAGGTATTAATTAATGTCAATTATATATATATTTACATTGTGATGCAGAAAGATAGATATATTAAATTTTTACTGCATTTATGTGTAGTTTAGGTTATTACCTGCTTCTGATACTTCTGTTACAACTACTACTACTACTACTACTTCTGCTGCAAAGTGCTCCAATAAATGATCAAAAAAGTACAGAACGAGAGATCCTTCCATGCTGACCAACAATCCCTATTCCGGGGGGCCGTGAAAAACGGAATTAAATGAACAACTCCACTACGGATTGCCAGCGTGAGCCTCCATTACAAGCATCCGAAATGATGTCGACACAAAACCGTAGAGAGACTTCCGAGCAAGAAGGACCAACAGAATCAGCATAGCCTGACTGCTGTGTTCAAAGCAAATTTGAGAAAAACGAAGTATGCAACCATTGCTTAAATCCATTATAGGCTGAGTACTAGTTTACCTTAGATGTGCACTTTATAATGTTATATTGCGCTGTTTTGATTCCATAAAAAGAGCTGTTCAAGCAGCTGTTGTGTGACAAAATATTTTTTTCACTGTTGTTGATGGACAGTAATATTGTGTGAGAGATAATGTGTGAATAATTGCTCCAAGTGAAAAATGTTCATGTAAAATAGAAAATCGAAATTATTTCAGTAAATATTTGCATTTTGCACATAGAAAACTGATTCCTGATTCCATGTTGATGAGAGCATTAAAATGGGTGAAAATAGGACAAAAAATATAAAAGGAAATTCAGAAACGATAAAAAATGCGTGAGTAATCATGATTAATTTTTAGTTAATTTGAGTTAATTATGACAGTTGAGTTTTTAATTAGATTAAATATTTTAATCGTTTGACAGCTCTAATATATATATATATATATATATATATATATTTATAATTATATACACACAGTGGGGCAAATAAGTATTTAGTCAACCACCAATTGTGCAAGTTCTCCTACTTGAAAAGATTAGAGAGGCCTGTAATTGTCAACATGGGTAAAGCTCAACCATGAGAGACAGAATGTGGGGAAAAAAATCAGAAAATTACATTGTTGATTTTTAAAGAATTTATTAAAAATCATTTGCCCCACTGTATATATACACACATGCGCGCACACACACCTGGCCGATCGCGCATGAATTAGTTTACACAAAACGCTATTCAAATACTCGACATTCAATGATTAATCTTCCTTTTGTGTGTACACGTGCACCCTTTGTGGCTTCCGTTCTCGACGAAATCTCCGAGATATGGCGAGGCCATGAGAATGCGAGGCAAGTTTATTACTGTTGTGGCGACGCCGCTCAAGCTAAGCGAGCCTCAGCAGGAGATAGTCCGCTGCTCTCTGCTGTGCGTGCTTCAGCGCCAACATGTACCCAAGCGCGTCTTTTGATTTCAACCAATCAGGGCACACGCAATGACGTCACACACAACAACAACAGCTAAACTAAGCTAAGCTAGCCGAGACGACACCCAAAGTCGGACGGACACGTTTTTCTGCCAATCTGTGTTTCCCTTTCTGTCCAAATATACTTTTGACGACAACTGTCTTGTCCACGGTGTCTTTCATTCATTCCCATGGGGTTCAGCAAGTGTGTTTATAAAGAGACGAAAATCTCTACTGTTAGTAGTGTTAGTGTCTCAACATGGCTACGCTCGTGAAAGCAAAACAACGAACTCAAACGCGTCTTTGTTCGATGTTGTCAACTAATATCCGGATTAATTTTAAGCAAATTTCCTCAATTCTCCGGAGAGATTTTCATAAGAATTTGAAAAATCCAGAATTCCGGGAAAACCCGGAGGACTTTCATCTCTGAGCATGAGTTGATGCTGAAATACCCACTGGCATTGTGAAGCCACTTCTGGCATCTGTGTGTGTGTGTGTGTGTGTGTGTGTGTGTGTGTGTGTGTTGCTCATCAAATAATTTGCTCATCACTTGTAAACGCAGTCAAGTGCAGTCATTTCCGAAGATGGAGACGACATGCCTGTGAGTAGGTGGCTAGACTGTCAGTCTTCACGTGTTGCGTTGCAGCACCCGTCACCTAAACGACCACAACATTGACACGACTCCTTCTGCTCATCTGTCTCTGGCCTTTTCTACGATGTACTAGCGCAAAGTTTGCAAGTGATGTGCTTTGGCGTGCCCGCAATGGTCTTCGGGTTGACTTTGACAGTCAATTTCGACCGGGAATGGCAAGAAAAGGCTGCAAGCAAGCGAGCACATTCGATTTGTTTCTTGAAGACCCGCCCGAGACCCATCAAACCGTTTGTTCCCAGTTGGATGCCGCCATCTGCTGCTCGCGACGCGAGACAAAATCAGAGGGAGGGAAAAAGTTGATCCACGAGGAAGTTGCGAGAAATGGGCTCCGTAATTTGAAGAAACATTTGGCGTGCAGCGACATTATTTGGACACATCTTCCAAATGTGCTTTTGCATCAATACACACACGCGCACACTGTATTTGATGAACGCGGAGAATTGCGCTGCTCACCTCCAGGGAAGAACCAATCGGCGTGCTGGATGATGGGCTCGATGATTCCGACGATCTGCAGCGACAGCGTGGTCATCATCTCCGTCATGTCCCTGCAAAGACGGGGCGGGGCCACACGCTCGCAACTCCCGCCGGCGACCAGAAGGGACCCGTTGCTATGGATACGTACGGCTCCGTGTGCGTCCACAGCAAGTTGGGGCCGAGGACGATGGCCATGTTGCCGGGCGTCATCTTGTTGGTGTCCTGGTACTCGCTCAGTTTGGCTAAGAATTTCACCAGATATCTGTGGTGGTCTCACACACACACACACACACACACACACACACACACACACACACACACACACACACGATGTTGCTTTTATTGCTAAATAAATGCTAATTTTGAAAGTGGCCCTTCCATCCTTGCGTTTTTCTGGTATGCGGCCCTCCAGGCAACACAAACAGGAGACAACCCCCCCCGACAAAAAAGGAAGTGACTGACCTGAAGTTGTTGAAGTTATCCGTGGGCAGTTTGTCACACGCTGCCATCAATGCTCGGAGTCTCTTGTCCATATCTTGAACGCTGGGGAAACAGAAGGATGACCCGTGGTGTCGAATTCGGGAAAACGAGGGCCCACAAATGAGGCCGACGGATTCCGGCAAGCCAATTGATTAGGTACACCCGCCCCCATCTGCCGCTATTCCTTGAGCGAGCCATGGTCAACTCTTTCTCAAGCTCGGGAATGTCAGAAAACGACATCGCCACACGGGCGCTGAGCAATTGTAGCGGCGGTTGAAAAAGAACACGCGGGCATGGTGGGGTGAGCCCGGCGCCAGCGACGGCAGGACGAATAGGCGTACCTAATGTAGCGTCCCACAAGAGACTCACTTGGAGGCCTGGATCCACTCGTCGTAAAGCTCCGCGGTCATCAGCGGCTCAGGAAGTTCGCGGAGGTACGATTTGAGAGCGCCTGTGGGCGTGAGACACGTGGGCGTCATGGGATTCTTTTTCAAGGCACGTGCAATCGTTCAACGGTTCAAAATGGGAGGCCACCGAAATGAATGCACATGGGATCAAACCGTTCCACAGCTCCCAAAAACGGGGGAACGGCTTTCCGATCGGACGAAGAGAAGCACTCGAAAATGTTCGACTTTATAAAGACGGATGCGGACGACATAAGAGAAGAAAACGTACAAAGTGCTGCCTCCGTGAATGAAAACAAAAAAATGGTGTTCTTGCTTCTTGTCTTGATGCGCATTTGCTTCTTTTTCTCTGCTTCCATGAGCAGAAGCCCTTCATTGGCCTCGTTGCAACGCCTGGGTGAAATCATGTCACACGCACATGCCATGAAGGCTGCTGGCAACTGTTTGAAGTTGTCAAGAAGGAAAAAAAAAATGCGATCGCGTCTCCTTTTAAAAGAAGGCACAGTAGTCGTCGTCGCAACGGGAACGATCTTTGTTGTCGGCGTTAACCTGCGATGGCGTGCGGGTCGGACGAGTACTCCTGCACGTCGAGAACGCCGCAGTCCAAGGAGGCTTTCAGCTTCTTCAGTTTGGAGGCTGACGGAGCCACTCGGAAGAGGCCCTGCACGCACACACACACACGCGCTCGCGCACACGCACACACACACACACACACACACACAAATGTTGCAAAGCGCCACACTATGTCACAAATGAAACGCAAAGAATAAACACGTCAAAGTTTCAAGCCGCCGAGCCACACAGGAAGTCTGCCGTTGTGATTTGAAGTGGCCCTTTTCAATTTGGCCCCCCACCGGGGCTCCCTCAAAGATAAATTCTCCTTCACGAGTATGTCCAGTTGTCACGAAATTTGGACCTGGCCTAATTTAGAGAGGAGTGCCGCCATTTTGCATTTTCCGTTGCCGTCTTTGCATCAGACTTGTTTGGCGCGTGATGCCGAGTAACATTTTCCAAGGGTACATTTCTCGCGTTGGATCTCATTCACGAGTCTGCGAACGTTGTCGCACGTGAATTGCGTTTCTCCGGGCGACAGACATCGAGGCGGCCACACGAGCCGAGGCGTGACGGCGGTTGCGCTCTACCTCCTCTTGCATGCCGCACTCCAGCAGCATGGTGACGCACGCTTCGATGGGGAAGGCGATTTCCCGGCCGCTAATGTTCAGGTGCTCCCCCAGAGACTTGCCGAACGACGGCTTCTCCGCCCACGCCTCTGCAATGCAAGGCAGGTACGGCCACGCAGCAGCATGCGCGCGGGCGCGCTCGCTCACTCGCTCACTGACCTTGGTGCGCCTTAATTTGGGGCAGGATGCCGTTGAGAATCTCCAGCGACTTCCTGTGATATTCGGCTTGCGTCTCAATGAGCTGCGGAAGGATTACGAATAAGAAGGAGGCGGGATTACTTTGTACATGCGGAGGGAACGCAGGCGTAAAGAAGGCGGAGGATTTCCCGCCTTCCGCCGCGAGACGCGTACTTACGGTCTGGAAGTAATTTGCATAGTCCATTTCTTTGGCCACAAAGCCGTACATATCGGCCGAGAGCTGATCCTGAAACGAGACGAGCCACGAAGGGCCTCTTTGAAGGCGTCCGAGGTAAGACACGGGACATGGTGAGAGTCTGACCCTGCAGATCTCCATCCGAGTGGCCGCCTCCTCCATCTCCTCTCGGAGCGACTCGGACTTGGCGCCGGGCTGGAGGGCGCTCGGTGGCCGGACGACTTGGACGACTGCTGGAATCTGCGGCGTTCCGAAGGATTAGTCGACGTTGGACTTGTGGTGTCTTTTTTTTTTAGGCCTGACTTTTGGGTCGCTCCGCTCGTGCGATGGACACGGCTACCAAATGTCGGCCGAATATGCCAGACCGGCCTCCAGGGCTCAATTTGCAACGCGATTCCGCCGAGCGCCGCGGCACCAATTTTGGAGGCCGGCATCAGAACGCCGTCATCCAAAGAAATGAGCCCGAGTTAAGTTTCATCTTCACCTTGCTCGCGACGAGTCCATGTCCAAGACCAGTTTGGCTAAGTGCTTTCTTTGTTTCTGAATGTTGGGGATGTCCACCTGAGAAGCAGGAAGAAGAGGTCAGTAGAACGCCATCAACACGCGGCCGGTGGGCGCATTAGGCGGCGTCTTGGCACCTCGGCGAGCGCGTAGAGCGGCTCCACCACGTCTCGCTCGATCTGGAACTCAAAGTCCATGAGCTCCTGGGCCAACTTCTCCTCCGTCTCGCCACACATCTTCAGCATCATCCTGTTTGGACACATCCGGTACAATGAACGCGTGGACGGGCGTTGTGAGGATAAAGAGGTTTTAGTGGCGGACAAACAAAACGAAAAAGAAAGCCCCAGACTTTTTTTTCCCCACGCCTTGCGTACAAATAGTTGGCGCCGTGCCCGTCAAGCGTCAGATTAAACAATCTTTTGCTACTTCTGAAAATGTGTCTGTGAGCGAGCCATTCGGAATTCCCCAAGCGTGACTGTCAAATGGAAAAATGTGTGCTTTGGCGCCATGTTGTGGCATCCTCCTGCCAAGGAACTATGTTGAAGTGATTGAAGGAGCTTCTATTCGACAGGGCCAAGCCTTGTCGAGCTGAAAAGCTGTCCTTTGCTGCCATCTTGTGGCCTTATGAACCTTTCACTTCATCCGATCGGGTAATAGAATCGAAATACGAGGGGATGACTGCATGTGGAGGAACCATCACGGCGAAGCCAAAAGGCGAGCAGAGCTGCAGCATGAGTGCAGGGTCGCAGAAGCCAACGACGACACCTGATTACGTTCCACATTCACATGTTGGGTGAAATTGTCAACCGCGTTGTTCGTGATGAAGTGCTGCAACCATGAGTGAAAATACAACGGAATCTTTCCATAAAAAGTGCCTGCATTTGTTGCTAGTTGCTTTCATTTCTAACACTGTCTCTCGAGCCCCCGCCATCCCACCAAAAAAGCGAGAAACACCGAGTTGCGCTGGCTTGAACCCCCCCCGCCCCCCCCACGAAGTAGCGTCTGTTTGTTGAGAGAGAGGAATGTGAGCAAACATCGGGTGGCGTACCCCAAGAGCGAGTCATCTCCCAACACTGCCGCTCCCTCCACCAGGCTTTGGGCCAGGATGGCGAGTGGCAGCTTTTTCTGCCACGACAGAGACACAAACACGTCATCGAGAGAGGCGGACGGGCCTGCGAGGGCGGCCGTCGGGGGTTACCGCCCACGCACGTCACCGAAACACTCTCATATGAAACTTTCTCACACACACACGACTGAAACACTCACACAAACGGAAATGACTATAATGCGGAATGGAATTGCTCTCACGCATTCACCACTGAAACAAGGACAAATTTCAGAATTCGACTCATCTGCTCTCACAGTCACACCTGAAAGAAACGCTTTCGCGCGCAGAGCGGAAAGCCTCTCACAGTCACGACTGAAACTCTGGCGAGGACAACCGAAGCTCTTTGGCATAGCCGAGGGAAACGCTCTCACGCGCACAACTGAAAAGCTCTCGTGCCACGGAAGTGACAAGCACTCTCACACACACATTAACACACACATACACACATTAACACACACACACACACACACACACGCGCGCACACACGTGTATTTCAGTCTCGAATAGAACAAGCTCATTTCAGTCCCCGACGAGCGGTCCTCACAGAAGGCGACTTGACGGATTTCTTCTCCACGTCGAGCCCCTGCTGCCCCTGCAGGCAGGCCGTCAGCCTCTTGTGAGTGCCGTGCGTCACTTGTTTGACCAGCTCCAGACGCTTCTCCACCTGCAACACGCACACGCTTGAAAGGCGCACGCACACACACACAGCAAGCTGACAAGGTACAATTCTTACCTGCAGGAGGTCTTCGCTGAACACCTCGGTTTTTTCAGCCCTAAAGACAAGAAAGCGAGACATGAAACCGTGCGAGAACCCCCCCACGCTGTCCATCTTTCAAACTGCTCATTTTTCTTCTTTGGCTTTCGACTCAGCACGAGACTTGATTTTTTTTTTTTTGGGGGGGGGGTTCTTTTGGGTCTTTGTTCTTTATGTCCCGTTTGCTTGTTTGTTATTGCATGGATGATTTGGGCTCCATGCACAGCACTTTGCCCACAGCGCTGCTTGTTTGAAAGTGCTCAAGAAATACAGCTGAGTTGAGTTTCAGACTGACTGCTCGTACATAACTGGAAAAAAAAGTGGCCCATTTTGCCCCATCCCACCATTTTCTCTCATGCTCGTGTGGGTCCAACTCCAAATTTCGTGACTCTCCCCAAAGCCAGGCCGCTTTGAAGACCGCAGCAACAGACGAGAGCAGATTGCCGCGACAAAGAGCGGGAGACCAAAATAAACGCTGCAAATTGGGCACACTGCTTCGGGGGGGACGTCCAACAGCCACGAAACATCCTCGCGAGCTTTGCGTTCTGCCATTTTCCACACTTGATTCAGTCTTATGTCAGCCATGGCGTCGGAAATAAATGAAGAGCATTTCAGAGAACAACTGATTTGGATTTAGCTTGGAAACGCACGTGTCGCGTTTCGACCGGCCCGCCTTCCATTTTTCAGCGGCCCGCGTCATGACACCCCTCCCCACCCCCAAAAAAGTGACATTTGACATGGGCTGCAAGATTGCTTCAAAGGGAGGCTGGACTGCAGCAAGATCTTTCCAGATTCAAAGAAAACAAAGAAATGATGACAAGAATCACACAATTGATCGTCAAAACACATCACGATCGTCCATGTTTGAGGGGCAAACATCATTTCTTGCACTTGGAAATGAGCTCGACAAAATCGCTTTCTTGACTGACTTTCGAGCGAATTTGAAAGTGGCCCATTCATGCTTCCATTCTTTCCCGGCAAGGAAAAACTTTGGACGCTTCAAGAAAGAGTCCGTCCCATTGCAAAGTTTCAATGACACGGTGGAGCACCGCAGATCGTGAAGGGCCTCTGCGGATGAGATTAACGTGGCTACACGAGGAGGCTGGAATCGGAGCGCACGGTAAAATCTAACATGCACCCATCTCCTAGAAACGGTCCCGCGAAGAGAAAGGCGACAAAACCCGCGATGATAACCGAGTGCCGGGAATTGACTTCATCAGAATTGAGGCTGTCGATGTAGGTCAGCGTGGCGATAAGGCGTTGCTCGGCGAAGGAGGCTGTCGCCGGGCCCCACGCTGCGGGGAGAGTAGTGGAGCAGAATGATGGCCTTGGGCCTCGGCAGGGTTCCGCGCGGCCCGGGGCGCAGACTGGCATGAGATCCAGAGCCAGCAGCGCACACGCACGCACGCACGCACGCAAAAAGACACGTGAAGCGAGAGATGCTTGCATGGACTTCTAGCTGAGCTTCAGAAGGGGGTGGGGGGGGGGGGGGAGCAGCACGTGGCCGCGGAAAACAGGAAAAGCCACTTTACTGTACGTGTCCAGCAAAAGTAGGTCAGCGTTCCACGCCGGCATCGTCCAGCTCTCGAGATACGAGCGCAAGACGGTGGCAGCAAACTGGGCCTCGATGACCAAGGCACGGTTAAAAGCGCTTGCAAAAATGTTCTCAATTTGTTTTTTTTGGGGGGGGCTGTGTTTGAGTGTCATTATATTTGTCTTTTGCGATTTGTAGAACAATCAGCAAAGGTGTCAGCCCTGAAAAAGAATTTTTTAAAACGTTGTGCCTGTTTGACAAGACCTGATATCCGCCGATGAAATCGGCCGGTTGATTGATGGAGACGCTGGCGCTGGTGGACAGATTTGGTTTTCAAAATTAAACTTCTGTTGGATTCCAGTGATCAGTAAATAGTTTTGTTTTGGGGTTTTTCAGTTTTTGGCAAATTTAGACTCTTCGTTGAGCTTAAGTGCACGCTTTGGGGGCATGGGAGAAAGCCAGAATAACAAGAAAACAACCTGACTACGATGCGCTGTGATGTCACTCTGTCAACCACGCCCCTTCAAGCCACACATCCAACACCCCCATACAACAGTGCACACAGGGATCCACTTCTCTCTTTTACCAGCGTGACACACACGTCAGCATCCCTCCAACACACACTTGCCGTCTTATACGGGAGTAACACATAATAAATCATAAAAAGTAGGGACCAGGCAAACAGCTAGAATGGGGAAAAATGAGCTGTAAGAAACGTCGAGGCACACCGAGCGCTCCGAAAGGGCTCGAATGCCGAAGTGCATTCAAAGCAAATCTAAAACGCGATCTTGTCGGGCTGGCGTAGTTTTGTTCTGCGGCTTCCTGCACTTCGGTGACCGAGTGACGCAGGACGAACGCGACCTTCAGGAAACCTGACGTCCCAGGCATGCACGCGGGTCGCGGGGGCGCGAGGGGAGGGGCGGGGGTGGTTCCCCTCCAAACAGCTGACTGCGTCACGAAAACATTGCGACATCCTCTTCGCGCGTCGGCTCTAAACGCACACGCCGGCGTGCCCGATGCACGCTCAGGTTGGCGCGTCGGATGCGGCCAGTTTTGCGGATCGCGAGCAGGCCGCGTGGGGGGCAATGCGCCTCCCACACGCGCGCTGCCTATGCAGTAACGCGTTCTCTCTCTCGCGCGCGCGCACGCGCCCGCCCACGCTCTCCGACGACCTTCGAAGGCGCCGATGCGAATGAGACGTGATGAAGCGGCAACTTGGGAGCAGGCGGGGCGGCGCTGCGGAACGGCGCGCGCGCCAGCCGCGCGTTTCTTACCTTCCCACCGTTTGGTTGGCGAGCTGCCTCATCCGATTGAACTGCTTCTTCATCTTGAACGGAGCCGCGATCAGCGCCGAGCGGCCCGCATCGCTGCGACGGAACGACGCCGCTTCAAAGAAGAGGGAAAGAAGGAAGGGAAAGGCAAAAGCTGAGAACAAAACGCGAGCCGTTCTCAAGAGGCGCGGCGACAACCCAAATCCAAGCGTCTCGGCTTGACAGTCCCCGTCGCCTCCTGCGCCCGCCCCCGAAAACGCGCGCTCCGCGGTTCCATGATGGCCCCAAAAGCACCGCGGGGGTGAGTCGAGCTCACACGCCGGCTGGCCGCAAAAGGATGCCGTGACCGAGCTGCGCTCTCTCTCTCTCTCTCGCGCGCGCGCACACACACACACACACTCGCACACACGCCAAGGCAAGCAGAAAGAGAAAGCAAGCAAAAGCGGCTGCGCGCCGATGCATTGTGGGAGATGGAGTCTGGCCCACATCCCAGCAAACTTTTGCGCTCAAGGCACCGCGTTACTTGTAAATCGCCCCCCACACAACAACCTCAACAGATGATGTTGAGGGTGTCCCCCCTGGCCCCTCCCGCCCCCGCCCGAAGACGGCTGGGATTTCGGCTCCAGCACCCCCCCGTCGACCCTCCTGAGGATAAAACGGATGAGAAAATGGACGGCTGGGTGGATATTGTCAGACGCGCATGCGGCGGAGACGTTATTTGGGGCTCGTTTTGAGACTGCCCTGACCCCGTGCGCTCATTTTGACACGCCCGTTTAGAAAACGAATATTGCCATCTAGCGGATTTCGTGTGTCGCTGCAACCGCATCGAACAAGACCGCTTGAAATCGGATTCGGTCACGTGTTCAAGCGTTGCGATGCCAGTCGACCAGCACTGAGCGCATTCCGGCGTGTGCTTGCTTGGAGCACAAGTGTCCACAAGAGAGCGCTGTTGTCTCGGTGGAACTCAGCTTTTTCAATCCACCGCGCCAGACGACGTGATGATGAAGACGGGCTCTTTTTCCATTGATCTAGTCCTCCTTTCCTTGTGGTGACTGACAAGTTTGTCACGAAACGTTGCTTGGCTGACTTTTGTCCTCTGACTTGTGAACAAAACTGGGAGAAATGAGCACTGGACGCAAGTGACCTCGCGCAACAACAGGCGGCAGTTTGGCAGACAACTTTTCGAACAAGAGGTTTGGAGCCGGTGTGGCATCTCATTTTACGGTCCTGTATCATTGGAGCTCAGCCTGACACTGCCCCCCCGGTGCCCAATGCGTGCACATTAGAAGCGGCAGCACAATGTCTCCTGAATTCAAAAATGATGCGGAAAATCCAAAAAAAGGATCATTCTTGACATTAAATTTAGGTGGTGGCCAGTTGAATAGGCACAATATTGCAGCGGGCTCTTTTTGATTAAAAAAAAAAACACGACAAAAATTTGGGTTGTGCTTTTAGGGGTGTCTCCAATGGATGAATGCCGTTTCAATGTATTTTGATGGGGAAAGATGCTCGGAGTCGGAATGAATGAAACGTACAACTACTACGAACGAAATCCACATAAATACACATGCATATACCGTATATACACACACACACAGATACATATTTCATTGCGTTCCTGTTTAAAATTGTGCTCGCTGAAAACTGAATCTTTCCCATGAAAGCACGTTGTGTCCCCGATGACGGCTTCTCGTTTCCACGACAGCCGGTCTAATAAATGTGTCCGCCCTTACGTATTGATGTCCTCCAAACCTAGTTACATATTTTCTCAGTGCATGCATTGATTTGTGGCACACGGGCAGGCTCGCGCTGAGTGTTCTGCAACATCAGGTGCAGCATGCGGGTGTGGGCGTCCCTGTGAAGAACCACAAAAGCCGCAATTCTCAAACATACGTCCGCATCTGAAAAAGAGATTTGGCTTTTTCATCGCCATTGACCAACCACAAAGGCGACTTGACCGAGGGGCGGGCTTTTTCAGGTGCGCACCAGCTCTGTGTTTAGCGTCTTAAAAGGCCACCTTGAGACCCATCATTTGACTGCCATTTGAGGTCCGTCAAGTGGCCAAGACCTGTAATATAGGCGCGTGTCAGAGGTCCGTGTTTCCATTAGGCCTGCCTCGCCGGGCCTCGTCACATTCGCAAATAAGCTGCGAAAGACGCCTCGAGCGCTCTGGCCTCCCGAGCGCTCTGGCCCCGGTGCGACATGGGCGCTCAACTCAACGGCTGCAGTCGGGCGCTTGGAGCTCGCACTTGCAACTAAAGTAAAAGTTTGGATCTCATGACACTGTGCGGGTGTCGAGATGGAAAAAGACTGTTGGTTGGACCACTTTTACCCCCACCATTCTTTCGCAAAAGCCTTTGAGAGCATTTGATCGGGCTCGGCATTGACAATTGCTCTCGCTTCGATTTTGCACCTGTGACAAGCTCATCCCAACGCTCGGGTCCTTGAAGATGAGCTGGTGTGCCTCAAAGTGTTCGGAATCTAGCTGGGACAGGTTCCAGTTCACCCGTGACCCTAAGCGCGATCGAAAATGGACGCGATGGGGCAAAGACTCTCTGTGACAACCCGGGCTAAACTCAGCCTCTCCTCGACATGCAAAGATCTCGCCTTCTCAATCAGGACGCATGGCTTCAACAAACTTCCTTGGCACTAGTTGCTGCTCTCGGCTCGCTTCCAGAGACAAACAACTGTCAACAGTTCAATTGGTGAATGGCGCACCCCAAAATGGCGGGGATTGACTGTATCGTCTACCGTCTCCTTTTATCGAGTACATTTCCGGATGTTGCGGCGCCAAGTCCTTGGCGGCGTGCTTCCAAACGCCACCTAATTGTTATTTCAGAGGCCGAGCCCAAAGCAATAATCATCCTCTCATCCCGATGACTCGGCGGCGGAGGAATGCAGGAAGCGTCCGCCGAGCGCGGATGACTGAGCGACCTCGCTTCCCTCAACCCGGCGCTCAACTCCGTCGAGAGCTGCCGGCAGCCTGTCATTTGACCAAACGTGCCTCTTATCGCGTTGGTCTTCTCGCTTCCCCGGGCGCCCCCGCAACCTGCTCGTAAAACCAGGTTGACTTCACTTCTGCCAGTCAGGCGCTAGGGCACACATGCAACACGCTCGACAACTGGTCGGGACCACGGTAAACAATCCTGACTGGCAGGATATGAAGCCATTCTGTGAGGGGGCATAAAATCAAGCTAGTTTGGCTTCAGTTCAGTTTCCAGTTGCATCCTGCCAGACTGAGGCCCCCCGGTGAGAGACGAGGCCCGGGGCACCGGGACCACACAGGCCCTCACCGAGGCTCGACGGCAGACAAGGCCCTCGGCCAAGGTTGTGGCGAGCGTCAAGCGCGGGTGGCGGCCGCGATGAAAAAGTCGGACCTGTCGGAGCGGAAAAGCTTCGTCCTCACGTCGGACTTGAAACGCAATGAAAATTTCCCATCGCGAATCACGACGACCGCGACCAAACATCTGACTTAGCCGAAAAGATGTTTGTAGGTGACGGGGAGAAATTGGGCCTGACTCGAACCGAGACCAAGAAGACGAGAGCCGAGACGCGTGTCCAGCAACTGCCGCCTTGGTCCTAAGCGGGCCTTATCGTTGAAACGGCGCAAAGCATCGTCCTTCAAATATGCTGACGTCGTGTTCGCTTTGTGGTCTCGTCTTCTTTTTAAAATGTTCTTTCCAACAACAAAACGAAGGCTCGGCAACCTGACGATGTCATCTGTCAAGTGCGGCGAGCACACGTGGCTGCCAAAAGTTGACCATGAGCAAGACGAGCATCAGCCAGGCGCTGAAGAAGGGAGACACGTGACGCCGCATCCGTGAACAGACGGCCCAAGCTACTCCCGATGCGTGACGACGGACGCCGAGGAAAACGGGACACGCTTGACTGCAGTTACGCAAACACTCCGATTCGTAGCGGTCGCCTTGGACGCTACGGCAAGGCGAGATCATTCTCAAAAGTTGTGTGTGAAGCAGATCCGAGTTTCAAGCAAGGTCATAAACTACGGAGTGAAAATAGGGCAAGCCAGTTGAAGGTAATTTCAAAAGCGCTTAGGCCAATCGAATTACATGTCACAGCTCCGATTGGACTAAATGGATTTGTGCCTTTCAAGTGCCTCATCTGGATTAGCGTCGCCACTTTGGGGAAGGCAACCGGCCACGGACGACATCGGCATCTTCAGCTCCCGCCCCCACGGAAACGATCAAAAAGTCAGCGCCGTCTTGGTGTGCGCTCAGGTACGAGCGCCGTTTGTCGCTCACCTGGGTTTTCTGCCAGATTTGGGCAAGGAGCCGAGCCGCTAAGCCTGCGTGAGCCCCACAACCTGCCACCAGGTTTCCTGCCTTCGTGGCCAGAAGGACAGCCAGTGAGGGATCATAAAAGCATTTCTGCGGGATCAAGAGAGGAAATCCTCTCAGGCTGTGCACGGCTTCTCCCCGAACAGAGGATAGATGGGGAATTTAGAGCCATTTGGAATCGGCCTCAGCCGCCGTTAAAGACCTTAAGGGAGTCCGAGTGGCGGCTTGATCTGCGTCTTGGCTGGCCCCGCGACCTGGCCATAAGGCCCGGCGGGGCTTGGCACGGCGCAGACCCGGTTTGCGTCCCGCTGCTCTTGTTTGGATTCCTTTGCTCCTTCTCTGGGATGAGATGAGCTCATCCACTCGAGCCCAATGAGAGCCGTTTAAGATCTTTGACATCGGCATCCTGCGTTTTTCGTGACTCGATGCGCCCCAACGCCGCTGGGCATAGTATTGTCAGGGCCGATTGCAACGGTGAAAACGACAGCAGCCAGACTAGTCAACAGCATTGTATGTAGCAAAAAAAAAAGGGGGGGTGCGTATAAAGCCAAGTGACCAACAGCCGCTCATTGAAGAGGACAACGGACAACCACACAAATACAGAATGAAAACACTCACAAAGAGCAGACCCAAACACTGAAGTCAGCAAGTAGTCAAGGGAGCACTTCACAGATGTCAACACTCGTCAAAATAGTCCCTGCGTCCGTTGTTGTGTCTTTTTTTTTTTTTACTTACTCTCCTTGTCACGTGTCTGCTATGTACCGCAGCAAGTGATATTAAATTGGGCTCTGGCTCTTTAAAAAGGCTTCAAGCTGTTTTTCACTCCCAGTTGAAGAACTACAGAGAATTCTAAAATGGGATCGCTCCGGCAAAATGCTCAACCAAGCAATGTCATTTCATCGAAAGAAAGGTCCGCTAACTGACTGCTAGCATCATGCAAAATGCTACCGATGGGTTTACGGAAATGAGCACAGATGCGATGATAATCAGAAGCCTTCGAAGAACTGCTACTTGACCCTACGTGAAGCAGCAACGCACAAAATCAGAGCAAACAACAGTACTCGCAGATTTTGAGATGTTTGGTTGCTAAGTAGGGGCCCTTCTTTGCTTTGACATTTAATGAGATCGAGCGGGGGCTAAATGCTGCCCGTCATATTGTGACACAACTCTAAATTCAGGCTTGCCTGTAAAGTGTAAAAATGAAAAATATAAATTCTGCACCACACCACAGTGTTAACCAGGATATCGCGGAGCCTCTTTGTAATCCTTCTGTGATTATTATTGTTATCTCCTCAAATATCGCAACGATACACCTGCACCACCGAAAGCAGATCCTGAAGTAAGGGCGCGGTTTTGGATGCGGCTCTTTTGGTATTGTGCCGGTGTAGCTCATGTAATGGCTCGTGAGTGCATATCTCCGATGGCCGTCTGAGGGATGTGATAAGGGGCTTAGATGAAGGGGGCTGCTGAATCGCTGACTGACACGGCTGCTCAGGGGCTAATCCTGCTAATCCTCTGCTCGCTCGGATGTGCGCTGGAGCCACGGGCCCGTGACCCCACCCCGAGACGACACACGCGGCTCTCGCACGACCGATATGGCCTCACACGTCCTCGGCGTGACTTCAAGTGGCTGCGCCCTTCTGGCACGGTCAACCATTAACATTTATGGCCGCATGTGATGCACTCATACGGCAGATGTACTTGCTCAAGCACAGCCGCGCATGCGACGTGTGCGGACGTGAAATTAGGAGCTCTTTTGAGGTCGCTGACCTCCGACTGGCCGGAACACTCACAACACAACACGACAGTGGGGAAGGCGTCAAGTCCAAACAAAAGGCAGCTGAGCCGCGACATACATTGACGCACGATGATAAAAGTGCATTTTGTTGAGACAGAAATGTTGCTGGTGCAGCACCGGCTACTTCTTACAAAGAGGACATTTGAAATGCCAAGAATAAAGCCGTCCACCCTCAGGGCGGGGATCTCGCAAACTTCACACTGGAAGGCGGCAGCTGGGATTGGAACCCGAAACTTCCACGAGTCGTCCGGGCTGCCACATTTGTAAATGCGGCCATAACAATAAATGGGGCTCGAAAAGTGGTGTGCACATATGGAAAATGTAAGGTGCCCCCCACCCCATATCAAATAAAGACCTCACACTGTGTATTTGCTTCTGACGAGCAGCGACGCTTCATTTGATCGATTCTTCCGATTCACGTGAACAATTAATTCCTCTCGTAATAGTCACTCAGTGGAAGTGTGTGAGCCCCCCACCCCCACCGAGGACTTGGGTTCATTCCCACTCGCGCAGCACGTTTAACCTTCAACATAAAACGCTGCATTGAGTTCGATGGCTTGATTTCACGTTTAAGTGGCACTCGACACCAAAGAACAGCTTAAAATCACAGCCAAGCGCTTCCCGATCGATTGGTTTGGCTGGAAGTGACGACTCCGTTTTGACGCGTATCCTCCGGTCGGGTAGGACTTTGAAGGGGCAAGGCGGAAGCGTGAGCGTGCGAGTCACGTCTGATTCCGCGATCGTTTGTCGCTCGGGTGCGTGCGTTTGCGCGCGCGCGCGCGCTCGCAAGCCAGACGGCAAGTGAGGCGCGCTCGCCGCGCGTCGACGGTCCCGTTTGGAAGGAAAGGAGCACTTTGAAAGTTTGGCCAACTCGGCGCACTTTGCCAAGATGCCCGCCGCTTGGACGCCGACTCGCTCCTATGGAATATAGTCCGGCTCTCCATGTTGCGCCTGCAGCCCACCCCAAGAACAAAGTGTTCGTCATGTGCATCATGTTGTCCCTGTGGCTCTACGTCATCTACTGCTGCTTGGGCTCCGGCGCGACGACGCCCGGGCTCGGGTACGAGCGCGGAGTAGCGGGCGCGGACGCCCGGCGCGGCGGGTCCTCGGCGCGCCCGTCCCGGGACTTGCTGCGCAACGAGGCGGACAACGACGCGGACGGCGGAGGGGACGAGCGGGGGGCGTCGTCTTCCCTCAATGAGTCCGAGAGTCAGAAGCTGCCGCGGGCCATCATCATCGGCGTGAAGAAAGGGGGGACGCGCGCGCTGCTGGAGTTCCTGCGGCTGCACCCGGACGTGCGCGCGGCGGGGGCAGAGCCGCACTTCTTCGACCGCAACTACCACAAAGGCCTGGACTGGTACAGGTGAGCGCCCCCAAAAAAACCACACGCGCAAGGCGCTTCTTTTCTTTAGATCAGCACACGTGCTTGTTATATTTTGTTCCAATAAATATGTTGATCATGGAAACGGAAATCTCAACATAACGGCACCTCGGGGGGCAATGGGAGGGAGGTTGGGGTTTATCTGTCCATCTCAACACATGACACAACGCCCCGTCCCCCCGAATGGCACAGCTCTCTGCTTATTTGCGTGACCTTCATCTGTTCGGAAACATCCAATCGAATCATCGTGCCCTGAGAAGTTTTTGGCCAACGTTCAATGTTGGGGTTTTTGGAGGGTTTTTCCGGTGTCGTTTGCAAACTTTTGCATTTCAAGTTGCGAGTGGGCAAAGCACCTCATGTCAGAAAATACACTTTTGGGCAAAGTTTCCCAAGGGTTCATCCCAGTCCGCTCAACCGTCGGTGGGCGTTTTGGCGTGCCCGGCGCATGAGCCGGCGACATCGTGAAATGCCGCAAGCGGGAGCAAGGTCTCTTGATGAACTCGGTCAGCATTTCCACTGGCTGCGTTTCACGGGGTTCCATTTCAAATACAAGCTGGCCGGCTCCATCATCAGATCGTCAATGGCGGTGAGATGAGTGGCCCGCATGTGACCAGACTTATTTCTTTCCATTGACGCTAACAGTCGCAAAACGTTTTCAACTCGGCTTTATAATAAAATAAATAAATAAATAAATACGCTGCGTTTGAAGAGGCGAGTGACGCCGCTTGAGCATGTACCGACACATAAATGACAGTCATCACCTTCACGAGGCAGGCCCACCACCCTTTCCCAGGTGATCATTACCTTACGATCAAAGCCAAAAAGTGTCCACAATTCAAGTCATTAGCGTATGATGTAACGCTGCAAAAATCACTCGAGGAAGCACAACGTGCGCTGATGCACAAGTAGAACAGATTACGGGTATGGGGGTAATCAATTCATGCCTCCAAACGTAACAAATCCCTGTACGGCAGAAAAACAACCAAACAAGCAATCAAGTAAACTCCGTCTTCTACTAGTCGCACTTGGCTCCCTGCCATAACTTCCACTGCGAATCGAAACTCCAGCTCCCGTGAGTTGAGTTGTTGGGCCATAAATTCCTGCCACCGCTCTGGCTCGGATGCAGGAGCGTGTTTGGCTTCACGCTAATCCCCCCTTGTCTTCCCTTAGCCGTGATGCAATCTGAGCTGCGGTGAACATTATGATCAACTGGAGGCAGCCGGGGTCAAGACCAACAGGCCGTCACGGGACTAAACAGTTCCTAAGGTCTGCCTCCACAAATTGCTCCAATCTCACGGGGAATCACAGAGAAAACCGAGACGAGAAAGAGGCGGCGGGTCAACCGTCTTGCCGTGGCATTATGGAGCGTCACGACACGGCTGATGACATGTCTGTCTTTCGCAGGGAACTAATGCCAAAGTCCTCCGAGGGCCAGCTGACCATGGAGAAGACGCCCAGCTACTACATCACCGAGGAGGTCCCCGCTCGGATCCACGCCATGTCCAAAGACACCAAGCTGATCGTGGTCGTCCGAGACCCGGTCACCCGAGCCGTGTCGGACTACGCGCAGACCCGCTCCAAGAAGCCGGACATTCCGTCTTTCGAAAGCCTGACCTTCAAGAACACGTCGGCGGGCGTGATCGACGCGGCTTGGAGCGCTGTTCGCATCGGCATGTACGCCAAGCACCTGGAGCGTTGGCTCCGATACTTCCCCGCTGAGCAACTGCTCTTCGTCAGCGGCGAGCGGCTGATCAGCGACCCTGCCGGGGAGGTGGCGCGGGTCCAGGACTTTCTGGGGCTCAGGAGAGAGGTCACCGAGAAGCACTTCCACTTTAACCCGGCAAAGGGCTTCCCTTGCCTCAAGCGAGCAGAGAGCAACGGCAAACCCCATTGCCTGGGTAAAACCAAGGGCCGAACCCACCCCAACATTGACCCGCAGGTGGTGCAGAGACTACGAGAGTTCTACAAGCCCTTTAACAGCAAGTTCTACCAGATGACAGGTCAGGACTTTGGCTGGGACTGAGAGCTGCGCGTTTTATTTTTTATTTTATACAATTGTCTCATCCAAAGCTGTTGAGTATATTTGCCAGCTATGTACAGAGTTCAGAAGTCTATTTTATCATAATTTATTGCTATGGTCTGAAATTGCTAAGCTGGTACTGATCAGGGATTCCCACACTGTAATGCCCCCACCCCTAACGCGGTGGGGCCAGGGGGGGCTGTCTGGTGTTAAAAATTAGATGACATGCCCCCCAGCCCCAACTTCAAAGGTAAAATACAGGCAATCGATTGCAGGGTATGGAGCCAAAACGCTCCTCAACAGCCGCCAGTCGTTCCGTCAAATTGGCCATCTGGCTCTGTGCACCGACATTATATGATGATTCCGTCACGTTTTGACTTATTTGTGTTAACAATCCTGCCAAATATGAATGCTTAAAAAAACAAAATCAAGTCCAACAAGCATAGAAAAATGAGGCTTCAAATTTGTGAAAAGTCAAGCGCTTCTCTATCAATGGCTGTGGGCGTGTCCAAAACCACGCCCTTGCCAAATAAAATCAACGCCAAAATACATTCAGGGAGACATCAAGCCACCTGTGATGAAAGGTCGCCGTTGACCAGTGTCATACGTGAAACGGATTTGAACAAAAGCCAACTGTGAATTGAATTTACAGGGTCTTGAAATGTTTGTTGTTTTCAGGTTGAGAGAGAGAGGCGGTGCGCCCTCGCGGAAATGTGACACTTTACTACAGGGGTGTCAAACTCAATCTAGTGGCGGGCCAATTTGGAGTTACGTCTTCCCTTGGAGGGCCGTTATGACAGTGAAACCACAAAAATGATTGCTTGTACACAACAAATGAATAGACTACTACACTGTAGCTTTGAAATTAGTCAAGTCGATTATAATAGTTTGTTCAAATTATTGTTCAAGTAAGTGTAAACAGGGTAGCAAAATCTCAACCTTATTGATTACACATGACGATTTGACATTTTGGTACAGATTTTAGCAAGTTGACACACATGATTTGCTTTTGGGGGCCACATAAAATGACCTGGCGGGCCGGATCTGGCCCCTGGGCCTTGACTTTGACACCTGTGCTTTACTAGTTTGGCCGCTCTCCGTTGACCAAGCAATTTTCTTCCTCAAAGCACAATTTCGCTGGGCTCACTCCCTCCCAAACTGCCTTTGGCCTCGCCTCAACCTGACTGACCTGCGAAACTCAAGAGGACAATTTCACATCTCCTCCGCTAACTTTCGGGCTCCGCGGTATTCGCTTACAGGGACACGACACATAAACGCGTCGAGCGGCCGCCCAATGGCTGTCTCCAGTCGTTCGCCGTGACGTTTTTGTCACAGGTGAAATGGTGTCATATGTATGACGTAATAAATATGTTTTCCCAAAGAGTGCCACAATTGCCCACGAGTCAGTCTCTTTCATCAACGTCATCCCTGAGATTGTCTCCACCTCGGCTGGAGATGCGATGGCGTACCGCTGTATGTCATGTGGGGGGGAGGTAGCTCGAATAGTGTCCGGTCCCCTGCAGACTTTCGGCACTGGGCAGGAGCTCAGAGAGGCCATTTCAAGATTTGAAAACAAATCACGGACTCTTCAAAAACACTCCAAATTGTAGCGGTTGCCAGTCAAGGGACGCCAGAGTCGGAATGAGGTGCCCAGCGGCATTCTGGACCAACTGGGGATGCTTCATGGAGGATTTTTTTGAGGAGCGTGGCCCTGCAGTGCTGCACACGTAACCACACTGGTTACATTTTTTCCATGAAATCAATATCTTTCGCTGTTGGATTCGATTGGAGGTGTCCCTAATCTTGAGGCCAGTCGGAGTGGAGAATAAAATCTTGTGAGCTGGCCCATCTCAGACACGGCCAGAGATTTTCTTCCTCTGATCCTGCTTTCTCCCTAATGAGGTGTGCAGAGCCCCCTATTCTGCGTGCACCACCTTCGTAGGCCACCATTTGGCCAAGGAAGGGCAACGCGGGACCCTCAGTGGGATTATTTGGTTTTGTAGTCGCGGCTAATCTGGAGTGGGTGGTCCTGTCTGAGCCATGTCCAGCTGGCCCAAAATCCCGCACCAACTGCATATCGACACGGGGACTGTCAAAGATGGGGCGATTTTGGACAGCATCGCTTTGGGGAGGACGAGCCCGTAGCGCTACACTACATTGCCTCAAAGCGGCATGAAGGTGTCAAACACAAGGCCTCGGGGTTGGGGTCACATTTTAAAAAGCAACCATAAGTTGTTGATGAGTCTGGCGGTTTCCAGGTGGAAGTGAGTGATAATAGAGGTGACCGTCAATTTGACGGCACTCAATTACGAGCTCCAGTTTTCTTCCGCGGCCGCCATATCTGCCATTTTCCGATGAGTTGCCGCAGCAACTCGAAACAGACGGGAAGCCGGATGCCGATGACGCACCCGTTCGTTCGACTGAGAACAGCGAGAGTCGAGACTTTAGTTGTCAACGACAACGTGACGCAAGCTCAGACCGAGTCGATCGAGCGATGACGCCACCGGACTTTTGTTCTGTCACGTTTATTTATGCCACGGACTGGTTTCAATCTGAAGACTAGCGGTGAAGCTAATGAGGCTAATTGCCATTTCATCAGTTATCAATCAAGACCAATAACAGCCGACATCATCCAGCTCGTGCGTCAAATAGGGATTTTAAACTCCACGAGATTCTAGCTTTAGCGCACTGGAATAATCCTTGTCAGTGCGACGGCAGCGGAATACTTGAAAACGGAGTCGGTACACTTGGCCACATGACATCATCGATTCATTTTGCACACCGTGGGCTGTCCTGGCCGAATCTGGGCCAGAGGCGTCCTCACATCGCTGGATTAGCCAATCCCAATGTCATATGAGGCAAGTTTTCTCGCTCACGTTGAAAGCGAGGGACAAGTGAGAGTCCATCATGAAACTAACCTGAAATGCCACCAGGTCCTCCTGCGTGTGGCGTACCAATGCAAAGGGGAGGAGGGGATTAGGATTCAGTTCGGGGCACCGTGTCCTCCTTGCCGCACACACTTTCTAGTTCACGTCAAGACACATTTACAGCGGCCGGGCATTAACTCTGCGAGGTCCACTTATTACCGTTGCACAGTTAAACAATTGCCGTCTCCCTCGCCGGTCGTAGGCGGAGAGCGGTGACCCGTGGCTCGGGTCGCCGCCACGCGCTCGTTATCGGCAGCGACAGTGCAGGCTAATTCAATTATCCCCGCGCTGATACAATAGTCTGCGAAAAGGCTACACATGCTACTAAAAAGGTCCACTTTACTTGCTCGTGAGAGCTTTTGTTTATTTCTTCCTTTCAGACCTACTGGCAGCGTAGCAACAGTTTGAAGCTATTTCCGATGGCTTCCCAAAATGGGTTGTGCATTCCGTGTCAATTCCGTGTCACACAGCTTTTCAATGACAAGCACATTTACACGTTAACTCAACTCAACTGCATTGATAGAGCACTTGAAAACAACTTTAAGATGATACTGAGAGGGCCTAAGGAAGAAACTCGTTCTCGAGACTTAGAGCTTGGGGATGCCGCTTTCCACAACGGACGCTCAAGTCCAAAATGGAAAGCTCCAGAAAGAAGAACAGAGCTGAGCAACATTCAATGCTTCGCTAAATTGCACATTCCAGACACTTAGGGCACTCCTCTTTGGAGGACGGGGATGTTGGGATGTTATTGTTTGTGGTGAGGCGTCTGACGTGTTTTGTGCTTAGCCGCGACTCACTCACAAGTTCAGACTTTTCCCCGACTCTGCCGTAACGTCTACAGTTGCGAAGGACATTCATTTTGACAACTTGCTCTCCCTAAAATACAGAAGAAGCATTGCGTGCAGAAAGAAACACACCATCATCATGTATTTTTGTGACAATACCGCAATCCTTCGTTTTTCATGCTAAAAAGGGACCAGATATATCCCCGCAAAAGTGAAAACGTGAGGCCCGGATCACCCCCACCCCGGAATTTTTGGGGTGTATGTGTGTACCAGCATGTTTAAAATATGTCAACAGTATTTATACGTGACGTATTTGAGAGCAAGATAACAACAGTACACGTATTGACTTCAATCTTTCATGATTAAACCTTAGACCAGGGGTGTCCAACTCATTTTCATCATGGGCCACATTTTACTTACTGTTTCCCTTGGAAGGCCGAAAGCAAATAAGAAAAGTAAATAATAATGGTTTATTCAACAATGAAGTTACTGTAATGAGGGCTTTGGTTACAAGAAAACAATATGTCTCTTATTTATGACATATGAGAATTTTCAATTTTGGTCGAGATTTTAGCGAGCATCATGGAAGTTGATTTGCTTTCGCAGGCCGACAGTAAGCTTGTGTAAAAAGCATGTGCTGTGTGTGCACAGATGGCGCATGGGAAGTTAGTGTGTTTGTCTTGCATCGCTTCTCTTTTATTTATTCATCATGTCAGAGACGGGAAGAGGGAAGATTTCTGCCTGCGGCTCAGCTTTATATACAGCCGGGGGAAACAACTATTGGCTCGCCTCTTGAATTTTCCTCATTCACAAAGTAAACATCGGTCTAATTGTCATGACTGCTTGTTGAAAATGACAGCAGATAGAATATCAGTCAATAGGTACACTAAAAAAAAGCTAAATCGTTTCTTCAAGTTTCTTGAAACGATAGATAGATAGATATTTTTCCGACCTACTCACGTCTATTATAGTGCAGTATGAGACCCACTGGAAGCACAAGTCAGCCATGCCTGCCATCTAGCGGTAAATGGTAATATTGCACACGTAGATTCAAAGATTGAATCTAGTTACGAGAGAGTGTCCTTTGTGAGCAGACGTAAAAGATCAGCAGGGGACAAAATCATGATGCTCCCTGTGGCATGTAACCATAGCCACAGGGTTATTTACGACGGCGTGACGTCACGGCCGTAAAGTGTTGAATATAAAAAGGTGACCACAGACAATAAACGGCAGTGAGCACAGAGTCAGTCTCCCCGCGTTTTATTGAACATAACACTCCCCCCGGCACAATATTCTTCGCATGCACTTTTAATTCAGCCTCGTGTCTAATTTTGGCAGACAGCTCAAAATTCTCCAAGTTTGCCACTGATGCTCGAAAGTGTAACGCATCTACAAGTGCTTTTGATCACGGGTAGAATCCTCTTTTAATAATCCACACTGGTGCCAACTCGTGAGCACTGGCGCGAGGAGATTAATGTCATACTGCCTCACTGATATTGTGCGTTTTGAACAGGAAACCCAGTACGGGGAAAGGTTGACATTTTTAGCATGAATGTTAGAGCTGCAAATTTGTTCAACACGTATGTCAGTGAACAATCGAGAGAATTCGTTTTTTAAATATACTGTATTTATACTTTGTGAGATTCCTCAATAAAAAAGGGGGCAGTTGCTTTCAAACCTGTGTCGATGGCCCTCTCTGGTGGCCAGAAGCAGTCATTACGTTTGGAAATGCTTCGATTCCATTCTCCCCGATTTTCTTCACCTTTCCGATATCCTTGACTGGGTCGATGGGTGTGCTGGAGCCTTTCCCAACAGTCATTGAATGCTAGGCACGATGACATAAAATTATGTTCCGACGGAACCTGAACTTGTATGGCTCTTCAATTTGGGCCACTTGTACACTTGTAAGATAATCGACTCAATTTTCATCATCTCTTACCTTCCACGAGGCTGTATTTCATGTTGCGTCGCTCTGGAGAGAAAAACGAGGAACAAAAAAATCGTAATTTTCTCGACAAGAAGAAAAAATACACCGGAGCACGTTGCCTTCTTCGATTGTTTTGACGTGTCTTCAAAACTCTTCACTGAGTACTGAGACAACTTGCTTTCGACTTAAAACAGTTAAAACTGGGGCTTTGGCGGCCATTTTGGTCATCGTTGTTGAAACATTTGTCATTCGATTTCAAAGAGGCCGCGTCTGCTCTTTTTCGGGCGGTCCGCTCGATCGCACCCGCCTCGGTGATGAAACAGCGACACCCCAAGTCGGAAGGGATAACTACAGCACAGTCAAAATACATCCCGTCAATGAAAAGGGAACAATCATCACCACAACAGTGGAGACATTTTACGTTGTCATTGCACATTTCCAAACAGATTTAAAACATTCCAACTTTATTATATAAACATTGGGTTTCTCCAGGCACTCGGTTTCCTCCCACATTCCAAAAACATGCATGGCAGGCTGATTGAACACTCTAAATTGTCCCTAGGTGTGTATGTGAGCGTGGATGGTTGTTCGTCTCTGTGTGCCCTGCGATTGGCTGGCAACCGATTACTTGAATGGCTGGGTTAGGCTGCAAATAGACAACTATTATAACACCATAACTTGTTTCAGTGAAGGTTTATTTAGAAGAATACTGACAATACTTGAAACGAACGAATCACAGGAATGACACGCTTGCTGAGTAGATACAGACATGACAGAGGTTACACATTTCAAGAATAGTAAAAAAAACAAGAACAAAGGCACCATTTTATCAAAATGCAACATCTTCATTTCGAGTATCAAGTTACAGAAAAAAAACAATTGAAAAATTGCTATGCATTCCTTCGGGAAGAACATCTTTTTTTAAAAGCTAAGGCACATTATTCAAAGCATAAAAGAAAAAAATAGACAATAAAACAGGAAGCATAATATCTGGCGAACAAAGCGACACTTCTTTGGCACAGCTGCATGACGTGTGAGAGACACACACTCTTCTTAACAACGAGGAGACAATGTTAACAACACTATGTACAACACGTAAATGTAAAAATGCTATAAATATGTCTAAAAACCACAGACGCTATGTACATCTCTTGTACTTTGGAACGCGACACGCAATTGGGCGACGCGTGCGCTCTCGTCGTGATGTCAGTCCGTTTGGTGTTGGTCTGTGGGCAGTAGGCACAGTGCGACGCCCCTCTCCCTCCTCGCGCTCTTCGTCCTCCCCCGTCGTGTTCTTCCACCGCGCTCCGCCTCCCTCACTCCTTCTTCCGCAGCACGATGTAAATGAGGCCGCTGATGAGGCAGAGCGGGAACGCCACCCAGGCCAGCACGTAGGCGTAGCCGAACTGCGCCCCGGGCAAGTCGTCCGTCCGCATCACCGTGTAGATGATGGCGCCGCACATCACAAACAGACCTGGGATCAGCGGGGAGAGGACCACATGTTTTGTTGCTGCTTTCGTTACAGTCTGCGGTTGGGCTGAACACGTCATCGCATTCAAATCCACATGGCAACGTAGTAGCAGGCAATTTTGAAATCGCAAAGAATCCATTTTAAGAATATTCCTTTGGGAAGGCTCTGGATAAGCTTAAGAAGTGCAGTCCGCGTTTACGTGTCATTCTTTGATGAAATGCTAGCGCCACTGATTTGTTTGCAGTGTTATTGCAATCTGACAACTCCTTTGAGAGAATTCATGAAGCCGTTGTTGTGTTTGTCAAAAAAAAAACCCTCAAAACTACATGGGAAGAGGACCTTGTAAAAAATACATAAAAATAGCAACTGTCATCGCGATCACATTATTGAGGGGGATGTAATCCTAGTAGACAATGAACAATTCTTCTTCTTCAAAAAAAAAAAAGGCTAAGTCATGGGTGAAGGCTACTGTAAAACTTAAAGAGAATTACCGACACAAATAACTTACAAAAGTCCGCTCGCTTAATGCCAACATACAATGCAAAAAGACAAAGCACTGTGAGTGCAGTTATCTTATCTGTCTTCATGTGTCGCGCCGGCGTTTGTGTTTACATGTCTGGTTCAAGAAGTATATCGCTGCAAAACGCATTCTGTGTTCTAGGTTGTTTCCCTTTCCGCATTAGCATTAAGCTAACGGACTTTAAGGCAAGGTTATGTGGCATATACACGGACGGCGTGTAATTCTCTTTGTTTGATGTTTAGTTTGACAATCAGCTTCACATAGCTTGAAGTCTCTTCTCGGAAGTCTGCCAAACTTCTGCGTGTTATGAAGTGAGGTGAGATCACTGCCACCATACAGCGCTCTGATATCAAATTTTCGCTTGCAAGTCAAAGGACGAAAATCGTCTGAACGACAGCCTGCATTTCCAACAATGCTTAAGTCAGGACACTCATATCGCAAGGCGCCTCTGTACTCCATGAATGGCTGACTGACCGGATTTATGTTTTTATACGTACAGTGTGGAAAGCTTAAGTGATTGGGTTGTTCATTCTTATTTTGATGTGTTCATTTGGCCTGCACCTGTGTGTAAATGATGTCAATTAGCAGTGGTGTGGTCACAGCACTACTCTTTCTATTTCACTTTTCACGTGTCGAATGTTTACAATTTGCGTTTAACGTGCATCATCTGCCTGCGACGACGTGATGACTATTATTCTCTTTATGATTTCTTTTTGGTAACTAACTGAATGCGCTGCCTTGCTCGGCTGACTTTGTCTGCGTACGGTGGCCTTGAAGAGTGAAAAACAAGCCGCTTCACACTTGTCAGGAAACCGGGCGACCTTGCCCAAGTCTGCCTTGGCACACGAGCGAGTACTCACTGGCCAAGATCTGGAAGATGGCGGTGAAGAAGAAGCGACCGCCCTTCACCAGTTTGAACAGCTGGAAGACGAAGGCCACCAGCGAGAAGAAGCAGAAGAGCACGGCCAGGATCATCAGGGCCTGCACCGCCTGGATCCAGTCTGGCAGGCACAACGTAGTACATCGTCACCCGTACGCACATGCGTTTGCATTTTCACTTGCAAACCTTCATCGCTGGCTGGAGTGCACTGGTAGATGACATCATTGGCCAGGCAGTTGTACCACAGGTCCTTGCTGACATTGCCACCAACAGTCCAGGCCTGGTCATCACGACGCCACGCCAGCGCAAGAAGTGCGGACAACCACATGTTTCGATTAGACCAAGCAAATATATTCCAAAACACATCTGAAATAAACTGACGCACGAGGCAGAAGTCTCACCCCAAGACTTTTAAGGAACTGCTACACCATCATAAAAATGTACAGTATCGCATAGAATACAGAAACCGTTCACAAATATACAGAAATGTCTAAATCAATGCTTTCTAAATGATACTAAAATGCACGGCACCTTTTAAAAGAGCCGTAGCACACGATCATAAATGATTATACTATTGCTAAAAAGAATGAATAGTATATGTTAGAAACGTAATAAAGTGAGCAGTGTGAGTCCTACTTTCATTCTGAAGGGAACAACTAAACAGAAAACGCCGAAGAGAGTTAATCAAATTCCGCTTCAAGACGTCATCAAGAGTAGAAGAAATACAAGAATGCGGACTTACACTTGCTGCTGTGGACACAATGAGAAGGATGAGGATGATCAGGTGCAAAATGAGCACTCCAAGCAGGATGAGCAGCATTTTCAAGTATTTCTTCCAGGAAACAAACAGAAGGAGACATTTTAGGCGACATTGGTGTGATGTACATGAGGAGGAGGGTGGGGGGTAACAGCACTTGCGGGTCTCCGACGATAGACGGCGACATTTCCTTACTTGTGGTCACCGACCGCAATGTTTACTTCGACAAGTATCCTCTTACGTCGCCAACGTAAAAAGTGCAAACTGCGGGGAAATGTCGTGTTTTAAGTGTTTCTTTCCGTTCGTACTCTTGCGTCGAGGTGGGAAAATCTGCTAATGTAAGTAACGACGTCAAGGGGAAGGTCTAAACCAGAGAAGCTCTCAAGTTTGGAAGCGGAAAAAAGCGGCGGCGCCGTTCTAGAGTCTGCGTGGAAACACGAAACCGACGATGGAAACTTTTAACGAACATTTTTATTTAGCCATAAAACAGCGTCTCAACCCGTCCGTCTATTAATTTAAAAACGTCCAAAGAGTTCGAGTTCAAGTCCAGAGAGAGGAGGCGAGGTTCCTGTTGCTTGGTTAGGAGAAAAGCAACTACAACAACAACACGGGAGTAAAACGAAACAAAAAGTCGTCAAAATAGTCCAAACTTACAAAAAGACAACGTTTCCGTGGAGGGAAGGTGCGGGGGCGAGAGAAAAATGGTTGAGGTCTTTGCTCCCGTCGAATTCGAACGCCTTCGTCTCCCTCGCTCGCTGCTACTCCAGATGTGGATCTCACGCCCCAATCGCACTTTTTCTGAGCCGGAGAACACCGCCCTACTGGGCCCTGCACGTCATCACGGAGCATACACCACTCCAATCAAAGACAACTACTACCCCCCCCCCCCCCCGCCCCATAGTAAGTAAACTCCTCTTCCCGCCCGAGCGACTCATCTGGATGGCACTCAAAAGGATTTGCGTGTTCCTCTGCGTTCTTCATTATCATTATTGAACTTCCATTAAAAACACATTTGGATGAGCCAAACCCTCAAATGCCTTTGTTATTAGGCATGGCTTTATTGGTACAGTATAGAGTGTGCCTATTTGGCCACTTGCAAATTTAAAGGAGTGGGAAAAAACTAACCACAGCCACCAGTTTTACCAATCGACTGGGCATCTTGATCATGACTACACAGAAAAGTGTCAAGCGCCCATGCCCGAAATTTAACATTAAGTTTTGGTTTGAAGCGGCCATTTTGTGTCAATTCCAGGCCTCTTTCATATTTTGATTGATTTCTAACCAAGTACCCCCCGCCCTCTCCGAGTGAGCCCTGAACACGAGCAGTTTTCAGCCTCTGGTGTCTAATGTGGGCGAATGTGCATGTGGGTGCATGTGAGTTGAACGGAGATATTACAGATGATTTGATTTTGAGAAATTGTGCCAAATGTGCGCATGTGGCACGACGAATACAAACACACGCGGGAAGACTCACTTCCGCTAACGACCCAGGCTAAACTTAGCGCCTCCCTGAAAATACAAAGACCTTAGATAGGTCGACACTCTTCCTTGACACGGTTAATAGTTTCTGATTAGCAGGGCTACGTTGTGGCATTCCATAGAAGGAGCACATCAACTGCAAACTGGGTGACTCTTTCAGTGAGTAACTGAGGAGGGGAGCGATTCCGGAGGAAAAAAAAAGGAATGAATGCAAATAGCCGAGGTTCACTGGAGTTAACATTCATCGAGGACATGTACTGTACGTCCAACAGAGTACCGGTAGTCCTTCAACGGGCCCACGTACGGCGTGTCCAGCTGATGGTGCTGGCTGCTCAACCTTTATCGAGCACGCATGTCTAGCAGCAGGCCGGCCCTTCAGAGGCCCCCCGGGGAATGTCCACAACGCCTTGTTGCTCTCTCCCAGAAAAAAAAAGAAAAACGAAAGAGGTGGGTTGCGCCAACACGTGGGAGTTAACTCACTGCATCGTGTTTTGGTCACGCTACGCCGAGGTTAGCAGAGTGACGTCGTCCATCCGCAGCACATTCCTGCGTGGCAAGGCCCCAAAACAAAACAGGAGTGGCTCAAAATCACTTTTGGGAGCCTGTTGGCGCATCTCTGCTTGGAACCGGCGGATCACCAGGTGGATTGCGGCGTGTGCGTGTTTGTAAACAGGCGAGGAACGTTCGCAGCACTGGCTAGACTGGCCGTGGGTGCTTGGGTTGAGACGGTGCCCTGCGCCCTCCCGGTACAGCTGGCGCTGGCATGTGAAACGCGATGCAACGCACTGACGCGATTGGACGCACATCCAGAAAAGAGGGGAAGTCTGCAAACACAAGCGGCGCACCAAGGAGTCAAGTCGAATTGATTGAAATCGCCATTCATCACAAAAAGTCTCCAAGGGCTTCACGTGGGCAGAGTTGACAAATATTGACGACCTCCCCATGAACCCTTGGAGGGCAAGGGAAACCGCAGAGGGGGGGCACCCTCACCTGGGCCAAAAATGAAAAACGTTGCATTTTTGGGAATACATACAAATACTGTAGAATGAAAGAGGATGTTTTGCGGCATCAAATAAAACATTTGGTGCGGCTCCAATCATTATTACAGCGTTCTATATGAAATGTACACACCTACCAGTTAGCTATATTCCTTATTTTCAAAATATATGTAAATATGTATTTCAATTAGAAAATAAAAATCTCCAAACTGTGTTTTCTTTTTTTTTTTGTGGAAGCAGAATTGTTAAACATGGGGATTGCTGCTCTTGTTTTTTTTTCCTGGTTTACGCTTGTTGCCGGGCAGATTCTGTGGACGCCTGCACAAGTTACTAAATGTGACTTGTAATCAAAGGAGCGCGGCAAACTCTGACCACCATGCAGTCGCCGTCAGCAGGAGTCCAAATGATGTTGAAAAACACAAGCCGGGCGATTGGAAAGGTGGACCTCATGAAGGGTCTGGTGACGGCTGGGATTTCATCCTTCCCATTTGCGAGACAGAGAACGTCATTTGTTGCTCAAAGCTATTGTTCATGCTTTTGCCCGCAGTATGAAAAGAGTTCTTTTTTTTCGCACCCCCACCAACCCCACTGACTGACAACACAATCGCTCCACAGCAAAACACGTCTGGAAGTAACTAAAAAGTCAGAGTCATTGTGCGGCGAAATCTGAAGCCGGCACGCCTTGAGTTATCGTGGGACTTTGACACATGAACGTGCTCGTCGGATGCCTCACAAAGAGAACTTTCTCTCTCATTCCCACTCTCTTTTTGTTTGCGCAAAAGTGCTTTCAGTTGCGTTGAAAAGATGACCTCGAGCAAAATAATTGACCCAAAACCGAAGCACGTCGGAGGAGGTTAATCCGGGAAAGTCCCGTTTACGACGACGCGCCGCCCATCCGAATCTGTGAGCGTCACCGGACCGGACTCGTGGTTGCTGCAATAACAAGACCGCCATTAAGTCAACGGTGAGAATCCTGTCACGAGCGTGTGTAACGCGCGTCTTGCACTAAGCTGATGTGAGTCAGAGCTTTGGCCTGGAGTCTCCACCTGCACGAGGGTCCGTATGAGGTTACCGCAGCTGCCAGATTGGATTTGGGATCCAGGCCCAACCTAAGATGCACCGAGGAAGTCTTCGGCCAAACAGCTGGACTTTCAGTGGGAACGCCAAGAATTGGCCCGACTTTAGACTCCTCCTCTGGGAGGCCACGCCGATAGTATTTGCATCCCACGGAAGGTCACGGAGGCCCTGGTGCAAAGTGGCGACTGGTTTTGGATTCCAATCTCAGCGGCTCACGTGCGAGTTTGGCGGCAATGAACGTTGATCTCCCTCTCTCTGTGTACTTGCCCAGCGTTGAAACGGTGACCTCGAAACACAGTTGCCTTGCGGCGCTGGTGACCAGTCCAGGGTGTATCCCAGCTCTTGTCTAAAATCGGCCAGGATGGGATGGGATGGATGGAGCTCATCTCCCATAGCCAGCTGCGGTTCGGGGAAAAGTGCGACAAACTACGGTGGAGCTGCGCATCTTTCACCTGCGCAAGGCCAAACATTTGCCGGTTTCCCAAAGCGCCTCTTACGTCAAGTGGAGGCCAATCCTGCAAGCCTGAAGAAAGAAAGAATAAAAAGCAGAAGGCCAATGCTGGGAGCTCAAATTCCAGGCAAGTATTTTAGCATCCAGGGGCTCCTTCCTTGACAAAGGGGCTGACATATGAGACGACCCTCCTCGGTTATGACCGCCGCGTACCGAACTTGCGTTTATTGATTGATTTTCCACAATAGTGTGAGATCAGCACAAGAGGCAGCTAATGCCACATTGACTGTTTTTCACAGACTGTTTGATATTCGTGGCAGAGGAAAAACCGTAAATGGGTCATTGCTACTGTTACGGTCAGCGAAGTGAGAAAGTGCGGCACCTTCAGACTTGCAAATTGGGGGTAGGTGGCGGCGTGAGAACGGAGTTCAACCTTAAGGCAAGGAGGATCCGCAAGACGAGCCAGAGTGATACCTTTGGATCCGGCGTCCACCTGCAAGAGCGGAGTCGAGCTTACAGCTGGGCTTTGGATGAAGGCCTAGCTGAGCTCCAACGAGCAGCTGGAACGGGCTGTCTGACTCGGGGGAATACCGAGGAATGACGGAACGCCCAGTGACCCTTCACCGTTGCTTTCAAGCATCCCAGACCAAAATGTTTCCTCTGTCGCAACTCCTGACGGGACTCTTGCTCGGAGGCGCGCAGGGTACAGTAAGCGGAGGGTAGAGCTGAGTTTTGACTTGTAATCAGCAGGCTTTGACAACTCTGATCGCCAAGGCAATGTCGAGAGTTTTGCCGGCTCTCTATTTGCGGATTCTGCATCTGCCAACGGAGCCCTTTGGGGAAAGGAGCAGACGCTTTGGAATTGGGCTGCAATTGTCTGAGCAGAACAGACGCAAGAGCGGAATGAGTCGCTCATCCTTCACCTTTGGAAAGCGAACGGCGGTCACTCGCGGGTCACGCAGATGTACTTCTGCTCAGTCGCTTACTGCGCCCGAGTGAAGCGTCGCGTGCGCTCGCCGGCTCGCTCGCTGAGACGATCCAGACCTAGATTCTCTTTGGGGCCTCGGTTTCAAGGCTCGCAAGTACGAGCACGGTGAAAGCCGGGCACCCAAAAACATTTTTGATATGGTAGCTAGTTCTTCCAAGCAGATGAGTGTCATCCCGCGACTGCCCCGTGAGAGGCAACACGGTACCACGTGCATTCAGACTGTTGGGATATTCAAGTTCAGTCGTCGTAGTCGTGGAAGAAGCTCGGCTAAGCCTGCTAGCTTAGGCGGGGAACAACTCGCCAATGTCGCCGCCGTGGATCCCAGTCACAGCGTGAGCTTCGGGTTGCTTCCCAACCGTCGCAGTCACCCGAGTCCTGGGCTCAGCGCGACTCGGTCTTGGATCTCCCGGGCCCAGAGCCTCACCGGTGAGGAATGGGTTAGACAGTTGGGAAGTGGGCTTCGAACGTAGCTGGAAGCTCGTCGCACTGAGATTCCTTCGACCTAACGGCGAGTTCTATGAGCCGGACTGTGTTACTTTTGGGAATAGGAAGGAAGGACAGGATGCTCCAGTGACCCCTGACAATCCGTAATGCTGAAACGACGGCCGTTTTGCAGGATCGGAAATGGAATTTTCCAGCACGTCCACCCGTTTACTTTACATTCAGAATGTCGCAGGACGCAAGAGTGCGTGGCACCGGTCTGTACCCAGTGGGCGGCCTCGCCACGCTCGTTTTTTCGCGTTTTCATTTTGCCACTGAGCGGCTATCGGATAACATCTGGCAAAAAAACGTCTGAGGGAAGGCGGCAGGAGTGGAACCCCATGTCAGAGGGCTTCCGAGAACCGTTCCCACTCGACAACACCAGATCCACACACCGGTTTGGCGCGCTTTAAAAGCCCAAGACTGGCACCGCGGCGAGCGCAACCAAAGGGCCGAGCGGCCCGGGCGTTGAATCGGATGGCCTGGTCCGAGCGGGGCGGGGCGGGGCGTGGCTTTCATTTCTCTGCGCTGAGCAATGGCGGGAGCCTCCCTCCCAGGCCGCGACAACACAATAAATCTGACACAGACGCGGCGAGCGCCTCTGACGTGATGCGCCAGCGGGCTGATCCCCAACATGTGCTCGCCATTAGTTGCTGGCTTCCTGTTTGAGGCCGTGTCATCCCGCCACGGCCGGCCAGCACATGACCTCACGGTCCGAGTGGCTGCAAAGGCGTTGCGATGGAATTCAAGCAGCGCTCCCCTCTCCCTGAGATACATTCCGGGCTGTTTGGAATTCCTCCTCCTCCTCCTCCTCCAAATTGTTTTGAAATAGACACCTTAAACCCAACTACAACTCCCAGGGAAGAAAAATCAACTCTTGTCAGCTTGTTATCAGAAGGTTTTGGGTTTTTGAATTCCAGGCAGGCTCGCGGCCTCTCCCAGTTGTGTGCACGTCTTCTTTTGACAGCGAGCAGCCGCGTGCCTGCCCACAATGGCCACTCGCGCCTCTTTCACACAGAGATTGTACGTTACTGGCCAGAGGTTGGCAAAAGTCCTCACAGGCGCTACTTTCGACTGGCCAAGCGCAAGTGCTGAGACGGATTCTACTCTCGCACTTAAGTCAAAAAGTACAGACGCTAGGACGGATTTAGTGCTGTGAAGTTGAAGCGGAGACTAGACAATATTTGGCTGGGCATCCGGCCTCCAACTACACAATGCCCCCCACACCCACCCACCCAAGTGCATTGCTGCATTCCATGGTGGGGGTGCAACAACGGCATTAGTGTTTTTCAATGGGCCGCCACATGGATACAGCGCTTTTACTCCCTCCTCATCTGGCTTCTCTCTCGCTTTACATGACAGCACACACCATTCTTCACTCTTTTCCGAATTCGCGAGGGGAAAACAAGGTGCTTTCCAAGAAGAATTCAATTGCAATTTCTACACCCCACCTTTTTCTTTTAAATAATACACAGGTTGTTTTTTTTTTTTTTTGTTTAAAAAATGTTTTGCTTTTTGTGGCAAAATGTGGTGTTGTTCCAGCTAAACACGGCATGAAGTCAAATATACAGTGGACTTTTTTGAAGCCCTATCAAATACCAACCCTGCTTTCTTGGCAAAATGTAACACGCTCCTCACAATTGAAAGCATTTTCCTCAAGACCTAATGCCTCGATTGCAAAACATTGCTTTTTCCTTCAAGTTGTTGGTGACAAAATACAGCCTCACATCACACGGTGGTATATTTTGTCAAAGTGCGCAGACGGGCGGCGGACCTGCGAGAGGGAGGGCTGCACCATTGCGGGAGTGGACACAGCCTTCAAATACGCTGCACTGGTCACGCACTCGAGTCTTGAAAAGGTGGAACCTGCACGGGAACGTTTTTTTCTGGAAAGAAAAAAGAGATAATATGTCACGTTTCAATCGGAAAATTGTCATCCCCGCCCTCCCCCAAAACAAAAATTGTGTTTTTGCACCAAAATATACGTATGACGTGATAAACAAACCTTTTTTGTCAAAACAGGAATGAGCCGGGCAAAACGTTCTTTTCAAGAAACATTTGGTGGCAACTTTCCATGGAAACGTCGTTGGCTGACCGTTGCACTTTACCGTCAATGCGCCTTGAGAAGACGGTCGCATGTTTCACTTCTCTAGTCCAGCAAGCTGCATGGCCAAGTCAAGATGGTGTCTGCGTCTGCTACCGAATGCTCGCGTGTTGTGACTGTAAACACGAAAGCGACACGATAACGCCACAAAAGGGTGGGAAAACGGTCGTTCCGTGTTCAAGCATCAACGAAGCAGCTGTTGACGTTCATCATTCAAGATGCGTCCAAGAGGCCCATAAAAGAGCAGATGTCGCCCATCATCACCTCCAATGAAGGAGGGGGCATGCGGGATTGGTGCCCGCCAGTTGACATGTCCAATGTTTCTAGTGTATGCACGTCCATGCGCGTGCGAAGAAGAAGCAACAGCTGGACGGACGCCTGTGCAGCCTTCGGGACGAGTCGCCACTCCCATCCCGGCCTGATGAGGGATGTTGGGATGCTTTGGGACGCTTGATGCGTTCCAGATGAGAGACCTGACCAGCCCCCACCCCCCAACTCTATCGCCATTCCCCCTTTCCCACCTCCACCCAACATGTGTCCTGCTTCAGCTCCTCTGAGGGAAAGGGTGTGGCCATTTGAGCGCCCAAGAACGCCGAGAATGAAAGCAATGGAATGCAGCCGTCCAAATACTACGCCACATGCTATCTGTGCGTATATACATATACATACATACATATATTACAGGATATATGTCTCATCTGGAACCCGAATGGAAATGAACTTCAATTGAGCCTTCAAAGTGAGAGAAAAGTCGCATTGATGAAAGAGCACAACGGTTGGCTTCTTGTCGAAAAAAGACGGCCTTGTGTTTGGGTTGAAAAGTGAACCACTTTGCCTGATGAATCTCTTTTTTTGGGGGGGGTCATAATCCAGAACTGTGCCCAAAGATGATCCAGCAAAATCTCAGACGATGGAAACTGAGGCGGATGTGGTAAAAAAAAACACAGACAAAAAGATTGTTTTTTTTTTTTTCTTGTGATTCAACATCCCCAAAATATTTTGAGGGCACTTTGTATGGAGCGTTTCAATGGGAGAAAGCTGCGCTTCCCGAGGGAGGGGCAGGGATGGGCAAAATTCACAATCTCCGGCTTTGTCGAAATCCAGAAATGTCCGGCCAAGATTTTCTTTTTTTTTTTTTTTTTTTCTTTTCTCATTCAGCAAAAAAGGGCGTTCTGATCAAGCGTTCATCTCTTTTATCCTGACTGAGGCGGCCACACACACACACACACACACACACACACACACACACACACACACACACACACACACACACACACACACACAGACTTTTTCCACTTGCGCTTGATCATGATGCGGCCGGCAAAGAAATGCCACCGCTTGTGTAAAAGGGAGTGGGGGGGGGTTGTGGGCTCTGGGAGGTTTCCAACGACACTTGTTGATTCTTGCGGTCGCGCGTTGGATTGGTGAATCTCTCCGGCCCGTAAAGAAATGTCAAAAATGAATGAAGAGGCAGTCCTGCTTCTTGTTGGGGAATCATCAGACCGCAAGGACATTCCAAGTACGAGCGGGAATGCTGACATGGCTGTACTTTGAGCAGAAGTGGACACGCGAGTCGGGTGCTTTCATTCAGATGAAAATCTGAACAGTGACTCAGCAAAGTTTTTTAAAATCCGGCGCCGCCATTTCTAGTGTCTGCCGTACTTTGTATTTGGGAGTTAGTTATTCGACTGCCGAGGACGACGGCGCCGCCTGTGGCCAAAATGTAATCCGATGACTGAGGGCGGGACTCGGGAGCCTCCCCGCCCATTCGTTCAGCGAGTGAAAGTTGCGTCTCATTGATGACAAACGTGTTTTGGAGGTACTCCTCCAACTGGAGCAACATTTGACCCGCGCCGCATGGCGTTCCGTCGTACAGTGCGGGCGCAAAGCGGCCAAGTTGCGCGTCGCCGGTTGTAAACGCCGCTGGGGGCGGGGAGAGGAAGATCTCCATAGCGAGAGCGGTGAACACTAACGCCCTCCTCTCCCGCCTTTCCTCGCTTCCCGGCGGGGGCCCCGGAGAAGCGGCCCAGCTGGAGAAAGCGCGGGATGATGACCTAAGCGTGCCTCCTTTTGTTCCGCTCCTCCCGCCGGCTCTGATTTATCCATTGGACGCATCCTCCTCAAACGCCCGTTCCTCACGTGGAGCGTTTGAGCCCAAGCAACATCTGGTCTCTCGCTATTTTCCTCTGGTGTCTTTTTGCGGCCGGCCACCACCACCACCACCAACCCAAAAAGGCAGAAATGAGTTTGGTTGCGCATTGTCGCCAAAGCGTATGTTCCGGAGGGCGGCGCTCAGGTTCGAGTTTCGACGTGATAGTCCATCAAACCAAGCCTAAAACAAAGAGAATTTAGACGTTGCGCTTTGAAAAGGACGACGTAGCATCATCTTTCGGTCCGCTAGCTTCACGTTCCTGCTCGATATCATCGATGCGTTAACCCGCAAAGGCAAACGGCGCTTATACCAGCAAACGGCAGTCATGGATTATTTATCCTCCGCATAGAATGCTTGATATGAGTACAGAATATGAAAGCGGGCGCACGAGGAGTGGCGGCAATTCCACTGAATCGTATCGTCAATCCGACCACGCTGGTAGACCGAGATTTTGCCCGGTGAGAATCCACATGACAACAATGTTCGTCCAAACGCCGTGCGGGAAGGTCAAGATTCAAATCTTCAACCTCGGAATCGTGAGGCAGATGTGCTGGCCGCCGCCCGGAGCGTGGAGCTTGAGCCTCAAATTTGTCTTAGCACCTTGAACAGAAAGCGAATGATCAACACAAACCAGCTCGAATTGCTTTCTAGACCCGAACTTTGCGTGCGTGCGGCCGTTTTATCCTTGCGTCTTTCTGTAGGCAAACGTTTGGCCTCCCCTCCTTGAAGGTAACAGTTTGTACCTTCTCCCGCATTCGCGACGCTTGTAAAAGTCAACTAGGGAGGGTACGAAAAGTGATGAACTACTTTGTGAAACGGTCCAGCTGCGTTCTAAATCACACACCGAGGGTGGGGCTGCGCAGAGAAAACAGGCGGCGGGTGACGACGTGAAGAGCCGACTTGAAAACGAGGCTTGCTGGAGCGGAGTGGGCGTCGGCCCGCTTTTTGAAGGGCCCCGTCGTCCACACTCCGAGTGGGCCTCCCCCAGGGCTGAGCCAGACACTGTCGAGAGGGCTGGGGGTGGGGTTTGTAGGGGCGGATGGGGAGGGGGGGGGGTGTTCCGGCTGATCCCGCCATAAATCGATGCCATGTGTTTGTCATTCGGGCTTTTGTTTGTCTGCTCCTTGGCCGGCTTCAAAGCGGTGCGTGATGTTGACTGTTTTTCTTGTGGCCGCGTTGTGTTTGGAGGCTTTGCAGGTCGGAGACCACAAAAGTGAAAGTCTGGCGAAAGGAGCAATGATTCGGATTTGCTTTTGAACCCCAAAGAGGACTGTGACTCCAGAGGCCAAATTGGGATCGTCGGAAGTGAATCAAGTCATTTCTAGGGCGGCAACAAATAGTGAACTAATTCATCGGTTGATTCTTTTTTTAATTTTCCCCACTGAATTGATAAATCGGATGAAAAGTGATGATTTAGTTGGCAGTTGGGTCCGCGACATCAATCGCAAAATCTGCAAAATGTCGATCGCCAATCGAACTCGTGGAAAATGCCGAATTGCCGCCACTCTCGTCACTTCATTCTCGTGTACAACACCTGGCCATCATCTGAGCGAGCCTCCCTGCTTCCAAAAAAAAAAAAAAAAAGACTTCAATCATTCAAAAACTGATCACGAGATATTCAAAATCCGCCCGCTGCATGTTCTCCCTCGCCTGCTCTGCGTCATGAGCTCACTCAGCTCCGAAGGAAGAAAAAGAGGAAGAGAGCCTGAAGGTTGAAAGGTCATCGCAAGTCCGATGGGATGCGACCCCCGGCGATCCCTCACTTCCTGGCAAGCGCCCCAACGAGGCGCTGCGCGGCGGGCATGCCGTGTCGCCAGAAAACAAGGAAGGCATTGTGCGCGCTCTTGGGGTGGCGCCAACATCCCCTGTTGGCCTGCTTGGAGCATCGCGGTGTCGCGGGACTCACTTCTTCCTTCTTCTTCTTCTTCTTGGGGATTTTTATTGGCAAGTCCGTAGTTCCCACGAGCTCATTTGACAAACGTCTTCTTCTATTTTTGACATTTATCATATTGGACTGTCCCGCTAGCTTAATGCTAACCTCAAGCGGAAAACGCCATGGGAAGGCGAATGTAACGAGCCTCACCGTGGTGACGTTCTAACCCTGAAAGCGACTCAGACAGCAACGCAATAGCCACAGACATCTTTTCTTTATCCTCGGCAAAAAACAATATCGATCAGATATTGCTGCGGCTTACCGAGCGGTCGTGGCGTACGTTTGAGTGTGAGCTCATTCCGTCGATGTCAGCGCTATTTTTAGCCGCTTCGCAGCTGCATTTTTGCCACATGGAAAAAGACATTTCGACACTCGGGTGGGCCCCGAGGAGGAACCGCCATGACACACTCCCGACCCAAATGTTGAAGTCATACTGGAAGCGCTGATGAGACATGAGCCGTCACCACGGCACGTTGTTGCTATGAGGACGAACGGAGGGGAGAACGCGCAAGCGGGCTCCGGTCAACTTCATTTTTCAACTTGCATCTGCCAGCGGCGTCATCACCCCTCCCCCTTTCGTGTGCGCGCGTGTGGTCTGCAGGCTTCCCGAGGTGAAGAGGACAACACGGGCACTGCACTGGCTCGAGTTTCTTTTCTTGGGATCGGTGAATTTTTCACCATGTGGGGGTTGGGGGGGGGAGTCTGTGATGAAAAATGACGGAACACCATCGGGACAGCTGGAATGAAATGTAATAAGGGGAATCGAAAAAAATTGATGGGATGGGCACTATTCGGTGTCTGTGTCAGGTCTGGCCTTATTTCAAGGTATCGATACTCGTGAAGGATGCCAATACCAGCAAGCAAAAATAAAAAAATAAAAAACAGGGACGGCAGCAAAGTGCTTCCTAAAGATAAACTTTATCTGGTGACGAAAGTTGGCCACGTTGCGGAATTTTGACAAAGACAAACGATGATGGAGGAGCTCGAAATGCAGCCGCCGTCTGACATACAATCAAAGCTAACCAAGAGGATTGGAAAAGAGCGCGAGAGGATACGAGGAGGGGGGCTCGGGGCTGGTTCTGACATGAGCAGGTCCAATACGCCGGAAGATCCCATTCATTGGTGGCTGTACAACACATTCTTGACGTTTGCTCTTCGATGGTGTACTCACCGAGTGGCGCATGACGTCATGGACACGCTCACATGGGGGGGAAAATGTTTGGGGGGCGGCCTCAAGTTGCATCACTCTCGCTTAGAGACCACAAACACACATTCAGCGCTTTGGCACTGATGGCGCAGGAACCTTCCGACTCATCTCCTGCAGAAAACGGCGCACGATGCACAGAGTCAAAGCAAACACAACAACCAAGAGGATGGGAAAAAAAACCTTCACAGATGCCCGCATCCAAATTCAGGGATCTGATTTGTGGTCGCCAAAATGTGGTTATGCAAATAGAATTTTGGTCGCAAAGAGTGATGGATAAGGCGCGCAGACAAGGAAATGGTTTGTGGTCCCAAAATGTGCTTCTGAGAGCAGACGTTTGTCCCTAAAAGCGAGGTATACAAGAATGTAGGCACAGACCGACGAGCCCATAAACCTGCACTCCGATTACAGGAACCTGATTTATGGTCGCCACAGCACAAGAAGCCCCAAAGATTTGATTGTGTCAAACTATTTTTGTCCCTTGGAGTGGTGAGTTTTCTAACCCACACAAAGGTACATACCTACATGATATAGTGGGGACTTGAGTTGTACTTTCCCAAAATGTTTTCATGTGAACGCATTTTTTGTTCCCAAACAATGATGGACAACACACACAGACACACCCGAAATGAGGAGCTGATTTGTGGACCCCAAAATATGCTTGTGTGACCACAAGAGCCATGAATATCATCATACACACACGCGTGCACACATCTGTACTCGTTACGGGGACCTGATTTGTGATGCCCACACTCCAAGAAGTCCTGAAGACAAGCTTGAGTACACAGCGGTTTTTTTCCCTCAAGAGTGATGATGAAATCCAGAAAACACACACACACACACACACTTTTTTTGCTGTTTGTTTACGAACTATTAAAATAAAGGCCTTGCAAACATGCTGTTGCAAACTCAAAAAGAAATAAAATGTTGGAGTTGCCAGGGGAGCCGTCTGGATTGTGTGTGTGTGTGTGTGTGTGGGGGGGGGGGGGGGTAAAATAGAGAGAAAACCCAGGCAAAAGAAAAAGGCAGTATATGAACAATCTTGTATTGTGCCCCCCCCAACTTTTTCACTTCCTGTCTCTTTTTCTCTCCTTCATATTCCACCCCCACTCTAAAGCTTGCACAGCACACCAGGCAGGTTGTTTAATTCTTTCCAGATTGCGGCCTGCCGTCGTCCCGGGAAGGGCTCCGCCAGTCTGCTGATGGAATTTAGCAGCAAAAGGGGGCTTTGCCAGTGTCCAGGCCGGGGCTCCTGACGTTTAAAAAAAAAAAAAAGGCAGAGCGCGCCACCCATCGATGGCGCTGGGAAACTACAGCTTAAAGTGAACATATTTGACTTGGGGTGGGACAAGAAACAACTGCGTGGTGGGTGGACTCGGGTTACGATGACTCTTCATTTTTTTTTTGTAAACCTGAAGAAGAAACCGTTGCCTCATACTTCAAGCCGACGGCGTCCCTTGTGAGTACAATATTTTACAGTAAATGATGCAACATTTATGAGGAACCACCCCCTCGCATATGACATTTGTGAGCTCCTCCAAATCTCCACACCCCTCCCTCCTTTGAAGCGACCAAAACCACCAGACACGAGTTCCCTGTGGCCACTAGATGGCAGAAGACAACAAGCTGTCCTGAAACAAGAACTTGGAAGGGGTGGTGGGGGGGGGCAAAAAAATCCAACCAACACTAAATTAGATGAGCAAACAAGACAATAAAACAAAAAACGAGCAATGCATAAAAGAAGAATAACGGCGAAAAGCGCAGCTGGTGCGTATTGACCGCCAGAAATCAATTGAAACAGGCTGCTGTTATCACCAAGCTGAGAAAAATGACATTTTTAGCTCCTGTTGACAAATTGGAGGCTGGTGTCATGTGACATCATGAAAAGCAAGGCCCAGTAAAATGGGCTTGAACGATTGAACGGGGAATACATCTGAGCTGTCAGTGTTCGCTAAACTCCGGGCCGCGGGGGAATTTTTAACTGGAGGGAGTGTCTGTCTGTGGCAAGGGAGTTGGATCAGAATCAGAATCAGAATCAGAATCATCTTTATTGGCCAAGTATGTAGAACACACAAAGAATTTGTCTCCGGTATAACACGCTGCATTAGTATCATCATAAACAAGAACATGACAAATAGGTATGGAAGGACATTTCATAATGTAAGTGAACCATAGTTTCAAGCAGAGCTAAAGTGATCAGTGGTAGAATACAATACTATTACAGTTTGTACGGTTGGTGCAGAAAATCATTGAACCATTTTAGAGAGATACAATATATGTTGTACAAGAAGAGTGACTACGTCAGTGACTGTTTAGGGAGTTAATGGCTAGAGGGAAGAAGCTGTTTAAGTGTCTGCTGGATTTGGTGCACATGGATCTGTAGCGCCTGCCTGAGGGGAGTAGCTGGAAAAGGTGGTGGGCAGGATGCGGGGGATCCAGGAGGATTTTCCGTGCCCTTGTCTTGATTCTTGCAGTGTTGGAATTCAACGTTTATACCGACTGAAAATTTGAATGTAACAATGAAAATGAATGTTGAGAACGCCACAAGACCAAACCCAGGAAACAAATAATCTGTGACGTTCCAATGCGCGGCGCCGGAGGACAGTTTGACATCAATTTCAGTCGACGGCAGAGGGCGGTAGAAGGCCAAAATGGCAGCCCCTTCTGACATAGATGCATGTATCTGCTTAATTCACCTTCCACAAACGCAATATTCATCAGGATACCGTGCTTAGACTGGTGAGGGCAAATAGACCATATTGCGAGAATTGGGTGGGGGTCTTAAATTGCCTTTAATTTGACAGAATCCTCCTTTTAATACCATCAGCACCGCCGTGTTTTGAAATACACAAAACCATGTATATTTTCACAAAGCAGAGCGTAGAGAGCAACGGAGCCATTTTGTGGATTCGAGGATGAATCCATCCATCCATTTTCCGAACCGCTTGATCCTCACTAGGGTCGCGGGGGGTGCTGGAGCCAGCTGTCTTCGGGCAGTAGCCGGGGGACACCCTGAATCAGTTGCCAGCCAATCGCAGGGCACACAGAGACAAACAACCATCCACGCTCACATACACCCCTAGGGACAATTTAGAGTGTTCAATCAGCCTGCCATGCATGTTTTGGAATGTGGGAGGAAACCGGAGTGCCCGGAGAAAACCCACACAGGCCCGGGGAGAACATGCAAACCCCACACAGGGAGGCCGGAGCTGGAATTGAACCTGGTACCTCCGCACTGTGAAGCCGACGTGCTAACCACTGGACTACCGGGCCGCCTCGAGGATGAATATCACCATTAATATAAAACCTAGTTTAACCTTCCATTTCATCAACGCCAAACCTCCACATCACAATAGAGAAGTTGACAATCCGTATTTATCTTATAACATTTTTGTTTGTTTGTTTATTGTTTATTGAGCATATATATTACACACAGTAACAGATTGACAAAAGGTAGGCAAAATTTATGAAAGGAAAATTTAAAAGTATGTAAAAGAAAAAAAAAGAAAAAAACCCACTCATCATCACAGTTGTATGCACAAAGGAGTAGGAAGAAGTAAACAACTTAGGCGTAGAAAAAAAAGTAGTGTGTTTCCGGTAACATGAAATTTCAGCATAGGGTCGGTTTTTTTTTTTTTAATCTTTTTTTCTCCCTTCCTCCCCCATCAAAAACGTAAACAAAATAACCATAAAACATAAAACAAGGAGACATTGAAACCAGTGCCGGATGCTCGTCTGTCAAAGAGGGGAAGCTCAATTTTGATCGACATCATAAAATGTGTCCGTTTATTTATACGCAAATTCTACTCTAGCTCCGTTGCTTTTCAAGAAAATGATCTGTGACCCTGTCATACCAACAAGGCGTCTTTTCCCGGTACTTAATTAGTGTCCTACAACTATAGGAACTACAATAAAACCCACCAGAAATAAAAGATTAATTTGTCGCTAGTTGTTTACAACAAAGAGTGTCGCTAAAATGATTAGGAGAAGTCTCCAGCTCAACTCGGAACAGAATAGGAGTTGGAAAAAATGCTCGCACAGATGCCTACACTAAAAGCTCGGTGATTGGCTCATTTCAATGTCAATCACTAAAAGCTCGGTGATTGGCTCATTTCAATGTCAATCGAACTGGCACACAGGCATCCAATCTGATGCAGAAAAGCCTGGCGTCCGGTACCCTCCCACTGCCATCCAGTCCCAGAGACGCCGAACTCCGTGGGCGGGACAAAAAACAGTTTGTATCCAATGACTCGTCTCTGTTCAACGTATTGGGACAACCTACCCTGAACTCACTACCGTTTAAAGCACAGCGAAGCTGCGGCGTGAAGGAGAAGGGACTCGCGTCGTACGTCGTAACCAGTTTTCAGACGAAGCTGATTCGAGGCAAAAGTTGAGCACGTTGTAGCGCATATTTAGTCAATGACATGTACACACAATGACATTTACATTCATATATTTCATCACTTATTGTTGGGTGACGATGTACGCCACTAGCATTAGAGTTTAATGTTGGCACTATTTTGTGTGGAGGGATACCATATTCTGGGGTGTATGTAAATAAAGGGGGTGGAGCTTCCCTGCAGTTCGCTTCTGGCAGTGAAGGTGCACTGTGACACGCCAGGTGTTTAGCGACTCAGTGATAGCGACCACACAAAGAAAAATAAGAATCGTCTCCTGTCTTGTGCCTCGAACCGAGTGTAGTCACCAGCAATGATGCCTACACATGAACAGCGAGGGACTTCCGCAGCAGAAGGATCAACAGGTTATGGGCCCAGGTGGGTTCCAGGCACAGCGGCGCTCCATGGGAGAGGATTACCGCCGCGATTTGACGGAGATGAGGCCCGCTATCACATCTGGGAGGCGAGGTTCCTAGCATACTTGAAACCATCGGGCTAAAAGATGCTATCCTCGGGTGTGATGTAGCTACGGGATCCAGCGAACAGGCCGCAACAGAAACCGTGTGGAAAAACGAACTGGCATATGCTGAACTGTGCGGCTGCTTGGATGATAAAACACTGACACTCATCCTGTATGAAGCACCAGAAGATGGTAAGAAAAGTCTGGAAATATTGAGACGCCATTTTGAGTCCGAAGAAAAGCCGCGAATTGTCGGGCTGTACACAGAGCTAACCAATATGCTAATGGATAACGGCGAGGAGCTAGCGGGCTATCTAGCACGTGTCGAGAAGCTAGTGGCGCGCTACAAAGAGCTAAAGAGAACCTAAGCGATGCACTATTGGTAGCTATGGTGTTGAAAGGACTCACTGATGAATACAACCCATTTTCTGTGCATGTGACTCAAACGAGGGAAGTGTTAACCTTTGCTGAATTCAAGACTAGGCTGAGAAGTTTTGAATGCACCCTCCGCTACCGAAGCAGGCCCAGACCAGATGAAGTAATGACCGCCAAGTCATTCAAGCCGAAGCCCAAAGAAAAAGACAAGAAATACGTCTTCAATGGAGAATGCTTTATTTGTGAGAAAGTGGGGCATAAAGCAAGAGACTGCACAAGTAAGGATAAGAAACCACACAAGCGAACGACAAAAGCTGATAAGAACAATAAAGTGGCTACAGTTACGGACGATTCGGAAAAAGTTTTCCGTGGCAGAGACCAAGCCAAATCTTCGAGGGAAGAAGAAGAAACATTATTGCTCCGGGTGAGTGAATGGCGACCCAAGGGAGCGCAGCAATATGGACTACTCGTGGACAGCGGTGCTTCTGCCCACATAATCACCGACAAGGCCGCATTCATCCGATTTGATGAGAGTTTCCGGCCTAAAGATCACATCATGCAGCTGGCTGATGGAAGACGGATCACCGGAAGTGTCGAGAAGAAGGGGGACGCGCAAATCAAGCTGGCCGACAGCAGTGGACGAGTAGTGAGTGTCAAGCTCACAGATGCTCTCCTCATCCCAGAATACCCGCAGAATATCCTTTCTGTGGATGCAGCAACTTCGAAAGGAGCGAAGTTCAACTTTGCGAAGAATGACAACAAAATGATTCTTTCAGATGGGACAATATGCAAGATGATTGTAAAGGACCGAATGTACTATCTTGACATTGTCACAGAAAATTCTGCATGCAGTGAGGACTCCTGCAATGCATCTTTAGACATGAAAACATGGCATGAGATAATGGGCCATTGTAACTATGGTGATATTGCTAAGCTTGAAGCTGTGGTAGAAGGTATGAAAATTAGTAACAAAACTAGACCTAACCAGTGTGAAACCTGTATTCAAGGGAAATTCACCCAGAATAGAAACAGGAAAAGTGATGTGAGAGCTAAAGAGCCATTAGGGCTGGTACATACAGATCTAGGTGGGCCTATTGACCCAGAGTCATTCGACGGGTACAAATATGCCATCACTTTTACTGATGACTTTTCTGGAGCTGTTTTTGTATACTTTCTCAGGAACAAAAACATGGCAGTCGAGGCTACAAAGCAGTTCTTGGCAGACACAGCACCATATGGTAAAGTGAAGCGAATGAGATCGGATAATGGGACAGAGTTTGTTTCAAAAGAGTATCAATCTCTACTTCGAGATAATATGATAAAACATGAGAGATCAGCGCCCTACTCCCCACATCAAAATGGGACAGCAGAGAGGAACTGGCGCACATTGTTTGAGATGGTCAGGTGTATGCTGATAGAATCAGGCTTACCCAAAGAGCTATGGCCATATGCAGCCAGAACAGCAGCAGTTATACGGAACAGATGTTACTGCGAAAGAACAGGGGAGACTCCTTATTTCCTTTTCACAGGAAAAAGACCAGATTTGTCAAAAATGAAAAAGTTTGGTTCAGAATGCATGGTGTATGAGCAAAACAGGAGAAAGCTAGATCCAAAGGGCAAAAGGGGATCTTTGTTGGTTTTGACCGTCATTCACCTGCTTATTTGATTTATTTTCCAGAGACAAACAAGGTTCAGAAACACAGACTGGTCCACTTCATCACAAAGACCGTGACTGAGAGTGAGACGCAGACCGAGAAGACCCAACTGGAGGACCACTATGTAGAGTGGGTAACTATGCCTAAAGCAAGTCAGTTACAGACGGAATATGTAGGAAAAGATTCTGACACTGAACCAGAGCTTAAACCTGACTGCGACACGGACTCAACCAATGGTAATGAGACTCCTCGCACTTCTGGTAGAGAAAGGAAGACACCAAAATATTTAGAGGATTATGAATGTGTGATAAAAGGCAATGAAATCACAATTGATTACTGCTATAGAGCAACAGTGGGATTGCCACAAACATTCTACGAGGCAATGGCATCGCCAAAGTCAGAAAAGTGGAGAAAGGCGATGATAGATGAGATGACTTCTTTTAAAGAGAATGACACTTTCACCCTTGTGCCATTACCGGAGGGTAGACAGACAGTGGGGGAAGGTGGGTGTATGCTTTAAAGGAGGATGACAAAGGCAATGAAACATATAAAGCAAGATATGTAGCCAAAGGGTACAGTCAGAGAGAAGGACTTGACTATTCTGAGACATTTTCGCCGACCGCTAATCTGACATCACTGCGACTACTGATGCAGCTTGCTGCACAGTATGAGTTGCTGTTAAACCAAATGGACGTGAAGGCAGCATACTTACATGCACCTATTGACTGCGAACTATACATGGATCAACCTGAAGGTTTTTGTGTGAAACAAAGGGATGGTGTACAACTTGTGTGTAAGTTAAACAAATCCATATATGGCCTCAAACAGTCTGGGAGAAATTGGAACATGATGCTTCATGAGTTTTTACTTATGAACGAGTTTGTACAGAGTCAAGCAGACCACTGTATTTACACCAAAATGTCTGACAAAGAAAAAGAAATTTTGTTAGTGTGGGTCGATGATATCATTGTGGCTGCCAGCAATGAGAGGTGTTTATGCGAGATCAAAGAGAAACTCAAGAGTAAGTTTAGGATGAAAGATCTCGGATGCCTCACTCATTTCATTGGGATTGATTTCAAGCAAAATGTGGGCTCAATCACATTGAACCAATCCAGATATATTGAGAAAATATTGGAAAGGTTTGGCATGTCTGAATGCAAAGCAAGAGCCACTCCAAGTGAAATCAAATGTGACCTGGCTCCAGAAGGGGACAAAACTGATCAGAGGAAATATAGAGCAATGCTGGGCAGCCTCATATACATCATGACCTGCACTAGACCTGATATTAACTGGATTGTGAGTAGACTATCTCAGTATATGTCTGATCCAAGGAAAAGCACTTGACAGCATTAAAACAGGTGTATAGGTAACTAATGCAATGTTAGTGTATGTGGCGCCATCGAGTGGGGGTGTTGGGTGACGATGTACGCCACTAGCATTAGAGTTTAATGTTGGCACTATTTTGTGTGGAGGGATACCATATTCTGGGGTGTATGTAAATAAAGGGGGTGGAGCTTCCCTGCAGTTCGCTTCTGGCAGTGAAGGTGCACTGTGACACGCCAGGTGTTTAGCGACTCAGTGATAGCGACCACACAAAGAAAAATAAGAATCGTCTCCTGTCTTGTGCCTCGAACCGAGTGTAGTCACCAGCAATGATGCCTACACATGAACAGCGAGGGACTTCCGCAGCAGAAGGATCAACAGGTTATGGGCCCAGGTGGGTTCCAGGCACAGCGGCGCTCCATGGGAGAGGATTACCCGCGATTTGACGGAGATGAGGCCCGCTATCACATCTGGGAGGCGAGGTTCCTAGCATACTTGAAAACCATCGGGCTAAAAGATGCTATCCTCGGTGTGATGTAGCTACGGGATCCAGCGAACAGGCCGCAACAGAAACCGTGTGGAAAAACGAACTGGCATATGCTGAACTGTGCGGCTGCTTGGATGATAAAACACTGACACTCATCCTGTATGAAGCACCAGAAGATGGTAAGAAAAGTCTGGAAATATTGAGACGCCATTTTGAGTCCGAAGAAAAGCCGCAATTGTCGGGCTGTACACAGAGCTAACCAATATGCTAATGGATAACGGCGAGGAGCTAGCGGGCTATCTAGCACGTGTCGAGAAGCTAGTGGCCGCGCTTACAAAGAGCTAAAGAGAACCTAAGCGATGCACTATTGGTGGCTATGGTGTTGAAAGGACTCACTGATGAATACAACCCATTTTCTGTGCATGTGACTCAAACGAGGGAAGTGTTAACCTTTGCTGAATTCAAGACTAGGCTGAGAAGTTTTGAATGCACCCTCCGCTACCGAAGCAGGCCCAGACCAGATGAAGTAATGACCGCCAAGTCATTCAAGCCGAAGCCCAAAGAAAAGACAAGAAATACGTCTTCAATGGAGAATGCTTTATTTGTGAGAAAGTGGGGCATAAAGCAAGAGACTGCACAAGTAAGGATAAGAAACCACACAAGCGAACGACAAAAGCTGATAAGAACAATAAAGTGGCTACAGTTACGGACGATTCGGAAAACGTTTTCCGTGGCAGAGACCAAGCCAAATCTTCGAGGGAAGAAGAAGAAACATTATTGCTCCGGGTGAGTGAATGGCGACCCAAGGGAGCGCAGCAATATGGACTACTCGTGGACAGCGGTGCTTCTGCCCACATAATCACCGACAAGGCCGCATTCATCCGATTTGATGAGAGTTTCCGCCTAAAGATCACATCATGCAGCTGGCTGATGGAAGACGGATCACCGGAAGTGTCGAGAAGAAGGGGGACGCGCAAATCAAGCTGGCCGACAGCAGTGGACGAGTAGTGAGTGTCAAGCTCACAGATGCTCTCCTCATCCCAGAATACCCGCAGAATATCCTTTCTGTGGATGCAGCAACTTCGAAAGGAGCGAAGTTCAACTTTGCGAAGAATGACAACAAAATGATTCTTTCAGATGGGACAATATGCAAGATGATTGTAAAGGACCGAATGTACTATCTTGACATTGTCACAGAAAATTCTGCATGCAGTGAGGACTCCTGCAATGCATCTTTAGACATGAAAACATGGCATGAGATAATGGGCCATTGTAACTATGGTGATATTGCTAAGCTTGAAGCTGTGGTAGAAGGTATGAAAATTAGTAACAAAACTAGACCTAACCAGTGTGAAACCTGTATTCAAGGGAAATTCACCCAGAATAGAAACAGGAAAAGTGATGTGAGAGCTAAAGAGCCATTAGGGCTGGTACATACAGATCTAGGTGGGCCTATTGACCCAGAGTCATTCGACGGGTACAAATATGCCATCACTTTTACTGATGACTTTTTCTGGAGCTGTTTTTGTATACTTTCTCAGGAACAAAAACATGGCAGTCGAGGCTACAAAGCAGTTCTTGGCAGACACAGCACCATATGGTAAAGTGAAGCGAATGAGATCGGATAATGGGACAGAGTTTGTTTCAAAAGAGTATCAATCTCTACTTGAGATAATATGATAAAACATGAGAGATCAGCGCCCTACTCCCCACATCAAAATGGGACAGCAGAGAGGAACTGGCGCACATTGTTTGAGATGGTCAGGTGTATGCTGATAGAATCAGGCTTACCCAAAGAGCTATGGCCATATGCAGCCAGAACAGCAGCAGTTATACGGAACAGATGTTACTGCGAAAGAACAGGGGAGACTCCTTATTTCCTTTTCACAGGAAAAAGACCAGATTTGTCAAAAATGAAAAAGTTTGGTTCAGAATGCATGGTGTATGAGCAAAACAGGAGAAAGCTAGATCCAAAGGGCAAAAAGGGGATCTTTGTTGGTTTTGACCGTCATTCACCTGCTTATTTGATTTATTTTCCAGAGACAAACAAGGTTCAGAAACACAGACTGGTCCACTTCATCACAAAGACCGTGACTGAGAGTGAGACGCAGACCGAGAAGACCCAACTGGAGGACCACTATGTAGAGTGGGTAACTATGCCTAAAGCAAGTCAGTTACAGACGGAATATGTAGGAAAAGATTCTGACACTGAACCAGAGCTTAAACCTGACTGCGACACGGACTCAACCAATGGTAATGAGACTCCTCGTACTTCTGGTAGAGAAAGGAAGACACCAAAATATTTAGAGGATTATGAATGTGTGATAAAAGGCAATGAAATCACAATTGATTACTGCTATAGAGCAACAGTGGGATTGCCACAAACATTCTACGAGGCAATGGCATCGCCAAAGTCAGAAAAGTGGAGAAAGGCGATGATAGATGAGATGACTTCTTTTAAAGAGAATGACACTTTCACCCTTGTGCCATTACCGGAGGGTAGACAGACAGTGGGGGAAGGTGGGTGTATGCTTTAAAGGAGGATGACAAAGGCAATGAAACATATAAAGCAAGATATGTAGCCAAAGGGTACAGTCAGAGAGAAGGACTTGACTATTCTGAGACATTTTCACGACCGCTAATCTGACATCACTGCGACTACTGATGCAGCTTGCTGCACAGTATGAGTTGCTGTTAAACCAAATGGACGTGAAGGCAGCATACTTACATGCACCTATTGACTGCGAACTATACATGGATCAACCTGAAGGTTTTTGTGTGAAACAAAGGGATGGTGTACAACTTGTGTGTAAGTTAAACAAATCCATATATGGCCTCAAACAGTCTGGGAGAAATTGGAACATGATGCTTCATGAGTTTTTACTTGCGAACGAGTTTGTACAGAGTCAAGCAGACCACTGTATTTACACCAAAATGTCTGACAAAGAAAAAGAAATTTTGTTAGTGTGGGTCGATGATATCATTGTGGCTGCCAGCAATGAGAGGTGTTTATGCGAGATCAAAGAGAAACTCAAGAGTAAGTTTAGGATGAAAGATCTCGGATGCCTCACTCATTTCATTGGGATTGATTTCAAGCAAAATGTGGGCTCAATCACATTGAACCAATCCAGATATATTGAGAAAATATTGGAAAGGTTTGGCATGTCTGAATGCAAAGCAAGAGCCACTCCAAGTGAAATCAAATGTGACCTGGCTCCAGAAGGGGACAAAACTGATCAGAGGAAATATAGAGCAATGCTGGGCAGCCTCATATACATCATGACCTGCACTAGACCTGATATTAACTGGATTGTGAGTAGACTATCTCAGTATATGTCTGATCCAAGGAAAAGCACTTGACAGCATTAAAACAGGTGTATAGGTAACTAATGCAATGTTAGTGTATGTGGCGCCATCGAGTGGGGGTGTTGGGTGACGATGTACGCCACTAGCATTAGAGTTTAATGTTGGCACTATTTTGTGTGGAGGGATACCATATTCTGGGGTGTATGTAAATAAAGGGGGTGGAGCTTCCTGCAGTTCGCTTCTGGCAGTGAAGGTGCACTGTGACACGCCAGGTGTTTAGCGACTCAGTGATAGCGACCACACAAAGAAAAATAAGAATCGTCTCCTGTCTTGTGCTCGAACCGAGTGTAGTCACCAGCAATGATGCCTACACATGAACAGCGAGGACTTCCGCAGCAGAAGGATCAACAGGTTATGGGCCCAGGTGGGTTCCAGGCACAGCGGCGCTCCATGGGAGAGGATTACCGCCGCGATTTGACGGAGATGAGGCCCGCTATCACATCTGGGAGGCGAGGTTCCTAGCATACTTGAAAACCATCGGGCTAAAAGATGCTATCCTCGGGTGTGATGTAGCTACGGGATCCAGCGAACAGGCCGCAACAGAAACCGTGTGGAAAAACGAACTGGCATATGCTGAACTGTGCGGCTGCTTGGATGATAAAACACTGACACTCATCCTGTATGAAGCACCAGAAGATGGTAAGAAAAGTCTGGAAATATTGAGACGCCATTTTGAGTCCGAAGAAAAGCCGCGAATTGTCGGGCTGTACACAGAGCTAACCAATATGCTAATGGATAACGGCGAGGAGCTAGCGGGCTATCTAGCACGTGTCGAGAAGCTAGTGGCCGCGCTACAAAGAGCTAAAGAGAACCTAAGCGATGCACTATTGGTGGCTATGGTGTTGAAAGGACTCACTGATGAATACAACCCATTTTCTGTGCATGTGACTCAAACGAGGGAAGTGTTAACCTTTGCTGAATTCAAGACTAGGCTGAGAAGTTTTGAATGCACCCTCCGCTACCGAAGCAGGCCCAGACCAGATGAAGTAATGACCGCCAAGTCATTCAAGCCGAAGCCCAAAGAAAAGACAAGAAATACGTCTTCAATGGAGAATGCTTTATTTGTGAGAAAGTGGGGCATAAAGCAAGAGACTGCACAAGTAAGGATAAGAAACCACACAAGCGAACGACAAAAGCTGATAAGAACAATAAAGTGGCTACAGTTACGGACGATTCGAAAACGTTTTCCGTGGCAGAGACCAAGCCAAATCTTCGAGGGAAGAAGAAGAAACATTATTGCTCGGGTGAGTGAATGGCGACCCAAGGGAGCGCAGCAATATGGACTACTCGTGGACAGCGGTGCTTCTGCCCACATAATCACCGACAAGGCCGCATTCATCCGATTTGATGAGAGTTTCCGCCTAAAGATCACATCATGCAGCTGGCTGATGGAAGACGGATCACCGGAAGTGTCGAGAAGAAGGGGACGCGCAAATCAAGCTGGCCGACAGCAGTGGACGAGTAGTGAGTGTCAAGCTCACAGATGCTCTCTCATCCCAGAATACCCGCAGAATATCCTTTCTGTGGATGCAGCAACTTCGAAAGGAGCGAAGTTCAACTTTGCGAAGAATGACAACAAAATGATTCTTTCAGATGGGACAATATGCAAGATGATTGTAAAGGACCGAATGTACTATCTTGACATTGTCACAGAAAATTCTGCATGCAGTGAGGACTCCTGCAATGCATCTTTAGACATGAAAACATGGCATGAGATAATGGGCCATTGTAACTATGGTGATATTGCTAAGCTTGAAGCTGTGGTAGAAGGTATGAAAATTAGTAACAAAACTAGACCTAACCAGTGTGAAACCTGTATTCAAGGGAAATTCACCCAGAATAGAAACAGGAAAAGTGATGTGAGAGCTAAAGAGCCATTAGGGCTGGTACATACAGATCTAGGTGGGCCTATTGACCCAGAGTCATTCGACGGGTACAAATATGCCATCACTTTTACTGATGACTTTTCTGGAGCTGTTTTTGTATACTTTCTCAGGAACAAAAACATGGCAGTCGAGGCTACAAAGCAGTTCTTGGCAGACACAGCACCATATGGTAAAGTGAAGCTAATGAGATCGGATAATGGGACAGAGTTTGTTTCAAAAGAGTATCAATCTCTACTTGAGATAATATGATAAAACATGAGAGATCAGCGCCCTACTCCCACATCAAAATGGGACAGCAGAGAGGAACTGGCGCACATTGTTTGAGATGGTCAGGTGTATGCTGATAGAATCAGGCTTACCCAAAGAGCTATGGCCATATGCAGCCAGAACAGCAGCAGTTATACGGAACAGATGTTACTGCGAAAGAACAGGGGAGACTCCTTATTTCCTTTTCACAGGAAAAGACCAGATTTGTCAAAAATGAAAAAGTTTGGTTCAGAATGCATGGTGTATGAGCAAAACAGGAGAAAGCTAGATCCAAAGGGCAAAAAGGGGATCTTTGTTGGTTTTGACCGTCATTCACCTGCTTATTTGATTTATTTTCCAGAGACAAACAAGGTTCAGAAACACAGACTGGTCCACTTCATCACAAAGACCGTGACTGAGAGTGAGACGCAGACCGAGAAGACCCAACTGGAGGACCACTATGTAGAGTGGGTAACTATGCCTAAAGCAAGTCAGTTACAGACGGAATATGTAGGAAAAGATTCTGACACTGAACCAGAGCTTAAACCTGACTGCGACACGGACTCAACCAATGGTAATGAGACTCCTCGCACTTCTGGTAGAGAAAGGAAGACACCAAAATATTTAGAGGATTATGAATGTGTGATAAAAGGCAATGAAATCACAATTGATTACTGCTATAGAGCAACAGTGGGATTGCCACAAACATTCTACGAGGCAATGGCATCGCCAAAGTCAGAAAAGTGGAGAAAGGCGATGATAGATGAGATGACTTCTTTTAAAGAGAATGACACTTTCACCCTTGTGCCATTACCGGAGGGTAGACAGACAGTGGGGGAAGGTGGGTGTATGCTTTAAAGGAGGATGACAAAGGCAATGAAACATATAAAGCAAGATATGTAGCCAAAGGGTACAGTCAGAGAGAAGGACTTGACTATTCTGAGACATTTTCGCCGACCGCTAATCTGACATCACTGCGACTACTGATGCAGCTTGCTGCACAGTATGAGTTGCTGTTAAACCAAATGGACGTGAAGGCAGCATACTTACATGCACCTATTGACTGCGAACTATACATGGATCAACCTGAAGGTTTTTGTGTGAAACAAAGGGATGGTGTACAACTTGTGTGTAAGTTAAACAAATCCATATATGGCCTCAAACAGTCTGGGAGAAATTGGAACATGATGCTTCATGAGTTTTTACTTATGAACGAGTTTGTACAGAGTCAAGCAGACCACTGTATTTACACCAAAATGTCTGACAAAGAAAAAGAAATTTTGTTAGTGTGGGTCGATGATATCATTGTGGCTGCCAGCAATGAGAGGTGTTTATGCGAGATCAAAGAGAAACTCAAGAGTAAGTTTAGGATGAAAGATCTCGGATGCCTCACTCATTTCATTGGGATTGATTTCAAGCAAAATGTGGGCTCAATCACATTGAACCAATCCAGATATATTGAGAAAATATTGGAAAGGTTTGGCATGTCTGAATGCAAAGCAAGAGCCACTCCAAGTGAAATCAAATGTGACCTGGCTCCAGAAGGGGACAAAACTGATCAGAGGAAATATAGAGCAATGCTGGGCAGCCTCATATACATCATGACCTGCACTAGACCTGATATTAACTGGATTGTGAGTAGACTATCTCAGTATATGTCTGATCCAAGGGAAAAGCACTTGACAGCATTAAAACAGGTGTATAGGTAACTAATGCAATGTTAGTGTATGTGGCGCCATCGAGTGGGGTGTTGGGTGACGATGTACGCCACTAGCATTAGAGTTTAATGTTGGCACTATTTTGTGTGGAGGGATACCATATTCTGGGGTGTATGTAAATAAAGGGGTGGAGCTTCCTGCAGTTCGCTTCTGGCAGTGAAGGTGCACTGTGACACGCCAGGTGTTTAGCGACTCAGTGATAGCGACCACACAAAGAAAAATAAGAATCGCCTCCTGTCTTGTGCTCGAACCGAGTGTAGTCACCAGCAATGATGCCTACACATGAACAGCGAGGACTTCCGCAGCAGAAGGATCAACAGGTTATGGGCCCAGGTGGGTTCCAGGCACAGCGGCGCCCATGGGAGAGGATTACCGCCGCGATTTGACGGAGATGAGGCCCGCTATCACATCTGGGAGGCGAGGTTCCTAGCATACTTGAAAACCATCGGGCTAAAAGATGCTATCCTCGGTGTGATGTAGCTACGGGATCCAGCGAACAGGCCGCAACAGAAACCGTGTGGAAAAACGAACTGGCATATGCTGAACTGTGCGGCTGCTTGGATGATAAAACACTGACACTCATCCTGTATGAAGCACCAGAAGATGGTAAGAAAAGTCTGGAAATATTGAGACGCCATTTTGAGTCCGAAGAAAAGCCGCGAATTGTCGGGCTGTACACAGAGCTAACCAATATGCTAATGGATAACGGCGAGGAGCTAGCGGGCTATCTAGCACGTGTCGAGAAGCTAGTGGCCGCGCTTACAAAGAGCTAAAGAGAACCTAAGCGATGCACTATTGGTGGCTATGGTGTTGAAAGGACTCACTGATGAATACAACCCATTTTCTGTGCATGTGACTCAAACGAGGGAAGTGTTAACCTTGCTGAATTCAAGACTAGGCTGAGAAGTTTTGAATGCACCCTCCGCTACCGAAGCAGGCCCAGACCAGATGAAGTAATGACCGCCAAGTCATTCAAGCCGAAGCCCAAAGAAAAGACAAGAAATACGTCTTCAATGGAGAATGCTTTATTTGTGAGAAAGTGGGGCATAAAGCAAGAGACTGCACAAGTAAGGATAAGAAACCACACAAGCGAACGACAAAAGCTGATAAGAACAATAAAGTGGCTACAGTTACGGACGATTCGGAAAAAGTTTTCCGTGGCAGAGACCAAGCCAAATCTTCGAGGGAAGAAGAAGAAACATTATTGCTCGGTGAGTGAATGGCGACCCAAGGAGCGCAGCAATATGGACTACTGTGGACAGCGGTGCTTCTGCCCACATAATCACCGACAAGGCCGCATTCATCCGATTTGATGAGAGTTTCCGCCTAAAGATCACATCATGCAGCTGGCTGATGGAAGACGGATCACCGGAAGTGTCGAGAAGAAGGGGACGCGCAAATCAAGCTGGCCGACAGCAGTGGACGAGTAGTGAGTGTCAAGCTCACAGATGTTCTCCTCATCCCAGAATACCCGCAGAATATCCTTTCTGTGGATGCAGCAACTTCAAAGGAGCGAAGTTCAACTTTGCGAAGAATGACAACAAAATGATTCTTTCAGATGGGACAATATGCAAGATGATTGTAAAGGACCGAATGTACTATCTTGACATTGTCACAGAAAATTCTGCATGCAGTGAGGACTCCTGCAATGCATCTTTAGACATGAAAACATGGCATGAGATAATGGGCCATTGTAACTATGGTGATATTGCTAAGCTTGAAGCTGTGGTAGAAGGTATGAAAATTAGTAACAAAACTAGACCTAACCAGTGTGAAACCTGTATTCAAGGGAAATTCACCCAGAATAGAAACAGGAAAAGTGATGTGAGAGCTAAAGAGCCATTAGGGCTGGTACATACAGATCTAGGTGGGCCTATTGACCCAGAGTCATTCGACGGTACAAATATGCCATCACTTTTACTGATGACTTTTCTGGAGCTGTTTTTGTATACTTTCTCAGGAACAAAAACATGGCAGTCGAGGCTACAAAGCAGTTCTTGGCAGACACAGCACCATATGGTAAAGTGAAGCGAATGAGATCGGATAATGGGACAGAGTTTGTTTCAAAAGAGTATCAATCTCTACTTCGAGATAATATGATAAAACATGAGAGATCAGCGCCCTACTCCCCACATCAAAATGGGACAGCAGAGAGGAACTGGCGCACATTGTTTGAGATGGTCAGGTGTATGCTGATAGAATCAGGCTTACCCAAAGAGCTATGGCCATATGCAGCCAGAACAGCAGCAGTTATACGGAACAGATGTTACTGCGAAAGAACAGGGGAGACTCCTTATTTCCTTTTCACAGGAAAAGACCAGATTTGTCAAAAATGAAAAAGTTTGGTTCAGAATGCATGGTGTATGAGCAAAACAGGAGAAAGCTAGATCCAAAGGGCAAAAAGGGGATCTTTGTTGGTTTTGACCGTCATTCACCTGCTTATTTGATTTATTTTCCAGAGACAAACAAGGTTCAGAAACACAGACTGGTCCACTTCATCACAAAGACCGTGACTGAGAGTGAGACGCAGACCGAGAAGACCCAACTGGAGGACCACTATGTAGAGTGGGTAACTATGCCTAAAGCAAGTCAGTTACAGACGGAATATGTAGGAAAAGATTCTGACACTGAACCAGAGCTTAAACCTGACTGCGACACGGACTCAACCAATGGTAATGAGACTCTCGCACTTCTGGTAGAGAAAGGAAGACACCAAAATATTTAGAGGATTATGAATGTGTGATAAAAGGCAATGAAATCACAATTGATTACTGCTATAGAGCAACAGTGGGATTGCCACAAACATTCTACGAGGCAATGGCATCGCCAAAGTCAGAAAAGTGGAGAAAGGCGATGATAGATGAGATGACTTCTTTTAAAGAGAATGACACTTTCACCCTTGTGCCATTACCGGAGGGTAGACAGACAGTGGGGGAAGGTGGGTGTATGCTTTAAAGGAGGATGACAAAGGCAATGAAACATATAAAGCAAGATATGTAGCCAAAGGGTACAGTCAGAGAGAAGGACTTGACTATTCTGAGACATTTTCGCCGACCGCTAATCTGACATCACTGCGACTACTGATGCAGCTTGCTGCACAGTATGAGTTGCTGTTAAACCAAATGGACGTGAAGGCAGCATACTTACATGCACCTATTGACTGCGAACTATACATGGATCAACCTGAAGGTTTTTGTGTGAAACAAAGGGATGGTGTACAACTTGTGTGTAAGTTAAACAAATCCATATATGGCCTCAAACAGTCTGGGAGAAATTGGAACATGATGCTTCATGAGTTTTTACTTATGAACGAGTTTGTACAGAGTCAAGCAGACCACTGTATTTACACCAAAATGTCTGACAAAGAAAATAAATTTTGTTAGTGTGGGTCGATGATATCATTGTGGCTGCCAGCAATGAGAGGTGTTTATGCGAGATCAAAGAGAAACTCAAGAGTAAGTTTAGGATGAAAGATCTCGGATGCCTCACTCATTTCATTGGGATTGATTTCAAGCAAAATGTGGGCTCAATCACATTGAACCAATCCAGATATATTGAGAAAATATTGGAAAGGTTTGGCATGTCTGAATGCAAAGCAAGAGCCACTCCAAGTGAAATCAAATGTGACCTGGCTCCAGAAGGGGACAAACTGATCAGAGGAAATATAGAGCAATGCTGGGCAGCCTCATATACATCATGACCTGCACTAGACCTGATATTAACTGGATTGTGAGTAGACTATCTCAGTATATGTCTGATCCAAGGGAAAAGCACTTGACAGCATTAAAACAGGTGTATAGGTAACTAATGCAATGTTAGTGTATGTGGCGCCATCGAGTGGGGGTGTTGGGTGACGATGTACGCCACTAGCATTAGAGTTTAATGTTGGCACTATTTTGTGTGGAGGGATACCATATTCTGGGGTGTATGTAAATAAAGGGGGTGGAGCTTCCCTGCAGTTCGCTTCTGGCAGTGAAGGTGCACTGTGACACGCCAGGTGTTTAGCGACTCAGTGATAGCGACCACACAAAGAAAAATAAGAATCGTCTCCTGTCTTGTGCCTCGAACCGAGTGTAGTCACCAGCAATGATGCCTACACATGAACAGCGAGGGACTTCCGCAGCAGAAGGATCAACACTTATTCTTTGACATTTTAGGGGAAGCCGAGCTTCCCTTGCAGTCCGAGAGCAATTGCCACTGATTGAAACCCCGCCGGGCGGCGAAGCGAAGTTGGGTACCTAGCGGCTGGGTGTTAGAGCCTCTGCGCCCCGCGACCTAGACGGTCCGTGGTGGTCGTGGCCCGGCCTGGACTAGGTGCCGTAAGACTAAGGCGGACGGGGGTCGACGCCAACGAGCGCTGGTCGGGCGGGGTGGGCGGGCGGGGAACGCCGACGGGCGCCTGACCGGGTAGTGACGGGGACGGGCGGGACGCGGAGGTGGCGCTAAGCGCACCGACCGACCCGCGCCGACACCGCCCCTCCCCGCGACGCCTCGCCGCCGTAGTCCCGCCGGGCGCCTATTTGGGTTTCGCTCGCCCGGGCTCGAGGCGGGTGCGCGCCGCCGCCGCTCGCGGGTCGGGCGCTGGGCGGGCGCTGGGTGTTCGTGGCGGGGTAGAGTAGACGATCGCCAACGACCGGCGCGCCGTACCACAACCCCGCCCGCCCCACCGCCACGCCCGCCCGCCTGTCCTCGCGCCGACTTCGAACGCCGCCGCCCTCGCCTCGTTGAATCTTTTCGATACAGCAGTGGATGCTATTTTCTTCATATTATGGTGCGAGCATGCGACTGCAACACACAAAACGCAGTTTAAACTGTTATCGGAGATCGTGGCCGCCGCCACGATTCAATGTTGTTGACAGACGACAGGGCAAACGACGCAACGTGAATATCGCGAGAGTTTGCACCAATGTAAACGCTCTAAATTCATCTTTCCTTTTGTTATTTATAATGTTGTCTGTGGTTTTATTGTTCTTGTTTTGATTGTAAAGCGTCCTTAAGTGTTTTGAAAGGCTATTATTACACAAAAATGTAGAAGGTTTGAAAAAAAATGCCGACCGTAAAGTTTTTCTTTAAGGTAGAAATTCTCGGTCGGTCGGGTTACCGGAAACACACTACTTTTTTTTCTACGCCTTATCTAGTCCTACCCCTTATTGTGTAGAATATAAATTGATCATTTTCAAAACAAAGAAGAAGAAAAGTCTACATATCATCAAATACTTTTACCATTGTGGTACTTTACTTTTCTATTTATACACCTTTCGGTTTGTGTATTTATAATTATTCTTTGACCTTTTGTTTCAATTTTCTCATATTCATTGTAATTACTGCATTTCTTGAGTACAAATGATAAATTGATCAAAATCCAAAACAAGAACAAAGAGCTGTAATACTAATTTTATAAGTGTATCAAATGTATCTTCTTAATTTTGATTCATATAGTTTTTTTGTACTAATCCTTTGAATTTATTTTTGAACTCCTCCAGTGATTTACTCATTTTCAGGTCCGTTTCAAGCTTATTCCACAGGTTGACACCTGCTACTGATACACACCTTCGCTTAATGTTTGTTCTTGCTCTGGATTTTTTGTATTGATTAGTACCCCTTAGATTATAACTGCTTTCTCTAATTTCAAAAAGCTTCTGGATATTTAGACAAAGGAAATTGTTATGTGCTTTATACATTAATTGGGCGATTTTGAAGTCAACCAGGTCGTAAAATTTCATTGTGTTTAATTTGACGAATAGTGGATTTGTGGGTTCTATATATTTAGACCTATTGATTGTTCTGATTGCTTTTTTTTTTTAGTTTTAAGACAGAGAGTGTGTTTGTTTTACAGGCATTCCCCCATATTTCCACACAGTATGTCACATGAAACATTCTAAGAAATAATAAACATATTTTAAAAACTTCGAACTCACCACAGATGCTTATTATATGAAGAAAATATCCATCGTCTTTCACTCCTCGGAGCTAGCTCGCTTGCTGTGTTAGGGAAGTCAAAGCTAACTAATTGTTGCAGCTCTGGAGTGCTAAAATAGTCAACCAAAAAATAATTTTCCAGATTTGGGGGGTCAGGGGGGCATCCAGACAATTTATTCTTACAATGACCGTTTTTGTTTCTTGATCTATGCATTTTTTAAAATCATGTCCGACATTCATCTTATCCGGTGGTCACCGGCGCGTGAATATGAATCCCAGTTGAGGTTCTGTGATCAACCAATCAGAGGACTGAAAAACGTAAACGTCACTCGCAGCCTTCGCGAAGGTGGAGCTTGGTCAATGTGAAATCTGATTGGTTAAAAAACAAAACCCACCTTTATTTACAGCACGAGTGTAAACTGGCCAGGTCGCATTGACATGAAATCTACTTGGACAAAAAAGTAACATACTTCCAAGACTTGAAATTAAGTTGAAGTAACGTTGGAAAGAAATGAGTACAATTCCATCGAAAGTAAATTGTAAAATTGAGCAAGTGCTTGAGAGATGGTTCACGCCAGCGGACGGCACACCACTGAGTGGTCCTCACAGAATCATTGAATCCGAATGGTCTTGATCGTCATTGAATGCTTGCTTCCAAATGGGGCTCACTTGGGAACATCCGCACCGGTCCGAGGGGTCCTTCGATACCAGACCTGGAGTTTGCCCAAAATGGCTGCATCAAATCCAAAAGGCCAACTTCCCCCTATCAGGAATTACTTTCCCATGCATCGTTTTAGAATACAGTACCTTTGACATATCTGTCCGTCCAATTTTGTGCAGATACATTAAACTGTAAAATGCCCCCGAACTTTTTCACACTGACGTTTAGGATACCTGCTAATTTGTTTACTCGAAGCAGGAGTTTCCACTTGAAATAGCGCCATGACGGTTATCTTGTCTACTTATGATGAAATTTGTCCCAGACAAATGGTTTTTTCTTGTGTTGTTGTTGAAAAACTCTTATCAGGCTGACTGTTTCCACACTTGTTTCGTTTGAATTGGCCACATCGAACCTTGAGTGGGGTACACATAGAAGTAGATACTCAAGCCAAATGAGAGCATTTCCCCCTCCTTACAATCAAAGTAAGCAAAGGCTCGATAATGGGGTGTGTCCAGTCATTTCTTTCCTTTGAAAACAGTCGGGGCGATAACCGTCAAGGTTAAACCTTTTCATGACGTCCGATCGTAAAACCTTCAACCACTCTCTTCACTCAACTCGGAGCCGACATGAGCTCATACTTACCAGGCACGTCCGGCCACAGCGCGATGACTTCCTTCCTTCCTTCCTTATTCAAGGGTGCCACCTGCAGAAAATGGCCTTTGACTATCGCCATCAGACAAGGGCTAAAACACCTCCAAGCGTGCTAAAAACGGGAACGGATCAAGCGATGAATGAGCACAAAATCTTTTATTGAAAAATATATACGTTATTCTGGCTAATACAGCAATCAACAACAACAACAGCAAAAAAAAAAAAAGCTGTAAATAGACAGCCAAGACAAAAAACGCGTCCCTTTTACCCGCACCAAATCATCAAACAACCGGAATGATCAACTCGAGTGTTGGAGTTACTTTGTGATTCTCTTGTTGAAACATGCTTGGAAGGCACAGTCTCCCAACCAATTGGGCTGGAACAAGAACAACAATAACGATTTTGTGGCCCCGTTTCACCAAGCGGCAGCAGCAGCAGCAGCAGCAGCACAAGGAATCCTTATTTTTGGAAATCTGACGCAATCAACACTCGAGCCGCGACGTCTCCACAAGTTGCCGACAAACGTTTTCGATTGCTGCCGCTGCTTTTGCAGACACACCAACCGACACAAAACTAACAAAGATCAGAACAGATACAGACGGATTCAAATTGAATTGGGCCCGTCGCGGACACTCAGTAAACGTAATCGTCATGACAGGAAGTTACAACTCACAGCGCGTCGTTGCAAATCGTACCGGGGGGGGGGGAAGGGGGCATTGAAGGGGGAAAAAAACGTGCCTGGTTTTGGTCTTACAAATGCGGGACTGTGACGTTCCCCAAAGTGACAATTACGGCGAAATTAAGCAAAACAAAGAGGGACGCCTCATCGTGAATATTTAAAAAGATGGTGAATCGCCGATTTCCTTGACAAGACTCGCCTTGGGACATGCTTTGGTATGTGCTGCCGTTTTGGTAAGCAACAGAGTTCAAATCGATCGTCCGTGTGTGAGCAGAGTACAGTTCAAGGAGCGCCTTTTTTTTTTTTTTTTTTTTTAATTGACTAGTGACAGGTTTTGGGTGCCCCCAAAACTTCCATCCAACCACCCGCTTGGGAAAAATTAAAATGCTCCCTCAAAGCGACGCCTCCGTTTTCGCATTCATTCCTCCATTTTGAACGAGTGGCGGAATACACTCTGGACTGCTTTTGGAAGGATGCAGCATTGAGTCTTCGTTGGGTGGGAGCTGACATTTGACTTGCGATTGGTGGAAAATGCACACCAGCGCGGCTTGGAACATGAATGGGGTTCGAACCCAGAACCCGTCGACTGCGAGCACCCGCCGCTCCACCCATGCCGCTATTCACACAAGGACACAGAGGAGTCCGCAAGCTCACTGATGCCGAGCAAAACCAGAGCGCCGTCTCTCACATCCTGATTGGGTGTCAAGTCCGCCGCGTCCCTTTGAGGAAACGCGGCACCACGGCCCAAAGACGAACACACTCTCACTTTCCCACGGCTGCTTGCCAAGTGTCCAGCGTCGGGCGGGCTCGTGTTTTCCGTCAAGCGGAAAACTCCAGAAGAATTTGCGCCGGCAGGAAGCGGCGACATGGGAGCCCGGCGGCTCAAACGCCACTTGTCCTTTTATGTTCCGACGGCGAAGAAGACGCCCCAGTGGTGGTCCTGCGATAATGAGAGACGGGCCAAATTCAAGGAGGGGAGGGGGGGGGGCATTCGGAATGTTCCACGTTCAAAGGGCGAGAGCGGCCAACGCGCTCGCTCGCGATTCCCACACTCTGCGACCCCCCTCTCGAGGGATGCTGGCTGACGTCACCAACATTCCACGCCTCCTCACACGCGGATCTCGTCATCTTCGTCGTCGTCCAGGAAGGACGAGAAGCGGCTCTCCTCTTCCGGCGGAGCGCTGAAGGTGGCGCTGTCCGTGTCGGCCGCGTACACGCGGGCCTTGTCGTCCGGGGCCGCCGAGCCCGAGCTGGACACGGAGCAGCTATCCAGGTGCCGCAAGTGTTTAGTGAGGACCTCCGGGGTATACTGGGGGGGGTGGGCCACCTCGGGATCGCTCCTCAGGGGTGCTTCTTCCTCCTCCTCAGCGGCGGCCACCGTCCTCCTCCCGTCGTTGTCGTCGTCATCGCTTCCGTGGGCGCTGAGCGGCGGTGAGGCGCGGCCCTCGCTGCTCTTGCCTTCCTCGTAGCCGAGGTCGTCGTCGTCCTTCTGCATCACGCCCAGGATGTCCCCCAGCATGGACGGGCCCAGGTCCACGTGGAAGGACATGACTGACTCGGCGTGCTTCATTCCGCCGCCGGCGGGGCTCCGCCTCTCGGGGAGCTCGCCGGCTTCCCCGAAACGCGGTTCCTCCAGCTCGGGGAAACGCCTTCCCGTCACGGCGCCGGCGCGGTGCTGGGTTATCGGGCTGGGGGACGGGCTCTCGGCCACCTCGTCGTCTCCCGCGCCCTCGTCGTTGAGGAAGGGCAAGGACATGGCGTTCTTGACGTAAGCGGGCGATCCTTCCGAGACCGCCAGGGGGAGCTCCCGGTGCTGGTCCACTCGGGTGGTGGACTGGGAGCGCTTGCTGCTGCGGAAGGCGCGCGACAGCAAGCCCGGACGGGGGGAGCCGGGGAAAGAGGCGGGGTCGGCGGGGGGTTCGCCCGAGTGCGAGCTGAGGAAGGAGGTGTCGCCAAAGGCGTCGCCGCTGCGGCCCACGTGCATGGTGTGGCGGAAGTCGCCCAGCGGCGCGCTGATCATCTCCCGGGTCAGGTCGCTGCGGGACCGCCGGTTCTTGTGGGCGGGGCCGGACACGAGCTGCTTCAGGATGGGCATGGCGGACGATTTCACTGTAGCGAGGTCAAAATCTTGCCGGAGAAAACCCTGGATGAACAATCGTCAGTCAGCGCGGGATCCTGAAAATACAACAAACACAACGTGTGACGCGAAATCATGTTGACAAAATACAAAAGCTCCAAATAAAGAAACCCAACAACAAACAAACAAACTGCAGCTTACATTTCTGAGAACTATTTTCGCGAGTCAAAGAGTTCCACGCGGCTCTGCAGTTAACGTGGCCGGCGCGTGGCAAAACGGATCATCCGCTGCGATGCTAGCATACGCACATTGCAGGGCACCGGCTTGCGCGCAGAGAACTAGCTTGCGCGGCGGCGTGGGAACAAGCGCTCGCGCGGCACAGGGAGGCACGCTCAGTTATGACCATATTTGCGGTGTACATTGATGGCTGGCTCTTCGGGGAAGGTGAGCCCATTCCGTTCGGGTTCCGTTGCCGCCGTGCACCCACGGAACTGCCAGAAAGTGCGGCCACATTTTGTTCCCAGATTGGAAAAGGGAGGCTTCGGCTGTCTTTCGGCGATTATGAGGAAGCACCAAAATCCAATGAGGTGTTCTTTTCAGTGCAGCTTGGTCACACGCGTGTCAAGCAAATGCAAATCCTGGAGAGGAAGCGCATCGGAAAAGACGCCATCAATTACAGGCAAACGTCAGGACGCTTTTCCAACATCGATGTGACGTGACCTCAAACCGGCAGGCAACACCGCAAGGAATGCGTTTGAAAACGCCAACCACACACACGCACAGTAAGGGGCAAAAGTATTGGGACGGCAGGTCAGTGTTTTGGCACATGTCAAGTGGGAACGCAGCAGCTGCCTCTTCATTGCAGACACGGGAAAACCTCCACCGTTACCGCTTCTCCTTAGGTGGCGCCCCGCTGGTCCGGCGAGGGGGGGGGGGTGGGGGTCCTCAGTTGGAGCTCTGACATGTTTGAGCGCAGCGGCTGCCATGGTGGTCGAGCAAGACGAAGGCACTTCCTGGCGCCTTTCCTGTGCAGACAGAAAACCACCATGCTCGCGCTGCCCGTCTTTCCAACTCATCGTTTTTATTCTCTGGCTTTTGACTCTGCATGAGACTTGATTTTTCGTTTTTGAGCCGTCTACCGCCGTCGTGATTCCTTGCTTGTTTGCTGTGGTCGGTTGGGCCAGTGCGAAAACAACTTTCCATCCAAGTTTCCTGCCAAAACACTTTTCTCATCCTCACAAGTTTATTATTGCGGCTCCCCCCCACTAGAAGGAAGCCCATCTAACTCCTGAAGACCACCCCGCCGCCTCCGCGTCCCCCGACCGGATCAAGCGACACAGTTCACGTTTGTTGCAGAGCGGATTTGCTCAGCCGAATCCAAAGCAACAGAAGCAAATGTGAGGCCGGCTACATTCGCACGCTGTTGTATTTCCTGCCTTTCTCCCCCCCCATGCGAACGTGCATACATACGCTGGCCTGGATGTGGAAGAAGGGGGGGAGGGGGCGGTGAGCCTGAGATGGCCGCATTTGGCGTGGGAAAGGCGAGGTCACGGCACGGGAGGCTTGACTTGATCAACATTCTTTTACGACACTGCAAACATGGACGACGTGGCGCAGACACCCCCGCGCATCGGCTTTGGTGGGCAAAAATCGGATCGGAATTTTGCTTTTGAGATCTAGTTTAAAAAAAAAAAAATTCTGGAATACGAATGCCGCAACTTTACGCTTGACTTTTGCCCTTTGGCGAAATGTGATTCACAAGCCACGCGCGGACACGCCAAACAGCCTTGAAAAGGACACGTCGAGGTTCACTTGACTTGAGGGCAGTTTCTTGACGACGCGCGCCACGCGAACACACTTTTCCACACAACTGAACTCTTGATAAAATCCTGACACCGCTTCTTACGGATGGGGAGAAAACGGCTTGAAACGGCATCTCGTTAACTTGCTGGGAGGCCTGAGAGACCAGCAAAGCAAGACCACATCTGAATCTTCATGTCACATCTGATGAGGAAGCCTTTGTAAACACACACACACACACACACACACACACACACACACACACACACACACACACACACACACACACACACACACACACACACACACACACTAGTGACTTCCTGCATTCGACTCCACAGATGCGCGCCCAAGCACATTGCGCAATCTCTGCACACTTTGAGGGGCCTGGCAGTCAATTCGCCTGCAATTGTCAAAATCAATCCATGAAAATACGGCCGCAGCGACACGCCCCTCCGACGACCGTGGCAGACAAAACGGCCACGTCTTGGACAGATATCAGCCAGCAAACCCGGTTAGCCGGCCTGAAGATCTCATTTTGCCTGGGAGGGGCCGGGGGAGGAGATTGATCCCATGACGTCAGGGAGGCAGGGAAGTGCCGCACAGGCAGAACGCAAGCATCCGATGGGCGTTTGCAACAAAGGCCCACTTCAAGTGCTCGGCCAAAACGGCCCATGCGGGCTCGGTGAGCTCAGTCGTTAGCTTGCGGACATCCGCGGCTTCTTCGGCCGGAATGCTAACGGGAGCTGCCGGTCGGCCTCCCTCCCTGGCGGCCGACCGCAGGACGAGATAAAAAGGAGTCTCGGGAGAACCTTGAAGACGGGTGCGGAAAACTGCTTCTTGCGTTGCCGTCCGCAATGGAAAGAATGCGGGCAGAATCGCCGTTGCCTTTCAGCAGGTGCGCCCGCTGAACGGCGGCTCACAAAGACCAAAACAATGGCGCCGAACAAAAAGCACCGGTCGAAACCCTTTCACGCACACACAGCAAATCAACAACAAAAAAGAAAACCTAAAAGGAATTTTACAAACAGACTCGCGGGAAGCTCAAGCTGTGTTTGCACCACAACCATCTGGTAAAAACTGGAAAGGTTTGTTCTTTGCAAGGTTCTGCGACTATGTTGCCAAAACACAGACATCCTGCGCTGTTTTTCCAAAGGTTACCGTTTTCATTTGTTTGACAGCGGTACCCGGACGGACTTGCGATGACTTCCAGATACCAAGCGTCGCTGAGCGAAGTTGTAGCTCACGTTTGAGTTGGGACCGCTCGCTAGCACGGCAACGAACTTCACAACGAGCTGCAGTTTGCCTGCTTTCACTTTCAAACTCGTCATCAAACAAAGACCGTTTTGCGTTGAACCAATTCGTGTTGTCTTATGAACGCGGCTCGCTTCATGCTCACACGCGAGGCCCAACGCCTTCGTGGGACGGTCGAAACGAGCATCTTTTTTCCCGTTCATTTTCTATCAAGCACTGTGTCATGTCGGGGTCCATTTTCATACCGATGGACTTTCAGGCCCCAAAACGATGTTGTTGTCACAAATGACCAAAACAAGCCCGTTTGTTAAAAGAGAAAGGGGGGAAAAAAAAGTCATTAAACTGAGCTCCTGGTTTTTCTAGCTCCCAATGAGGCCAAATTCTTCAAGAGCAATTTCACATCCTGGGAGGGGTTTTGGGATAACAACTAACAGTTATGTTGGCATTTCCTGGAATGTGAAGGAACCGGACGCACACACACGCACGCAGGATGCCACAAATAACACGCTGAGGGTCCTTTTCAGATGCTCTTCTGCAAATTGTAATCTTGGAGCAGGCAATTACAGCCCATGAAATGGAAAGCAACCCCGCTGCAACTTTGACCTTGGAGCGCCGAGCTGGGTGGTTTGCGACAGAAGACGGGGAAACCTGTGCAGGCCGGTTTGCAGGCTAAATCCAGAGGTGGCCAAGTAAACAGGCTGAGCTCATGACACACGAGGACGCCCGCTCATCCATTTCGATCCGTGACGGCCTCTGCGGACGTGTCACAAAAGGACCCCGTCCCCATGTGTGGCTTGGATAAGAGGGGTCAAAGGTAAGACGCTTGGAAGTTGCCAAAACAAAAAGAGGCCTCACACGAAGACGCCTGATTACGTTGTCTCCAATGTGAAAAGGCGGACAGAGGTGAAGTCCATCAACGCGTACTGAGCCGGAGCCTTGCTTGTTAGCTGCCGTCTCGAAAGCCGGCTGAGGCATTTGACTTGTGAAATCAATGAAAAAATGGCTCCCCAGATTTATTTTCTGCATCTATCTCAGTTTCTTAGCTAGTTATGCTGTTCAATGTACCTGTGGCAACTTGTTATCGAAAATCACAATCACCTCACCAGTGTAGTTGCACTGTTGCAAGCTTCCTTTCTATGTTGCTAAGGCGAGCTGAGGGAGAATGCTAGCAGTAAAAATAGAAGCGGGCTTTCTAGTTTTGAACTACAAATCATCGCTCCATCTTTAGCTTGGTAGCTGTAGATACTGGAGATACCAAAGTTGTTACCGGTTGTATTTTTCCATCAACATTAATCACAAACCGACTCACCTATCTATCTCTACATGTATATATACAATACAATACATGCTGATTTATATAGCGCTTAACAAAACAGTTAACATAAAGTATATATACATATACACACACACACACACACTTATATAGGTGAGGCTGTGGATCCCATGAAAGAAGTGCATCCCATTAATAGGGGCTGCATGAACAATTGGCACATTTGCGTTCATCAAAGACACGCATTCACTATGAGCTGATAGGATGATTTTAAAGGCATCACGGCATGCACAAAGCCACGCTTCGAGGGGTGTGTGTGTGCACGGGACGAGAACAATAAGTAGCTCCGACACAAAAGATCAGCTGGGGTAGACCACGCGCGCACGCGACCTTCCACGCTGTGCCCAAGCTAAACAACCCGCACCGTGACACATGGTTTAAAAAAAAAACACGTCAAAGGTTCAATCTGAAACGATGAGCACGCTTACCTTGGGATCCCATTCATAAAAAGCCGGCCCCACGTTGAGGCCCCCCAGCAGCTTGACAATGGAGCGGGGGAGGGAGGGGAGAAGCACGCCTCCAATGAAATGAGAGACGTGAGAAAAAGAAGGAAAAAAGAAAGAAAGAAGTCCCAAAACGGCAAAATGGCCACTCTGCAAGTGGAAGCCGCGTCACGTCTCACACAAACGGCACCGCCGCGGCCGTGCTAGCGGAACCAAATCAAGTCGCGCGTACGCGAGCGCGTGAGCGCGTTCTATCAGAAGGAGCTCGCTGGGCCACGCCCTCCTCCCCTGGTCGCGCGCTTCAAAGACACGGCAGCACCGGAGCGGAAATGACGTCATATTTAGCAGACAATTGACACCTGGATAGTACAGGACTGTATTAACCCAACGTTGAAGCATTTTTTTGTTGTCTGAACGCAATAAACTCGTAATCTCTCTCTCTCTCTCTCTCTCTCTCTCTCTCTCTCTCTCTCTCTCTCTCTCTCTCTCTCTCTCTCTCTCTCTCTCTCTCTCCCTCTCCATTTTTACCCGTCATCTAAACAGCTCGTCAGAAGGAAAGGAGGTCACAAATCTGCGTTCACGCCTATTGGTTGTGAAAGTGAACCATTTTTTTGCGGCAGCTTCACGCGTGACTGAGCCGCTCGTTATGAGGACCTTCCTGACAGCGAAGCGAATTCGACTACAAATGAGGATGGGCGACAGGACAAAAGGAACGTGTCAATGGACACCCATTACCATTACCTGCCCGCAGCACTGGCGCGCACAATGCTTGCATTATTATTCACTGAATTCACACTCCGAAATGTCACAGGTAGACCACGAACGAACGTGACTTCCGGTGACTGGAATACAGCGAGTGAAAGCTCACCAACAACAAGGTTCGGAACCGAGGCCATTACACCTCATAAAAGAAAAATGCTTTGCATGAGTTCATAAAGCGGTTCTGTTTTTAGCCTGAAACAAGTAAATGCACGTCCTGTCTTTTTTTTTTTAATTTAAAGGAGAACCGCATAATCCGATTAACTAGAATTCAGCAAGTTTACAAGTGCTGCTTTCAGACTCGGCGAATATTTACTGGAGTGAAAACATTTCTCTCCAAATGTGAATCAGGTCTATTAGCATGCGCCCGCAGTGTTCCCAAAGTAAGCATATCGTTAACCTCAATGCAAAACACGAATTAACATGTCATCGCTGTGTCAGCCTTAAAAAGAGCACGCGACACATTTTATTCACAACTGACTGCGCTGACCCTGTTGGCGTGAAAGCCATGCACTGCACTGACTACGAAAAGGCACGGAAGGAGTTTGGACTTTGACCACTTCAAGCCTTCTGCTAACTAGCCGATGATGTGCATTTGGCATGTTTGGCATTGTGAATAAAAATGAGGGACTGTAGAGCCAAGAATTGTGTGTGTGTGTGTGTGGGGGGGGGGGGGGGTTAAAAGACAAGAGAAGCTACCACAGTGCATTCTGGAACTTGCAGCATCAGCAATAAATGTCCAATTTGGACGAGGACATCCTGAACTGTTCAATTGGCCAGTGGTGGCTTTGAATGTGCGCCATTTCATTTGCAGTCTGGACACAGAGGGATGAACATCGCCCAGAGCTTGCCTGCCGTGCGTCTGTGGGTTGAAGGCTATCGTGAAACACGATTCACTGGTGAGATTAAATCTTTGAAAAAAATAAAGTTGTTTTCCATTGTCTAGCGCTCGTTGCTTTGTCACATGGCAAACTCGCTCATGTGGGAATTTAGGCCATTTGTCAGGAAGTGTTGCTGGCCTGTGATTCTGTTCCAGTTGATGAGAAAATGTGCTTCTTTTGCAGATCACCTCCTAATTTCAGTGGGCCGTCCCATGTTGTGAACGCTCAAAACTCGATTGGCGACGAATCGACTTGAAGCGATCATCCTCAACGCTCAGCGGTTAAGGCCACACCTAACTGGTTGCTATCAATGAAACGTAGAAACCATCGATCAGACCTGTGCCCCATCGCACAGCGACGCACACGAAAAATAAAATAATTTATTTTCAGAGAGCTCTCATCAATCAATTCATCATGTCTGACAACGTACACGGACGGGCAGTGGCGCTCACACAAGAAGGACTTTGTCGATGACACGGAGTGGGAAAACGAACACTGTACAGCGGGACTGTCGGGTCCTCGGCGAGGCTGCGTGGAAAATGTCTGAGCAGACGTCCAACGTCTTTTGGGACCTCTTGTTTTCACAAACGCAGCTTGAAACCTGCCTTGACTGTCCTGATGGGGATTTAGCGGGCTTTTGTACAAAAAAAAAAAAAAACCCTCACACAACTCTGCGACAATCTTCGCACGGGCGATGTCACTTTTTTCATGTCACTTTTTGACATTTTCTACAAGTACATGTAAAGAAATCTCTTCATCGATGGCAGAATCGATCGTGCTGAGTGCTGGCTGCAAAAAAACGGTCGAGTCCATCTCGAATAACAGCAAATTTCATTGACTTCCCTATTTCTGACCACAATTTTAAAAATGTATATCTATATTTTTTTGCGCATCAGGTTTTTCACAGTTTCAGTTTGACCTTTAAAAGCTTGCGCAATACACATTTGACGATGAAATACGATGAAAACCGGATATGCGAGAGAAAAGGAAAGGGCATTCTTGTAATCCGATCCCCCCCTCCCCAAAATGTAGAAAAGTTGACTTGAAAAATGCAAGACAAAGCTGTTGGCCGGTGTCATTTGTACAAGACGCCACCTTGAGGAATTGAGCCACGCAAGCGCGGAACGTTCAGGGATTCCTTCAAAACATCCAATGTGTTGACCGATTCTTCATTTCTCTGGCAGTCACTCCAGAAAGTTCCGTTCGACTCTTAATCGCCATCACAATGTGAAACCAAGTTTCCTCGGGTCAAGCGCACAAGTTTTTGCGCTTGACCCGGGCATTTCCGACTCAATTCCTGCGGCGGGAGGTGTGTCACGCGGCCTGATCTGCCGGGACTTGTGCTTTTGCTTTTCACTTTGTGATGAAGAACACAGCCAAAAGACACACATGATGGGGAAAAAAAGTTCGTTTGTCGAGCTATCTACTGCATCAGCACACAAATAGACACGCCCCCGTCCCACCCCGCCCCGGAAAAAGCCTCGCCAAAGGTGGCACGATGCTCGAATGTGACAAGCATTCCTCTAAATAGCCGTGAGACGAGTTCATATGGCGCACGCCACGAAAAAGGGGGAGAAGGCGGTGCAGCCGGTCACAGTGACCGTCACTGAGTCTGTTTTTTTTGCCTTTTTCATGGAACAACTCAATCAAGCGCGCTTGTCAACGGGGCGTTTCAATTTCGTGGCGTGACAAATCAAAACCTGGGGATGATTGTCTTTTTCACAAAATAAACATCACGTCAATGATGCGCGGCGGGCAGGAGGACGACGCCCCCGATGTGGAATATCGAAGCGAAAGAGTCCTCCTGGGGGCGTCAGACAAAAGAGGAGAAGCCCGCGGTGGGCGGCGGGGCGGCGGCGCCGCAGGCCAGGCTGCTGGGGGGCCGGTAGAGGGCGGCGGCGTGCTGGCCGGGAGCTTCCGATGACAGCAGGGACGGGGTGGGAGTCCGGCTTCCTTTGGGCCTGAACAGGGTGCCCTGGCCCGCCGGCGGCGGCTGCGGCGACGGGGTGGCGCCCTGCGGGGGCAGCGGCGGCAGCGGGGGCACGGGCGGCGGCGGCTGCTGCTGTCGCGACTCCTGCTCCGCCGGGGGCTCGGGCTGCGAGAAGCCGTACGCCGGCGGACGGGACACGCCCTTGGGCTGCCGCCGCCACGAGTTGAAGTAGGTGGGGTCGCTGATGTAGTGGCTGACGAAGGAGTGCGTCTTGGGCCGGCTCTGCTCCATCTCGTACTCGCTGTCGCTGCCCTGCCGAGTCACAAACACCGCGCCCGTTTGTCTACGCCACTTAACTTCGGAAAATTGCAGGGACGAGATCTTCATCCATCCAAACCGACCCCAGTGGAGGCAGCTTCTCCACTGGGGGCGGCGACAGGTACCGACGCGACGCCCGCCGGATGACGCCGCGGCTCACTTGGGTCAAAGCGGCCCGACTTGAGCCGTCAAACGTACTGGCGCGAGGGCGGCGCGACCGAGCTCGCACTTTTCTCTTCGCTCCGTCCCGCGGGACCATTTCTGGGCTTTGGTCAGCGCTTACCTGAGAATCTGAGATCTCAGAGGGCTTTTCCGTCAGGCTGCTGCTCTCCGCCGCAATCAGGTCGTTGTATTTGGCGCTCACGTCCTCGTCTGAATAGTGCAGACTTCCCGGGCTGGGCCTCGGCGGCGACCTGGCGTAGGAGGCGGGGAAAAGACGGATGACAAAAGCGGACGTGGCGAGCGAGCCAAACGCACGCGAGCCTTGCGACAATCGTCCTGCGGGAGCTTTTCCTTGCAGTCGCCAGCTGCGCTGACGCTGAATCTTGGATCCACGCTGTCAAATGCAGCCAACAGGATCGGTTGAGGTTAGCGACTTTCTTTTTGGAGTTTCTTTGGCGCTACAGCAAAAACTGTTGATTTCAATAAAGGCCGAAACTGTCGTGTTCAGCAGAAACAGCACTTGGGATCAAAATGAGCCCCTTGCAGTCATGTTCAAAGCGGCAGTGGAAGCTCTACTCTTAAACGCCCCCCCACCCCCCAAAAAAAACGCCGCAGGGCCGCAGCGGCCGTCTCATTAGCTGAGAGCACGGCGGCCCGCTTTCATGGCTTCGTTGGTCAAGGACGAGACGCGGCAAACTCTGGTCACCTTCTGGCTGCTTTGCGTCAGCCACAGACGAGGCTCTGCAAACCGAAGGCTCTTTTCTCTTCGAAAAGGGGTTGCTATTCGGCGGCGCCAATGAACAGGAAGGTGTTTGATTTGAAAGAATCCAACGCCTCCTTTCACTCTTTTTCAGTGCCGTCATGTGAAATTGAAAAGTTCGCTTTGCTGCCTGCACATGTCCTGTCCTGTGGGCTGCTGAGACCAAGATGGAGTCATTTGGCCGAGATGGTGTCAACCAGGTGGCAGGCACACAAATCGTGTTTTTGGCTCCCCCCCACCCCATTTCTCCCTATGAGACCACAGAACAACCGGACTCAAATCTTGACGTTTGAGGCACAAAGTCAACATTTTCATTTCGCTTTTGCCGACGATGTTTGGCGAGCCGCCACGTCGCCTTCAATGCTGCCCCCACGAAAAGAGAGCAGTCCAAAAGGTGAGAGCGCTTCCGCCGAGCCGCTGGACGTGCTTGGCAAAGCGTGAGGCAGAACATCACATGCTCGCCATGGCTGAGGCTGAACGAGTTCCTTCACAAGGGTTTGCAAACGGCTCCGATGGACTGTTGAAACCTCAAAATGACCAAAGCTGTCAAAGTCCAGCGGGCCCAGCGCAGAGACGCACTCGCTGGCAGCATTCCGTCACGGAAGCCCGCAAATAAAGGTCCCACTCAGAAGCCGAGGAGCACCCTTTGTCCGAAGCTGCGGCGGACAGACAAAGAGGACACGGCCAACCTCACGAATGCTAATCAGCAGCCTTTGTGCTTGCGCCGCTCAAACGCTGAATCTCAACGATGGGAACGGAAGAGGCAGCGGCCGGGCCCCTCGGGGGCTCCGTTTGGCCCCTACGCACCGAGCCAGTATTGAGAGGAAGACGTCGCGGCGCGTCGTCGTTGGGAAAGAAAACGACGGGTCGGAGATGCGGCGGCCACTGACCGTGTGTAGATGCCGTTCTTGCGACAGAAGGAATTTTTGGCCGACAGGCGTCGGTTGTTGAGCTCCAGCGAGGGGAAGCGGCCCTCGTCTAGGCGCACCATCTCACCGTGGCTCAGCGGCAGAGCTGTGCAGTTGGAATGGTTGCCTGGGGGCGAAAGGGGGGGGGGGGGTGAAGTAAAAGACACTCTTGGCAAGATTCACATTGCGCCAAAGTCCTGTCAAAAAGAAAAGTTGTGCTTTGGCACAATCTTGCGGCATTCTGATCCCAAAGAACTATGTTGAAGTCAGAGGAGGAGCTTCTTATCTACAGGACTAAGCCACGCCCAATAGAGTGGCGGCGCTTTGGCGCACGTCAGAAACTAGTCTCGTATTTTTTGACAATTTCGGCAGCAGGGCCTGAGCGCCGTCACACGAAGCGCACCTCTCACGCCACTGCTCCGAAAGCGCCGCTCGGCATCTGAACCAAACAAACGAGGCTGCCTTCCCACCGATGCGTCGAGAACCACAACAATGGGGGGGTCAGCACGGGGGACAAATTCCTACCTGCCTCCGTCTTTTTGCTGTAATTTTTACTCTGTCCGCGGATGATGAGGACAAAAACCAGCAGCAAGATGAAGATGAGGCCCACCAGCGCGATGACCACCAGGAACCACCATTCTTCGTAGAAGGGCGACACTTTCTGGGCTGCACACGGCCAACAACGTCCATTGACAACTGACACGCGGTGCAGTGTTGGTTTTTCTTTTGGGGGGGGGGGCGCTTGCCTGATATGGAGGGCGAGGGCAGGCTGGGCGAACCGTAGCCGTAATCGTTGACGGCGATGATGCGGAAGTCGTACGCGACGCCCTCCCGCAGCATGTCGAGGTTGAGCGTGTAGGACGTGACTTCTTTGGGGATGTCTTTGATGAAGATGTCCCACAAACCTTCATCTGCAACACAACACGTGGATCAGAGGCGCCCGCGGACGCGCTGCCTCCGCCGCCTTCACGTCCGCCGCCGAGATGGTATTTTTCCTCCCATCGGCAGGCGGACATTTTCCTTGGGCTAGTCTCAATCTGGGACCCCCACGATTGCCACAAGATGGCGGCAAAGGTAGCACCACATTTCCATCGCAGAGCCCGGTGCCATCTTGTGGCACTTTAGTGCGGAGGAACTACGTTGAAGGGTTGACAGCAAGACAAAAAGTTGTTTTGCGCTTACCCGACGGTCTGGCTTCAATGACGTATCGCGTGATGGGCGCTCGGCCTTGATCGCCACTGGTCCAGTGCAGCGTCAGGGCGGAGCCGTAGCGGGAAATAAAGGGTTCTCCTGGAGGACCCGGCGCTCCTTTCAGAAGGGTAACAATGAGCCCAGGAGGTGTCGGAAAGTGGGAAAGCGGCCTCGAAAGGGGGGCCGCTCTTACCTTCTCCGGGCCCTGTGGTGATGTTGGCCTCCACCTCGGGCCCGTAGGTGAGTGTTTTGGCACGGATGCGGAAGTTGTAGGTGACGCCGTCGGCCAGGTCCTTGATCTTCATCCACAGGGGGGCGCCGCCTTTCACGTCCACCGTCACCATCTTACTGACACCTGGAGCGAGCAGAGGAGTCGGTACACAAGAGACTCTCCATGCCGCATTCTGCTCAAAATCCACGACGTTTTCCCCCGACACTGGACTCAGAGCCCAGAGCGACCTCAGCTCAGCGTTCCCCCTGCCCCCAATTACTGAACACGCTGGTTCCGGCAGCCGCGCTTCAACGGCGTTCCCCTTACGGGGAAGGAGGGGGCGGGTGAGCCGCACACGATACATCAGCGCACATCGTATATTCTCCGACGTCAATTCTCTGTTGCTCAAAAGACAGCGGCGCGGCAGGGAGGCGGGGGGGCGGGCGGACCCCACGAGTTCCTCACCGTCGACTGGAGTGCGCGGCTCGTAAACCAGGCGGTAGCCCTCCACGATGCCGTTGGCCCGCTTGGGCTCGCCCCACGACACGTTGACGGACGTGGTGGTCAGCTCGCCGAAGTGGATGAAGCCGGGCGCGCTGGGGGCTGTCAGAGGGAGACGTTAGGGTCGGTCGGGGTCAGGCTTCAACAGGCCACGCAGCAGAGGTGGCGCAAGCGCTGCCGCCTTCTACGGTACTTCAGCACAAAGTAGCGATTCGATTGCTGTCCTTCAAGACCCTGTCAAGCGGATGCCCAAATTGACACTGAGTGGTTGGACAGGAGCGTCACGCTAGCATGCTGTGGTGGAGTGAGGAGCTGGATTTCATTTGGATTTTTAAAATCTATTTTTTTCAAGTCCTACTCGACAGTCATTATGCGCACTGGGGCTTCGGGCTTGCGTGGTCCCTTTTAGAGTGCCTCATTGTTGACCGCGCGTGCACAAATGTCAGAGAGAGAGCAGTGGATGAGTGAAGCGAGGGTTCAAAAGTCAGACTTGAACGCCCGCGTGGACAGGGGCGTGGCGGTGGTCTCGCCGCTTCGGAGTGCCTCATTGTTGCCGGGTGGAAAAGCCCCGCGCCGACCAGATGGCGTCGATTGAAGCCAGCGATGTGGAGGCATGAGAAAGACGCTTCCATCAAGTCGCAAAAGTCGGGTTTGGGTGACAATTTTTTTCTTCTGCAGCCTTTCAGAGTGGAGAGAAGAGCTACCGGGATAGTTTGCGCCTCATTTCATGTACAGAGTGATTTGTTTTCTTCAGCTCCTCATTCAAATTTGGCAGAGTTCTTCTGTGTGCTGCGTCAAATTGACAGGACGTTTTTTTTCACTTGACAGCAACTTTAGGTCGAAGCCTTTCATTCGGCGCAACGCGAGTTTGAAGAACAAAGAAAGAGATTTTTGTTGTTGTTGTTGACCTTCAATGACACTCAAGCAAGTGCGGGGATTTGGATGCATGACAGGTCACAAAAGCTTCGGTGTCTTTGCGCTGGCTCTCTTCCCAGAGGCCCTGCGGTGGTGCGGCGAGCCAAAAACGCTCGATTGTGACGTGGCTCCGTTCGCTAAATAGTTCTCATGATGGTGTGTGTGTGTGTGTGTGTGTGTGTGTGTGTGTGTGTGTGTGTCAGCAAATGAAGAAAGATGTCTTTGTGCAAAATAGCGCGACTCAACATGGGGCGTCCGACCTCTGTGGCTTATTTTGGCAGGACGGCGATCGAGAGCGCTGAGAACATCTCCAGTCAATAAGAATGCTTTCCATTTTGTTCAGGCTCATAGCTGTTGTTCTGATTCATTCATTCATTCATTTTCCGAACCACACGCTGTGAACTGATCGTAGCCAAACCTTCAGCCGAGAAGCCCGAACGGCGCGTTTTACACAACGACGCCCCATTCGTCCTTCTTTGCAGAGGATAAAGAACCTATGCCTGCCTGCGGTGTTGTATTATCCCTTCCGCATGTGTCGCTACACCGATTTTGTCGAAAGGCGGCGACGCCGAGGCTGTCCGTTAGCCCATCTATGGCATTTTGCACCGCAAACACATTTTGCAAAGCACTGCGGATTTATTTTCCCTCCTGAAAAATGTATAGGTTTGAGCTTTTAAGAATGAGTTGAGAAAAGTCCACTTTGGTCGTGGTTTCCTTCCACGATATTGATCGTTGATTTAAGGGGACCGATGCACTCCGGACTTTTTCAATTGCTGGCAAAGAGATCGTTGCGTCTCCGCAGTGCCGCTCATCAGTCAAGTGGAAAGTCAAGCTTTTGGTCAGCCGCCCGCTCCTCCATATGCGTCTTTGGGCAAAGTGTGCCCCGTTCTGCCAAATTGTGGAGGTTCCAATTTGGCTCCTTTCAATGACGAGCGTCCTTGGAGCATTTAGACAAAATCGTTTGACAGGAACGTTATGAAAACATTTGGAAACCGCTTTCAATTGAGAGATGCCCGCTTGAAGGGTAAAGCCCGAGTCCGGCTGTCCCCATGCTCGCCAGGCTCACCTGCTTGCTGAGTGCGCCCCCTGGTGGGGAGCGATCGCGGGCCGTCGCCTGCCGCGTTGAAGGCGGCCACGCTGATCATGAAGGTGGTGTAGCCCGTCAGGTTCTTCAGCTTCACGCCCAGCTCGGGCAAAAACAGCGTGCGCAGGCGCTCCGTCTCGTTCTGCAGCTGAAACTCCCAAAAGTAAATCTACAACAAACAAACAAAAAATTGAGGGGATTTTAGGCAACGCATCAGGAATACGGTTGCAAAAAACACGTCCACCGCGTTTTCGCTTACATTTCCAGTCCCTCGCCCCCAAGCAAGTCCTAATGAAAAGGTCGGACGAAAAGAGCGCCTGGCTCACCAAAAAAAAAAATAATAAATCATCTTCCCTCAAGCCTCTGCGTTTTGGGAAAACCCTGTCAAGCCGTTCTTACTCAGTTGCACTTGCATGACAGTCACTAACTAGGAAGGGTTCAAGTTTTATTCCCATTCATTATTTGCTCCAAATCATTCCACGGAACATTTCTAACTTCTTGGAAAGTTTGTTGTGACTTCTGGAACATTTCGAACTTTCTGGAACTCGGGGCGAATGAATAATCATTGCTCACAACAATGATTATTCCTTGGCCCTGAACAGACCTGTTACAAAGGAACAAACAAACAAATGCCAATCATTTCGATCTCCCGTAATTGTGCGGGAGATGCCGCAAGTCGGGCCCTCTTTTGGAGCAAGATGAGGAGATGATACCTTGTAACCTTGGATGTCCCCATTCTGAGCATCCGGCGGCGGGGGGTCCCACGTCACGTCCAGCTGGGTGGCGGTGGACGACTGGACCGCCACGTTCTGGGGCGGCGCCGTCGGGACTACAACGGTGCGCATTCGCAGTCGCAATGACAACAAATATCAAGAGATGGCAATCCATTTTTGGGTTCAAGCATAATGAGAGAAGACACACCTGCCTCGCCCACAAAGACCTCCTGTGGCGCGCTGCTCGGACCCTCCCCCACGGCGTTGTACACGCTCACTCGGATCTCGTAGCGCTTGTGTTTACTCAAATCTGCGCAAAGGAGCCAAGATCAAAGCGAGGCGCTGCGACATCACACACTGGCGGTGGAGAGCCGATGAAAGGATGGGATGGTTGCGGGGATGGCTTTTGTATTTTGGGGGGGGGTCAAAACGACTGAAAACCCCTAAAAGGAGAGAGTTCAAACTTACTGTCAAGTTCATACTGGGTGAGCGAGGATTCGCTCAAGTTCCTGATGCTGTAAGCAGCTGTGGGGGGGAGAAAAATGTGGCCAAGGCATTAGGCAATCGACGCACTTTGCCCGCTTGCACACATGAAAGGATGATGCGCATGGAAAACATGTCAGACGGCTTTCTGCTTTCTGTATATGGAGGAGAAAAAAAAAAGAAGTCAGCCATTTGGAGCATTTTTACTGCCTTGCGATTGAATTCGGCCATCGCCGGGGTGCCTCGAAGAGACGACCCCGTGGCTTACGGTCTGCTGGTGGGAGCGCACTTTCTCCAACAGCGTTCTGTCAGACTACCCAAAATGTTCAACATTTACCCTTGCAAGTGGAATCAGGCCAAATTGGAGCATTTTCTCCCACAACTGATCAAAGGCAGCAAAGGCCAAAACGGCGGCCGAGTAGAAACGATCATCGCGTCAAATATCGTCCGGCGTGGGATGTGTTCATCGACCAAATTCAAGGTTGGCAAACAAACACTCACCGGTGAGGTCGGCCCAGCTGGGGGGCGGATTGTTGGCAGCGCGGAGCGTGAAGCTCCGCAGTCGCTCGTAGGACAACTCTCTGTAGCGGACCCTGAATCCAAGCAGGACGCCGTTGATGTGGTCCTCGGAGGGAGGCTGCAAACAAACGGCGCCATCGTCAGAGTCGCCGTTCGACACCGACAACAGACAACCGATGAGGAGGACACTCGTCACCTGCCAGCGGACCAGCACGGACGTGGTGGTGTGCGGCGTGACAGAAACGATGGTGGGCGCTTCGTCCGGGGCTGTAAAATGAACCCAAAAAAAAATAATGGAGGACCATCGGTGGTGCCAGCAACCTGGGGGGGCGGGTGGGGGGCGTTCTCACCGTCTTGCAGCGTGGTGACGGCCTCGCTCTCCTGACTGTATTCGCTGTCGCCGATGTCATTGGTGGCCTTGACGCGGAACTGGTAGGACGTGAAGGGCTTCAACCTTTCAGAGGGACAACAAGCGCTTCAGGCCAACGCAAAAATGCCATTGACGTACAAAACTGGGCTCGCTTCACAACAAGCAGCAGTTCGGCATCGACAACGACCACCAAAGCGCTCACGGCAGCCCCTCCCAGGTGACGGCGGGCGTACCTGTCCAGCGCGTAGGAGTTGACGTGGTGGCTGACGGAGGTGGAGTGCAGCGTCCAGTTGTGTTCGGGCAGCTCCCGGTACTGCACCGTGTAGTAGCGCACCGGCGAGAGGCCGTCGCTGCCCGGCTCCCAAGACAGCAGCACTCGGCGAGCCTGCACGTGGCGCTGAGGCGCCACAGGCCGGCCGGTGGGCTGAGGTCGCCCTGAGCGGGGGCGCGCAAAAGTGGGCGTGAGCGAGCTCAGCGCGTCTCGTTTCTCTTTGGGGACCGGCCGGGGCACCCACCTCGTTTTTCCGTCGTGACCACCAAGGCCTCAGCGGCCTCGCCCCAGCCCTTGCGCGTTTGGGCGCTCAGGCGAAGACGTACACCGTTTCGGGCCGGAGGGCCGCCGCCGTGTACTGCCGCGCGCTGGGGCTCAGGACGTCCACGGTGGCGGCGCCGCCGCTGGACGAGTTTCTCCTGTACGTGACCTGATAGGCTGCGAAGACGGCATACGAGTCAAGCGTCAAGAATCCAGCCGCAATTCACGCCACGGCTGCAATCTCGTGGAACGGCGGCGCTTCCAAAGTTCCCGAGCTCGACCTTGAGGGTCCACAAATTCATTTGCAATGAGTTACGTGGTGCGGTATTGTATTTCCAAGTGGATCCGTCCAGTCTCTCGCGCTTATCCGGGGTCGGGTCGCGGAGGCAGCAGACTTCGTATGCCGCAACATCGTAATTGCACTCGTGTGTCCAAACTCACCCAGGATGATGCCGTTGGGGTGGGCCGGGGGTTGCCAGATGAGCCTGACTGAGGTGGTCCTCACTTCGGGGAACAGGATGCCGACCGGAGGGCCTGGCACTGCAACGCCGCAAAGCGGGTGTGAGTAAGTAGCTCGGCGCACATTTTGATTGGCACGAGATATCATATCCCGCTGAAACCACCAGTGGGTTTTTTTTTGGGGGGGGGTTTGTTAACAAAAGAGGGAGTGGAGGATTTTCAAATGACCGTCATCCAGCGTCCTCTCCAAGATGGACGGCGCGCTGCTCCTGCCGTCGCCGATGCGGGTGAAGGCGAGCACCGGATCTCGTAGAGGACGTACTTGCCCAGACCCGTCAGGAGGACGCTGTGGCTGCTGTTGCCCTCCACCGCCCAGAAGCTCGGAGCCGCGTCCGAGTCCTTCTCCTTGTAAACGACCTGCCGATGAACGGGAGAAGCCCTCCTTGAGGCCAATGCGACACTCTTCTCTCCCTCCTCTGAAGTCGACTTCAGCCCACCTTGTATCCGAGGATGAGTCCGTTGCGCTCGGTCTCGGGGACCTGGCCCCAGCGCACCAGGATCCTGCTGGAGGTGGTGGCGAAAGCCGACACGTTGGCGGGGCCGCTGGAAGGCACTGCGGCGACAAACGGGGACTTGAGAACCTCGAGCCAGACGCTTGGCGTGCGACTCCGACCGCTCCGTCTTCCTTCCTCACCGGACTCTCTGGTTCTGCCGTGGACCGGCCGGCTCCAGGGTCCCGACCCGATGCCGTTGACGGCCTGAACGCGGACCTCGTACTCGGTCCACTCCTCCAGGTCCTCGACGGTGAACTCCCTCTCCAGCCGGTCGGTGATGACGTGCGAGAGGACGCCTCCTTTGGAGCCCGACTTGGAGTACTGGATGCGGTAGCCCACCAGATCGGGATTCCCGTTGTACTCCCACTCGGGAAGCGGCTAAGACGAAAAGCGAGAAGGTGCATGCGGGGGGCTTTGTCGTCAACAACAACAACAAAGACGAGCAGTAAAAAACGTACCACCCAGCGCAGCCACAGGCTGGTCTCGCTGGCCGTGCGCAAGGAGACGTTGGCGGGGGAGACGTCCGGAGGGGCCTGCAGGGTCTGAATCTTTCGGGAAGGTTGGCTGGGGGGACTGGTCCCCACGATGTTCACCTGCCGCATTCGGAACCTGCGCCGGAGAAGCCGCGTCTGTCGTCACGTGACTAAAATAGAGGCTGAGCCGCGGGCCAGATTCTTACGTCCGCCCGGGCGGGAGCGGGAGCCGGAAAAATGCCGTTACGACGGGAGCGATGAATCGAAACTTTGAGCAAGGAAGCTACGCGGCCGCCCGCCCGGTTGCGCGCAAAGGGATGAACTCCAAAAATCAAAAGCCGTGGCCAGGCAATTGTTGACAGACTTCTTTCGGCGAGCTTCTGCCTCCAAACAAGCTGGGAGGACGCTAACCACGTCGCTACTCGGGTAAAAAAAGCCAAACAAACGTAACATTGTAAAATCTAAAACTCAGCTGCCAATCGCATGATTCGATCAGGACATTTCGACTCCAAAGTCCCCCAAAAAAAGAATCAAATCAAATCAAAGTTTTGACTTTGGCGATAAGGCGGCGCGATGGTGTTCACCTGTAGGAGGTGTAAGGGTTGAGATCCAGCACCTCCATCGCGCGGGCGTCCGGCTCATTCGGGAGCTGCTGAAGCATCAGCCACTCTTCATTCTCCCCAACGATGCCGATCTGTGATGCGCGGGGGGGGGGGACACTGGCTCAAGTCGGCGCTTTGGTGCCGCGGACGGGGCGGGACGCTGCGGGCCTACCTGGGCTTCCACCTGCCAGCGGGAAATGGACGTCTTGCCGTCGTAGCCCGGCTTGAACTGCAGGCTGACTGAGCGAGCGCCCACGTTGGAGACGGCCAAGTTGGTCGGCGGGCCGGGCAACTCTGGGGGTGGCGCCAAAGCAATATTTTTTAGGGAAAAAATCAAAAACCACTGCAAATGTTCACACTTTCGAACTGAAAAAAAAAACATGACAGCAGATCTCTTGGCAAGCCTCCGCAGTCCTAAAACCAGACAGGCAGCTCGGCTTTGAACGTTTTGAAATGGAAATTGTGGCGAGCCTCCTGCGGGCGCTGACCTGGCGGGACGCCCGAGGAGATGGTGGAGGCGGACAGCTGGCCCTGTCCCTTGGCGGTCATGGCCGCCACCTGGATGGTGTAGGTGGTGAGCGCCGTCAGGCCCGTCACCTTGTACTCCTGAGTCAGGTTGGGCAGGTAGTGGGTCACCCGCGTGTTGGTCCTGTTGAACTCCTCCCACGAGATGCGGTAGCCTCCGAAAACAAACACATGGCACGCTTAGGAAGGAATTCTTTCTTTGTCTCCCCCCCCCCCCCAAAAAAAAGAGAATTCAATCACCTGTGATAAGACCGTTTTTCTCCAGAGGTTCCTTCCAGCTGACTTTCAGGGACGTATCCAAGATATCGGTGAAGCTGAGGTGTCCCACAGCACCGGGAGCTGACGTACAATGAGGCCAGATGAGCCGCCGTCCCACAACACGAGCGGACGGGGCCACTTACTGTCCTCGTGGGTGCGCAGGCGCTGAGGCGGGCTGCGCGGGCCGTCCCCCGGCGCCGTGAAGCACAGCACCGACGTGTCGTACTCGGCAAACTTCTTCAGGCCCGAGATGTAGCCCACGTGGAGGGTGTCTTGGAAGTTGGGACGCGCCGTCACCACCGTCACCTCGCTGGCCCGCCCGGGTTCCCACGCCAACAGCTAGACCAAGGGGGAAGGGGGGGCACGCCGCATGGGTTTTTTTTCCTCTCTTTCTTTTCTTTTTTTTCCAAAGCTACATTTTACTGGGGGTGATAAACCTCACAAAAAAGAAAACAGAATGATGATTTCATTGCAAGGAGTATCAGGGCCACAACCAAAAGAAAAATAACAAAAGATTCGCCCCCCCCATTGAAAAAAAATCGGATTTTACCCTTGCAAGATGAAAACTTTTTATTGAGAAAAAACAAACACCCTCGCCAGGAGAAGCGTTTGAAATCATGGAAGGATGCAATTCATGTTGCTACGAGCGCGCCCTCTGGTGGCCAATGAGGGAAGGGACGGCTCACCTTGTATCCCTGATTGATTCCGTTGACGAACTGCGGGCTGGGGGCGCTCCAGGTGAAGCGCACGGCGGTGGAGTTGACCGGCTCGGCTTGCACGTTTCCCGGCGGCACCGTGGGCACTGAAGAAGGAGGAGGATGGAGTTGAGGACGAGGCGGAGAGCGGCCAAAGTCCCCATTTGGCGTCGCGCGCGAGTCGTCGCCTCAGGCGTGAACCCTGCGGCGCCTTCCTTTGAAGCCAACGCAGTCGCTTCTGATGCAAAGAAAGCCGAGTATGCATGAGGCTGAGTGACCGCTCGGCGCCGGATTCTCTTTGAGATCGAAACGCGCCGAGCGGCTGGCTCCCCTTTCTGCATTTTTGATGGCGACTGCCGACCAACGAAAGAGAGGGAGGACAGCTCCGAAATGTGTCTGCAGCATTTCAGCGAGAGACAACCGGGGCGATGAACTGAATATTTAGACTTGGCGAGGGAATGGGGAACAGGACCTTGACGTCTTTTGTACCTGCCAGCAATCCAACTGTTGACTTTTGTTCATAAAACGCAACAACAAACGTGATGCTTTTCATGGTGGGACACACCATAGAACCGAAAATGTTTGTTATGTAATTAAAAACATTTTTGGAATGGGGAAAAAACCCACACATTACCCGGGACACAAAATCTGTTCTGACCAGGACTTTTTTTTTTGTACAGTCTTGCATAATCCTAAATAATGTACTCGTTTTGAAGATAGTCTACCAGCATAGTACAGTTTTCTTTTCCTCAGCTTTTTATGCACGACTAAACGCCCGAAAACGATTTTTAAAATGTATCCCAAAAACCCTGCAGCTTTCAAATGGTGTTTTCAACTCTTGATGCTTTTTTATTATTTTTTTTTTTGTAGCGCGCCCGCCCGCTTGACGCTTCCTCACATGACCATAATTTGTTGAGCCCATTTTTGGTTTAAGTAGGCCATTGAAAGTCTGAAAGCGCAAACATTTCCGTCCGTCCGTACACACGTCCGCTTTCCAAACTCAGCCGCCCGCTCGCTGTCTGCCACTGATAAGTGAACCCGAGCAAGGTGTGGAACGGGACGGCAAATGGAATCCCTCTCCATTTGCTATCGGGAGGGCTCTGGAGGATCTCGGGAGGGGGGGCGGCGCTCGTCGTGTGGATCGAACGTGACGGGAAATTGGGGGATGGGAGAGCGTTTGAAGCTTTGCCGAACGCGTCCGAGGAATTTCAAATCAAAGCGGCACAACTGCACCGGGAGCAGGCAACTGTACGCTTTCAAAGACATCTCTCGTTTACAACTGTCGAGGAAAAATACTTTTGGATAGGTGGACAGAGGTCCCGATTTGGGGGCCATTTTCTTAATGGCTCAGTAAATCGTTGATGCGGGTGTGAATCTTGGCCCGGGTCTTCCGGGCCTAGTGATTGGCTGGCCACCAGTGCCAATGGTACCTAGTAGGCGTGTTTTTCCAAGCGCGTGGCGCTCACCTCCTTGCAGCGTCCACTCGGTCACCTTGTGGCTGTAGATGCCCCTGCCCGCCCCGTTGTAGGCCGCCACCTCGATCTCGTAGTTGGTCCAGATGATGAGGTCCTCCAGCATCAGGCTGCTCTGCTCCGGGCTGGTGATGTTCTTGAGCTGACAGTCCACCGGAAGCCCGGACAGACAGTACCTGGCCAGCAGGGGGAATATTTGCTTTTTATTGCCACTCCCAGTTGAAGAAGTGGATTGTCAAACTAAACCTCAAACAAAGATCATGGCAATCGTCTCCGAGCTTTTTGCCAACACCGAGTGCAAAACACGGCAGACAGGCTAACCCAACTAGCATCCCTGTCGTCGGAAGGAGAAATCTTTCAATCGCTTGCATTCGTGCACAAGCGGTAGGGACACATGCGCACGCAGCATCCAAAACTACTCTCGCCTTCTCCTCCTCAGTGCAGCATTATGCGCTCTCAAGATCGAAATTCGGGATGCATTTTAAGACAAGAGTTGGGTGCAGTGCATCTTTCTACGCCTGGAGCTATGCTAGCGACCTGAACAGTTCAGTTCTTGGAAACGTATTTGTGCATGTCAGTTACAATGAGGTTCAAGGATTTGGATTTGAGCTATTTGCGGTCGAAAAGCGGGAGTCCAGTCGAAAGACAATCAAAAAAAAAAAACAACCCGCAGCTAAGGTGTGTGTGTGATACTGCCTCCTGGTGGCCAAAACGCACTCGCCAGAAGAGTGGGACAAGGGCCACTGAATCATCACGATGCACAAATCCTTTAGATTGGATTTCATGAGCTTATTACTGCGCATTTTCATAGAGTGCTATTTATCTCATTAAAAACACATTTTTGTTTAAGTTTTGCTTTTGTTTTTTTGGGAGGGGGAGGGGCGCGGTGGGATGCATTGATAGCATTTCCATTCATTTCAACGGTGAACGCCGATTTGCAATACAAGTGTTTTGGAGTGAGAGACTCCGCTCGCACGTCAGGGCAGCGCCGTCAAGGGAAGGCGAGTAACCGCAGAGGACAAAGAAGGCACGAAAGCGGAAAGGTGACAGCTGGCGAGAGGAGCCGGAGGCATCTAATTGGCGGCGGGGGAGAGCCGGCGCGCGGCTTATTATGCCTGGCGTAGAAACGGAAGCCGGACGCCCGGTTGCCATGGTTCCCCCCACCTGATGACGTAACCCTGCAGCGGGCCGTTCTGGTGGCTCTCGGGGGGCGGCTGCCACTGGATCAGGATGGACTGATTGGTGCGGCCACTGGCGATCACCGTCTGGGGGGGCGCGCTGGGGGGCTCCTCCGGAAGGGTCAGGCTGGAGGAAAAAAATGGGAGAAAGGATGCCCGACGTGAGATGGATGGGCCGGCAAGGAAAGCAAAGAACGGCCCGCCTGCCGCGCTCTTCAACCTGGACCGACGGCGCTGACGTTGTCAAGAGTCCTGGAATTGTTGTCCCCAAAAGATGAAAGATGTATTTTTAGTCAGTAATTGAATGGCCGATTGATTGCAAATCCAGTCATAGAATTTTAAAATGTTTGTAAAAAAACTACTGAAAGTAATTTGATGGCAATAAATGAAAGATACTATTTTTGGCACTTGTCACTTTATTTGTTCGATTTCTCGACAATACATTCGTTGACATCCATCGATGCATCTGTTTTGTGAAGCGCTGGATGAGAACCTGGCCCAAGAGCCCGCCGTGCTGCCGATGAGCAAACGCAACAGACGGCGCGACAAGTTCGAGTACGCCGAGAAAGCCCAAGCGCCGCAAAAGCGCCGCTCAAATGCGAGACGGACGCGCCAACCGCTAGCGTTCCGGGGCGACTTATTTTTCTTTAATTGTGGCCGATTTAATTTGCCGCTTCAATCGAGCCGCTTCCACAAAATGGCCCGCGCAGTTATTAGCGGTGCTTCTCAGGTGGACAGATTGGATTATTTGACTGATAATGGAGCTCTCTGGGCAAGCGAGTGAATTAACCGCTGACAACGCCGCTATTTTTATCACATTTCATCATAGACGTCGCCTGAAGCCTGCGGTGGGGGTTTCCTTTTTGCGGAAGGTGAGACAATCAAAGCGGTGTCGGTCAAAATGGAGCAACACAATGGAGACGTCAGCTGAAAGGGAAGGCAGCCATCTGCGCTGCCCCCCCCAACGTCCCTCCAGTCCATTTAAGATGACATCTTGATTGCTTCCCTTCTCTGCGCTGTTGTGGAGCCGATGAGTCAAAGCGTTTGGAATCAAAAAGTCACAAAATGAATCAATAACAGCCAGGTCGCCGTCTCACTTTTTGCCCTTCCGCGGGGTGCGCCGATGCCCGCGGTGAAAGGTGCTTTTCACTGTGGGCCGCTAGTGAAGGCCGGAGGGCCTTTCTTGCTCGGAGTGTGTGTGTGTGTGTGTGTGTGTGTGTGTGTGTGTGTGTGTGTGTGTGTGTGTGTGTGTGCGCGCGTGCTGGCACTAAAGAGGTCACTCTGACAGGCAGGTGTGTGTGCGTGCTGTGTATCGGGAGTTGCTTTCATGTGGACGGGCGGGAGGATTGGCTCCGCATGACAGTCGGCGTGACGCTCTGCCTTCTTTTCAAGCCTGGCGCGCGGTCGGCGGGCTCGGGAGGACGACCGGCCAGTTAATGGAAGGCAGCCGCCGCACGGAGCCGGGTCAGCGCTCCCCCATCAAGGATTCACAGAGGACAAATTCGGCGCTTCGGTCACGGTTTGATCTTGAAAGGGAGCAATCCCGCGGCACGCGCATTTCCGCCACGACTACTCTACCCCTCGGACAGCAGATGCCGTTCCATCCATCAATTTGCCTCGTATATAAAAGGCGCGAGACGGAGTGAGTCAAGCGGAGGCGAAAACTTACCGCTCGCTCTCTTTGCTGAACTGCCCTCGGCCGACGTCGTTGACGGCGCACAGGCGGAATTGATAGGAGCGCGCGGGGATGAGGCCGCCGACCACCACCCCGTTGGACTCCGGCTGGATGTCGGCGAGGAGCACCGTCCACGGAGCGTCTGGCAAAGAAAAAGTCCAAAGTCATCCACCGACTTTGCGGGCCGGACTTGGAAGCGCATCCACTCACTGTTCTCGGACACCTCCAGGACGTAGCGGATGAGCGGGCTGTTGCCGTCAAAGGCCTGAGCCCACGTCAGGTTGATGGCGCGCTTCTCTGTCCTGCTTAGCACCGCTACGGGGTTTTCGGGCGCGTGGGGCAGTTGCCTGATCCACACAATACAAAACAAATGTGATGCAAGCTTGACTCGTTGGGACATTCCATTAGGTACGCCTCTGCTGTCTGATGAGAGCTCAGACTGGATACCTCGTGCCACCGAGTGGCCAGATGATTTAGAAAAAAAAAAACAGAAGGGGATGATAATAACAAGGTCAAATCAAATATTATTGATGTGGCATTTTACATGGCAAAAAAAAATAAAATAATAATCCGCCCACCTGACTCTGAGGTGGGCGCTGTGGGAGTCGTTCCCGCCCACGGAGGCGACCCGGCAGGTGTAAGTCCCGATGTCGCCGGACCACGTCTGGGAGATGTGGAGGGTGCCCTCGGCGTCCAGTCGGAGGCGGGGCGACGCGTTCACGTCCAGCGCCGAGCCGCTCTTCTCCCACACGTAGCTGCGGCAGAAAAACGTTTCCATAAAGCGATGACGCACGCGGCCACGTGCATTTGACTGAACTCGTAAGTCACGTTAAATGTCCCGCTTTCTTCTCAAATACAGTATCCCCCTTCCAATAGAAGACAATTTGGCCCGATCGGAAGCCCGGACCACTGTGCTGTGAGGGGGACGCGCTAAGCGGTCGACCGCGACGTCATCCCCGATATATTTCAAAGTGGCACGATTTGACGCACGGCCATCTTTAAAAAAACAACAACAAAAAAACATTTTCCTCTTCAAGCCACTTTTTGTTCAACCCGCTAACAGATCCCATCGAGTAACATCGAGCATTAAAAATGATCACGATCCCTCCATCCCTCCATTTTGTGAGCAGTGAATCCTCGCGATCATTACTTTTGATCGGCGATGAATCGTTTGGCTACCTTGTTGAGAAGAAAATCATCCAAATGTTCTGCGGTTTGCGTGGCCCTCGCCGAAAGGGAGCGGATGATCTTTAGTTTAAATCAAAGGAAAACATTTGCTTTCACTTGGAAAAACAACAATTTGCACATTTTCAGACACGCTACGAACCGAACCGATGACCGAATCGTAATTCACATTCATTTGAAATCACGTCATGTTTTTGAAGCAAAGCGCGGCAACGAAAACAGCGATTGTTTGACAAACTAATCGACCAAAGGCTTAATTAACAATCCGCCATGATTGTGACTTCCAGCCTTGTCTTACTTATTCCAAAAAGACATCAAACCACAAGTCATCCAATACGTCGATACAACCTTTGTTTGTCGAGCGCTTGAGCCGCAACAAAGATTACAATCACCTCATAGGAGCACACGAATTGAGTATTTGAAGCTGGAAGCGATGCTGGCAGCAAAGCGGCGTCTTGATACGTTTCCACCGTCGCGTCCGCCCGCGACGCCGCGCTCCCCTCAGAAGCGCGCCGAGCAGGGAGATGCCAGTGATTAATTGCGACTGTTGGGGCTCTGCAGCTAATCTCCTTGCACTTGCCTTTAATTAAAGGCGCGTCTGAAGTTATTACTCTGTTTACATATTCCTCTGTTTACCAGCGCCGCACGATCGATGCCGCCGGGCCCACAGGTGACAGACGCTCTCATCACTGGGCCTCGCGCATCGTATGCGACGCGAGTGAAAGAGTTGCATCCCACAGGTCATCAGAGGGTGGATCCACGCTGATGAGATCGGGTGCTGATTTCACAAACTCATTAAACGCGGCGGCGATAAGCCGACGCTTGTTTTCCCGCGAAAAAAAAAAAAAAGACGCCGACGACGGTGATGAAGCGCGAGGCAAACTTGTTTTGTGGGTTACCTGATGCTGACGCTGGGGTCGTGGGTGACGCCGCAGGCCATGGCCGCCTTGGTCCCCTTGATGACGCTCTGGTCCTGCGGCGGCTTGGTGATGCGGGTGCGGGCTACACGCGCAAGCGCACGAAGAAAAAGAGAGAAGTGGAGAGTTCATTGATTCCAAAGCGTGCCTTGGTTTACTTTCTCTTCTTCAATGACAGTCCAAGTTGAAGCCAGAGAAGCCCGAAGAACGCGACACAACGCGGTCACACTTCCCGCAACATCTGCTTTGGGAGAGTCGCACCCAAATTCGTTTTGTGATCGCTAACACGAAGGCGCACCGAGGGCGACCCGAGCCGACGAGTGGCGCCGACCGACGAGCTTCCCAGAAATGAAGACGGAGATGCGCTATTAGCTTCTTGAGCTAGCTGAGGACTGGCTAGCTTTGTCAAAGGAGTGACAAATTCAAGATTTGAGTCTGCGACAGGAGTTTCTGGGGCCGGCTAACAACTGGCAAGTGAAGATGCGGAGTACCGTATTTTCACGACCATAAGGCGCCATTAAAAGTCTTAAATTTTCTCCCAAATGGACAGGACGCCTTATAATGCAAAGCGCCTTGTGTATGCGCCGAGTTCCAAATCCTGACTGAGAGCCGACACGCTGTTTATGTAGAGAAAAGGCGGAAGTGAGTGAGAACAGGCATGCGGAAAAGCCAGTCCACCAATCAGTGAAGGGTGGGCGTGTAAGTGGACGCGAAAGGCCCCTAGCAGGTGCCAGTACCTGTATATTACGCCACTATTTGCAAATGGATTGTGGCTGCTTGGACAAACGTGTCTGCTTGCTCTGTTGTTCGAGCTTTTGGCAAAGCCGGCATCATTTCTGTGGAGCCACATGGCAATGAGAGTGACTCTGACAATGAGAGGGAACCCGGCGTTTTTGATGGATTACCGGTACTTGCACAATCGTTCAATTCGGACACAGAAGATGACGACTTTGATGGATTTCTGGGTGATGATTGATCGAAAAACGTGAGTACATTGTTAGATGGCTAAATTTAGTACAACCGAACTCAGTTTTGCTTCCGTTGCCTTTTTAAAAACGTGTTTTTAGCATGTCTTAGCATGCTACGCTATGCTTCAAGCTAACGTGTTTTTAGCATGTCTTAGCATGCTACGCTATGCTTCAAGCTAACGTGTTTTTAGCGTGCGTGCATGCATGCCGTATGTTTAAGCTGGCGTATGTTTTACCACGCCTGGCTGCGCCCAATAATACAGTGCGTTTTGTGTATGTGTAAAATACAGAACTAGCACCCGTTACTGAGACTGCGCCCTACAACACGGTGCGCTGAATGGTCGTGAAAATACAGTAAGTAATATGTCACACTCGCCGAGGACCGGCTAGCGACCGACGAACTGGCCTTGTCGAAAGAGGTAAGACGTAGACGGCGATGGCAGCGTATCGCGGCAGCCGACAAGGGGCTTCAGAACTTTTGAACGGCTGTTTTGAACACAGTGGCGAAAACATCTGCGCACAAAGAGGGTGACGCGGGCTGCTTTGGCAACATTGCTCACCCCACACCACCAGGTCGGCGGAGGCTTCGTCGATGCCTCTGGAGTTGCTGGCCATGCAGGTGTACGTGCCGGCATCGGACAGGTGGGCCGGACTGATGAGCAGGCTGCCCGACTCCAGCAGGGTGAACCGGGGCAGCTGCACCGAGCCGCTGGCCAGGACGCGCTCACCTGGAAAAGGCGGAGAGCGAGCGGTTGGAACGTGACTTTGCCAGTCCGCCGCCACCTTTCAAGTTCTTCAAACGATGAGCCATCACGCAGTCAAATTTGGACTGACTCGCTTGTACAGGCGAACGCTGTCTTTCTTCCCTCCTATTTGAGGAGGTTTTCCTCTGCCTTTATACGATGTAGTGTGATTTGAGGGGCGGGGCATTTCAGTTCATTTCACTGGGGAAAAAAATGTCTTTCTTCTGAAGTCAGTGCAGGTACAACTGGACTCTTCTTAAAGTGCTGAGCTCGGGGGCAGGGCCAATAAGAGACGATGCCAACGAGTGGCCATTTGAGCTGCGCACCTTTCTGCCAGGTGATGGCTGGCCGCGGCGCTCCGGACGTCTCGCAGTGAAGGATGACCGACATGCTGTCAATCACGGCGCTGTCGGCCGGCCCGGCGGTGATGTTGGGCGCGATGCCTGACACACACGCACACGCACAGAGAGTGAGGGAGAAGAAAGGTGACAGTGGCGCGCCTAAAAGGAGTCGCCTCCCTAACAAAGCAGGTGGCGGGCTCGAACAGACTCGAGAATGCCGTCTCTCAGGCCTCAGAGCGGCCCTTCTGCAACGCTGCCGCTGCGGGTGTCTTCAAGTAGAAGTTGTTTGAAGGCTGATGATGACGCCACGTTGATGCTAATTGCTGTTAGCATCACGGCGGTGGTTTGTTCAGTGAAACGACGTGGCTTGCTCGTGAATAGTAAAGAGGGCGGAAAGAAAAAGAAAAAAAGAAAAGAAAAAGCACTGACTGGTGACAGCGAGGTAGGTGTTGGTCTGGATCTCTCCGGCCAGATTGCGGGCGAAGCATTGGAACATTCCCGTGTCGTCGGGCAGAAGGCCGTTGATCCGCAGGCTGCCTCCCGGCAGGATTTTGTACCTGGGAATCTTCAAGGGGCTGATGGCCGCCGCGTCCTTGTACCACACGATGTCTGGCTGAGGCGTGCCTGCGCCCCAAAAAAAAAAAAAAATTCTGGTTCTGATTGGACTTGACGGGCGGCTGGATGAGACACAAAGAGAACAGACCTCGAGCCTGACAAGGGATGTCCACCACCTTCTCCATCTCGGCGGTGATGTGACTCGGAGGCTCCTTCACAAACAAGGGGTATTCTGGAGCAAGGGACAAAAAACGATCAATACGATCACAACTTCAAAGTGACGGCCTTCTGTATTTCATCGGCAAATCTTTATGTGGCGCGTCTGTCCGTCTATGTTATGAAGCACAGGAAGGAGCGGCGCCGCAAGACGACGTGCATACCGAGCACATGCAGAAAGGCGCCGGCGACGACCGAGGGCGCGCCGCCGCCGCCGCCGCCACGCAGCGCCGCCTCGCACTCGTAGTAGCCGCCGTCGCCCGCCGTCGGCTGGCTGATGACCACGCGGCGGCCGAAATCTCGGATGCCCGCGTGGATCGCCGCGCCGTCTTTCCTCCACGTGATGCTCATCTTGACCAGCGGTCTGCCGGGTGATGAAAAAAAGAGAGAGAGAGAGAGCAACTTTTTCCCTTTTTTTTCCCAATTTGACTGGACTTCCAAGTGCGGCTTTCTCTTCCGGCCTTTGGGGGCGGACGAGGGGAACGTGCCGAATGGAACAGATGCCGACGTTCCGTGGAAAAGCAACAAAACAAGGGATCTGCAAAAGGGGTGCGCGGCCATTGAAATGTGAAGGGTCACTGTGTGTGCGCCGCCTGAGGGCTTGAAGGGATGATCGGAACGAGAGGATGAGCAGAAACATCAAACAAAATAAAAGGCGTTGGGAGGGGAAAAAATGGTGCTTGCGTAGCCTACTATTTCAGATACCGAAATGAACGGGGACGAAAATGCCCCCGCCCGCAAAAAAAAAATGTAAATATTGGCGCGAAATAAAGTTTTTTTTAATCTTTAGTATTATGGATAAAGTCACTGACAGTGCCTTAAATGCAAAAAAAGATATAAATACATACGTGTGTGTGTGCGCATGCCCTACCTGGCGTTGGCGACGCACTCCAAGATGGCTTCGTTCCTCCCCACGGTCACGCTGGTGTTCTTCGGGGGGACGATGATGGAGGGGGCGATGGGGTCTGCAGGTCCACCCACATCTAGTGCGCGCACGCACACGAGAAACACCCGCCCCCAAATAAAAGCCATCAAACAGTCAGCAGGTGAAATTAAGGGTGTGTGGCTGCAGTCAAGCAGCCTGACATTTTGGCACTATTCCCAGCTGCTATGAACACGCATCCGCGATGGCGCGTGTACTTACTCTCCACGGCAAGCGTGACGGGCTGACTGGTTTTGTTCTCGCCGTTCTTGTCGTTGACGGCCTGCGCGTAGTAGCGTCCGGCGTCAGGCGCCACCGTGGACAGGATGACCAGGGTGTTGTCCAGGGTGATGGCGCTGAGAAATCAAGACGACAGCAACGGGCGTTCAACAGAGGCGGGGGGGTCCAGGAGCATCTTTTGGCTCACCCTCGACACATCCAACCACGACAACCCCCAAAAAAAAATGCAGTGCCGTTGCTTTGTGTGAAAATGAAGGCAAGAAGAAGAAGAGCACAGTTTTTCAAGTCAAAATATGACTTGGGTCTTTTTGGGGTCTACCAATTGGATCTGGTCAAATGCCAACTTTATGAGTTGCACTCCTGTCTTGTTATTCCCCTCCCAAAATGTTGCATCTTAACAAGCCAAGCTTCTTCTTCTCACACAAGCAGCTAATCCCCCCTCGCCATCCCCCTTGCAACAAACAGACTTCATTCTTACTGTCCAACATGGCGCTCTGAGCAATTATTTGCTTTGGAGAGTTAATACACGCACGCACATGGGTCTACATAAATCGATGCCTTGCAACAGATGGCTGCTAATTGGCCAAGCAGATGCAGTTCCCAATTAAGCAAAGGCACACAAACATACCATAGATCGCATTTTCCAAACCACTCTGAAGGATTACACGAGCGGCCTGCCCAAACGTGTTTTTTTCTTTTCCTTCACATTCCATTGCAAATCATGAAGAGCGGGAGAAGAAACAACAATTGCAGTCGTTCCCATTCTATTGCCTTGCACGCGTGACCGCCTGCACAAGGACGGCGGGATGCCATTCGGGGTTGACGGTCTCATGTGAGAGGAGCCCGTTAAATGGGAGCTGACGCTAAGCACGCAGCCAGATTAGGCTCCACAAAACTGCCAGCATCTGCCCGATTGGTGCTGGATAAACAAACACAAACGCGCGCGTGTGCGCGAATGTTGACGTCTACGCTTGCGCATATCAATGCGGCTTAACGCCAAGCGAGCAAACAGGCGGCGGAACGCGTCTCGTCGGCAGCCTCGGTCGCGAGAGTCAAGTCGGGCTGCGCGGGCGGAGTTGGTGGAAAAAAAAACAAAAATGCACTCAAGCAAGAGCACTTTGAAGATGGGAACAAGATGCCTCAAGCAAAATTGAAAAGCGGCCTTTCAAACAATGACGCAGTATTGCACGATTCTACCAACTGATATGCAAGTACCATACGACATGCACGCCAGTGTGACGATGACTAATTGGCCCCAAAAAGAGCCAAAAAAAATTTCCAAAGGGAAATTTCCAAACGGCTCCTACTCGGATGGGCGAGCATGTGGAGCACTCGCGAAGGGTGGCCATAGCAGTCACAGGCGCCCTCTTGTGGCCGTTCTACACTCGGCAAGTACATGGCGGGTGTGGCCGGCAGAAGGCTTTTCTCCGCGAACCGCATCCATGTCGGTCCTCTCCCATCCCGTTGCACGGCGAGCGCTTGGCCACCCAAATCGAAATGTCCATTTGCCCACTCGGCATTGCTGACGGGGATGCTTTCCCCTTTGGAGTGCCATCCTGGTCCATCCTCTCAGATGCTTATTTGGAACAAAGGCCAAAATTCAGCCACTCAAAGACACACACACACACACACACACACACACACACACACACACACACACACACACACACACACACACACACACACACACACACACACACCACGTGCACACATTGGCACCCCGACCCAGTGGAGACTGCGAGCCCGCCAGTCAAACACAGCATCAATGGAGACCCTTTTGTCCAATTGGCTCAAATTGGTTCCCCCGCTGCCGGATACTCGCGCCGAGCCTTCGATCAATGCGCTCGCACAGCCGATAGGTGTGCCGGAATAACCCGCCCTATCCTCTCGACGACGGCGTGACTTTCCAGCAAAGGAACAAACGCGGGCAGAAAAGTTGAGGGTTGCTTACATGCGGCTGCTGGAGGGGATCTTGCGTCCGTCGCGGAACCACGTGATCTGAGGCTTGGGGAAGCTGTGGATGCGTGGCGCTCGGATGAGGGCGCCGTCGCCCTGCGACACCGTCTGAGAACGCCGGCCCTCCACGAAGCTGCTCATGTCTGCGGGTCGGTGGGCGGGCGGGGAGGAAAAAAGGCCGCGTGCGTTATTGTACCGCGGTGCCACTTTGTCATGCTAATCAACATACGTCACATGACACATCCATACAGTGTGTGTGTGTGTGTAGCATGGACGTATGCACGGTGTGCTGTGCATGCATCTGTCTCATAAATCTGCATGTATGTTAGCATGTTCTGTCAGCATTTGTACCGTACATGCATCGAGTGAATACGCACGGAATGCGCCATATCACGTATGTTCAGCCCTTAGTGTATGACAGCCTTCCTCTGTCGCAGTCCATGCATGCATGCATCGTGTCTACATATGGTAAGTATGCATTGTCTAGTATGAAGGGGAGAAAAAAAGTCCGAATGCAGGTGAGAGAAGCGGCGCACTTACAGGCCACCCTGACTTCAGTGCTGCACTGCATGATGGCCCCCACTCGGTTCCTGACGATGCAGCGGTAGTGGCCAGCGTGGGATCGGTCCAGCGAGGGGATCAGGTACCTCCAGGCGACAGCACACCGCACCACATATCAGACCATGGGACAATACGCTCATCCACCACCGTCAGCTCCGCATTCAAAGTCCCGAGTAAATCCCCAAAGCCACCTGCCTTCACCGCGAATGCACAGCACAGCAGGAATTTGGAGCACCCTGCTAATATTCGCGTGTTTGTTGCGACTGACTGTGCAGTCGCTGCGCAGTTGCTGCGGACCTTTACGATGCTCGGCTCCTTTATTCTGCCGCAAAGGCTTCAACCCTCTCGAATTCGGTGACACGCGGTCAGTACACGTCGAGCTTCGCGTCAGCTCTTGTCCACGTCTTCTGCATCCAGCCTTACTCTCTGAAGTGACTGTGCATTTTCCAAGATAAAGACTTTTACTTTTCAACTTCCGTGACCGCATGTCGGCACCCGGCTCTGAATTCCGCTGCGCTGTTGCTTGAAGGTAAAATGACGCATCGCTGCAAATAAAAAGACGCATGACAAATCTTTTTTGTTTTCCCTTGTCAAATTGCAACCTTGATCCTCGTAAACACATCGTGCTTCTCATACTCGAGCTCCGTTGAGATGATTACGATTTGAAATAAAAGGCGGCCGTGGGAAGCGAACGACGGCAGGCCAAGAATGAAAGTTTCTCCAGCGCCCATGAGCAAGGCATGGAGCGACTGCTCACCTGTACTCCAAGGAAAAGCGCGTGAGCTCGGTGCCGTTGTAGATCCACTTGAACTCCAGAGGCCAGCTGCCCTCCGCCATGCAGGTGAGGACCAGGCGGTTGCCCTCCAGGTGAACCTGGATTTGAGGGGGCTCCATCTTGAAATAAGGCGGCACGTCATCTATTGGACACAGAGTGAACGCGAGGTCAGGAAGCCCAACGCAATTGCGGCAATGAGCAGCAAATGAGCTCTCCGGGTGAGCCGTTCCCATTTTGCGCCCCCCCCCCCCTTGTCGGCTGCACCGATTCAGAGTGAGACATCCAAGGTCAGCGCAGGAGGAGCACGCTGCCAAAATAGTGGCGGGGGGAGGTGGATTATTCTTTTATTTCTCATGGATATGTTTGGGCCAAAGAGGCAGCGAGGGGCAATTTGGCCAGAGCAGGGAGGGTGTCAATGACGCGCACGCGTGGACGGACACGGACGCACACAAGAGGGCTTTGGCAAGAGGAAGCCGGAAAGCTGAGGAAATAATGGGAAAGTAGAATGGCTCTCAGTCGAGCGCGAGACCATCGCCAAGGGCCAGCAACTCGAATTTGGATGAGCTCCAAGTTCGACACCATCATTTTGACAGCCGCCTCCTGCATGTGGATGCATTTTGCTGTCATGCCATGAAAACAATGACACCCCTTCGGAAGGTTGTAGTCAAAGTTGCAACATGCGCTATCAGGCTGCAACAGTCCGTCCTATCATTGAGCCATTTTCGACAGCTTTTATCCTGGTTGGGGTCATGGATAACAAACACGCTCACGCTCGGCACTGAACCCGCTCAAGAATCGGTGACTGTCATAACAATCTGGAATCCAAATTGTGCCGATTGCCCGCAGCGGTCGGACGAATATGTACCGTACGATGAACGCGCATCACGGCACGTGATGGGACTCGGCATCCCATCGGCATGATTTGTCATCTCGCACCGGCAAAACTGAAGAAACACTTTGTCATTCTGATTTTTATTTTTTACTCATGAAGGGTTCGGTGAATGTGCATATGAAGTGGTTGGGTTCGGGACCTCTAACAAGGTGAAGAACCACTGCACCAATTTTTTTTTTTTTAACTCACCAGCATTAAAAAAAAAAAAATCCTAACAGCCGGCTGATGAATGAGTGAAACAACAAGCTGCAGCTATGTGTTGAAATGGACAGATAGCTAAATACCTATACAGATAATTGATAGCTAAATAATCGGCAAAATAGTTTACCCGAGCCAACATTTGAAAACAAAAACTTTCTTTTAATAGGACTAGCTAGCGACACAACTCCAAACTTTTATTTACAGACAGCGAGATAAGACATAGCGAGATAAGCTTGACAGCTACTTATCTCGACATATGATGGCGTGACAATAGTAAGACAGGTGCTAGCTTGCTAGCTCGATGGATGGATAGGTAGATTCAGCTGGGCCCCATTTAATAATGCTAAAATTATCCCGTGCGTGAGGCAAAAGGATCAGGCAAGTGAAGAGGTGTCTGTCTGGAAGGGATTGCAGTGGGAGGCCTGCTTAAGAAAAACACAAAGTTTCCTGGTCTTCAAACCTCTTTCTCGGACAGGATGACTTATGCTTTGTGCCTGCCGTTATTCATCTTTATAGTTCCCTAATGCAGCCACATTATATGGGCTCCCTTCCACACACACGCACGCACACACACACACACACACACACACACACACACACACACACACACACACACACACACACACACACACACACACACACACACACACACACACACACACACACACACACACACACACACCTTTAAGGTGAAGACAAAGCGCTTTCATTTCACTTGATGAAAAAGGCCTGATCAGACATATTGATCCGTCTGCTTGGCCAGCCATGGGCGACAACGAGCTGATTGTGCTGGTGTTTAGTTGGGGGTGGGGGGTCTGTGTGTGTGTGTGTGTGTGTGTGTGCACACAAGGCTAATTGGAAGCTGTTAGAAAGAGGAAGCCACCGAGGCCCACGGCAAGCCTGGTTGCGGGCACACATGGGGCGATCCGTTGCTGATTGCTGGAAACCTTCTCCCCGCGCTGTCTGCAGAAATAAGTGACCACCTTAAGATTTATGGTGGTGAAAGCAGAGAACGGTGCGGTGGAATTGGGGGGGGGGGGGGCGCAGCCTCACTGAGCCGGAACACTGTTGTGGAAAATTGAAGCTGATTGCAACTGTAAATAAGAATGAATGTGCACCTCTGTGTGTCACACAGGCAGTCATTCATGCACACAAACAGCCCCAAAGACTCCCCAATGGGAAACGGCATTTGTGTCCAGCACAAACGCACCGCTCACAAAACACAGACATGACACGCACTACATTCAGCGGTGTAAGAGTCGGGCCGGGATTTATTAATGTAACTCGCCCAAATGAAACGCTGCTGCCCCGTCCGAATTGCATGTTCACACGGCAAACACAGCTTGACCCATTAAGATAATGAGAAGCGCGACTGACGCTTTCGACAAAAAGAATGGCAGGCAGTGAGTCTCGAGTGTTGGATAGCACCGTTTGCAATTCCTGGGGAGACTTCAACTCCTAATCTTGAATTTGTACTGAACACAAAGGAGCCCGAGTGGCTAAAGAGGCAGGAAAAAAAGCTGCCTTGGATGGCCAGTGTTCCAGGTCGTCCCATCGGTAACTAAAGGATTTTCCGACCAGGTCACGAGTTAAAAAGTCCAATTTTGGCATGCATAATGCGGGACAAAGAGCGCCAGGACTCCAAAGACTTGGACTTCAATATCAGTAAACTCTGCCTCCGCTTCAGTGACTCGATTACTCCCCATGCTCTGCCCATATATCGCTTGCCCTGATGAGCAGACTCGCCAGAAGAAGAATGTCGCACGTCGGCGGCTAACCTCGTTGTCTTTGCTGAAAATGAGGCCCGGGTGGAAATTGCAAGCCGTACATACAAATTTATGCGCTGCCAAAAAAGATATGCAAGTCCAGGACACAATGAATGTCAGTTGTGGTGCATTGATGAGTTGGGCAACTCACAAAGGGGGAAAAAAAAACCCCAGATAGTCCAGGGAGACGCAGCCTTTTGTTGCGAGCCTGATGAGCAGATCGTGGTAGAAAGCAGCTCAGTCTGCGCGTCTGATGTCATTTGCGGTTTGTGCTCGTGCAACACTCGGCAAGAGAGATCAGATCGTGCGACAAGTCTTGCCGGCGGCTATGAGCTCTCTCGGGTAGATCCGGAGGTGGGATAATGTAGCGTTTGGAAGCGCGGTCCGACGAGATACGCAGGCTGGATCGAGAGCGTCGCACCACAATGACAATTGTTCATTCAACAATGGCGTTTCCATGTGAGCTCGTACACGTTGCAGCCCCCCGAAAAACTCACTCAGTCGGAAAGGCAAACTGGCCCTTGACACGAGTGTTGACACAAAACAGGCTGAGCGTGGCTCCGCTACCCGTGCCAATTGAAAAGGAAGTCAAACTATTTCAAAGTCATTCAAAGGTCGGGATTCTCCCCAACTTTTCCCCAAACACATTTGCCCAAACGACACCCAATTGGTTACTCAATCCCGCATACTGTGGCATATTCACGTGCGGATGGACGGAGCTGCGGTGTGTCACCACAAAGGCGGCATTGTTTGCGGACAAGACAAGATGGAAGCACCTTTGTTGCGGTGATGAATGGCGGCGGATTCAGCAGGCGCGAGATGGCCACTTCAGGCTCGGAAACGCACAGAAAAGCTCCGAGATGGAGGAGCCAGGAATTCCAGACGTAAACGATGGAAGTCAACAGAGGCGCTGGAGCGGATCGGAAGCAACAGCGGCAGGGCCGGCTTTTCTGGCCTGGGCGCGGAACAGGCCCGGGGAGCGCCGGCGTGGCACAGAATGGAAATCAGGACAGCGCAGACCTCAGCCAAGGCATAACAATGCTCATTTGGATCCTCCTGAATATGTTGGCATGAAAATTCATGAAGAGGCTCTTGGCAAACTGCAAGCGGGACTCCTCGTGCATGAGTCATAGTTACCCCGCGGGCAGGTCCCTCCCCCCGCCCTTCCCAACCCTGAGCTGTGGACCTCTACGGCTCGTCCCGGGGTTACCGGAGGTCTCTTGGACGCTTCTCTGATCAAAGCTCGCTCCTTGCTCATCCCATCGGTTGCGATCGGCAGCTTGGCAGTTGTGCCGGGATCGCCGAAGAAGACATTTGGCCTCTCATCGGAGCGGGCTTCATCAGGTCGGTCATGCACAAAGCTAGTTAAGACGGGGTGTCGGCAGCAATGCATGGCGTGCGCCGCCTCACACACCAATGGACAACCCCAATGAGGACAAACCTTTCCAAAAAATGGATGTGACTGAAGCTTGTCACCATGTGTGGTACATGCTCCTTCATTCTCGTTCCAAAAAAAACTGCCGTGGTAGTCCTTCTGAACAGTGAGCTGTTCAGGGTCCATTTAGAAGGCCCGCAGCCAGCGTACATGCTTCCTTGCCTGGTCACGTGTTCAGTTAACGCCCTATTTTGGATGTCTCATGCTTGAAACCCCCGCCTGGCTCCAAGCTGGGTTTAGCGGCTCACCACACATTTGTTGACATCTAACTGATGCGATTAATTCAAGTGTGGCGCACAGCTCTGTGATTCTCACTGGGAGGTCTGTGTGTGTGTGTGTGTGTGTGTGTGTGTGTGTGTGTGTGTGTGTGTGTGTGTGTGTGTGTGTGTGTGTGTGTGTGTGTGCGTGCGCGTATGCGCTTAGGTGTGCCGATCTGATGCAGCAGCGGCTCAATTAGAGGCAGACAAATGGAGATTTAATTAGAAGTGAAGACGGGAGGGCAAGGCCAGTCAATGGGCAGCAGATTCAATTATCTGGACACAAATTTCACCCAGCGGCATGCTCCACAGCCGATGGCTTCCCTCTTATGGAATTCTTTTCCATTGCCCCTTCCGAGTGTCTGCCTCAAACATGGCGGTGACGCAATAGGATCATGAGACTTGGAATTTGGATTGTTTCCCTGACAGTCGGCTTGCATCCTCTCATCTCATCTCGTGCATCCACCCGTCCTGTGAGTCAGCGGCAGTCTAGGAAGCAACGGGGACATCCCGTCGATAGGAGCGGCAATTAGTCCGCCGGGCAGACAACACCAGGACCGGCGTATACTCGCAAAGTCGCCGCTAAACATTTGCAGATGAGGATAGCGCCGTTTGTCTGGCGGAGGGAAGATTGAAGGCCTTCTCGAGAGCAAAACAAAAGAAACACGCTCCACTCATTATCCGCTGCCCATGGCGGATTAGGACTGTACCAACGTTGGGTTGGAAGTGGTCAAATCCATCCCTGCCTTTTCCATAGTGCACACAGAAGGAAGACATGCGAAGGACTGATGCCAGAATCTCTTGATTGTGAGGCAGGTGACCGGGGGGGACACTTTGCGTTTTAAGTTGCAAAAATAGAATTCATAAAATGGAAACAACCCACCCCATCACAAAAAAAACACACAAAAAAACAGTGGTAGCGGAGTCAGAAATGTCTTGAAATGACATAAATTGGTCGCATTCAGGCCTGACCTTCAACAATCAATGGCAACACAGCCCTCAAAGCGGGATTATCGCTCAGGATGACCTGAACTGGACACCCAACAATGGCGTCTTTGGCGACATCGATCAGAAGCGGTGGAAAATGCTCCAAATGGCAACATGCCCAGTTTACGACGGCGAATACAAACGCTGCCCCCCACCATCCCTTTGACATTGTTTGAAAGTGAAGAAAATGACGAGAAAGCAAGTTGCTAAACGACCGCAAGGAAGGAAGAGCAATTTTTTTCAAAAGGGGGGGGGTGAAAGTAGCGCCTGGGAATAAGTGTGTTTGCACGCTTTTCTTCAAGGCACCCGAAGGTTGGAAGTGGGCCTGGCTGAATTTAGAAAGTAGGGCAAAGACTAATGGAGGAAAATAAACAAACGCGCTGAAATGTTAATTCCACGGGGCCCCGGGTCATTAGAGTTAATACTGCGTGCTATGCCATCTGCCGGGGTTGTTTACACTAGGCGGGATAATGAGATCCTAATTAGTCGACGGTATAGACGGGGAAACGTTCCTTCACGCGTGCCGGGATGGAGACGATCACCTGCGACGTTGCCGAGTCGACCGAGAAGAGGGAGCGAGCGGCCGCGTTCTCCGCTGCCCGCCGCCTGCGCAAACGCGTCTTGTGGCCGTCTGGCTGTGGCGTTCTTCAGGAGAACGCGGGGACTCCAAGTGCCGTGTCACGGTCGAGCGCCACTGCTGGCATGCTAATGGCATTTTTTTTTTTTTATGTGTGTGGTATCAGGCATTGTAATATATGCGCCACCGAGGGCCGCCGATCGTGATTCTTATCAGCGTGGCAGAGTGCACGCCGCGGCGCCCGAGCAGCGAGTGGCAAACGCAGGCAGTAAACGCGAATAGCGGAAAGCAGCTGACAGCGAGGAGACGTATGATCTCCTTTTGATGACATTTACACAAGATGACTGACGGTCTGCCTGCCCGCCTGGGCCCAGGTTGCGAAACGACAGCACACAGGACGGGCGTTTCCTGTGATGTGCATCACCAGCTAAAGCGGAGGGCTGGGGGGGGCTTTTATGTGGGTCTCAATATGCCGATTGGAATTAACAGAAAGAGAAACCGGCCCATTTTGTGGTGACTGAAGAGCATACGGCACAGATAGGATTGTTTTGACTGGTAGCATTGAAAGGCCGTTTTTTTCTTCCTTTTTTAACTTTTGTTCCTCATGTCGTGGGAATACATGCGGTTGCAAAAATCGGCCACTTTTTCGGAATGCTCAGGCCCCAAACAGATCCTTCATTCGGGCCCCTTGTACCGCCTACTGCTGCAGCCCAAATAAATCAAGTCCCCTTCAATTTCTCTGTCCAGCGCCCACCCCTCCCTCACCCCCCAAAAAAATACGAAAACCAAAACAAAAGAGCGCACCTTGTTTGAGACTTAAAATACTGGCAGCGAGTCACGCTGGCGCCAACAAAGCGATCTAACATGGTGTTGTTTTTCTAATTAACTTCCTAAGCCTGCACTCCAGCTAACGTCGACTGTTTTCCGCCGCGACGTTGGCAGCGTTTCCATTCGAGTCAAGGGGAGGAAGATTAAGAAGCCCAGAGCTCACCACGTCCGTTTTATAAGTGCGTTGAGGAAAAAAAAAAAAAGGCAAGGTTAGCTCTATTTTTGGAATCCCTCTTATCGAAATGCGCGAGGCCTGTATACAGCAGATATTAAAGAAATTACAAGCGCGGCAGTTTTAGTGTCAGGTGTATGCGGGAGGTTATCGTGAGACGTTATATCAATTGAAATACCGCAACTCCATCTGCCATCTTCCGTTAATGTATTCACCGTTTTGTTATTGAAATGTCCCCGCCGCCTCTGCAGCTCCTCTTAAGTGCAACGAGGAACTCCAATAAAAAAAATAAATAAAGGGGGCTCAGGGGGGGGTCAATTGTTGGCAATTGTGTGAACTTTCCCCGCATTCCGAGGACCTCCAAAGCGGAGGAATTTGACCGTTTCCGCCCGCAATCAGCGGTTAAAATGCAAGCAAAATCTGCCGCGGTAGAGCCACGTCGCGGGGGCAGCCGTTTCTGGAGGCTTAATGCAGCCCTCCACAAAACAAGTTGCATGATATGATAGCCTGTTATTTGCATCCCTGACGCTAAACTTCCACTTTGGGGGAATTAATCTGGCCTGAAATGACCAGCTGAGCGGGGGAGCAAGGGAACAGCCACGGTTTCGTCTCCCGCAAGCTAATGCCACATCCACATCCTCAGCACCCCTGGGCCCAAAAGGCGGCGCCCCTGGATCACCCCAGGGCCCAGATTCCAACCCATAACCTTTCCACTGTGAATCGCGGCGCCCTACGCGGAATGTTGAGGTTCTGAATTCCACATGACATTCGAGAGTGTCTTCATGGCAGGGGGGAGAGAAAAAGTCAAACATGTTGCTGGCGACAGAAATCGTGAGCGATGGATGGACGTCATTTGGCATCACGCCAAGGCTGCTATGTTTGGTTGGACCTCGTGTGTGTGTGTGTGTGTGTGTGTGTGTGTGTGTGTGTGTGTGTGTGTGTGTGTGTAACGCAAGCGCACTCCAATCTCACAGGTTCCGCCACAAGGCCCGTTCCCCAGCCGAGCGGCGCCTGCCTCCATCAGTCCGACCCCCCGCCCGCCACTCAAGGGGCTCCGGAGGGCTCTGACAATGACACTTGTCCATCATGAAACGCTATCCGACGAAACCCTGGCCGAGAGGATCCATTTGGTATGCCGGAACCATCCGTCCCTTCCAAACGTCCGTCCCTTCTGAAACTCCCACACGCATAAACAGACACATCTGGTACGTGGAAGCAACTCCGGGAATTGACATTTGGGTGCAGGGCTGCATTCTCCTCAATTCGTTTCATTTTTTCTTTTACAAACATCGACGTCGCCGCCGCCGCCCCCCCCCTCCCCCACAGGGGCCACCTGCCATCATTCACTCTCCTCGGCGGCAAACTGTTATCTTCCTCTGCCAAGTCTTTTTTCCTGCCTCACCTTTTGATGCCACCCGTCGGGCGCCTCCATGCCTGACCGCTTTGACAGGCCGCAGATTTGAGTTTGATTCCCCCCGCGGTGCCGCGCTCTGGCAGCGGGGTCCGCTCTGCAACCGCCGGCCGTAAAACCCTGAGCCGCGGATTAAAAAGTCATGAAGGCTTTTAGAGGGGCCAAGGGAGGGCTGTGTTGGGGGGGGGGGCACTCTGCTGCGTGAAATAGCCTTTGTTTTTCCCTCTAGAATATTCATGAGACTGCGAGTTTGGAGGACGGACTTGCACTGCGCATGGCTTGCGTGGCGCTCGCAGTGGAGGGCACCGCTTGTGATTCCAGAGCCATTCATTGCCAACGTGCCTTTCCAAAGGGAGCAGCTGAGCATGGCCCAAGGTTGGACGTTGCGCATCCAAAGAGCGCCAGCAGGTTGTGGCAAGCGGCGGCTGAGTCCTTCTCGTGGAAATCCTCGACCTCCACCGTTCCATCCAGGTCAAACGCAGTCCCTCCTTCCAACCGCCGTGTTTGCTCTCCAATCGGAAAAATGAAAAGGCACTTCTTTCGATGGCGATGAAGTGAGAAACAGCGGTGGAGGAACGAGGCCTTCTTGGAAAGAGAAATGAAATTCCTCATTCCGATGGCAAGGAGGGGCTTTATCCTGGCCCCACCCCCCTGCCAAAAACTGACCGTAAATTGCTCGCGGGCAGCTGTCCACGCGTGCGACAAGACCAACCGTACCACCGAGGATTAGTTCGGCGTGAAGAACGGCGGGCGGCCGTCCCGTTGCCACGAAGCATCGAGCGTTGCCAGCCACAAATGGAATCAATAGCGCCTTGCAAATATTTACACGCAATCCATTTCAGTCTGTCGGACGGTGGAAGGTGCGTGCCAACTTGGACAAATGGATCAAATCAGTTTCCGCAAACAGAAGAAAAGAAGAAAGAAGGAACGGTGAGCATTTGTCTTTCACTCCCAAAGCGAGCACTCACCCTTCCCCTGCCTTCCATCCGACCCGCCCGACCCTTGTGCTCCCGCCCTCGCTTTTCCCTCCGCGCGGTTGTCCGGCTTTGACAGCCCCTGCAGACTCCCGGCAGGCATCGGGAGCGGCGAGACAGCTTTTCTCCAACAACGGCGGAGCTGTGACAGGCCGCTGAAAAGCCTGCGAGATAACGCCGTCTGCTTCCGCTCAAGTCTTAACAGGCGGAACGTTAAATCGGCGACGGCCGAGAGAAGCCGGCCAATACTCCGGCTAATTGGATCGAAAAACAATGATGCTTGCCCCCTCCCGCACACACGAAGTTTGCATGCGACTCGCAGCTGAGTGACAGGAAGTCAAGCGCTTCCAACCGGCCTCCTCTCAGTGTTCTCTGCATCAAGAGCGCGCACGAGCATTCGGAATTGAGAAGGTCAGTCGTTTTAGCGCGGGGTAAACAGGCGGGCCGTCTCGGGGAAGACACCGCCTAATGAGCAGGTCGTGGCAAAGAGACGCTTTGTCGGTCTGCCGGATGCCATTCGCAGTTTGTTATCTGCCGCCACACTCTCGGAGAGAGATTAGAAAACATCACAGTTTATCGATGGCGATCACATCTCGAGAACAAAAGCCAATCCCGCCCCCACGGGGGGCACTCAAGAACCACAACTTTATGCCCGTGCTGTCTAATAAGTGGAGCAAAGGCGAGAGGCATTGTTTTCCGTCGATGATGGTTGGTTAGCAGGGTCGCGTTAAGGCGACATTCCAAGACTCGTCGTTAATCGCATTGTAACACAAAGACTGGCACGGAATGGAAGGAAATGTCGTGGGACAAAATCTAGCTTAGCATTGGATAGCGGCGTGTAACTTATAACGTGACAGAGTGACCAAACGTGATGCTCCATCTATATACTGCATATTTTATTCTTGGTCAAGCAGAGAGAAACTAACCGGAAAAGGTCCAAAAATCACCGCCAGACATCCTTGCCAGAGCGACCGAAAGAGCGATACATTATTTGAAGAAGCGGTGAAGGAGAACTGCTGCGAAGGGACCCCAAGAGTAGAGCAAACTCCATCTTTCCCATCGCTACATCAGACGGAGAAACAGACAGCCCGGATCTTTCGTCTGCCATAAGCAACAGCATTTGAATCCCGCTCGGATCAAAGCGAGCAGCCGAGCTTCGCCTCCCTTTCATTAGCGAATCACAGGAGACCACGGCCAAAGCCTCCTTCTTCTCCAGGTTTCATCAATCAATAGCGGTCCGCCGGCTTTGGACTAAGTGGCCGTGTTCTAATCACGCGCGCACACACAAACAGAAGCCGACCGAGGAGGAGGTGGGACGAGAAAGACGCAAAACCTCATTAAAACGCCCTTTGGTGTGGGGATGAAGCAAATGACAGTGTTCTTTGTCCAGGTCGGGCCCCAGCAAGGAAGACAAGAGGAGCCTCGAGTCCCCTGGCGGGCTGCAAAACATGAAAGCGAGAACGCCGCTGAAAGGACAGAACACGGATCAGGCGGGCCGACGCAGCGGCTGAGCACAAGCGGGGGCCGCTGGCTGACTTTGCCGCTGTGATTCACATCATCTTCTTAATCACGAGCTAAACCCGCAGAACAATTGAACCCCCCCCCCCCCACACACACACACACACGTGGCTTCTGATCTCATTTCGACGTGTGAGCAAGCCCTCCTCCATCGAGGTGATCTCGTCTCCCCAACATTCCTCTAATCCGCCGCAGGATGTCATGTTTGGAGCCAAAGCAGACACAATTGCTCCCGTGCACTCGCTCTTGGCATATTCCGACGAAAAACGCAAGATAAAAAGCAAAAAGCTTGCATGCGGATGGGGTTTCTACAATGGAGTTTGAGCTGTAAGAACCACTTGAAAAATATGGAACTACTATCCAAAGAAATGCAGCCCCCCCCCCCCTACAAAGCTATGCATGCTACATGGCTAAAATTGGAAAATATTTCATCATAAACTGTTCACTCCACTGATGTATTTTCATATCCTTGTACACGAATGAGTACATTCAACACTGACATTTGTTTAGAATGGCATTTTCAATGTAGCAAACGAGTCACCACAAAGAGCCAAGCCAGGAAAAAAAAAAAGAAATGAAAACTGTGCATATTCACATTTGAAAGCCAATTGCGAAGAAGTCTTGCCGCAGGTTTCACCCCCCCCCCCGTGCATCCCCTCTCAATGAAATGCTTGGCATGCATCAAGCGTAAGCAACAGAGGAATTATGATCAGCGTGAGCCGCCATTTGCGCTGACACGCCGCGGCGACACATGTCGCGGTGACACATGTCGCGGCGGACCCCCCCCGCAGTCATCCTGTCGACGCGGCTCAACGATGTGAAAACTTCAGCAGATTGGTCACCGTCGGAGCGATGCGGTGACACGGCTCACTCGAATCTGACATTCACCCAGACACATAATTAGGCACACTTTGCCATCACTGCAATAGGACGCCGTCCATCCATCCATCCATTCTCGAGATTCTCAGATGGCCGAGCCACCTCATCTGGCTCCTCTCGAAGTGGAGGAGAAAGTGGCTCGACTCTCACCTTAACTCTCAGGGAGACACCCTGCAGAGGAAACTCGTTTCGGGATCTCGGTCTTTTGATCACAAGCCACAGCATGTCGGCGAGGGGAGGAACGCAGATCGATCGCTTAAATTCAGTCACTTGGTCGGTCAATCGCTTCTTGGAGTGCATGTTTTCTCTCTTTTATATATATATATATATATATATATATATATATATATATATATATATATATAAAATATTTGGGATAATTCTAACTTTGCTAGCGTGCTAGCACGTGTTCGTGGAAGGCGCAGTCTGATTGAACAAACACCCCAAACACGGCAGGCCCCGCTTGTCGCTTGTCTCGAGACTCCGTAACACGTCACCCTGGGGTGAGAATACAGGCGCGGCTCGGCGTGAGGCCAACGAGGGACTTTCTTGAACTTTTCATTCCGGGGGAGCGCTAAAAGAGCAGAAGCGTCGGTAGGGACGGGGGGGGTTGACGCCACCAGCCGCTGACCTTTATCTGCGCGACGGAGCGGCGGGGGTGTGGCGCGGTTTACCTGACTCACATCTTGGGAGGGCGGTCATCAAAAGGTCTCTAATGGCTCGCCAGCCGCGGCCGGGGGATTGCTGTGTTTTGCTGTTTACCGCCACTAAGTGCCGGCTATTTATAGGAGAGCGAGCGAACGCGCTTTTATCCGTCCATCGGTTTACCGCGGCGCTCGTCCTCATTAGCGTTGCTCGCTGAGCCGACTCCGGGCCAGGGAGCCCATCGCAGGGCGGGTGGTGACTCACGTTCAGATTCCCATTTCCAGCTCGGGGCTCTTGAGAGTCGAACGCGCATTTTCGGGGGACGTCGGAGGTTGCGGGAGTATTTGGAGAAAAGCCACACAAGTGCAGGTGGGCCCCCGCCTTGAGATTTAAACCCAGAAGCTCTCGGCTGCGAGGCGGACACATGTTATCACAAAGCAATAAGATGGCCGCCAGATTTGGGGACAATCAATCAATCGTTTGTGGAGTCGAACAAATTGTTCAAAATTGTGGAAATCGCTCTCTGGATGGGATGAAGTCCTTTTTCGAGGCCGACGACTAGAAGCAGTAGCAGAAGCATCTTCACAAACACACAGTGAGGAACTTGAAGAGAAGAACGCTTGCCTGAAGAGTGACCCTCACTCTTTGGACAGCTTACGAGTTGAGAGTTTGCCTTTCGCTGAAAAAGACACACAGCGCAATTGGAAAGATGCTGTGTGGTGCACTTCATCGCGTTAACTCTCGATGGCGGTTTGGAGAACTTCTATTTCATGTTGCGACTCCAAGTTGGGGAGATTCTTCAACATCTATTTCTATTCAAAGCTTCAGCGCCGCCAGAGACAAATTGATACCAAACATATTTTTCCTTTCCCAGAGTAACCTACTTTTGGTTGCATTTACCAGCAATTTCCCAAAATACCTCGTCATATTTTTTTTTTTGGGGGGGTGGGGGGCAAAAAGGAAAATCCTTCACAGTCAACCTCCTCCAAACGCCTCCTCCACCGACCTCGCGAGATGGGCTAACGCTCCACTGATGGATGGGCGCGACAGCCCGCAAAGCACCGGGGGCCTCGCTCTCCTCGAGAGAAAGAAACAAGTTTTTAGTGCCTCACGTGTGGGAGAAGGGACAGCTGGCAGAAAATAGGGTGGCAGCGGCAGTTTCCTCCGAAAATCACCTTCGGCCGCCCGTGTGGCGGCGTGCTTGCACGTGCTCGCAAATGAATAAATCAATGTTGTGATGAGGATAAATGGTGTGCGGAAAGCCCCGCAGTAAAATGGCCGGCCAATGCGATGTTGCTGCGACTTCATTACAGGAAATTGTTGATGTAGCTCCACGGCAATTATGGTAATGGCAATGGCCTTTCCAAATGGTTCTTTGGGTTGCTTTTAGAGCTCTTGAGGCAACGTCGCTCGCCTCTGCGAGTTGTGAGGTGCATTTGTCACTCGCGCTGGAGAGGTGTGAAAATGAATCCAAAGCAGGCACGTGCCCCCTTTCCCATCCCGGCCGGCGGCGTCTCGCCATCGCGGCCGATCTGATAAAGGGATGAGAGAGGACATCGTGCGTTCCTCACACAAATCCCGCCTGTAATCCCGACATTGTTGCCCATCGACTTCCGTCGCTGTAATCTCCTCCCAGGTCCATGTTGTCCCCGCCCCACCTCCGCTGCAGCAAATCCAGCGGCGAGAGACAAAGGGAGCCCGGCGGAAGGGCGTCGACGGTGCCGTTTAGCGGCATTTGGCGAGTCAAACGAGCAGCGTCGCAACTGGGACGAGGCCGCAGGTGGGCCTGTGCCCTCCTCATCCCTCTGGAGCGCATCTCCTGAAAAGTGGAGGACGAGCAGAGGGGACGGCCGCCGCCGGGCGGATTCAAGCGTTTTGAAATAAACGGATGATGCGGCGTTAACTTTGATCCGGGGATTAATTCTCCTCCTTTCAAATCATTCACGCAGTCAGCGGGCGTCTGGCCACAAAGCCCCGCCTAATCTTGTTTTCTCCTTGACTTTTTCCAAGCCCGCTTCACCAGGAGCAGAGCTGAAGAATCGCCGACGTTCGTCTCCATCTGCTCGGGCAATGAAAAGTGATTTTGCTGTGGCCTGTAATTTCTCCGCCGCGAGCGGACACTGGTGAGGAGCGCCAACGGGGGCGCCCCAAACGTCCCTTCCTGCGTGGCAGACGTAACATCCAGTTGAAAGCCCCGCCACCCGCCTGAAGCGGATACCTGCAACCACGTCTGCCATCTCTGCGCATCCGCCCCCAGGATGCACGGGGACGACAAGCACCTCTGGGGAACGCTCGGCTCGGTGCGGTGCAGACTTGAAAGCCGAGGACGGGACGTGATCATGACTCCATAATCTCCCAAATCCATTTTGCCAAGCATCAGACTGACACGATTGCGGTGGAGCGGGTCAATCTGTGGACAGCTGTGACAATCCCCAAAACCTTGCCCGTTCAGTGCGAGCGCGTGGCCAGGCGCCGCCCAGTTCCGGGGCCGCTTCGGGGCTGCGTTGGCGGTTTGACTGGCGGTCAAGCTGACATGACAGGGCCACGGGATTCAATTCACAAGCTGCCGTTTCGGGCTGGCCGGCTCGGCCCCTCGTCGAGGCAGGACGTGGCGCCCACTAGCGGAGGCGTTTTCTTTGTTTGCCAGCTAACGAGCGCTCAAAGTAGGAGAGGAACTGGAACGGTCGATTACGGCCATGATGACGGCGGTCGTCACCGAGAGGAAAGAAAACAACTCAGAGAGCGCAGGAGACAGAATGAAGCCCCCCGCCCCGCTTAGCCATGCAATCCTGCAAAGCCGGCTGCTTTTATGCAATGTGCTGATGGAAGGGGCCCGGTGCGCCGCGCCCGTAGATGCGCCGATTGCAGGCGTGGGCCCCAAAATCGCTCGCTCAGGCACGTCGCCTCAAAACACACAAAGCCGTCCTTTGAGCTCCATCAGTGCATTGGCACGCCGGATTGGTTTGATGGTTTGCTTTGTAAAGTGATTCACATTCGCCAACACCCTGCTGGCCGACTTGTTTTTTGTTTGCATATTCAATGCAAATTGTTTTATTTTGAAGGAGGGGCTGAGGAAATACATCCTCAACACCCGAGAGCCGCATTGACACAACTCTATGAATATGGTTGACTCCATCTTGTCACGTCGTGGCCAGTGACAAGATTTGAGCGGTCAAATAGTAGCGCGTGACTCAATGGCTTGCCGCTCACTCAGAGTTTATTATGGAGAAGGCCAAAGAGCAGCACCTGAAGCATCTGACGCTTCACTCGACCGGCGGAAGGGAAGCAAAGCGGACGAAAAATGATCGTCCTGTAATAGGACTTATTGCTCCAGACACACCCAAGGTCAGCGCTCATCGCTGTTTTTGCCACGACGGGGGAAATACGAGCATTGAAAATGTCTGGCAGCTCCACAAGGACTTTGGCGAGGCACTCCTCGCAAGTGCAACGACGATTTGCGAGTCGGAAAAGGCCTCGAGACTCAGACAGACTCGTGGCTTTGCCAAAATGAGTCCTGGCGCGCGGCCGCAAAAGTCTTTGGACATCGGTCCGCTGCACCAAAAGACAAGGTGACAGCATGCCAACAGCTTTGGCTCCAAGCAAGACTTTCTGCAAGTCACCCCTGGCCAAAGTGAGGTCAGTCATGTTTGACCTAAGAGAGAGCCTCTCATTTCGGAAACCTTTTGGGAAACTGAAGAATTCCGTTCCCGCTCGCTTAGCCCCGATTCCACGTCAGTAGCTTTCAATCAGAAGCGACAGTGACAAAGCGAAAAGGGAGGTTGGTTATGCAGCGTGAATGGCAGTTCAGGCGGGTTGTTTTTGTCAAATTCACGGCGAGGGGATTTGCAAAAATGCTGTCTGTATGCGGAACTTTTCAAAACCGCAGTGACTCAAAACACATCAGGTCTCTCAAAAGCATTTGACGAAACCAACGGTGAGAATTTTGGCTGCCAACAGGCGCAAAGACAACATCACTCATTTCTCTTCCTCTTCCTAAAAGATTCTAAAATGGTTCACATCAGGGTGAGGCAACATTTTCTTTCCCGACGTATCGGCGCAAAAGGAGGAGGTTCCGACAATCTTCCATCCCTTTCAGAAATCGCAGCGAAAACGTGCTCAACGTCTCTCAAAAGCATTCTCATTGTCTCCCGCCAGTCCAAGATGGGAGACGTCTCATGAGATGAGAACCAGTGCGCTGCAACCGCCGTCGGTCTAACGGGGAGTCGTCCCTCCACTTGTTTCTGCGCAGGTCCATCAAAACATCGCTTGGCGTGAGACCGGTCAACTTGCGCGGTGTCGCGGCTCCCCTCCGATGGCCGTCGCAGCGGGCGGTCCCGGCTAACAGCTGCGATGTTTGACAAGGCGCAGCGAGCCCGTTTCCGCGACGACCGCAGCGAACAGATGTCCGGCATCACTCGCGGTACGCCGGCGACGCCCCATTGAGCATGCGAAGAGCTGCCAGAGCATTCGGGTCCACAAAGTTGAGCGGAGGCCTGTGAACGCAAACAAGTACGGGGAAGGCGGGGCGGGGGCGAGCAATTCTGACTGACGGCGCTCCGTCAGCCGGATTAGAGACGTCGCTTTGGCCGTGAACTCAATTATATTTCACAAAGGCTGACACCCCCCCAGTTAATTGCAGCCTTTCCGCACCAGGGAATTATTTGCACTTGCCGATTCCCGGGCCGCGCGTACTTTGTTCCGCGTGTGCAGCCCTCATCAAATACGAGGCTGGCGCGGCCCAGCGCGCGACTTCTTATATTGCAAAGGACATGGGTTTGTGTTGAAAAGGAATTGCGGCCTCAAAAAGGCGGGGGGGAGGAGGCAAAGTCGGCGGCTCTGACTTGACGTCCGTAACGGTCGTCTCGCGCTCTTTCAAGTGCGTCTGGATCTCAGCTTGGAGACGGCTTAGTTGGAGAGATATATCCGGAGTGACAGCGCCAGGATGACTGACATGGCGACGAAGGGGTTGGCAGAAAGGTTGTGCGGCGCCGCTGGCTCACCATCATGAAAATGGGAGTCTCGCCCGCGGAAGGATGCGACAAGAAGCACCGATTGCGCTCGAGCCCGAGGAGGGAACGTCGGCGAGGTAACGTCGGGCCGCAAAAGCGTCCGGCATCCACCGCGTCCTTTGAGGGGGGGGGCGGCGTGCCGTGGCTTTCAAAGCGTCAAAGGTGTCGGGCAGCTTTGGATTAGGGGCTGCTGACATGTGGACAGACAGCTGTCGGCCGGCAAGCTGCCCTTGGAGCACAAAAAAGGGCTCAAGAGAGGCGGCGGGCGGCCATCACCCCGCTCACTTCCGTCCGCTAAGCTGCGCTGCATCGTTGTTTCCTGCTCTTGTTTGCTCGAGCACTGATGTTGACCAGCAAGTCACACCGCTGTTTGTATTTGTCCATGAGATACACGGGGGGCACAGTCTCAGCTGCTGCCAATGAGATAGCAGAGTAAATAAGCAGATGGGGGAATATTTACCAATCGTCTCATCAAACGGGCGATGGTCCTGTGGGAATCATGTGCTCTGAATCCAAAGTACTCAAAGGAAGGTGATAAGAACACCATGTCCCCCCACCCCACACACGCAAACCCCCCACAAAACCGTCCTACTTACAACAGGGAGCAAAAGGGTATGATTGACTCAGTAGCGCGGACAAAGCAACGATTCCCTTCACGTTTGACGATGAAGCCCATCTTGGTGACTCAATGCCATTCCTTCCAGCGACGCTTGGCGCTGATCTCTCACGCTGTGGCGACGACACGATTTCGCAGTAAGCGGAGGTGAGACCACGCTAGCTCGGCAATTGTGCTTTTCTCCTCAGGTATCTCCAGCAGCGATCGGAGAGGGCAGAAGCGAGGGGAGGATCCGCAGCCTAAAGCTCAGCGGCAGTAGCGAGTGAGGGGTGATCTCTGCTGGCACTCGGCACCCTGCTGATTAAGACCTGCCAATCACGCGAAAGGTGGAGCCCCTCTCTCACCTTTGCAGGCGGAAACTGGCCGGCCAGAGAAAGCGCAGGGCGACGCCACTCTTGCACCCCTCCATTAGCTGGAGTGAAACCAAACCTCGGAGGAGCCCTAATTCAACACGGGGCCACAACCGTCAGCCCACGAAGCCGAGCGGCTTCGTGCCAACATGTCCCGCCGGGTAAGAGCAGGAATTCATCGGCTTGTGCCCTTCACTGACAACAAAACACATTGGGGAACTGTCACGGAAGCTCTGGGCCAGGGTCTCCAGTGACCAAAGGCGGAACGTGCATCATCAACCATTTTCTGCACCGCTTATCCTCATGTCGGTGGTGGGCAGTTTGAAAGGTTACCTTCTGCAGGGGGGGGTTCTTGTGGTAATGCATCCTTCGTCAAAATCAAAGAAGAGGCAAACTAAGCCGGCTCCCCTCCGCGGAAAGACAGAGTTGGCGATTTGGGAAGGAGATGTTGAAATGTTCTCTTCACGGCAACACGTGTCCGCACGGGACAGCGATGCCGAGGCAGAGAGCCAGGTGGACGGGGGGCCTTCTCCCTCCCGCCTCGAGGCCAAGCTCGCCCCATTTTTAATGGCAACCTAAAATGCCGCGTCAAGACGAAATCGCTGCTCTCCACGGGCAGCAGATGATGCAATGAAAGAGATTTCATGCTGCGCGGGGAGACGGACGGCGTGTTAGGCGCGGAGGCGGAGGCAACCCCGGGCGGCATCTGGCGGCACGCCGTGGCTCTCTGGGACGTCTCTCCGGGGCGGGGAGAGGCGCGGGCTCGTCGCCGCGACACCTGCCGCATCCATATGGCGCCGCCGACCAACACCCAAACGGCATCACCGAGTCGTGCCGTCTTGAAAATCGGCATGCGCAGCGGGAGGAAGGGAGCAAAAAGAGGAATACAAATCTCAAGCCTCCAACTGTTGCCCGGGGTAACCGGAGCATCCCCGCCACCTGTCGTCTCCTTGAAAGGAGAAGGCAGACGGCCAGGTCAGAGTGACACGTTGCTCCGTCGGGAGGATTTGGAAAGCGCGCCGCAAAGAGTATGCCGGCACAATCCCCATCGTGCCGTAATATTGGTACACAGCAGATCGAAATATCGCATGCCGGCCATCCGTATGCGTTGATGAGCAAACAACCTCATGACTTGTAGTTTCGATCGACACCGTCAAGAGCTTGACGTTTGCTCGCAGACCAAATTGGCGTTTTGTCATTCAGAGCGGCGTGGCGACTTGGTGGCCGGCGCGTCGGCTTCACAGTTGGCAGGTTCCGGGTTGGGATCTGCGCTCAGTTGGATTTCGTCTTCAATGGCGGTTCGTCGCACGAGCGCCGCTGCACCGACAAGGAGGTTTTTGACTGCCATTTTCATCACATTGTGCGTCTCATTGGAGGCAGTGGAGCCCACTTTGTGGAGAGCGAAACATCGATAGATTGATTCCACTTGCCAAGTGAATGACGTTGGCCAGCGTGCTCCTTCGATTCTCCAAAAGCCGGGCGACGAGCTCACATGCTGTGCCGTATGCATGCACGTCGGCTGCTGGAAAAATGGCGCAGCATTGACCGAGAGGCATCTCGCATCCTCCTGCGGATGGAGGAAAAAATCTCCACGTTTGGGGGGCGAAGGTGGGCAAGTCTCGAAGGCACCTTCCGGTGATATTGACTCATTTATAATGCGGCGTGTGCTCTTGCTAAAGGCCATCGATGCATTCAAGCGAAATGTCAGACTGCGGAATCCCACAGTAGTTGCCGTGACTTGTGACTCTGAAGTAACAGCAAAGTCGTGCAACGCATTAGCACGCCAAGACACGAATAGTACATTGCAGTCATTTGAAAGTCGTTAGAATATTGCACAGTGACTATTCGTCACGTGCGGTCTCGTGTTGCGATCCAGGCATTTTCTGCACTCGTAGCAAACCGTCTTTATCCCGTCTTTATCACCGCGTTTCATTTCATATCTTTCATTCTCATTCGGGCACAGACGCCGCATCCCTACTCCGGCTGCAGGAAGGAGGAGGGATCGCCTCATAGCCTGATGAAGCTTCTCCCGATGGATTTGGATGCCTTTTTTTCTGTGAATGGCCCGACAAAATGGTTCGGCAGATGCCACCATCGTGATTTAGGTGCCCGACAAAGATTTCAAAAGGGGAAATATACATGTCAGAGCACAAGTTGCAAAAAGAAGGCCAGAGTGAGCCACACAAGTTTTATGGACAAAAGAGACCAAGATGGATGTCTACCGAAATGGCGTCAAGGCCAAACGATGGAGAGAGCGAGGAAGTGCTGATGACGCAAAAACACACACGGGCTCATCTGGGAAGCGTTGTGGAGGTCAAGTCATGGCTCGGATGTGCCTGGCCGCTCCACCAGTCTTTATGGATGACATATGTCAGGATGGGGGCGGCCCAGTAGTCCAGTGGTTAGCACGTCGGCTTCACAGGGCAGAGGTACTGGGTTCGATTCCAGCTCCGGCCTCCCTGTGTGGAGTTTGCATGTTCTCCCAGGGCCTGCGTGGGTTTTCTCCGGGTGCTCCGGTTTCCTCCCACATTCCAAAGACATGCATGGCAGGCTGATTGAGCACTCTGAATTGTCCCTAGGTATGAGTGTGGGAGTGGATGGTTGTTTGTCTCTGTGTGCCCTGCGATTGGCTGGCAACCGATTCAGGGTGTCCCCCGCCTACTGCCCGGAGACGGCTGGGATGGGCTCGAGCACCCCCCGCGACCCTAGTGAGGATCAAGCGGTTCGGAAGATGAATGAATGAATAAGTCAGGGGTAAACATTTTGGGGGGGGACCAGATTGATGTTCACCCAACACCTCATATACAACACACACACACACACGCACGCTTCTGTGTGTGTGTGTTGCTTCTTTCATGCTTTACGATGGTCGCGAGTGAAGTTGACTCACAACCCCCCCCTCAAAAAAATAAATCAAATCAAATCCTCCCGCACTAAAACAAACCAGCACTAGCGCTTCCCTTTGATCCCGAAATAATTCAGAGAAGAAACCCAGCCAAGCGACGCAGCATTTTCAATGGGGATGAGGCTGATAAGTGTGGCGGGGCCGGCGGACTGTGTCCCAGGTGATAAGAGGGCGAAAGGGCCCCCCCCCCGCACCTTGGCTCTCATTTCCGCGCCACTTTCATCTGGCGTCGTGACTCACGGAGCGAGCGGCCAAAACCGATCGCCGCCAGATCGCATCTCTTACGCTAACAAGCTTCTCACTTGGGGATGCCATCCGCTCCCTCCTTTTCTCATCCAGCTAATTAGAGACGGACCCAGCAACAGACCCGCGGCTATCTCTCCGGCTTTCTTCTTTTCCATTTATTTTTTTTTTCTTCCCGCTTTGACTTGTAAAGCCATCTCACATTCACACAGCTTCAACTCCATCCGCAGTCCACTTGCGGGAACGATTCCGATCGGCCTCGCCGGGTCCAGTCGCGCCGCCACTGCCGCGGCGTCTGGCTCAAGGCCGCCACCGCCTCTTAATCCCATTAGACCAAAGACAATCAATTAGCCATCCGGCCGCGAGGATCCGAGAGCTTTAAAAAGGTTAGCACGGAAGATTTAAGCTCATCGATGCGGACAACGGGAACGCCTCCCCACAGTGAGAAGCCGCGCGTACATCAATGCCTGTTCATCAACGCAGCGCTAACTTGAGCGCGTTGCTTTGCGAATCTTGAATCACATCCCCGCAAATGACTGCTGCGTGATGCTCATCGAGAGAGCGAGAAACGCGGCCGGGAGACGGCGTGTTGCCCGCACCAACAATTCCTGCTATGGTCACCTGGTTGTGGTTTCGTTTTTGTTTTTTTTGCACACTAAATTTGGCCCCTCCCCCCTGCATTCTCGTCAACAGTGAAGAATGGAACCGAACAACGCTTCATCCTGGATGAGCGCGCCGGCGCTGAGCGACGGCGGCGTTGCGGACACCCAGGGTCAATCAATGCAGTCAGGCGGACGGATTGATAGCATGATATCGTCATGGAGAGAGAGAGAGAGTTGTGCTCTCACCCCAAGCGCTGGGCCCAAGCGCTAACCATCCATCGACTTCTCTACCCCCAGCACCCCCGCCGCCACCTCTTGGTGGAAGGAGAGGAGATGTGATCATTCCTCCTCAAACGGCCGCGTCATGTATATTGGCTTCGGGCGAGCAATGGACGACGAATAACTGGCGGTCCGGCGGCACAATTACTGAAAAACCAATGAAAGCGCAGCGGGCGCGTCGTTCCCAGCCACGGATTTTACAGTCGCAGACCAGGGCGCGTTGATGATTGGAAAAGAGCGATGATTTAGTGTCGCCACGACCGCTGCTGCTGTTTTCGGCTCTCAAGGTTGTTTGGCCGGCTCATGAGCTCACTTTGACGGCCCGCGTCCGCGGGCGCCGCCTCACTCAGTTCGGTCAGACGCGCCAGCCGCCCTCAAACGCCGCGTCGGTGCTCCGCCGGCGCCCGACTCAAGGTTAGCGCCGCTGCGTCCGTCACGGCCGGTGTCCGGACCCTCGCCGGGGAACGCTTGCCAAGGTTGCGTCTGAGGGAGACGTCTGCGCCTCACTCATTAAAAGCCTTGCGCAAATCTTTGATCGAATGCTGCTGCCTGCAATTCAAATGGGAATAAATACCGGGCCTGGGGGGAGAAGTGCCACACTCAAACTCAACCGCCTGACAAATAACATCTTGGATTATTGAGCCGCAACCAATCAAATAAACAACTTCAATTAATCAATTAAAATCGGCAAGCGCCGAGGAACCGGAGCAGCACATTTGCATATTCCTGTTTGCCTCTCACAAATTTCTCTGATGGGTTGTCTTTTTAGCGAGTTCGCACTTTCCGCCGCTGTTAAAAAGACAAATCGAAGCGTGGACGCGAGAGCGTGCGCACGTGACGGATGACAGCGCTCGCAAATGGACGTTGCTCAGCCGGAGCGGGGCGGCGTTGCAGAAAGAAAAGCCTTCAACACGAGCTCCAGCCGCCATCACGGAATGCCGTCCCTCTCTCCCATTACCGGGTTCCGTTTCCGACCTCATCACAGTGCAGGCCCAGCTCGAGCCGAAGGACCGCATGCTACTAGATTGAACGCTGGGGCGGCAGAGATGCCGGTCCGAGTCTCAAAATGGGCGGAGTCAGAAGTCTCTCGGGGAGTTTTGTGAGATTCTATTCCACGTACGTTTTTGTCATTCAGTGGCCGATCACTCGGCTATTGCAATTGTATTTGGTCAGATAATGGAATCGGCATTTAAAAAATAAAAAAATAAAAACCCTCGGTCTGGCCCTAATTGTTACTTTTCTATCCTTATCTGTGCGTCGTCTACTTAAGTGCTGAGTTTGAGTACTTATGCCACCTGTGTAAATCAGCAGCGAAAATGGTGGAGGCTATTTTGGGCGCACGTGCGTTTGTGTGAGTGTGTGTGTGTGTGTGTGTGTGTGTGTGTGCGTGCGTGCGTGCGTGTGTGAGAAGCCCCCCGGGGGCGAGACGTTGTTGTGTCTGTTGGTGCGACACGTTCCATCTCCAGGGATTTGCTCTCTCGCTCTCTCTCTCATCAGCGGCGGCCAAGCCAACGCGACTGCCATTCGCCAACGGCAATGACAGCCGCCCCCCCCTCCCTGATTTGAATTTTGATGCATGAATTCATACTCATTAGCCCTCAGCGACATTGGCGACGGCGTTTTGATTTGATTTGATTTTTAAGCAGGGAGGCTGGGGCCGTCCGCCTCCTCTCATCTCCCCAATTACCACCGCAGGCAATCACAGCGAAAGGTGGCTCGTGTCAAACAACAATGGCCTCTGATGATCGACCGCACGCGCATCCTCATTTCGCGACATCGGCAAAGAAAAGACGGCATCGAGGTCCCCCCCGCGCTCTTTCCCGACGGGCAATAAACGCGACATGTGAAAATGCGAGCATTTAGGCGAGTCCCTTTTTGTCTCCCGGCCGGCCGCAATATCCTGCCTCGTAACACCTCCTGTCAGCCGGTTGGCTGCGACGCGCCGTGCGGCGTGAACGCGGGTCGCTAATGAGCGCGATTACTCATCGCGCGTACATAAGATGCAAGTTGGCCCGCTCGCCGCTTCGGTTAGCCGGTTGGGAAGAATTTGCGCTGGAGCGCTTATGCGATGGGGGCGGGGCTCAAATATTTGTGATTTTCTTTGTTGGATTTGTTAAAACACTCATTTGAACTCAAAGGTAGGGAAGGATAAAGACTGTGTCTCGAGTTTTTTTTGGGGGGGTTCCTCTGATGTACTTTGAGGTTCGGTTAAACAGTTTGAACAAATCTGAACTAAGTGCCTATTTCATCATTCAGTCCCATTCAAAATCCGAACAAATCCTTATGGAAGTTTTTTAATAGATTCTCTGGATCCACACAACAAATTGAAGCAACTGCCGTTTGCCAAGATTCCAATCGAGGTTCGGGAGCGTGTTTGGAATGTTCCGACCGTTCTGCTAAAGCCAACGCGTTTGCCGCCAATCGTCGAGAGCTCCCGCATGTTTTCCGCGCCGAGCATCCACTTTGCCACGCATCGTTTTGGGCCTCAGCGCCTGCTGAAATAAAGCATGCGGGCTGCGTCACACAAGGCTTTGCATCTTTTTTTCATGGCCATTGTTTCTGCCCCCCGCTCCCCCCCCCCACCACTTTAAATCAAGAGCACAATGCATCGCCGCCAGCCGCCGCCACACCCCACAGCAACCCCGCCATCCCAGCGCACTTCACTCTGGACAACATTAATAAAACAATCCTTCAATGATGCAGAGTGCACTGCCACGTCGAGGCTCGGAGCAGCGGTGTGATTAAAGCTTTTAAACACCGCCGGCTTTTGCCGTTGCATGTCAGCAGTGCCGTGCGGCCGTGCGCACGCGCGTGTGTGTGGCTGGCGTTCTCTTCACTAATGCAGAAAAGAAATGCCGCGTCCACTTTACAACATGCATCGCGATAACGGGAGCCTAGGCAGAGAAATGAGATCGGCAAGAGGCGGCGGCACGCCGAGGAAGATTAACAGACATAATTCAATTCATTAATCATAACCAGGAATAAAAAAAAGGTGGAAAACGTAGCTGCTGTGTTTGAAAGATTGTGGTTGAGCATTGTGGTCATACTTTGTGGATTTGTGTCAGCCACAAAGCTGATTTTGCCTCTTGAAAAACACGTTTCTGCACCGGAGGCACGCAAAGAAATATTTGGGGCATTTTCTTTTTAATCCAATCATTTTGCTCGATGAATCGGCCATCACGTGTTTTGCCATTTTCCATGACCAAGACCACCAGGCTGCGGTGCTCCCGGCCCGTGTGGGACCAAAGACACGCAATCTACTCTTGAACGCTTCCAAGACGAAACGAAGGCAAGTGGCGGGCGATCGCTAAGTTTTTCCTGATGAAGTGATTAGCGTGCCGTTGTTTTCTCCGCCCTTCATCCCTCCGAGACAAACGCACAGCCCTCCCCCTCCTTCATCCAATCACAAATCGCAGACACGAAATGGTCTCACTCACCGATGGATCGAACAAAACACGGGCAACAAATCAGGCGCACACGAACACATCTTGTGTTTGGGGGCGGCCACGGCGAGTTGCTCAACGGAAAAATAGATCGCGACATCAACGCTCAAGTGTCTCGTTTTGTTTGCAACAATTCAAGCGCTACAAGCGAAAGTAAAAAAAAAAAATTAGCACAACAGAAAACGTGCGTCGCTTTCGGGTTAGATCGTTCCCGTTAAGACTTTGAACTTCCACTGAGTGAACTTTGGAGCATCCGGCTACATCGCCGTCGTGCTCCCAAGTCAAGCATCATGAATCAGGGTAAAGCCATCATGCGGATGTGACAGAAATCTGATCCGGCTCGCCTCTCTCACGGGGGCGGGGGGGGGAGGGGGGGTGTGACGACATTGTGTCAGTCCAGAGTGCCTTCACATGTCCGCCTCCTCTCCGGCGGAGGGAGCCAGTGGCCGTGGTGGGGGTGGGGTGGCGGCGTGTGGCACTGAACCATTGTCAGAAGCCCTCCCGGAGCAGATACACACACACACACACACACACACACACACACACACACACACACACACGTTCACACCAACGGGGGAAAGCGAGGACTTGGGTTTGTTTAGTTTCACCAAGACGAGACAGGACAGAGGCGGCCGTGCTCGGGACATGGCAGCCCCCTGCAGAATTAAACAGGCTGCGTCTGGAGGCCCGGTGACAGCAAATCTCACTCGGATCACCGACGGCGGCACCGATTGCCACTGACATTTAAATCGCCCTCACTCTGTTGCAACGTTTGGTGCATTATTGGCTTTTTGTCTTTTGCCTCGCATTTATTTCTGTGTGCGTCGTGCGTTTGAATGGCCTTCCGCTCGTTTCTCCTCTTGAAATGCGACGCGTGACGTTTCCGACATGTCCTTCAGAGCATGTACAAAAAACCCCAGTCGATTGCCTCGATCAGGCGGACCGCGCCAGCGAAAGGCCATGTGCCCGCTCAGGTCAAACGGAATCGCTTTTGTCATGCTTGCTGAACTCAGACTTGTTTAAATGTCGAAACATCGAGGCCCAGACCAGCCGGCGTGAGACATTTTCATAGCGGGGGTGTCATATTTGGGCCCTGACAGAAACAAGGCATTTGAAATTCCGAGTGTTCCACCAATGACTGAAAAGAGGTGCGGACACCTGGCCAGGGAGGCTGCGAAGGGGCCGAATCCCCCAACTGTTTGTTCATTCAAATGTTTGGAGTTGCGCGAATGTCTGGCAAGTGCTGGCTGGGTGCCACATGTGACAAGGGTCTCCTTCATTCCTCACTCTGCATGAGAGTCAGCATCCCATGTCTTTGCCTTGCGAATGGCGTTCCTGAATGAAACGCGTTCATTCGCTTTGAGTGGGGGGGGGCGTGATTGGAAGAGGTCAAATGTGTGGGTTGTCGATTGTCAGGTCTAGCGAGGACCAGAGACATTTCTCTTTGTATTTTCACCAAAAGTGTCCGCCGTGTCAGTTTCAAGGGTTAAGTGTGGCGGTGGGCCAAGTGGAGCGGAGGGGGGCCGCCAGTCCATGTTTGTGCTCAATATGGGTGCACTAATCCCGTTGATCCCCCCGTTTGACTGTCAGCTGTTTCCTAGCTACCGTCGGATCCCCAAAGAATTTCGGATTCAGGCTAGCGTTCGTCTCTCTCCTTTTTGCCGGCACCGCCACCGGCACCGCCCTCCCCTCCACCTGCCGCCTGCTCACAATGACCGTCGGAATATTCCTTCTCCGTCTCGCTCGCAGCGCCCGAGTGCGGTTGGCAGCGTTTCTGATGTGGCGGCGGCGTGGCACGAATCAGGGGTGGGGGGATGGAGAGAGAGAGAGAGAGAGAGAGAGAGAGAGGGGCCGTGGCGTCACGCTGCTGGAAAAAGCGGATTTTTGTCTTTTCGCGTGGCCTCACTTTGAGCGACAAAGCTCCATTTAAGCAGAATGAAATGAGCCCCGTGCGGACGTGCACGTGTCGGACGAGGGGAACGAATGAGCGCACGTGCGCCGTCGTGAACGAATACCGTCTCCAGTTATTGGGCTACTCTGTCAAGCTTCCTTGCAAACCAAAACAAACGGCCGATGTTTTCTGCATGGGAGCTTTTTCCCGCTGAACTTCCAAGGCATGGATTTCTGTGCTTTGACTGCTCGAGCAAACATTTTTAAAAATATTTTTATTGTTCGGCATCGATGCCGCGTTTTATGTTGAGACGTCGAGCTTTAAGACAGCGATTATTGACATCTCGCTAGGTGTGACAAAGAGGCGCCTTGTTAGCGGGAGCAAGTCAAGCCGAGCATGAAGGAGGAAGCTGGAAGAGCATATATGACGCCGTGAAAGTTGCATTTTGGTGTCAAGATCGAGACTTGAGTTCTATCCTGCAAAATCACAAAGAAAATAGATGAGTAGCGCTGGTGTATTTTCGGGGCAAAGGTGAGATCAAATGGACGGGCAACAAATTCTCCCAGCGACGTGGGTGGGCCTCTTTCACCGTTTTATTCCCAAGGACACACCCGCTCGCCCGTCCCCACGTGGGGCAGGCGGAATGAAAGCAGACATTCACGACGGCTCACGTTGCGCCGCATTGTTTCTCACCTCACTTTCTTTTTTTTTTTTTGCTCAAGTTGTCTTTGTGTTGTCTAAATGTTTACACGGAACAGCTTGAGGGGGTTTTGCAGACAGACGCACGGCCCAAGAAGGCTGCCTTGGAAAACAATTCCTCCTCTCCTAGGATGTGACTAATGACACCATTTTCAGAGTGCTTCTTGGAGTGACGCCTTGATGAGGCAGCGCAACGTCTTAACTCCCTTGTCGAGACGTTATTAGACAAATCAAATGAGCGGAGATGCTTTGCATCGTGCCCCCCAGTCCCTTCTCCACAATGTTGGAGGTAATTTCCTCTCTCTGTCACTTCTTCTCTGAGACTTTTGTTCTTGATCGCGGGAGAGTTGCAAACTTATTTGGTTTCAGAGCGATAGGCCTTCCTTCAGGCACGGCCAGAATTGCTATGGGAGCTGAAAACCCATGCTGCCCCCGACCTCGGTGTTGCCCTTCTTCCTCCACACTCGTCAGCAATCGGCACACATACACAAACAACGCAACGAAAATGTACTACAGCATTGAACGACACGATATTTTGGTGCCTTGAGATACAAGTTTTGTTTGTTCCAAGTTTGTCACTCCAAACACGTGCGTCTCAAATCATGAATGGAAATGCCCCCTCCCCAATCCCCCCTGTCAATACATCATGAACGAGAATACTTGTCAATGGCAGTGAATGAGTTAGTAAGGGAAGAAATAGCCTTGTAGATGATTGCACTTGATCCAAACGGGGAGCACGACCAATGAGAGCGTTTGCGCATCCCGATCGAAGGCTTCACGGTGTCGCTCCTGCCGGTTCGCCTGCCTTGGCCACCGGAAGTCTCGATAATACACCCATGCAGAAACAAACGAAGCGGTGGACGACAATTTTACAGTCGAAGCTCTTTTCCAACGTTTCCACCCCGATAACGTTCAGATTGTCACGTCATTCTTTTTCCATTTGCCGATTTTGTCGACGACGACACCCCCCCCCCCCCCAAAATGGAGAAAAAGTCCTTCTTTGCAACAAATTGCGGGACGCTACCCGCCGCCGGGGCCTTACTGACGCACAAAATGCGCAGCGCGAGATTCCCCTCCGTTGCTAGGCAACGCTACCGAGCGACTCGTACACGGTTGTACTTCCGGGCTCGACGGGAGCAAATGTCGCTGTCCGCGAAGGCTGAAATGGTCCCTCACTTTGGAAAGGGAGCCCGCTGGAGCAAGTTTGGCCGTGACTACGCAATGGCCAAGTCGACGATTTTGACAATCATCCGCAATGACAGAGTTGGCGGCCAAAAGAGGATCGTCAACGGCGATGCATCCCAAAGTGGAGAGTGTATGTTTGTTTCGTGTCTTATGAAATCATTTTTCGTCATTCCATCCACGCAAATTGACACGTTTATCCTAAATTCCATGTTGATGTTTTCTATAAATGTTCTTCTGTATTGTCAACCGTAGCTGGCGGCCATTTTATTGGAAAGCGTGACAACGCTTATGCCATGTTTGCTTTTTCCTCGGTCAGCTTTGAGCTGTGCCGAGTGACAAGAAAATAATAAGGCGGCGCAAGCAAACCCCTGCTCGGTGAGCAACAAATTCAGCAGCCGGCATCCCTAATGTGGCAGAATGACAGACGCTCGCTACGAGGCGCCGCCATTCGCGCCTCCGCCGCCGCCATTATCAGAAGCCGTCAGGCCATTGTTGGGCAAAGGGCGAATGCCAAAAGCGTCCGCTTCCAGTTCATTGGATTCCATTTCCATGATGAACTACGTCGAGAGTTTTGCCGCTTGGCTAAGCCAATTAAAGGCCTCCGAACGCTAAGAAGTGTTGACAGCGCAGCAGCCGTATTGTTCCCTCGCAATTAGGGAGATCGCAATCATTTGTCACCCTTAAACAATTCGGGAGCACCGCTTCCTTTTCGGATGCATTCCAGCCGACCGCCCCCACCCCTTTCTTTTCATTCATTAATTAATCGCATTAATTAATCGCATAGACGCTTGCTGCCTGCGAGCCCCGAGAGGTATTTTTCATTTTATTTATTTTTATTTTGGAACGATTCCTCGGTGAACCGACGCACCTTGGTGAATACAGAATCCGCGATGAATATACATGTGGCAATGGCGTTTTGACAGCAAGAGACCGATCGAAGGCAGGCAAGCGAGCGAGCAGGCCGACAGGGGAGGCCGGTGTGGAAGATGCACAAGGTCGGGGAGCCGATTCGGGAGTCGTGCGGCCGCTGCGTTTCACCTGAGGCGCAGCCAGCCACTTGCCGCTCTTTGCGGCCGGGCGGAAGGGAGAAAACAGGCACCGAAGCCCAACGTTAGAGCCGCTAGACATTCCCGGGAACATCTCCAATTAATCGCATTCTGCCGCAAACGGCGAGGAGACTGCACGGCAAGCGCGTTCGGGCTCCCCCCGCCACCTTAAAAAGCGTCGGCTTCAAGTCCCGCAAGGCAGATCGCTCGCTCCCAAGTGACACCATTTGGAAACCAGTCGCGGCGGCGCAAAGGGAACCACAGACGGGCAGCTGGATGTCCTTCCGCCGGAATGAGCTCCACAGGCTCAATTAGGCTCTTCGAAATGCTGCGAAACCGGACGCGCTCTCGCTCTCCCAAATGGAGAATATTAATTTCAGCGCTCCCGGCGCACTCATTCATGTGACGCCGCCCCCGATAAATGACTGCTGCCCTTTCGAAGGGAAGCGACAGAGAATGTTGATTTTCCGATTCCAAGTCGATTTAGCGGCCAAATTGTCAGTGTTCCCGTGTCACCCGGATGTGTGTGGCAGCACACGCTACGGACGCATTCTCAAGGCAAGAATTCAATTGCCAGAAACTCCGAAACAAGGGTGCTGTGCAGCATTTCAAGCAGACACAACGCGGAGTCTCACACCACCAGTTGCGTTGGGCCCCCTCGTCGCTTGCTCAGGGCTTGTTTTTGTTTGTTTGCTTTTTTTCCCAAATCCACTCCTGATGGGAGTGCAGTTTGGGGCTGTTTTCCCCCACTCCCATCCTTATCGAGATCGTTTTTGTTTCATCTACTTTGTAAGAAAGTCGGTGCACTGCCGAGTGACTGGTCCCACTTGCCGTTCTGTCTCCACCAGACGGTCATTGTTTATTTTGGGGAAGGGTCTCTCCAACGAGCTGTAACGGTGACGTGACTTTTGGCGCTCTGTAGCGATGCCATGACGATAAATCCCATTCAATTCCAAACGTGGATAAATCGGCCACACCGTCGTAGGCCATCATCAAGTGATCTGTCGCCTTTGCCCGCAGTCATCAATAGCGACTGTACAGCAACATCGTGAGACGGTGTAACATTACGGAACAGCTCGTTCCCAGCAAGTCTGAAATCAGGCGTGCAAGCGCGTTCTATGACTTGGGTTCGGGTTCCCGCGGGCGTGGGCGTGTTTGGCATCAGTCTTCATTGGAACGAGGGCATGCCTCTCATTCGATTCAAACTGTATTTGATTTCTCTTGATGGAGCCGTATCATTTTTGCACCCATTGATCCAACCACCCCCTTCCCCATCCGGCTGCGGGTGTGTTTGCCAGCCCGTCAGCGTGCGTCATCGTGTACAAGAATGATGATCTGCTGCCTGCATTAAAGGCGGGCAGTTTTAATCACAGGCGGATTGAGAGTGTTTTAAACAAATGCTTTTTTGGTGTGTAAGCACGGTGGATTATCATAAGATTTACAGATTTGGAAATGGCTGACAGCTGTCAGGCTGCATAATAACGCCGGTCCAGAAAATTATGGCAGCAGCCGGTTGGCAGCGTGTCGATGCGGCTATGGAGATTAAAGCTCAATAGACGGGAACATAAGCGGCGCCGAACACTCGCGCGTGCACGCGTGCACTCGGCGCTTGGCAAAGGGATGGTTTTGACGCCTTGGCGGTTCGAGGAGAGACGCACGCCGCCGAGATGCGGAGAAAGACATGACCTCACAGCATCCCGTGATCCGACCCGAGGCAAAGACTGAGCATCGAGGTTTCCCCACTGACGACCGTGACGACAGATGAAACACGTGGAAACCTTTTTGACCTAAATGGGCACCATTTTCCTCGGTAAAGGCGTACAGTGAGGTGCCGTAGGTCGACGCACACCGGGGACAATGACATGTACGTAACGCTTGTTTTTAACGAGGTGTGCGAGAACCATTAAAGTAACCCGCATACTTGACCGCGATTTGACAGCCGAGCATTAAAAACGAGAGATCGTCCAGGCAGTGATGCCTTTTTGATACGTGATCCGACTTTGGGGGTTTTCACAGTAGGAGTCGTCGTTAGGCTGATTTGTATTTTATTTTATTTTTTGCCTTGCGAGCAAAAATTCAACATACAAGCGTGGCATGGTGGTAGCGAACTCAACTCAAAGCGGATCAAGAAGAATTCTCCAACAGGGGCTTTGTTGCCACTCCCAGGTGAAGTTTACTGTCAAAGCAAACATCAAAGTAAGACGGTTCCATGTGTAGAAAAAAAAACGACACACATGTCGTGTTATCAAATGAGGCACACGTGAGTCCAGCTGTCGTGTTAACGTGGATAACTTTTATTGAGCTTTCTCGATGCGTGTCTGCCTCTCTCCATTCACTCTCTCCTCTCTCGTCGACGCACCCCCATGACGTAGTCGCCCCGCGACTCTGTAGTCATGTTGTACACGATTACACCACATCTCCCCTTTCTAGAATCATTGGGTAGACTACCAATGATTCAACAGACCTCGAGGATTATTCTGCCTCTTGGTTGAGAGGTCTGCTCCTATCTCAGCCTGTGTCAAAGGATCACATACACAAGAACAAATGTTACTCTTATTTTCAACAATTGGCTCCAAAACACAATACCTTGAACAGCTATCTTTAACTCATCCTCCTCTGTGCTCTGCAACTAGATAAGCATTGTACAGTGAACAAAACAACCTGTACAAGCACATCTCATCATTCACCATCTTTTTTTTTTTTTTTTTTTTTTTTTTAACACAACCTCATAAGCAGAGCCTCACCGGCTGTACTAGAACCGTAGGAGGAAAAGGGGGGTTTATAAGTTCAACCTGGTTGGTCTCACCACGGCTCTCCCAAACCTGGTCTTGGTAGTTGGAGTAGCTGGCGGGTCTGGAAGGTTCTGCTGTGGTGGTTCAGCTGATGGTTCTACTGGAACACTTCCTGAGAATCGTTCCGCTGCACCACGGTCACTCTGCTCAGGCGAGGACCTCATCGGGATGAGATGACGACGGTTTCGTCTGATGGTCCCATGGGGTCCCTCCACCAGATATGATCGTGGGGAAGCATGTCTTTCGATGATGGCTCCTTCCGCTCCTTGGTCCTTAATCCACACATCCTGTCCTGGGTTGAGTCTGACAAGGTTCCGTGCCCGATGTCGCATGTCGTAGCGTTGTGCATCTTTTGTCCTCTTCTCCTGTTCACCCCGTACAATGGCATCTCGGTCAGGGATGGCTGGGTTGAGCAGGGCAGGAAGGATGGGCACCGTTGTGCGGAGTCTCCTCCCCATGAGAAGCTGAGCCGGACTGTACCCGTTTTCGAGAGGGGTAGCCCTGTATGCGAGTAAGGCCAGATAGGGGTCATCTGCCTTTTCAAGAGGCCCTTGACCGTCTGAACCGCGCGTTCTGCCTCGGCATTTCCTTGTGGATATCGCGGGCTACTTGTAATATGACGGAACCCGTAGGACTCCGCGAACGCCCTGAAGCCCGTTCCGGAGAACTGGGGCCCTCCGTCCGAAACCAGAAGGTCGGGGATCCCGTGGCGTGCATAGATCGACTTAAGGTGGCGAATTACCTCATTCGATTTTGTGGAGGCTAGCGGAGCTATCTCCACGTACCTGGACATATAGTCCACAACCAGCAAGTAGGTCTTGCTTCCGAGCACAAACAGATCTGCACCCAACTTCTCCCATGGTCGGCCTGGAGTGCGGCGATGGAATCATTGGCTCCCTTTGGTTCCGCCTCTCCTTGCAGCATGTTCGGCAGTTGAGAACCAACTCGTTCAGCTGTTGGCTCAGCCCGGGCCACCATACCGACTGCCGCGCTCGCTGTCTACACTTCACCACGCCTTGGTGACCTTCATGCAGTTTGGCGAGGACATCGTTTCTCATGGTTGAAGGTATGACGAGTCTCTGTCCCTTCAGCAAGATTCCATCGTGGACTGTAAGGAACGCCTGCTCTGCTCTGTACAGCCTGAGTGCCGGTTCATTTGGACCGTGTTCGGGCCAGCCTTCTGTGCACAGCTGCATCGCACGGGCACACACACTGTCCCTCTGAAGCTGCTCTCTCAGCTTTTCTAGGTATCTGGTGGTCGCGGTAGGTTCTCTATCACCATGTCGCGTAGATGTTCGTGTCTTGAACAATTCTTTGTCGGCTGGTGTCTCCTCCCTCTCGCGGGAGCTCGAGACAGTGTGTCGGCTGTCCACAAGCATTTTCGGGACATGAGAGATGGAGTAAGAATAGCGCATGAGTCGCATTCTGAAGCGTTGGATCCGCGGAGGTAAGGCGTCTAGGGCTTGGGACCCCAGGAGACTCAGGAGAGGCTTGTGGTCCGTCTCCATCAGGAAATGCTTCCCGATGAGAAGTTGCGGAACCTCTCACAGGCCCAGGTCAGTGCCAGAGCCTCCTTCTCCACCTGTGCATATCTCTGCTCCGTAGGTGTGAGCGACCGTGACATGTAGGCTATTGGCCTCCATTCTTCCTCCCACTTCTGGAGAAGAACGCCTCCCAACCCGTCTGACAGCGCATCTGCGGACACTTTGCTCTCCCTGTTGGGATCAAACATGGCTAGCACCGGTGTGGACGTCAGCGCATCTTTCAAATCTCGGAATGCTCGCGCCTGGTCGACGCCCCACACCCAACAGTTCTTTTGGACAAGAGATCCCGGAGAGGCTTATCTCTCTCTGCCAGCTGTGGCACAAATCTCCCGAGTTGGTTCAGCATTCGAGAAAACTTCTCAGCTCTGTTGCATTTGTGGGCTCTGGCATCATCCTTACTGCCTCAGTCTTGCCTGGGTCTGGCCTGATGCCGCCGTCTGAGATCACATGGCCTAGAAATGTCACCTCTGACTTTGACAGTTCACACTTTTGACATTGAGAGTGATGCCTGCCTCCTGGATCCTCTCCAAAGTAGCATGGAGGCGGGCATCATGCTCCTTCTGTGTTCGGCCCCATATCAGCACGTCGTCCATGTGGCAAACAACACCGTCCAGCCCTTCTGTAACCTCTGTTACCATTCGGTTCTGAAAGTGTTCAGGGGCAGAGGCTATCCCGAAAGGTAGCCGCTTGAAGTAAAAGCGCCCAAAGGGTGTGATAAAAGTTGTCAGCTTCGCCGAATTGGGCGTTAGGGGTATTTGCCAAAACCCCATTTTAGCATCAACTTACTAAAAATCCTGGCTCCAGCCAGCATGCCCAATGTTTCCTCCACTGGCGGCAGGATATACTTTTCTCTGCACACTGACTCGTTGAGTTTGGTGAGGTCGGCGCGAATCGTACATCACCTGATTTCTTGGGCACCACCACGATGCCAGCGCACCAGTCTGTTGGCTCCTCGATTCTGCTTATCACCCGAGTCGTTCCATGCGGGATAGCTCTTGCTTGACTTTGTCCAACAACGGCAATGGAATCCTCCTTGGTGTTTTTAACGAGAAAGGTTCAGCCCCTGGTCTCAGCTTGATGTTGTACGGCTGCCGCATCTCTCGAGCCCAGTGCATATTTTGGGATAGTTCTCCTTTAATGTCTCCATGGAGACGCTGCCTAGGCGTGCGACGAGCCCCAACCTGCAGCTCGCTGATCTCCCCAGCAAGGCAGTATGCAAATGACGAGCGATGTAAACATCCTCCATCTCCTCCCTGTCACCTTTCCTCAGCAGCAGCCTGGCGACGCCCACGACCTCAAGCGGGATCCTCCCTGGTCCCATGAGCCGTTTTGTTGCCTTTCTGAGCTTAGGGAGATTGTTTTTGTACATGCCCTTGAAAACTTTGTGTGGCAGAACAGTGACATCAGCGCCCGTATCAATCTTGAACATCACACCGCGTCGATTGATGTCGATTTTGACCATCCACGGGTCACGGTCTGCCGTAACACTGTCAAGGAGGACCTCCTCCTCGTCCCCGTCTACTTCATCCCCTGTAACTTCGTGCGCAGATTTAGACCTGCACACACGCTTAAAATGTCCCTTCCTCCCACAAGCATGACATTTTGCCTCATGAGCGGGGCAATCACATTTTGGATGGGATGGAGAGCTGCCACATTTCTGACACACTGACTGTGCCCCCCTTTCCTTATTGAAATGAGTACTATGGGACTTGTTTATCTGGCTATTAGCATAGTTCGGTGTGTTTTTGGCATTCCTCAAATGGCTCTTGAACACTCTGTCAACTGATTCGGCGCCACTTGCCTCTGAGTTGGTGTCCCCTCGCAGATGAGACTGCTGCCTCTTCACCTCCTCGCTTTGCCGTGCAATTCTTATGGCCTTTTCAAGGGTTAAATCCGCGTCCAACTGCATGCGTTCAGACAATACCCTGTCTCGTAGTCCGACGACAATTCTGTCTCTGATCAGTTCATTGCGTAGCACCCCGTAGCTACAATGCTCTGCCAGCGCATATAGTGCAGTGACGAACGAATCCACATTCTCCCCTTCTTTCTGATGGCGCATGTTGAATATAGCACGCTCGAATATTACATTCTTCTTGACAACGAAGAAGTTTTGGAGTCCCCTACGCACTTCTTGGTATGTACGCCGTTGAACCTCGGTCAGATCCAACCCGCGTAGGATATCATCAGCCTCGTCGCCCATGCAGTAAATCAATGTGTTCACTTGATTTTCCTCAGAACTAACATTCAGGTTACTTGCCAGGCGAAATCTTTCAAATCTCCGGATCCATTTTCCCACTCCTGCGGCTTTGAAAAGTCGAAGGGCTCCGGCGGCTGGATGTTGAGCGTGGCGCACGGCCCCGCGGTGACGACCGGTCCGCAGCCGCTGTGCACCTAGCGCCGCGGCTCCATCCGCCCGCGCTGAAGTTCCTTCTCCCCCGTCGCTCATTTCGCCTTTTCTTCTTTTCCGCCGTGTACAAAGATCCTCTCACGCACTCCACGTCAACTACAGGACTTCTGACACCATGTCGTGTTATCAAATGAGGCACACGTGAGTCCAGCTGTCGTGTTAACGTGGATAACTTTTATTGAGCTTTCTCGATGCGTGTCTGCCTCTCTCCATTCACTCTCTCCTCTCTCGTCGACGCACCCCCATGACGTAGTCGCCCCGCGACTCTGTAGTCATGTTGTACACGATTACACCACAACACACACAACTTTGTCTTCTGCTAGCTTAATTCTAACTCGCATGCAATGGCACAGACCGGCTGACGAAAAGCATCGATAGCCGCGGCGTTGCAGCGGATATTTGAACACGTGGAGTGGCATACGGCACACCACAAGCGTACAGCGGGCATACACTGGATATGTTTTACGCTCGGAGAAAAACGCCCAATACTCCGACAGCTTACTGAGTCACTGGCACGAGTTGCGATGGTCCCGTTTTATGCTAGCAACGATCATGGAGACATGCAGCAAAAGGGCAAGAACTCCAGTCGAACTAGAAAACACACTTGCAGAGCTTGTCGGAACCCACTGGACCGCTCAATGGAGTCAACTTCACGTGAGGCGGCTTGAAAAGCGAAAGGCAACTTGAATTCATTGGAATTGCATCAGCACCGCGGTTCGGGTGAGCAAGGCAGTTCAAATGGGCTGCCGCTTCGCTGCCCTCGTCTCAACAATAGGGGCTATGGACGGAGATGGTCCCAGCACTTTGTCCAGAAGGGAAAAGAGAGGCTTTCCATTTATGGCCTACAAGTGTTTTGCACACAAATATTGACTCTAATTATGACTCGACGGCCGCGTTGCGTACGTCGGTTCCAAATTCGGGTTAGGCCGCCTGCATACGTACGGAACTCAGTCGCGAACCGAGACCTGCGATCGACGACGGAGTGATCAAGTTACTCTGCGTTAGCCACGATGAGTCGGGCGACCCACCCGCCTGCCCGCCCTCACATCTAATCGCTGGCACGTGGACGAGGGAGGGGGACCTAAGGAGTCCTCACAATGGCCCGCTGCGAGGCGCTTAAGGCAAGACAACCATGGCAGACTCTGTCGGCCGCACTCCGGAGCGTCGACGCAGGCAGCGGTGCCAGACGCAGTCGGAAGCTGCGGGAAAACAAGCATGTGCCACCTCAGGCTCCTCGGGGGAGCGCGGCGCCCCTCCGGTGCCTCATTTTTGCCATCCGTGCTCCCAAGGAAGGAGGTCTCGCCGACTTGATGCATTGCTATTTTGCATTGGCAAACATGCATTGCCCCCGAGGAAGAAATCTGCGCACCTCTGAAGCGGATAAGATCTCCGTGACTGAAGCGCAATAGTAAAGGTCTCTTCGCGGAAGTCGTGACTGTGTGAGCACAGAGGGAATCGATCTGCCGGGAAGGACCAGACAGAAAGCCGAATGGCAATGGGGGGGCATGCAAGCGAACCCAAACGGATCCGTTTTATGGGGAGAAGGCAAAACCCTGTCAAGTAGCTCAGAGGCACGCAACAGTTCCTCACTGGCGTGTTACCTTCGAAAAAAAAGGGAGGAGGAAAGGATGGTAATAACGGCGAGAGGAACTGTGCCCTGAATATAAAAGAGACGCCTGAGACTCCTTTCGGATAAGGTTGGGAGCACTTTGGAGCCGCGCAAGCTGCTCAAAGACAAACAAGCAAAGGGATTATGCTGCTTTTAGCACTCTTTGCTGCCCCGAGAATGGCGGCGGCAAAGAAAATGAGGGGAAGGCACAGACAAGCCACCTCTTGTCTGAATGAACTCATATATGCTGAGGCCGCCTCATAAATGAAATGCGCGGCAGGTCTGGCAGAAGTGCCCTTTCGATTCAAGGCATCACGTAGAACAGGCGCGATGCAACAGTCCAGCGCAACCGCTTCCGTGGCGCAAACTCCAAATTCTATTTGGAATAATTCTCTTCTCGCGTACCGTCCCAAAAAGTCAATCACGCACACTCGATCCTTGAACAGCCAGTGAGGATCCACTGTGGGTCCAAACAAGCGTCCATACGCGGCCTCAACAAACTTACCTTCACTTCTGGCAACCGCTGGAAGCGAGGTTCATTTTGTTGTACTTCACCTTGATTTTCCTTCTCACTGAGTATTGACCAAGAGACCAGGGCCGGAAATGACCCGTGTGGCCGCCCATTTGAGATTTCATGACCTCCCCGTGCTCATGAAGCGCCGCTCGCAGTCATTCACATACACAGCCCGTGCGAAATGTAGCCGTTGATTCTGCGACGCCTTGGTTCAAGATTGCTCATCGGGCAAAATCCAATATAGTTTTCAAATAATAGCCACCGCTTCATTCGCCCAGAGTTGTACGGGCGCAATATTCTGGCCGCTTCTGCGAGGCCATTAAGGTGGCCTCTGGGCAGAAAGCGAGGCTCCATCTCCAATCGCAGCGACGCTTTATTGAGCTTTCTCGCTGAGAAACGGCTTTGTGGCCTTTATAGATCTCACGTGAGCAAAAAAAAACGAAACAATGCAAAACATTATTTTATGGAATCGTGGAATCTAATGTTGACATTGTAAAACAGTCTGCAAATATGATTTTAGGAAGGGGAAAAAATATTTTTCGACTGATTAATGACGGCGCTCAGTGGTCGCTTCATTTGGTACAGCTCACCTCAAATTCAAAGGTCAACGACATTGAATAGTGAGAGTGGCATTCATCTGGTTGGTGACATGGGAGGGGCAAAATATTAGGGAGACCTCAGGGAGTGATGCAGCGCACTCCTCCACCACCACCTTTCAAAAGCTCTTTGTGCACTTTTGCATTCAATCGCAACTCATTCGATCGGGCAGCTGTGCAAGGTTTTCAGTGGAGTCTTGCCTGGCACAAGCAGCATTCCAAAGTTCATTGCAGCCGGCAAAACACTTTCATTTCAGAAAAAAAGCACATTTTACCTTGAGCCCGGGCGCAGGAGCACACCGCCGAGAGCAGAATCCAACAGGAGATCCGCACCTTGCTGACCCGTCCAGACGCTGCCATGGTCCGACGCTGCCGCTGCGACTCCTCTGGCGCCGCCACCGTCAAGCCCCCGGTGCGCTTGGTTCCGCGTCCCCACTCGGGAAACGTGTTGCTCCGGGGCACGCACGCACGCGCTCCCCGGGGAGGGAGACAAGCGTCCGGGTTGGCGCTTCTGTTTCTGTCGCTTGATGCCGCTGCGCCGTCGCCGCTGCCGCCGCCGCTGCTCTTGTGCGTCAGACTGGCGATGAGGGGGGAGACACCCGGCTTTCGCGCACGCGCGCGCGCACACACGTCCGCGCTCAAGGTAATATCAGAGCCGGGTCCGGAGTTCAGAGAGGCGCAATCAACACGGACATCCACCCGATGCCCTTCCCACTGCAGTCACTGTTGCCTGCAAATAGATCCTCTTTGCGTTCAATTCAAATCGCCCAGATTTGACAGTATTTCGCTTGAAGACCAGATCTTCACGATCCCACTCGTCGTACTTTCAGTGACGTCTTGTCACGTTCAAACTTGGCTGCTGAAGGTGGGGCGACGCAGGAGTCACCATCGTATTAACGGCAACATAGTTATTCAATTCGAATGTTAGCTTCCACCCTTAGGTGAAGATCAACGAGTTGCCTTCCGTTTCGCCGGGCCAACAATGCGTCATCGTGCACGTCGACGCGCTCGCTGCAGGTGCATGTGATGAGGGTCGGAGAGCCACGGAAGCTCTTTACGCTACTGCCCCCAAGAGGAAGACGCGGGTATTAATCCTCCTTCCTCTTAGTCCGACTGTCGCGGTTGAGTTTTGAATTCGACGAGAGAAAAAAAAGGAGCCCGTCAGAATCCACGAAGAGGACGAAGGAAGGAAAGTTTGCACTTGTGCAACAAAAAGCACAATGGACTCGTCGTTTCGCTTTTAGTTTTGTTTGAGTGTCGCAGCCGAGTTGGCTGGGAGAGGCTGCGGCTCAACCGCAACCTTTTGAGGACAAGCACTGATAGAAAACGGGGCGTTCGAAAGTGCCTGAAGCATTGACAAACAACAACCAAAGCAAACGCACACATCCACAAGATTAGTGGGCTATTTCGACTTCTTGCCTTTTCACGCTACTTAATTCCTACCCGAGGATGACAAAATCCAAAAATAAATCCCGTCCGCCTCTAGTTGGTATTTGTGTTCTTTCTTTCCGTTTTCCGGGCTGTGTTATTGTCATTTTCACAGGATTGCCGGTTGGTGGCTCGCAGCGAGCAGTGACACGGAGGACAACGGACAAAAACAAAAACGCCCGATGTCGGAGAAACCTTCCAATGCCACCCGTTGGTCACAAACGGAACACAACCATGACTCGGACAAATTGCATCTGTCCGTCTCTTTTCAGTCACTCTGGACGTTTTCTGAGTTCAACTTTAATTTGATCTTCCGCGCCCTGCGGATCGACCGACAGCTCGTTTCCAACTATAGTCAAGCGCGTGATAGTATCGCGAGTTAGCTTGGCTAGTGAGTAAGCGGCTAACAGACAAACTAAGCGCGTCGGTCCATCTCTGAACCAAGATGCCGGAATGTGTAAGTTGACTGGTTCGTAGGTTTTGGATGGATTGCTCTACGTTTAGAATGGGCAAAAAGGGGAGGACGAGTTCGTTTGAACACAGCTCTTTTCAAATTTTACAACGTCTGCCTCGTAACTCTCGAACGAACACCTGTTTCCGGTAACGATCACACTTCCTGCTTTTCTTCGCCAATCAGATGCAAGCAACATAAGACTATTTCAGAAAGTATTAAACAGAATCTAATTTAGGTAAATGTAACATAAAATAATATAATGCTCAAATATAAAATGATAATTAACAATTTAACAAAAGCTTACAAATGTTTTGTCACCGGCTCAGCATTTATGTTTCGCTAACTGTATGCCGTAATTGTCAGTTCACTGCTGAAGAGCAGCTAAGCGGCTAACAAATCCCCAAAAGACTCTGCTCAGAAGTCTGAATGTTAACAATCGGTTAAGCATTCAAATACTGGCAACTGTATGCTTGTATTATCAAAACACTTATCGGCATGAAGATATTTTGACTCTGTGAAAGGTGGCAACCTCAAAAGACAGAGTTGAAATTGCACTTAGGTGTGTAGGCAACGGATACAACTGTGCCTACAAAGACGTGTGGGGTCTACTAAAAGGTGGTATCTTCTTCTGGCCCCCTTGAACTCACTAAAACATACACATGGAGGGCAGCAAAGCCGTGCCTCAAAGCAACATGATTCCTTGCACACAAAAAAAAAAAAATCAATTGTATTTAGTTATTAAAAAGAGCATGAGGGCCATCCGGCATGCTAAGATCTGCTGCTGTTTCAAGTGTAAACAGGTGGTGGCTCCGCCGGTGGGATGACACCTCTCTCCGTCTTCCTCACCGTCGCCTTTGTCGCGCTTCATTGTCTCATTGCTTCCCGTGACCGGTGTCATCCGAACGTTCCGTTCTCCGGCCGCCCCCCTCCCGGCAACCATGTGCCGTTCACGAGGCTCTCGGGTCGGCGGATCGCTCTCCGGCCCCGTTGGCGTGCTGTGGGAAATTGGCGCCGCCGCCGCCGCCGCCGCCGCCGCCGCCGCCCTGCTCTCCCACCGCAGGTTGACATTCGCAAGCCGCCGGGGGACGGCGCTCCGGGGGCCGCAAGGGCAGGTGTTCCGTGTCGATGAGCGTGGGACTGCAATAACACGTGTGCTGGCGGTGTCACGACAAGCTGCACATATCTTTTCTTAATATGTGCTGCCAGCACCTGCTGCTTGGCTCGGGGGAGGGGGGAGTGAGAATATCTTCCATTTGTTCCTTCAAGGAGAGCTGTGGACTCTGCCGAGCAGAAACCCCCGTGGATCCCAATATGGCCAATTTCTTCACAGACCGATATCGGCTGTCTGTCTCCCCTTGATTTTTGTATTTTTTTTTTTTCCGCAAGATATAAGCCATTTAAAATCAGCTTGGGAACAAATCCGATAAGGCTCTGGAACGTTGAGAGGAGGAGGGAAAAATGTTTTCCATCGCATGTCTTCACAGCAGCTCTGCGGGCCCAATTTCATCACCTTTTCTTTTTGTCAACGCCACATGCGACACTTTTCGTTTGCCGTTTGATGTCGCCTCCCTGTTCCAAACTCGCTTCCCCGATGACTGATTTCGTATGAAGATGTTATTTTGACAGTGTTTGTTTGGGGGGATTTTTTTTTCCCCCTCTCTTCGATTTGTCCCTCTTATCTCGCTGGCGCGGGATCATTTAGGTAGATGCTTGTGAACATTCGGTTGTAAAATGGATTGAAGGCAGTCAACATTGACGACAGCGTTGTTGCAGATTTGTCAAGCGAGATAAGCATCGGCGAGAGAGCAAAATGCAAAAAGAACTTGAAGAACTGACGACGTTGGACATGTCACGCTGTGCGGCAATTCCGACAATTCCAAGATGGTTGATGAGGCCACACCACACGATGCGTCGCGTCAACTCAAAATCGGCTCCAAATGCGGCTCCGCTCGTGTAGCTTGACTTCGGCATTGGCCATGATAAATATTCAAACCCCTCCGAGCTGCGGAGCAACCATTTTTTTCAAAACCGGTGAACATTTTAGAAGTTCTACTCGGCTTGCTCTGACATGATGTTCTCCCTCAATTGCATTGTCAAACTGGTCCGAATTGCCTGGATTTGGCCATAAAAAGCGAGCGCCGAATCTGCATTTTCAGATGGGAATCGCCTCAAGAATGGCTCACAGCATTGTGCCGCGTGTGTTCGCCACACGGGAACGTTTGGGTGGCGTCTCAGTCATGAATCGGGCGATGCGGCGAGCGAGCGAGCACAAAAAGGAGACAACAACAACGCTAAGCAGTGCTAAGCTTACAGTGTCATTTCTCCCTTTCCTCTCCCTAGCCCTCCAACACCCTGTCACGTGTTCATTTTTGGGGGAGCAATGGCGCGCTTTTGATTGCGAGAGCAAAACGCGGAATTTGGGTGCAGGCCAAAAAGCACTACCGTAAACGGACTCCCCTCCCACGCACCGTTTCCGCCATCACACTAAATACCGCAGAAACATCCCCTTGCCGGCGCGAGTAATCCTGATGAAATATGGATGAAGAGACGAACATCGCGAGCATTTCACGTGGCGGAAATGGTAACAGGAAAGCGGTGGTGGGCAGCGCGCCCCACGTCCGTTCAGAAAAAAGGTCACGGATGTCATGTGGAATGTCATCTTTTCAGAAGGTAATTAGAAGCTGTTTTTCCGCACGCAGAGCGAAAATCATTTTGCCTCCTTCGTTTCCCACTTGGCGGCCTTGGGGGATAATGTTGAGGCCGTTAGCTCCCCCCCCCCACCCCGCGTGCAAAATGGAATAGGATGGCATTATAAAAAAGACCCCGGGCACGCTCAAGATTAGGTGGGATAAAAAGCAGAGCGATGTATTTAGATCAATGCCGGCGCTCTCTTACGATTTCACGCCGGTTTTAACTTCCCGGTGGAAGTCAGCCATGCCTGAGTCACCTTTGTGGAAGATGCTGCTGCGGCACACCCGGGGGGGGGGACCCAAACAGAGAAGATGTTGGAATCTTGTTCGGGGGTGTGGTGGGGTGGGGTGGGGTCTCGGTGAACCTCCCGCTGTTTGTTCTTGATGGCAGGGCGACCCCCTGAGCGCAAGATTTCAAAAGCAAACGTAACTTCAAATCGCATGCGACCCAGTTGGATTGACGATGGATCGACTTGACTCAACTTGCTCGGCGTCGTCGTAGGGAGCCCTTCGCAGCGCTTCAGCTCGACAGTCCTCTTAACTTCTGATGAACAGCGCTTGTTGGGGCTGGTCCCACGTGGTCCTTCTCAGCAAACGGGGCTTGAAAAACGGACTCTGAAGTTTTTCCGAAGGTATGGGTCAGGCCTTTTCTCGCCAGGCAGCCTATTGATTATCATCGGGTCACACGAAAGTCAACTGCCAAGCACATCCGTCCCGAACTCGGTGGGTGACAAGAGCACCGGCGCGGCGAGGGCAAGCTTTATCTTTTGTCCTTGGCAGGCGCCTCACGTCCGCCGCCATTTAACACCGGAGTGGCAAAGCCACACAAGGTTAACAAAGCGAGACGTCATTTTCACGAGGAGAAGCCACTCGAGTTCATGGCGGAGAGCTCCGGTGAAGTGATTATGGCCCCCCAAAGCGTAATTAGCGTCATTGTGACGTCGGGCGCACACGGAGGGCTTTGGAATGGCGGCAGCTGCGGGGGCTTCAGTACTTGGGTCGCATGCGGCGCACGCTCACACTTTCTACCCGGCCGGCTTCTACACTAATTCGATGTGGAGCCAAGAAGCAATCGTGCGCCACACAATCCATCAAAGGCGAGCCGAGCCGTCCTGGTTGCCACCGCGGATGCAAAGCTTTCCAGAATTCGGATACGTAGCATGAGGTGGGGGGAAGATAGAAAACATCAAATCAAATATTATTGCCAAGCACTTCAGTTTCTCCTCACCAGGGTGGCGCCGGCGCCAGAGCCGATCCCGGCTGTCCTGGGGCAGTCGGCGGGGGACACCCTCAACCGGTTGCCAGCTGGGAATTGGCCGACTCGTGCCAAGCGGACAAAAAGATGCGGCGAGTGGAATGCCGATGCGACGTTAGACGGCTCAAGGCCAAGAGCTGAGCGTCCTCCCCCGGTGACGTGACTGAGACGCGAAGGTCATGTACACATGGTGGCCCAAAGGCCTGCCTGCTCATTGGGACAAAAGTAGACTGCGATCCCTCGCCGATTTGCACTTCGGCGTTTTGCGGGGGTGGAGGGGGGGGTTCTCTCAAAAATTCATAACAAAGAAAAAAATCCAGCCATATTGGTGAAAGACAAAAATTATTGGGGCGGGGGGGCAGGGGGGGGGGCAAATCCTACCTCTCGGTTTTCACTGTTATCGAAGGCGTGCGTAGGAATGTTGTTGTTTTCGGTTTTTTTCAGGCTTGATGTATCATTTTGTTGATTTTGATGTTGAACGTTCGGAAGGCGCTTTGTTCCAGCTGCTGCAGCTCTTGTCAAAGCGCGACAGCAATAACGATGCACTTTACTGCATCGGATTCTCTCCAAGGCCAAGTCGTCCGGACTCATTCAGCAGTGCGCGTAAGGCAGAACTGATCGCGCATTTCAAAGGCAGCTTTGTCGGGCAGCGTCAATCAAAACGGAGCATTCTGACGATTGGAAATGCTGATTTTTTTTTCCATCCTCTTGCCTGGACATTGATTGGAATTGATATGAGAAAGCCAAAGTCTTCAATTAGCATGAATCCGGTTTGTCTTTTCTCCGCAAATGATCCCGGTCGACCCTTTGCTAAGTTGCGGACCGTTTGCGCCGTTCCAATTCAATTTCCTGTTTCGAGCCGTCTGCGATGGTCTCTGTTGAAATGTCAAGTGGCGGCTGCCGGCGCCTGGCGCTCATAAATCGGCGCTAATTCTGCACCTGTTTCCCGTGATGCATGCATCTCCTCGTTCGCCGGAGCACTGATGTATCGGCCCCGAGTCAGGCCCACGCCTCCTCCCGGAGACAAAGGGGCGCGTGGTGGCGTCTCGCTTTTCCCCCGGGGATCCGCGGAGGGCCAAGGGCCGACACAGAAGTTCCTTCGCTGAGCCGCAGACAGGGGACGCACCAGAAGTTTCTTTGAATTTGAGGTTGAAGTCAGTCAAAAACTAAGTACAAACTTAGTCAGGAGCCCAAGGTTCAGACTGGTCACAGACGAGTTTATTCCATCAAACAGAGCTACAGATGTGCACATCGGCAAAACTCTAAAAACTTTCAAGATTAAACACAGGTTATGTAGTGTTACGAGGGGCCAACCCCCTTTGTTTCTGTCACGTTGCGTGGTGGTGGTGGACCCCAAGGAGCAGGCAGGAGGAAGGAGCAGGGTGTACTAGACGAATTGTATTTAATAAAACACAGAAAACTAAATCCAAAACAAAGTCCAAAGTATCAAACAAAACACATGACTGAAGATAAAAACTCAATAACAGAAACATGACCAAAACAAACCCGACAGCAGCAGACAAACAGAAACAAACAATCATGACAGTAGCAAAAGCTACAATGACCCGACCCCTTTGTTTCATTGGCTAGTCGTTGTGGTCTTTTGCTGATTCTTGCTGATTCTAATAGTATCTAAATGCGTTGTGTAAATCTGATTGGTTGCGACTCTTTCGCCGGCCCCGTTTTAATGGTATCCGTTGGGCATCTTTATTACCCAGTTCTGAGTTATAATGGTATCGCGCCGATTCTATTCTTAAAATATAATTGAGGCCCCAGTTGGGGCCCCTATCCTGTCTAAGTGCGACCGTATGTGGGTTTTCTTGAGACTCAGCATTGGGGCTCCTATCCTGCCTTTGTGTGATGGTGTGTGGGTTTCTTGAGGTTCAGCATTTGGGGCTCTTAGCTTGACAGCCTAATGAACTACTGCCGGTAAACAAGCTTGCCATTTCAATGGTAGGCATCCTTACTGATCCGCTAACATCCATGTCCACATTTCTTCTTGACAACCATACGCCTATCTCTGATGTCTATGTACTTCGTCTGCTTAATACTATCAGGTAAGTAAGATTGGGCAACACAGTCTCGTGATTTTAGTGTGAGTAGATATAATGTAGACATTTCATATACAAAACAGACACTACAGCACCGATCCTTTTGATGAATGGGCGAGGGCGCGGACCGGATGCCAAACAAGCCGCAGTCGGGCATGTCTTTTCCCCTTAAAAAAAAAAATACAACCTTTCAGCGGCGTTAGATTGGCCGCGGGCGCTCAATCTTTCATGCCGCGTATTTGGAGCTTTTTAAGAGCTCTCACGGCGCCGCACGTCAAGACGCAGACGCCGGTCATGCCGCTCTGACACCGCAACGCTGCACAAATGTGCTCTTGATTTCGGGGGCCTTTTTTTTTGTTTTTGAAGGATGTGTTTTTTTCATTCCAGGGAAACAAGTTCAAGTGCAATTCTCAAGGACGACATTGTCCATGATGAGATGGAGTGGCCAAGCGGCACAAGTAGACTGCACACAAGCCCATCACAATCACTGATCAATAGCGGGACCTTGGCGAGGTGTCGGACGAGAGGAAGGAAGGATGGATGGGGTCAACCCGGGACAGGTTCACGACAGAATGCGATGTGAAGGCAATAAAAAACACGCCGCCACAAATCTCTGGCCGCATTTCACCATCTCCCGTCGTCGCGGTTGTTTTGGAAGTATCCATTGGAGGGGGAGAAAGTCTCACGAGAGAGCCGATCCGTGATGAGCTCTGTCCAGGCCAGCCGTTTGTCTCGAATCGGGAGGAAAGACACTCGGCAGAGTGCGGGTGTCTACCCGGGCGAACGCAAACCACGATGGTGTTCCTCATGAGGAGCGGCCATTGCAGTCAGCGCTCTCGATCTCCATGTCGACAGGCGTGACCGCGTCAGTGCCGGGGCGCGCCAGCCAATCGCCATCCATCTCGTCAGCCTCGCCACCGGGAGAGACGCCGGCGCCAGAAACACTTCTTGAAAGAGACGACTTGGCGACACGCCCCCCGGCGCACTGCGGGCGTTTGTCCATCACTTTGAAGAGCGCATCAAAGTCCGACGCGTGACATCGCTCTCCGTATCAAGCGCGCCGTCGCCGCTTTCAGAGTCGTGACAGGCGATGATGAAGTCGGTGGCGATCTGGCGAAGGGCTTCGATGCGCATTTGGGAAAAGGGACGTATCGCTGCTATCAATTCGTTGGCAAGAAATGATGCTCAATTGGTCGGAACAGCGCTGCGGCAGTGGACGCGTGAAAGATGCCACGGCGGCTTTTGAAAATTCAGCCGGAACGCTGCACAACGCGTCAAGAACGTCGCTTGTGCACGTGAGCGGCGCGGGCCGCCGTGGGCGAGCGCCACCAAGCGCGCATTTGAGGGCCAACCTGCCGCGCGCCCCCGAGGCTCGTGCGTGCGCCGCTATCACCCGTCCTCCGTCATTTCGCCCCCCCCTCCCGCCCCCCCCTCCCGCCCTCCCTCCGCCTGTCCCGTTTCATGTCGTTCACGAACGGCTGACCCAGGGCCAACAATTGCTCACCGCAGCCTTTTATGACTGTCACTTCCATCTCAGAAGTCGTCAAGGGCGAATCCGGTTCATTGTCGCTCAGCCGTCACCTCGGCCCGGCTGACGTTCGTGTTTGGCTGCGTCAAAAAACAGCGGAGGCAGGGCCACACGCCACCGCCGCAACGATGAGCACTTTAGCGCCAAGGGGCCACATCTTAACCTCCATCCATCCATCCATTTTCCGAACCGCTTGATCCTCACTAGGGTCGCGGGGGGTGCTGGAGCCTATCCCAGCTGTCTCCGGGCAGCAGGCGGGGGGACACCCTGAATCAGTTGCCAGCCAATCGCAGGGCACACAGAGACGAACAACCATCCACACTCACACCTAGGGACAATTTAGAGTGTCTAATTAGCCTGCCATGCAAACCCACGCAGGCCCCGGGAGAACTCCACACAGGGAGGCTGGAGCTGGAATCAAACCCGGTACCTCTGAACTGTGAAGCCGACGTGCTAACCACTGGGCTACCAGGCCGCTCACATCTTAACCCTATGTTGCATACGGGTTACTTCAGTAACCACATTCAAGTTACCAGTTTTAGTTTTTAAATCCACCGCGAGATGTCTAGCGTGCGCAACAGCAAAAGCAACATGGCAGCCTCCATGAGGAAAAGGTGAGTGTGAAAGAGGGTCCACAAAATGTTGAATAATTTCTATCCGTGAGATGAAAAGGTCCAAATACCCTATTGTACTTGTGCAGAAGAGTATATAGAACATATAGAACACAATAAATAACAGTTTCTATGTGTTACCTATCAGTACTGCCATGCTTTTTGGCAAGGTAATTGTGTAGTGATTAAGTTATTATGCACACGAAGTACCCGCACTTTGGTTTTCTCAAAATTGTGAATTTATTATGATATTTGGCCATAATCTACCCTAAATTTAAAAACAAACCACAATTGAATAACTCCTGCAGAAGCCATGCAACATAGGGTTAACCTTTGTTCTACAATCTCTCCACATCTTTTTTTTTAAACTTGATTTCTCCTCGTCACAAGCGGTCGACTTTCAAGCACGGCAGAAGGAGTGCGCTGTGATGTGGCGTTCTTCAAGGAGTTGGAAAATTCATCCATCCCGATTCGCGGCCGCTGTCCTGTCGCCGTATTGATCGGCGCCGCACACGTGGACGTAAACAACGGTCGCTCGCCCCCCCTGAGGGTTTCCGCTTCTGCTGAGCGTCAAGTCGTCGGAGCGCGTCTTGTCACATCGCTGACAGCCCAATCGAGCTCTGAAAAATGTTTGGAACATTCCCGAAGAGCAGCCGAGCAGGAGCAAGAGGATTCAATGCAGGCAGGCCTTTCGGCTCGAGCGGGGACTTGCCCCAGACATGGGGGGGGGGCATGTTTTTCTTTGTGCAAGGAGTGAGATTTGGCCGGAGAAATGTGCTTCCACCCAAGCGTCACTGCAACTTGATTTGACTTCTCCAGATCCGAGCGCTTCATTCAACTTCTTGCATTTCGTACAACAAATGCTTCCCGATGGCTTCCCGAAATCTCACGTGGCGCTCGCACGACTTTTGAAAGAGTCTTTGTCCCGCTGCATATTTTTGGTGGTCGTGAACATTTGAGCCGGTCACGCCTTTCCCAGGGAAACAACTCGGTGTACTCTGAGCCGATCCCGAGACCCGTCACGCAGCAGGCCAATGACGTCAAAGCGAACCGGATTGAGGCCTCGGGGGGCCGACGCGCCGACGCGCGGTCGCGCCGTCCACAAAGTGCGTCATCGGCGACGTGAGGCAACGCCGCCTTTCCGGCTTTTTCCTTCAGTGCCTCCTCCGCTGGCATTTGAGTTGAAGACGCGGCATCGCCATGGGCTCACGGACTTGTAAGCGGCAGCGAGACGAGGAAGACGACGTGAGCGGCTGCCGCCACGCCAACCGCGACCGGCGGTTCTGCTGCGACCGCTGCTGTGACGTCTGCTGCCGGCTCTGCGTCAACGCGTGTTCTGTCTTGTGCTCGGGAGACTGCAGCTACAAATTCTTCACTCGCTGCTTTGGCCTGGCTGACAGCTGCCGCTCACTTCCGACCACCCGGCAGACCGAAACGTCAGCGTGACCGCGTGAGTTATTCCTCGACGTTTGCCCTTGGAGCCTTATTTGCAGGACGGCGCAAGGGCGGTCGCGCGCCGGCCTTGAACCTTGGTTTCTGTCATGTTTGGGTTTGTGACCACCAGGTGGCACTGTGAGGCTTTTACCTGCAGCTGCACACCTGTTGGTCGTTAGGTCATTCGTGGCTTTAAAAGGACTCCCGCGCCGAGCATTCAGGGGCGGGTCATTGTTGCTGCTTGCAACTGTCATGTTTGTTTCTGTCATGGTTCTGTTCTCGTTAGCTTTTTGCCACAGTCAAGGTTTTGTTTTGCTACTTTGGATTCGTTTTGTTCTTTGGACTTTGTTTGTTTAGGATTTAGTTTTCTCTGTTTTAATACAATTCGTCAATTACACTCTGCTCCTCCCTCCTGCCTGCTTTTTGGGGTCCACCACCACCTCGCATCGTGACAGTTTCCTTTGGCTTTCCCTCGCTTTTCTCCAGACGATGGCTGCAGTTCAAAAGCCAGCTCGCAATGTGCAAACGCACCTCGTTCCTCGCAGGGAGGGGGCAGCAATTTTTAGCGTGCTCAACCCACAGGACAACGAGGGCACATGTTGAAAGCTCAGGGGTGGCTGGACCCAGCGGGTGCGATACGTGTCAAATCGAAACCCATCGTGTTGACTGGCGGCCAGTCCGGGGGATGCCCCGCCTCTAGCCCCGTCGGTTGGGTAGGTGCCGGGTCAACCACGCGGATGGCTATTTCCAGCCATTTCGTCGGACTGCAGGGGTGTAAAAAAAAAAACCAAACAAAAGGGACATTTGGCCATGCCGTGTGGACATCCCGGCGGATATTTGGAACTTCTCTTCCCTGCTGGCTCTCGCAATCTGGAATTTCAACGCAGCCTTTGCTGTCGCGAGCATGAGATGAAGTTCTGCCGCACTGGAACAAAATGAGAAGATTTTTTTCATTTGAGCTCCTTAATCCCCGATGACCTGGAAAACTTTTGCCAGGCGACGTGCGGAACACAGCCGGCCTCCGCCATTGTTCGCTCACAAGCGCAGTCCGGCGATAGCGTAAATGCGCGACGACGCGCTGCGATCCCCGGCAGCTTCAACAATAGCGGAAGCGCCTTCGAAGAGCGAGCCGACAGCCGGGGTCAGCCGGGAGGCCATCATCTTGCGTTTGCCTCCACGTAGGAATCGTCAACGCGCAGGAAGTAGTTTGCCAAAGATGCTGTTTTACCTCACACAATACATGAAGAGATATTTGGGGGAGGGGGGGTTGTTTTTGTAAGGAGGGAACGAGGAAGAAAATTGGACGGACGCTCCGTCAGTGACGCTTAACAGATCAACCACAACAAGGCAAGCGAAACAATTCGCCGCTGCAACATGGAGAACTGCCGTGTGCTTTTTCATTGACAGTCTGTCATCCTGGCCGAACAACAAACGATGATGTCGCGACTTCCACGCTCAACTAGCTGCCGCGACAAACACTCTCTTGACTTGACATTTTTTTTCTGTGGCAGTGCCGGGTGGCAAAACTTTTTCAACACGCTGACAGTCGTTGATGAGCGTGACCTTGAACTCTGCCAAGGCGAGACCCTCCGCCACGGATGAACGTGTGTTCTTTTTTTCTCTTTTGCCCCCCCGCCCCAGTTGGAGTGACGCCTGACCGAGGAGCCAACGGACGCACAAGAAGTGACCGTGAGTTTGGATCTGGAAGGCTGACGCCTGAGACGACGTCGACTTGAGAATTTGCTCATGAATGCGGAGCGAACAAGTGAGCCCCCCCCTCACTCCCCCGTAGAAGATTGCCGTTAATGTCATATTTTGCTCCTGCAAACACACTCTCCTGAGGGACTACAAGCAGGACGTTTGTGCGTTGCTATTCCTGGAAGAGCCGCATTTGTAATCAGCCCCATCTTATCGCAGCTATTCTGGCTAAATAAAGGCCCCCCCAACAAAAGCGTCTCAATCTCCTCATCTTAAGCCTCGCATCAACACTCTCCCACCCTGAAGGATTATACCTGCGGATGTCGAAGGTGGTTTGTTGTCCTCGGACAAAGGACGGGTAGTTTCAAGGGCGCGCTTTTGCACGACGGTGCTCAAAGGATGCCGCCGCCCTGCCTTGCGGGCAGCGCGTCAGCCAGCGCACCCGTTCTTTTGGCCTCTGTGGTTCCAAAGACAATAAATCAACGGATACAAGCATCCAATTGTTTGTTTGTTTCCCCTCGAGGGAAGGATGTGAGGCGCCGTTTGCTGCGGTGAAACGCTGACGGTTTATCATGTGCAAGAAAATTGCTCGGTGATGGAAATGGCGACGATTGAGGCTCGTCGTGTCCTCACATCAAAACATGAGAGGACAAACTCAACAAATAAAGAATATGGCCCAGATGCCTTTTGTCCCTACATATACTCTTCTCAGTCTCGATTCAATCTATCTTTGCTCGAGATCGTTTTGTTTTTTTCCCTTTTGTACATTTTGGAAGAAACACCCAATTTCCTGCTGAAAATGACTTTCTTGCAGCTGGGGAGCGCACTATTTCTGGAGGACGCAAGAGAAGGGGGATCTTTGTAATATATTGGCTTCGCAATCTTTTCTGGGTTTGTCAAAATCTTCCCAACCGCTTTTTCCTATTGCACAAAACTGTTTTGTTTTCTTTGACTGATACGGTGCGATTGAGTTTTCGTTGTGGATGCACGTTGGAAATAAAAATATGGGCACTCTGCCTATTCATTGAGCGCACGTCGTCGGTGTTTACTCAATTCCTCACGGCGCCATGAGCGACAGCCATCATGGCCCCTTCGCATGAACCGCGCCGAAAAATTAAGTCGAGGCAAGAGGTTGATGGGGAGGGAAATGAGCACCTACCTTAGTGGGAGTCCTGACGCGGAGGCCCGGGATGCACTTTTGCACCACGCAGAAACGAGCGTGCGTCCGTGTTAGCATTTGAAAAATGCTTCCTGATTGCCATTCTTTGCCCGTGCCATCGGTGAATCGGACACCAAACAAACTTGGAACGAGAAGAAGAAAGACATGATCTTTCGCAAAAGCTGCGATGGCCAGCCGCAATTGCGGACCGCTGACCACAAACCACTTCCGGTGAGGCTGATCGTGGGTTTTTAATGTCATTTTTGAAATACCTTTTTGGGGGTGAAAGTGAAAGTAATGCTGAATATGTCTCGTTGCGTGATGGTGGTGGTGGGAGGGAGGAGCAGGTTGTACTTGAAGAATTAAGTATTCAAACAGAGAAAACTGAATCCAAAACAAACAAAAAGTCCAACAGCAAAACGAATCCAAAGTATCAAACAAAACCATGGCTGAAGCAAAATCTATCACTAACCGAAACATGACCAGGACAAACACGACAGCGGCAAACAAACAACGAGTGTGGGGGCGGGTTTCCTTTTCTACAACTAATGACCTAACGAGCAACAGGTGTGCAGCCGCAGGGGGAGCCCTACAGTGCCACCTGGTGGTCACAAACAGAATCATGACAGAATATGCTGAATATGAATAGCTTCGGGGGGGTTTTACACCCCACGCGATGGACTTGGGAGCAGTCCGCGGGCTACCGGTCGAGTGCGATCGAGCGGTCGGGCACGCCTTTCTTCGAGTGGTCCGCTTTTTTACAGCGCGATTAAAAAGTACTGAAGGTGACCCAGGATGAGCGCGACACACCCTTTCTCCGTATTTCAAGCGATGGTGCACCATCATGTGAGGAAAACTTCAATCTCCAATCAAACACTGCGCTCACATGCATCATCGAATGACTCATCTCGCCAGTCAAGGATTGCGAATGACGATCAGGAGTTGTTGTTGAAAGCTGAGCTGCTGAACTCGAGATCGCCTTCAATGTAACGGACAAAAAGCCGCTTCGAGCGTCGCCAAGTCTGAAAGCGTGTACGATGACAAGTTTTGTTGGGGGTTTTTTGGGGGGGGTTATTTTTTTCACCGCCATCCAACGTTCAGTCTCTCATGGGCTTTTCTCTTTGTGGCGGAGCGCAATGTGTGTCACCTCGCCGGCTGGCTGGCTGTGTTCTGTGCTTCGCTTTTAGCGGATTTTGGTCTTCCGGTTGGGGCGCCGATAGGAGGCATTGTGTGCTGCTGTCAGTCAAGAAGATTACAGCTCCTCCGCGTCGTTATTCCTCAAGCCTCCAAAAATAAGTCCGGGCTTTTCGGAGTTTTGCCGGCCAGTTGTGTTTGGAAGCGTTTCTCTTTTTGTTTTGAGATTTGGTGTCTCAATCAACCGGCAAACCGACCGAGCGAGCAAAAGCGGGAATGTGGGCTGACTCAATAAAAGGTGCGATCACCAAAAGCCCCTCTTCTTGTCGGAACCCCGCCGAAGGGAGATTTCATCTGAGCTGAAAAGGGGAGCCGGTAATCACCCACCTGCTCCGCCACGCTTTGATCCCATCATTTGTCGCTGCTCTGTTTCCCTGTCAAACCTCCCACTGGGGTGGCGCCTTCCATTAAAGGCTTGCCGTTAAGCGGCTAGCAGCGAAAACTGCCAGCCTGGAGACTCCTCGGTATGGAATTGAGTTTTCACTCTATCCCAGCAGTCGTTTCCTGGCTCAACTTTGCTTCATGTGCAGGTAGGGTTTTTTTTTTTTTTCTGCGTGACAAATTTGGTCAATTTCAGAGCGGACATTCATACTTTGACTGCAATTGGCAAGTGAGCTCATGTCCCACTGAATCGCTGGTCAAACGAATGACTCTCAAGTCCCTGCGAAGTGAAAAGAACATCTTGTTTATTTGCCACACAAGAAGTATGCAATGTGGGGCTTGACAATCAATACAAATCAAGCCTTTGCATCTGCTCTCAAATGCTGTCGGCGTGTCACCCGAATGTGTGAAACCACGCCCCCGTGGGAAAATAAATGGATACGACGTTGCCCAGCAACTTATTTTTGTTTTTGTTTAATGCTACACATCCCTACATGTTTGTGCACTTAAAGCCCCCGCTAGCTTTGCATCAGCTAGCTCACACGCTAACAGCATCCCTGGGCTCCTCTCGGCCAGATGACAGGCAGCGGCCTCATCTGTAGTGTCATCTCTTCGACTGGAAATTGAAATAACAACACTCAGCTCTTCTTGCATTTTGTGAGCAGAGCTAGCTAGCTAGCTAGCTCTGCTCACAAAATGTGAGCAAACTGCCCAGTGAGGTTGTAGGAATTGTTCAAGGAATTCCAACGGAGTAACTCGCAATTGCTCCGGATGACCACTGATGAACGGAAGCGCTCACGTTTGGATGCGAGGCTCTTCCCTGAGCTGACATGCGTCACTGGGCGTTGAATCGACGACATCGTACTCGCTCTCTGCACGTTTGTGGCAATCGTCTCTCAACGTTTCGAATGCCTCTGCAAACAAATCTCTTTCGATATTAGAATGCGATTTGGATCGAGCTCCGAGTGTAGGTGCCAATTTGACATTGGCCGAAATTTGTGTGTTAATTGATACAGTGATATTGATACGTTCAATTGGCATATTTCCTAATTGAGGAGAAATACTCGCCATTGTTATTTCAAGCTGTTTTTTCATGCATCTTTAAGTGTTTCTTTTACAGAACTATTTGTTGTGACGTCACGCGACTGGCGAATGAAGACAGGTGGAGAGGGAGTCGGAGACAGACAGACAGAGAGATGAGGCCAGCTCAAGACTAGAAGCGATACAGTTTTTTGACCATATCAACATATCAACATATCAACATATCAACATATCAACATATCAATTTGACAAATTGAAGAGAACCTTTTTTGTATACTTTATTTTTTAATAAACAGAAAATACGAAGAAGCCATTGGTTTGTTGTTTGCGTTCAAGACTCGTCGTTAGACTGGCCTCAAAAGGTGCACCGGAATAGCACCGACATTTTGTCAAAAAAACTAGCTAAGAAGCTAGTTAGCTTGCGCCGCGTCGGAGCAGAGAGAAGGTCTACCGCGACGAAGAAGGCCCATCAGAAGGCGGCTGGACGTAAATCGACGAGAGAAACGCGGAGAAAGGAAGCCGTACGATCCGTTGATTCTACAGAAAGGTAGAAGAATTTCTTGTCCTTCATGTCCGCACGAAGCGCGGCAGAAGATAAAGCTACGACGAACGAAGCTAAAGCTAACGTAAGCTAGCGCAAGCTAACAAGCTAAACGGAGCCTACGTGATCGAAAACGAAAGTGAAACGTAACTTTCGCCAGTGCAAGAGCGCACATCGCAGCCTTAATTTGTCCATGCAGTTTGGCTTGAATAAGAAACTGCTTGCATTCGTTTCCATTAAGAAAAGTGACCACTGAAGAAGAAGGTGCTTTTGAACATTGCATGCAGCCATAATGAGCCACTCAGCAAATGATAAGATGGATGAAGAGAAGGAGCGTGAACACGCTTTCAGTGCAACAGATCTGGAACAAAGACGGTCACGTAAGCTAACTGAGAAAGGAACAGAAGAAAAATTACAACGATGCATTGCATTAAGAAGACAAAGATTGAAAGATATGTCAAATAGAATGAATGTGATGCAAGCTTTGATGAAGGATGTGCAAAACGTTCAGATGGTGCAAGATGGAATGGAAAATGACTTTGTTTGTTTATTAGAGGAATTTAAGCGTCTTAATGAAGAAATAATGAACCTCTTACCTGAAGATGAACAAACATATGACCAACAAAACTGGTTTGAACCCAAAATGGCACCCATCAGAGACTTTATAAAAACAACAAAAGCATGGATAGCGGCTACACACACGTCCTATAAGACAGAGGATGGTCCAGTGGATTATCAGCGGAAAGAAGACGTGCAAATACAAAAGGAGTTTGCAACTGATAATGAAATCCATGATGACGTTCAACCAGATGATAGTGCATCACAGACTGGCGTCTCCGATGCTAAATATGCCTACCTGCATGGGTCACAAGTCAGCAGCTCCTCACTCTGTTCTCGAGTCTCATCGACACTCATTCGACAAGAAGCAGAGCATGCAGCATTGCTGGAGCAGCGCTGCAGCAATGAAGAAAAGGCAGCAACTAGAGCAAGAGGAACTTGAGTTGCAACAATTTGAATTGCGTCGAAGCATCGAAATCAAAGCTAAAAGAGAAGAACTTGACATTGAGACTGCGTTGGCGAAAGTAGCGCAAAATTAAAGGTGCTCAACAAGTACGAGAGGTCAGAAGATGGATCAAGTAGCCAGCGCGAGGTCAAGGAGAAGATTTAGCATGAAACAGGAAGTAACTCATGCTTTACCACCTGAACCAGACAATGTGAACCCTTACATACAACCGCAGCTACCACACACCCAAGCACCACAAGTACCTCTACGAGACTATAACCCTCAGCCCAACATCTTCGGAGATGACAACTTGCTGAAGGTCCTGCAAAAACAGAATGTAATCACAGAGCTGCTAGTAAAGCAGCAGAAGCAATCGCAGTTACCAACTAAGGACATCCCATTGTTCAGTGGCGACGTATTACAATACAAGTCCTTCATTCGAGCATTCGAACATTCAATAGAGCAGAAGACTGACAACGATCAAGACAAATTGTACTTCTTGGAGCAATTTACAAGTGGCGAACCTCAAGAGTTGGTCCGCAGCTGCGTCCATATGCATCCTAGCCATGGCTACAAAGAAGCAAAGAAACTGCTACTCAAGCACTATGGAGACGAACTACGAATTGCCAGCGCGTACATTGAAAAGGCACTAAAATGGCCACCGATCAAGTCAGAAGATGGAAAGGCACTAAACGCCTATGCAATGTTTCTAATTGGATGTCGCAACGCAATGGAAGACATAGAGTCACTGGAAGAAATGGACAACCCCACCAACTTGCGAACTGCATTGTCCAAGTTGCCCTTCAAACTTAAAGAACATTGGCGTGCTGAAGCTTACAACATCAAGGAGAGGCGAGGCAGAAGAGCAAGGTTTGCCGACTTGGTGAAATACATAGAGCGTCAAGCAAAAATTGCGACAGACCCCCTCTTTGGTGACATCCCAGACAGTTGCCCCAATGCCTTTGTAAAAATAGCAAAGATAGACCCCCTGACAAAGGGAAAAGCGCGGGAGCTTCGCAACAAATGTCTCCACAGGAAAGACCAAAGAAAAGAATGAGAAGTTAGCGAACCCAGATAAAGAGGAAGCGCCTTTGACAAGCCATGTATGTACTGTCAGCAAGCTCACACTCTTGCCACATGCAACGAGATCAAGAATCAGCCATACAAAGACCGTGTGGAGTTTTTGAAAGCGAAAGGCTTGTGCTTCGGATGCTTGGCTATGGGTCATATTAGTAAGTTCTGCAAGAAAAGAACAGAGTGTAAGGAATGTACTTTAAAACACCCAGACATCCTACACAAAGTTAAAGAAGAAGATTTGGCCTCCCACGAAAACAATGATGCTCAAGAAGACTCAAGCACTCAAGTTACAGTTGAGCGAGAGGCTGCTTGCCTCATCGGGGCGGAGAAAGTGATTGCGTGCTGCCAATAATACCAGTAAAAATTAAATTGAGGAATAGCGACAAGCACATAGAAACATATGCCTTTATGGATCCAGGAAGCACAGCAACATTCATCACAGAAGCCCTGCAAAAAACTAAACGTTAAAGGAAACCAACCCAAATACTCTTGAGCACCTTGAGTCAAGATGCATCGGAAGGACCAAAGTGCACAAATAGTTATGTGATATCAGACTTGGAGATATGTGGCCTGGAAGAAAACAAATTCATTGAGCTACCCAAGGCGTACACCCATGGTAGTATACCAGTGCACAATGAAAACATCCCCAGGCAATCAGAAATTCGGAGTGGCCCTATCTTCACGAAGTGCGAGTGCCAGAAATAAAAGCAGATGTTGGCTTACTTATTGGAGCAAATTGCCCAAGAGCAATGGAGCCATGGCACGTTATAAACAGTCGAAACGGAGGACCGTATGCGGTGAAGACTGCTGTTGGCTGGGTCGTGAATGGTCTCCTAAGAAAAGAACCACAAGGTGATGACAACAAACATCACAATTCAGTGAATAGAATCACAGTGATGGAAATCAAAACACTACTAGTACAACAGTGCAGCACTGATTTTCCAGAGTGTAACTACGATGACTGCCTGAGAAGTGTCGCTACCGAAGACGAAGCCGTGACACTAATTAAAGACCTTCGCATCTTGCGTGCTAAAGGAGGATTTACATCGACTAAATGGACAAGTCATAACAGAAAGATCCTTATGTCAATACCCGAAGAACACAGAGGTCAAACGAAAAACATGGATCTCAGCTATGAAACTCTGTCAGTGGAGAGAGCACTTGGTATACAGTGGGACACAGAAACAGATACCATTGTCTACAGTATCAAATTGCCAGACAAACCAATGACAAGAAGAGGAATCTTGGCAGTCGTTAATTCAATCTATGACCCCCTTGGTTTGCTGGCTCCAGTCATTTTTCCTGCTAAACTCCTGACGAAAGAGCTGTGTAAAGAGCAACATGAATGGGATGAAACCATCAGTAACAGGCACGCAGAGGTTTGGAATAGATGGAAAGAAGATGTTACACACCTCTCCAACTTCCAAGTAAACAGGTGCGTAAAACCTGCAAATTTTGGACATGCAGTTTCAGCACAGCTGCACCACTTTTCAGATGCTTCAGAGTACGCCTATGGTACAGCATCCTATCTACTGCTGCAGAACAAGCAAGGACAGAAATGTTGTTTGCTTGCGATGGGCAAGTCAAGAGTGGCCTCACTCAAACAGGTCACTATCCCCAGATTAGAATTAACTGCCGCAGTGGGCGCCATAAAGATAGACAAGATTCTTCGCCAAGAAATCCAAGTTCTATTACAGCCATCTACCTTCTGGACTGATAGCACTACGGTGCTCAGATACACAGATAACGATAGTTCCCGTTTCAAGACCTTCGTGGCAAACAGAATAAACGTCATCAGAGAAGCCACCAAACCTTCTCAGTGGAAGCATGTAAAAAACACAGAAAACCCAGCGGATCTATCAAGCAGAGGAATGAAAGCCAGAAACTTGACACAATCACAAACATGGATTGACGGACCAACCTTCCTACTCAAAGACGAATGCGACTGGCCTGCACAACCCATGCAAAGAGAAGAAAAACTGCAAGACGATCCTGAGGTGAAGAACGTGGCAACAGTTATCAACGTGATCAACGTGGAAGATATAGCAGAAACAATGCAGAAACTTATCGACCAGTATTCGGAATGGCAGAGACTAAAAAGAGCTGTAGCCTGGATGTTAAAATCAAGAAAGACTTTGCAACAACTCAAAGACGAAATAACAGCGTTGTCAGCGTATGTGAACCATAATGAAAAGAATCCTGAACAGCATAAAGCAAAATTGAAAAACGACATGAAGAAATACAGAACAAAAAGAAAAAGATGGAAACAAGTTCAATACTTGGCGGACCTATTCTGGACTCGGTGGACTCGTGAGCACCTCGTGTTCCTCCAAGAGCGGCAAAAGTGGTCGACACCCTCAGGACTCAAGCGGAATGGTACAGAGTCAAGATACGGACCAAGACAAGACATTGGAGAGACCAGTAAACAAACTTTGCTTGCTGGAAGAAGCAGTTCAAGAAGAAAAGACTTCATAAGACCCCAAATTTGGGATTTTCAAGAGACTTTAAGTTACTCCTTTTGTAAATAGTGATTTTGTAATTTGAAGTTTAGTTGAGAAGTTAGTAATTGCTTAGTCCTCCTGCCTAACCAATTAGGGGCCGGATTATGTAGGTGCCAATTTGACATTGGCCGAAATTTGTGTGTTAATTGATACAGTGATATTGATACGTTCAATTGGCATATTTCCTAATTGAGGAGAAATACTCGCCATTGTTATTTCAAGCTGTTTTTTCATGCATCTTTAAGTGTTTCTTTTACAGAACTATTTGTTGTGACGTCACGCGACTGGCGAATGAAGACAGGTGGAGAGGGAGTCGGAGACAGACAGACAGAGAGATGAGGCCAGCTCAAGACTAGAAGCGATACAGTTTTTTGACCATATCAACATATCAACATATCAATTAGACAAATTGAAGAGAACCTTTTTTGTATACTTTATTTTTTAATAAACAGAAAATACGAAGAAGCCATTGGTTTGTTGTTTGCGTTCAAGACTCGTCGTTAGGCTGGCCTCAAAAGGTGCACCGGAATAGCACCGACACCGAGTGTTGCCAAAGACGCGTCTGGCGAGCACTTTCGCTCTGAAACTGAAAGTAGCAACCAGGAAGGGTTGATAATGGACTGTGGGTCGCGCTGCATTTTTGCCCTCCACTTTTGGAGAGATGAAAGTGCCGGCGCTGTGAAAGGAGAGCACGCCGAATAAAGAAGGGCACGCGTTTTTCAGGGAGACGGGAAGCAGAAATCTAATTTTCATCTGCGGCCGGATCGCAGAGCTCCATCTTATCCGGCGGCCCAGTGCTCCCACTCAATTTCCATCTGGCTGTGTGGAAAATGCAGCGATGTGTAAAGAGGTGCTCGCAAAAGAACGGCGAGAGATGCAGACACCGAGATGGGGCGCAAGCGGAGCGGACAAGGTGGCCGTGCTGCGGCGACTGCAGCATTTCCAGGTCACGCCGATGCATTTTTCTTTCGGGGTGGGAGGGGGGGCTGCTCCCCCTCTCAGGTGAATTTGAAATGACAAACGTTGTGCCTTTCAGACATGTGGCGTTGTGATGAGCACATGAGCGAAAAGTTCCTTGCCATTTTTTTGGAGCCCCTCTTTCACAGCTCGTGACGGGCCAGCAACCTGTGCGAAATTGTGAGCCAAACTGAACTCTGCGGTCGCTTTGCATCGGTGATACAAAAGCGGCGGGGCCATTAGACAGCAAAGCGACATTCCTCCAAATGCACTCGTCGCCGCCATCGGACCTCAGGACAAAGCGCTCGTCAATTGGGGTGAATTGCAAATCAAATGTTGCTTTCCCGAGAGGCACAGGCGCTCGGAATGACGGCGGAGGCGAGGGGATTTTTTGTTTTGTTTTGTTTTACTCCTCATACGTCTTCTCAGCACATGCTGTATGATTCCAGACCATGCGGCGACGGTCTGAATGAGAATCCGGCCGCGTCGCTTTGTTCCTGCGTCCGTGAGATAGAGCGGCGGCGGCGGCGGTTATTGGTTCTGCGAGAGTGAAGGTCAGTTTGTTCAGCCAGAAATAAACTGAAGTCCACTGAATACTAACGCAACCCGGGAGGCCAACTGTCAGTCACCCTAATGGAGGCCAAACGGGAGCGGCGCTCCTGCGGACGAGGCTCTGAGAGCCCGCGTGTCCCGCAGCGAGACCGCTGGAGGGGATGTGATCAGCATCAGCAAATTTCGGGATGAGCTTCATGCAGCCGGCGGGTAGAGGAGCCCAAAACCGTGCTGGGGTAAGAGCGCCGTGACCGTGCGCGTCCTTGTTTCTTTTCAGGCCGATACCAAGACGAGGACCCGCCCTTTGAGACTGAGTCCTTTGGATCGACAACACAATGACCCACGGAGCTTTCTTTCTGGCGCGGATGATGATTTGCCACCGCCACCATGATAGCGCCGACCGCTGCCATAGTAAGGGGCAGCAAGATGTGGGGTGGGGGGGGTGGGGGGGGTTACGGGCCCGCAGGTATGACTTTGGACGGTGGAAGCGAGGCTGGCGTTGGCTGACAGTGATGAACGACTTTGCCCGGCCTCTGATAATTGCTCACTCAGGGCCAGAGAGAGGTCCATTCATCAAAATGAGCCAAAGTGCCCCTCCGCCTACGGGCCGCTCCGGCGCCGGTTCAGGCACCCCGGGATGGCGGCGGAGGCCTTCACCTGACGTGCCGCGATCCGACCCGCCGGGAGAGCGAAGAGGCGCAAAGAAAAGCATTTTGCGCTCTGCATCGGGATTGCATGCTTCAATCCAACGCATTGTGCTCCTCTTTGTCGCGTTCTTGTCCTGGCCACCGGAGGGCAGTATAATGCAGCGACGCAGACGTTCCTGTGAGCTCAATACATCGCCGCTTTTGGTAGAGGATAAAGAAAACATGCAAGCGAGTGATATTGCTCTACCCGAAATGGTTGCGTCCAAGCAGTCCACTTCATTGGACCTGGATCTGCTTCAGGATTGCACACAATGTGACGCGTGGTTGATCCGCCATCTTCGTTGGAATCGTCCGGGCTTTGCCCTTACCTTCACCCCCCCCCCCGAACTCTTCATTTTTCCCAACCTTTTGTCAGCGATACTTTTTCATCTTAAGGGATAAAGTTTTGGTGATCAACCCTCCTGGCTTGAAGTTGGCCCTCCCCGACAGCAAGTGGAGCACCATGGTGTTTTTTGATTTTTTTTTTGTAGATGGCTCCGCATGACACAGCTGCTCAACGAGTGAAAATCAGTTGCACCCATCTCATCCTCCGACGCAATCACCTAGCTGTAGCGGTCTTATTTCACGGTCCAGTTTATATGCCGCCGAGCATTCCCATCCAGTTTCGTCCCTGCTCGAATGCGAGGCGGTCGCGCGGGGGCGGGGAGGCTTGGCGTCAGGGACTCACGTGATCGTGTTGGGATGAGTGAGTGCGGCGGTGGCTTCTGTTTTTGTAATTGCGCCGCCTGACATATTAAATTGAATAGCAGCGCTTCTGGCATCGACAGTGGCGGCGCAGAGTAATCGGATGCATGCCGAGAGGGCTTCTGAGGATGCCCAAATCATCTTTGCGGGCCCATCGCATCTCCACTCCTCAGATTGAAGGGCCGTGCCCGCAGCCGCAGCGCGCTTCATCTTCCAGACGCTCTTCTGAATTATGAGCAGAGCTCCGGGAGCTCGACGAGTGCACGGAAAGGTGCGGCGTGTCCGCCAGGGTAGTCTCGTATCTGTGTGCCTCGCTGGCAGCGCCTGGTCACGTGATGTACTCTGTCAGCTTCTTTTTTTGTGTTTTTTCTTGGAAGCCTATTAGCTGCTTGCTTTGCTCTGATTATGACCGCCGGCCTCCGATGAATGTTCCGCGGGGTCGTACCGGTTGATCTTTTAGTCGTACGCGGCTCTTCATCAAGCTGATGCACTGTGGAGCAAAAGAACATGACAATTGATCATCCGTGGGAGGCGGGGGGGGGGCAAGCAATTGCAGTGGTGCCTCCAAATTGGAGTGCCGCAATGGTTGTACGATGAGAAATTGGACCAAACGAGTCACACAAATACTCCACGCGTGCTGTTGCTCTGCCGTTTCTTTCGGACTCCGGAATAAGGCTGTTGAATGAGAATCGAAAAAAAGTCGAAGATGACAAGAGAGGAAGAATGTGCACGCCAAGAACACTTGAGCGACAACCCGAACAAAGCGCTGCGCATAAAAGACAAAAGGTCAAATAATAACAATACAATGAGAAATAAGGAAAGAAAAAAAATATGTTCTCATGAGGATTGAAAAGGGCTCCCCATTCGTGATTTTTGTGCAAAGCTGTTAGTCGGTGAGAGCGGCGTTGAAGTCTCCGATGACCTGCGCAAGGGCATGGATGCTGAAGTTGTCATCTCGCAGCAGAGCGTTTGCCCGTTGGGGAACAACACGTACGCCGCCATTGGTTCAATCTGCCTGCCCCCTCGACCTTGATTTTACGTCAGCGAAGCTCCTCGCGGTCGTGGTCGTCGCATTGCACACACACACACAACAAACGTGTCACCACTCTGCAAAAAGGCTGGAAACTGGAAAGCGTCCAGTCAAAAAAAGAGAAGGGAGAAATCAACACAAATGCCTCTGCTGGATATTGGCTGCGCTGGCCACAAACAAGATGGAGATCCGAATCTCCGGTGAACCTTTGGGGGAACTTGACAAGGACGGCTCCCTGACCCGACGCCATTCATCCGAGAATGTCTGGAACAAGCGAGGAGGACTCTTTCACTCTATACAGACGAGAAGAACACATGACAGTGACGTCACGAGCTTTGTGCTGTGAATGCGGAAAAAAAGAAAGAAAGAAAAGAACCCCTCTTCTTTTCTGTGGCCTTCTTGAATGACAGCATCAGGGAAAAGTACATCATCCATATAGACGAGGCCAAACAATCGACTGGCAGTCGTTGGCCGGCCACGCACACACGGCGGGCTCCATGTGGCGCCGGTGTCGCGTGTACGGGGCGGAGATCTAATTACGATAGGAGGAAAGACGTGAGGGATTGCTTTGCGTGGCATCCCATCCCGAAGGTGAACGGGACGCTGAATACGTCCGGCAGAAGCCTTTGTGAGTGAGCAAATTCATTCCTAAATGGCGCACCCACGCCAAAGTTGAGCATGGGAACAAAATGTCGACAAAATGGGAGAAGCCCCACGCGTCATGAGAAAGAATTTCACCTTATGGCGCTTCCGGCTCGTTCAGAGGGAGCTGAACTGGAATGGTAACGATGCCAAAACGTAGTACCAACACTGACCTGTGGGGGCAGCATGTTGCTACAGGGCAGTGTTGACCAACCTGAGGTGCATTTTCCACTTCAATTTGTGCTCCAAAATGCCCCCCCCTCGTGGGGGGGGCAGATTAGAAAATCGGATGCACGACAGATTGAATTCTACTCCTATCTCAAGGCCCCACTGTATATCCATGTTACCTAGCAAAGCTTCCAAAGTATTTTTTTATCCATTTGAAGTGCTTAGTTTGAATGTTTCATCAGCAAAAAGGTTTTTGGCCGCGACATCTTCACAAAGGCCACGTCCTGCGTACGTAATTGTATGTCCAATGGCTCCCGCTGCTTCTCTTTGGGGCCCATTAGATCAATACACGGCTGCAATGATAATCACCATCAGCAGCAACCGTTGAAGAAGATCACATTTCCTCCCGAGACTGAAAACAGAAACTGGGCCGCCGTCATCTGGGCAACTCTGCAGTTCCGTCAATGTGTAATTGGACGAATTACAGACAGAAAGGAAAGGGGGGGGGGCTGGAGGGGGGATAAATAAAAAATAGCACGCACAACACAGTCAGGGATGGCGAATAAAATAGGACAAATGTGCCAACGTCAGTTTAGTTTTTCCTCCGAGCCCAAGTCATTACGGCATGAAATGGGCACGACGGCGCTGGGAAATGAATAAAAATACGAACGGCATCCTGGCATCCAAGCGTCTGGGTTACAAAGTCTCAGTGTCTCATTTGAAATTCCGAGGCGCACGCAGACTTGCAAAGCGAGCGGAAAAAGCCAAGGCGCCACCAGGGCGAAAATCTCTCCGGGACAACCCTGAATGCTTTGCACGCAAAAGCTTTTGTCTTTTGAGTTTGACGAGAGCAATGATTGATTTTTTGTTTTGGGGTTTTTTTGCCGACCCAGTGAATGGCGGTCTGGCCTTGGTGCATGCAAACAAGCTGAAGAGACTGGAAGAAAGGAATGGCGGGGAACACAAATCGCTCCGCACTCTGCCATTTTGAATGGCGCTGGTGTGGAAAGCAAAGTTGAAGTACTTGGCAACAACAACAACATCAGATCAGATCAAAGATAGCGTTCTCCTTCGCCTTATCGGGGTTGGAATAGTTTTAGATTTTACTTTAGCATTTGGGTTTTTAGTTTGGTTTCTTTTTTTTTTTAAATTTGGCTCGTATTAAGACCAGGTTTGTTTTTTTTTCATTGATTTTTTTTAATGATTCGTTTGATACAAGTTTGAGCGAGTTTAGGCACCCAAGTATATGAGACTGTTGTCAGCGGCTTACTTATTCAGTATACCTGCGTGACACCCCTCAAGGCGGCTGGATAAACGGAGGAAAAATCTACGTGACACGTCTCTTTCTTTATTAGAATTAATCAGTAATTAAATATAACACATACAGCATATATAGTGGACAAACCGGAAGTTGGAAAAGATCCTTCAAAGTAAAATAGGAAATAATTGAGAGCATATTTGTCTGTTTACAACAGAGACCATATCTACGCAACCGCAGAGAGTCCGATGCGCGTATTTGACGAAACGGTCTATTCTTGCGCGCAACTCAAGACAAAAAATAAAAAATAAAAAATTAAAACACCACTCATGCTGCCGCTACCCATGATGCCACCGGGCTGCCCTTCTTCTGTCCAATAATTGCTCAAATAAATGAAACCCCCTCGAGATTTTCTTCTCTTGGTGTAGCGACGGCCGAAGGAGATGAGGCTCCTTCGGCTGCAGCGGCACGGGACGCTGTGTGTTTTTCAAAGTGGCAATATAGCAGCATTGATATTACACTTTCATGCAATCTCAGGAGGTGCTGAGCAGCCCGCTTTGATTGGATAATACCAGCACGTTTGAGCTCTCGGGCCCCAATTTCCATTCATATGGATGAATCACTCAAAAATACAGCGTGGGGATTTCATACCCCCCCCCCCCCCCAAAAAAAAAAAACGGAGAAAAAAAATGCAATAATCACCAAGGAGAAAGTCCAATGCGACATGCTTTGCACTTGCCAGCGAGCAGCAGAAGATAGGACGCTTGGAAACAGCTTGAAATGAACCAATCAGCCTCCTGATTGTTACGCAGGCGGTCAATCAGGAAGTGCGTTCCCAGCTCGTTGCGGACACTTGAGCACGATGAGGTAGCAGTGTGTGTCTATCTATCTATCTAAAAAAGAGAGAGAGAGAGAGAGAGAGAGAGAGAGAGAGAGAGAGAGAGAGAGAGAGAGAGAGAGAGAGAGAGAGAGAGAGAGAGAGAGAGAGAGAGAGAGAGAGAGAGAGAGAGAGAGAGAGAGAGGACCCGAGCTTGAGAGCCCTGGCATATCCCCTCTCAGAATGGGGCAACTCGCAAAAGTTTGACTTGGTTGTTGAATCCAGGCTCTGCAGACAGCCAACGATTTGGAAGCTATTTAAATGTGGATTTTCCAGAATATGCCGCTTTCAAGGGATTTAAATTTGACATCTCAAGTGGAGGAGCGCTAGTTTGAGCTGCAACTTTTAATTGCCTTGGGGAAGCAAGTCCAGCAGACGGTCGTTCAAAAAAAAAACTGACAGTTGGGCCACCGTTTGAATGTCACCTACTTTACGGTAAGAATGACAAACCTTGACTTGTCAATAGCTGTGCGACTTGATTCCTTTTCACGGTGTGCGTTTTTCTCCCAAGTAGTTTCTTCAAAGGCCTCTTTCGAGATGTATTTTCACCACCGCCGAGGCTCCTTGTAATGAAAGAGCCGCCGCAGCGATGGATCCGTTCTGTCGGTCTGATTTCATTAGGATTAGATCTCTCTTCTCAGACCAATATTATTCCCCACAAGCTCATCAGTTGCACTGGCGCAGAGGCAGACCGCGCATGAGGAAACACACAAGTACTGGGCTGCCACCTAATGGCCTCTTCACACTCTCTGACTGCCCAACTGGAAATCGCATGACCTCCATGAGAAGCCCAACTGGAGTTTCAGCAGCTGCATTCGTCGCGTGAAGAAAAAACAACAACAACAACAACAACAATATGACGGCTGTGAGATTCTCAAGAGCTCTGTTTGAGACTATGGCAGTTCACTAGCCAAGGAGGAACCCTTTTCGTCAACGGAAGCAAAGGCTAACTTGGGTCCTCACTCAACTTTGAGCATTATGAGCTCAAAGATGACTGCACGACCTCACCCCGATGATTATTTCGGGCGTTTTGAGCCCACACACATTCCGATTCCGCCCCAGAGCAGTTGTCCGTTGTCGTACCAAGGCTGACCTGCGGGGGCAATATAGTGCCACGGGGCATCCAGACAAAGGAGAAGAAATGCTCGTTGAGTGCTCCGTGGGCTTCTCTAGCGGTATGTGAAACAGATTGCGGAGTTGAATATTCAAATTTGGGCTAACTACCGTCCCCAGCTGCACCGATAGTTCTCATTGTGCATGCACGTAGTGCGGACTGGAAAGTGGACACGCCCGGATGAATTGAATAAAAATGTACAGTTCAAACAAATCAGTCGTGTTTGACACAGAATCTCACACTGGCCTCAGTGGGATGAGGTGGAATGGTGACGTGTTGCCCGCGCCGAGGTCACGGAAGTGAAGGAGCAGCGGAGGCGAGTCCAAATTCGAGCCGCGCACCCCCTTCCTCACCCTCTTGTTCTTCCCTGGCCGACTCAATGTGTGATTGGCACCGCGATTGCCAGAAAGCTCTTTGGCATCAAATCCGGCTGTTTAGAAATGCGGAAAATGCCACGATTGGTATTCATAGTGCCTCTGTGGCTCCCCCGGCCGTGGAGGTGCATCAAAACATCCAAATAATGATACAGCTCGCCCGATATTAATCGGGATGCTCCGCGCCCCGCGTACATCGACAACCCCCTTCCGTCCTCAGAGGGGAGGTAGACGCATCTGAAATACCGTCAGCCTGATTGATTTTTTTTTTTTAATCTGTCAACCGCTCTCAGTGCTTGGCAAGAGTGTGCGGGTTTTGATTGTGCCGGCCCCGTGTCATTTTATGAAAATGTGTAGTTCTGATGCATCAAACTTAAGCGAGCGACACAAGTAGCAACAATCTCGCCATATTGGAGTAGTTTCCCCTCTCTTCGAATCAAAGCCATTGAAGGCCTGATTGTCGCGTGCCCCCAAATGACCATGTGGTGTGCAGAGTGATCATCCCCGCCTCCCGATATGCTTGTGGGGGGCATTGCATGGATGAGGACGAAAGTACTGCAGCAAACTACTGTATTATTATTATTATTATTATTATTATTATTATTATTATCAGTTGTGCTTGGAAATACATTTGTCTTTGCAACTCGTTGCTGGGTAGCTTCATTGGTTCAAAATGATCAGGAAGAAAAACTCGAGTGCCTGTACTGTATTGGAAAATAAAAATATATGTAAGACGAGGGGTTCGTAGGTTTTGAATGGATGGCTCTACGTTAGGAATGGGCAAAAAGGAGAGATGGACTTCGTTTGAACGCAGCTTTTATTTTTCAACGCCTGCATCTCCGGCCGGCAACGAAACACTTCCTGCTTTTCTTCGCCAATCAGATTCAAGCAACATAAGAATGTTTCAGCAATTATGAAACAGAATATCATTTAGGTAACTGTAACATAAAATAATATAACGCTCAAATAGAAAAAGATAATAACAATTTAACAAAAACTTACATATATAATGTGAGGGATAATTCTTCGAAGTTTATGAAGGTGTCCTACATTGCTGTTGAATCGGGATTAAAGTACAGTTTTAAATACGGCGATATTTTTAGTGCTGTGGGAATGTTTCTACTGTGCCACATTTTACAGTGTCTTGCAACAATGTTCAATCTACTTTTTAGGAATAAAACCTCCGCCTCGATTTTGATGACCACATCCGCCGCTGAATTCTAATGGCGGTCGTCATGGCGGTTTTTTTAGGTGGCGTTGTTGCCGCGCTTTTGCTCAGGGGCTGCTGCCATATTGAATGGATGTGCCCACTCGTGGGCTGCCAGCCTGCCACTCTTTGGAATTCACCTCAGTGCGCCCCGTCGTCCACAAGAGGTCAGGCACAAACAGCAAGAGTCGTAAATTCAAACGATCAACAACAGTGTATGAAAAAAGTTGAAGAAGTCGGGAAATGCGCCGTTTGTGATGTGAACTGAGAGGCTGGCGTGACGTGGCCTGCCCGTCACGCCCCCTCCTGTCCCATTAAGGCTCGCAGGTTCACGCCGTCACTCAAGTCCCGTGCCTCGGATCAAAACACTAAAACCCGCCACGCGGAGGCTCCGCGAGCAACGTTTCCTCTCCCCCACTTTGAGCCTCCTCTCGGGATCGTCGCGGGGGATCGGCTCGCCTCGCACTTTGCCCCGCAGCCGCCGGGATGGCCGCCAGCGCGAGGCTCGACTATGTGGCTCCGTGGTGGACCTACTGGCTGCACAATTTCCCTCACTTCGACTTGTCCTTCAAGCCCGTGGACGGCACCTTCAGACCCGAGCAGGGGAACTACCAGCAGGTCGGTACCAGGCTTTGCATCGCTCCACCCGAAAAGTCAGCCAACTGCCTCGCCCGCGACGGATTTAAGCCGGCTCGCTTTCTTCTCATCGACTCGTCTCTTGACCGAGCTAACTATTTGAGAGTCATTTTATTTCTTCATTTCATGATGGACATGGTGCTCCTTTCCAAGCAGTGTCGGGAAAGCTACTTGGAGGAAACTGTGGTGAGCTATCAGCTTCCTAGTCGCGCGTGGCCGGCCGAAGCACTCCGAAGTAGGCACGTCGCGAGCCAAGCTCAAAGAGATGCACAAAAGTAGCTCAAGTGCACGAAAACAGCTAGAGTTGAATGAAAAGGGAAACTAGCAGGGTGTAAATGAGCCCCCCCCCCCTTGCTCCTCGCCCCCGCTGCGATCTCGACGTCAGTGACAGCACCGGGCTGGCTGACATGGTGACACAAAACGAGTGGGGGGGTCAACCTGACCAAAGAATGTCATTTGGCCCCGTTTGTCTCCAATCATCTCTCAGATGATCTTGGCCAGTCGAAATGAATGGAAAAGACGCCAATCCGTTCCAAAACCAAACATCCATGAATAGGCTCCAGTTATGTTGTTATGAAATTGCTCTTTTGTGGGGTGGTTATGAATTCATCTTTGTCCCATTGACATGTACGGGTCGCAACAACTTTACTCTGTGTGGATACACACACACAAACACACAGAATATTAGCGTCAAAGTCTTTAAAAAACAAACGGAAAACCTTGATTTCAAAGAAACCTAACAAACAAGGCATTTGAAATTCCCAAAAGAGCCGACCGGAGCGGGTGTGCATGAAAAACGTGAATACGGGACACAGGGAAATAAAACGGAAAAAAGCACAGCTCCTCATCTCGCCGAACGCAATTTGCCGCAGCCTCCGCAAGTAATTTTCGTTGCATTGAGCGGCGCACGAGGCCCTCGCGCTAAAATTTGAGGTGTGCGATGACAATGGCACGTTGGCCTCACAATCAAATCGTAACAGATTCAGTGATCCCATTTTTTTTTATTTTTATTGTAATGCTATCGCCGGCGTGCACAATCGGAGACTGCGTTGGAATGAGCCGGGCTGGGCGCTGTCGGGGACATTCCAACAAAATTAGTTAATTTTTTTTTTTTGAATGAGTTCCCTAATCTGAAGAGGACTGTCTGTAAATCGAATTAGATACACAGAAAAAAAGTGTGCAGCTGACGCAAGGATGCTCCAGACTAATTTGAATTGGCCTTGTACGCGTAGTTGCCTGCTGTCCGCCTTAAATTTCTTTCCTGTGAAAGCGCGTCACAGTATTATGGTCAGTGAAAGTACTGTAACTTGTGGAGGTTTGTCCCCCCCCCCCCTATTCCGTCCAGAAAATCAGGTGCCTCCGAAATGATGGCAAAGGGCCTTCTTTTTCAAGCTGAGCTCCCCCGCCCTCAACGCTCCTGAGGAAATGTTTGCGCGTCCGCGTTGGCTCTCTTCCCCGCGCGTGCGTTTGGTCTCCATCCCCCCCCGGGCTTGAGTTGCCGCCCACATTGCGGGATCACAAGACCGAATGAAAGGCAGCGCGTCATAAGACGCAGGCCTCCCACAGACCGGCTCTGGCGTGCCTTCTCTGTCGACTCCCCTAGCGGCCGCCAAAGTAACCTCCATTTTGCCAACTTTGTTGAGCGCTACTCTGCGGAGAAAGAGCGTTTCACGTGTGGCAACGCGCCTGGCGGCAATGCGATCCACAACGGCGGCCCTCAAGTCAAAACAATGCCGAATGCGTGTGTTTCGGGACTGGCTATATCGTGGGGCTGCCCATCGACCGGTGTCCTTCATTTTCAATTGATCAAAGATGGGCCAGAAAATTGCGATTGCCCCCTCCTGATACGCAAGGTTCAGCTCTCGCCTCCGTGTGCCGTCGCGGAAAGAGCCGCGCTCGCTCGCTCCTCTTTTTCAGGTGCTGATTTTCCGGTTGCGTCTGCTCTCTCTTCTCGGCAGTCGGTGGCGGTCCTGGCCTGCGTGGGAGCGGCTGGCCTGGCCCTCAGCTTGCTGCTTCTGCTTCTCTTCTCGCTCTGCTTGCGCTGCCATCGCAGGGACGAGGACCGAGACGCCAAAAGACCAGAGAAGACCTGCTGCGCGACGTGGTCGGCCGTCGTCGCCGGCCTTATCGTATGGTCAGTCGGAACGCACCCACGCGGGACTAAATTGAGCAAATCGCCGAGCCGGACGCCACCGCCCTGAGATCCAAGTGCATTCGCAGTTGAAGCATTCGTTGACTTGTCAACTCTCCCAATCCCCGTCGTCCTTGCGTTTCAAATCTTGACGAGAGCGCTTTCGTCACTTGCTGGTAAAATGGAATCTTGTTTTTGTTGTTTTGTCATCTGAGGTGTCACAAAAGCAAAAGCATATTTGCGTCCAAGTCACTTTCTCACCAAAATTTTATTTCCTGCGCCTTTTGGCCGCGTCCCACTTGGCGTCTTCTTTGCCTTCGATGTTTTTGATGCCTGAAGGCGACCATCGGACAACCGTAACCACCGTCCACAGGGCCTCGATTGATTGACATTTCCGAAACGAAAGACACAAAGTCACACCGGTTCATCCGTCGGGCAACGCGTACGCAAAGCATTCGTCTCAAGGTTGCCAAATGCTGGCGTTGTGGCCAATTTCCATCGTGGGCTGGTGGAGTCTGGCTTGTGGCTCCTTTTGGACTGATCGCCCTTGCCTTGATGTGCTCTAATCTCACCCCAAGAGCAGCCAAAGTGGAGCCAGGCGTATCCCGGGAAGGCACGTGTTCAGATAAGTGACGCAGATTGCGCAGCGTCTTTGATACCGCAACGCTGGAGCAAGTCTGTTTGAGATCAATTGCGATACTTGACCAAATGGAGAGCTTCTGCGTCAGGCGGGTGGATCCCAACGTGGACTTGGGAGCCACCGTCGGAATCCCATCCGAGCTGAAGATGGGTGGCCAGCAGCAATAAGATCCCAGCGCTAGCTTTTGGTTGCTTGGTGATGGCCAGGTGGTTTTGTGCAGATGCTAACGCGACGCGCATCCGGGGAACGGGGACCGTTTTCTGTCCGATTGCCCCTACCCGATGATCGCGCGGCTCTGAAAGATTGGGGAAAATTGAGCTCCATTGCTTGCTGAGCAGAATGGCAGCGTGCGCTGACGTGTTTGTGACCAACAGGTGGCGTTGGAGGGCTTCTCCTCCGGCGTCGCACCTGTTGGCGATCGCGTTAGGAGCTCTTTTCTGTTCCGAGGACCGGCGTGGGGTCGTTGTGCTTCTGTCGCGGCGTTTGCTTTGTTACTTTGTGTTCTTGGCTTTTTCATAATTCGGTTCGCGTGATCAATTTAGCTTTTGTTTTTCCTGTCATCTTCGCAGCTCCGCCGTGGGAGTGGGTTTCTATGGAAACAGCGAGATCAACGACGGCACGTACCAGTTGACCTACGCCATCGTCAACGCCAATCGCACTTTGGCCAGCGTAAGCGACCTGGTAAGAGATGACTTAACTCACTCGATTCTAGCGTCTGCAAAGTTTGAAAACAATTGTCAAATCGTACTTGGAAGTTGACGGGAAAACGGGTTTGAATGTCGAATGAAAACATCCCACTGGTGTTTCCTTCACGCACTGGTCCCGAGTCAGTGGCGGCGGGCGTGGTGACGCTTGACCCGGGATCGGCTGACTCCAAAGCAAAGCGCGCGTCGGTCACCCGGGGGGGCGACCGAGGCATGAAGGGCCGTATCTCAGAAAATCGGGGGCGTGGCCATTCAGGCCACGCCTTCCAGAGCCGACGAAGTCAGTGCCTTGCGATCGAACACGCTTGCGTGCGGATCCGATTGGGGACGTGGCGATCGGGGTGGGAGGCGATGGCGCGAGGGCTTCGCAGCACTCGACTGCCACTCGCGCGCCCTCCCGGGAGCAGTGAAGGAGCGAGCCGAGGGAGGGCGGCCTGGTATATTTTTCCCACCTCGTCTCTCTCACCTGCTAGAATGTCATCAACTGTTGGAAAAGTTTGCGGGCGGAGGAGAGTGTTTATCTTCTCGGCGGTGTGGGAGGTGGAGGGGAGGGGTCTTGCGGCGTGGGAACGCACGGCGGCGCGGGGCGCGCCAGAGCCTATTTTCTGCAGGGTCTCGGGTGTGAAAGTACGAGAGATAAAGACACGGAGGAGTCTTGTAGATGAGAAAAACAACATCTGTTCAGATTTACTGGAGCTTTCCACTAAAGACGATGACAGAGCTGCCTTTGTGTGTGTTTGTGTGTGTGTGTGTGTGTGTGTGTGTGTGTGTGTGTGTGTGTGTGTGTGTGTGTGTGTGTGTGTGTGTGTGTGTGTGTGTGTGTGTGTGCGCTCTCGCGAGCTTAGTGCTCAACTGATAGCGGATTTGGGGAATTTATTTGGCTTAAAACGATCTTTCTACGCTCGAGGGACTTCATTTGGTCCACTTGTAAAATTTCCCGATGATCCAATACCCAAGTAGGATCCCAAATCTTCGATTTTTCACAGAGCTCAGTGGGATTTACAAACTCAGATAATGTGTGGGGGGGCGGGGGGTTGACTCGTCTTTAGAAGGTGAGAATCCTCCACGTGACGAGGAAAGAAAATCTTCACACGTCAGAAATATGTCATCGGGAGCCCCCTTGCCGAAAACGAGAGGTCTGGCGTCGGAGCAAGCGCGACCTTGGAGAGGCCGTGTGGATTTGCATGCCCGTTGCGCGTCGGCCCGCTCCCGCTTGGAACGCGCTTGGCGCCGTAAAACTGCGAGCGCAAGCAGAGGATTTGAGGGACCAAAATTGAAAGAAGCAAAAGCAGCAACTTGATTCAAATCTGATGAAGTGTGTTTGATCCAAAACGCAAACCTCTGTGAGTGGCATCTCACGCTGAAAGCAAAAAAAACCAAAGCTTGAATGTATTTTTCCCAAGTGAGCGCTGGTTCTCGTCCAGCCCTTCCTCGGGAGGCTCCCCGGCTCCTGATCTCCTTAACAGTCTCCAACGCGGGTCTTAAAGTGGACACTGATTTGAAACTGGGCCGGCAAATTGGCGCCATCGTCCAATCCCGCTTCTCTCCTCTGAGGCAGCTGCGCCCTCGCCGCCCATCTTTCCAACTCCTTTTCCTTATCTGGCTTTTGACTCGGCCTGAGACTTGATTTTTAGTCGGACTTTTTTTGCGCTTTCCACTGTCGTTGTTTTTCATTCATCAGTTTATTGTTTGTTGTTGGACTTCTTTTCTCTCCGCGTCCAGCACTTTGTCGAAAGCGCTGCTTGTTTGAATGTGCTCGAGAAATCCACTCGAGTTGAGTAGAGTCTGACCATCAAAGGACCGCCCCCTTTTTCCGTCTGTGTTGCCTTGCAACGTCGTTTATCTGCATGGCACACAAAGGCGCGTGGAAACGCTCCCGTTGTTCTCCAGGCTGCACTCCTGTTGTTTTGATTGTCGTTTTTATTCGAAATGGATTCGGCTTCTTTTTGCCGCCACCGCGCACGTGATGTCTTTCTGACACCATTGATGCACTCAGAAAAAAAAAAAAAAGATCACACGGCAGAAGAACGAAAGAGAGCGGCAATCGCGACAGTCCTTCTTGGCCAACGTGATGTCTTCATTTTGGAGCGAATAATTCACAAATGCATCATTTCTCCTTCACACATACGAAACACAACAAAAGAGATTAAAACAAATCAAGGATACGTGATGCCTTTCTACCACAGTTAAAAACAGTTCCCAGTTGTCTTGAATCGGGCGACGGAAGGATTTGCCCTCCGCGTCCATTGATCCGCGTTGTGGTTCTAGTCTGCGGCTTCTCTGGGAAACGCCGAGCGGGGTCTCAAGCGGCACCTGGAGCGTCTGGACGAGATCTTCGCGCCGCGGCCCGACTACCTGCAGGCTCTGCGCTTCATGCGGCTGATGGCCAACAACGTCATCCGGGAGCTGGCGGCCGTGCCCGACTTCGACGAAGCCAACGTCAACCTGACCGCCGTCGCGACGCGCACGGCCTTCGTCGAGTATTACAGGTGCGTGCGTGCGTGCGTGCGTTATTTTTCTTTCTTTGGAGATGCTCTTCTTACTTGATTGCAGACGATGATGCGGCGTGTTTGCCGCTTGCCTGAATGTCGCCCCCACCCTAAATTGAGTGCAATTATTTGACTTGAAGGGCAAAGAGGACAATAAGTGAAGGCGGCAAACTATTTTCACTAATCTCAAAGTCAATCAAGTGCAAATGAGTACAAATGGCGAAGGGGATATATGAGAGGAGTCTAGAGGCTTTTTTGTTTTTTTTGGGTAAGCCGAGGAATTGATGAGTGCACTTTCTACATCCGCCTCATTTCAGCGATTGCATCAGTGATGGCTACTTCTGCCTCCCTGCCAATCGCACGGCACATAAACTGCAGAGAAGCATTCGGCAGAACGGCTTTTGAGATGACAGGCGCTTCAAAAAGGCCCCCCCCCCCGGAAAAAGCATCTCACGCCCCCTTAGCTGCTCCGACGTTCCAGCTTTACGAATTGTGCGTTTTGCGAGTCATGCGATTCACATTTCCCGCCGACCACTTGGATTTGTAGCACTCCGTGTGCTGTTTTCTAATGGCGCCTCATTCAGATTTCATGCAGCCACGCGCCGTCGTTCGTTTGGCTCGTGTGTCCACGCCGACCCAAGAAAGGACCGGCTTTCATGCGGCCGGCTGAGCGACGAGCCAGCCCCTGGCCGCGCTTTATTGATGAGCGACGGGCGTTCCGGCCGCCGCGCCGTTAGTTGCTTCACTCCCCCTTTTTTTTCATCGCCCCTTTTCTGTTGCTCCAGTCAGCGCCCGTGCCATTCGACTGATAAGTGGTCTTTATGCAGATGAAGTCTATACATCGAGTTCTTTTCCTTTCGTGAGGCCTGGGATGCTGCCGCGTACTCTCCGGTGACCTCAATGCGAGTGTGTGTCGACTCTGTATTTTGTAAATTGTTCGGAATCTCGACAGAGAGAGAGAGAGAGAGACGTTATTTTATTTCTTTATTTTTGCTCTCGTTAGATTCACGAGTTGGTTGTGCCCCCGACCGCGCAGGGACTTGCGCTTCAGGACATTTTGGGAGCTTGAAAATTTAATGCCTATGGATTTGTGCTGTTGAATTATTGAGCCCAAAGGCTGCAAATGACAGCAGCAAGCAGACGGGGCGAGAGCTAGCAGGCGAGAAATCCGATGCGGTGCCGAAAAACTGCGCCTTGAACCTGCGCACTCGAGTGGCGCCGAGAAGTGACGAGTGTTTGGTGTCTCGTAGGTGGCTGAGCTACCTGCTGCTGCTGATCCTGGATCTGCTCATCTGCCTGGCCGTGGGCCTGGGGATGGCCAAGCGGGCTCGCCGGCTGCTCATCATGTAAGTCGGAGTCCATTGTTGTTGTTTTTCGCCGTTGCGTCGTCATCTCAGATGAGTCGAGCGCAGGCAGGCAGGCACCGAGGCGCCGTGTGATCACTCCATCATCAAATATCACCTGTAGCGCCGTTGATTTCCTGATTTCACATTCACAACAGCTGGTCAGCGCGTCGGCCTCACCATGCGGAGGTGCGGGGGTTCGATTACGGGCCCTGGAAGTTCCCTAACCCCGCCTTTGCAATCCAGCGAGAAACGGTCAACCACCTTCAGCCGACCTATACCTTTAAAAATAAAATAAACGCTGTGGTCTAAAACGCTGCTGAATACATGACAGCACTTCCACCAATCGCCGGGTACCATGCAAAGTCACCCCTTGGGAGCACTTTGACATCTTTTCCGTTTGTTTTCTGCGGAGCGCAATGTTTGGGGGACACGCTAAGCGTACTTGATGGCGTTTTGCCGGTGGAGCTCACTTGTGTATTCGGACAATGCTTCAAGCAAAAGAGCGTGACAGGGATGATGGATTAGCGAGCCCACGGTCCCGACTTGATATTTGGCCGATGCAGCGCTGCCCACGCTTCGGTCGCCAACAGACGAGACGCCGTTTCCTGCTCCTCCTCCCACGCTGAGGATGCTGGCTAATGGCTATTGATCGGCCCCGCGGCCGGATGAGCGTGCGGCTCCTTGAACTAATTATTAAGTGCTGCTCTCAGACTTCTTTATTGCTGCTTTTTCGCGGAGGTCTGACAGGTCAGTTGAGTAGCCAAGCCTGCTGCTGCCGCTGCCGCCGCCCTTCTAATGGCTCCATAATGCCAGCTCACATGTCTGTAACGAGCTTGATGAACCGCGCCTTGAAAAGTCAGCCGGCGACAGTTAACACAACAGCCGTGACGTGCTTGGGAGCCCGTGTGGCGTCCGCGGCCTGCAGCCAGTGGCTTTGTCTCCGAGCCAATTTTGGATTTTCGAAAAAAACAAACATTTGTGGCGACACCACCACCGAATGGAAATGTTTCAAAAAAGAGACAAGCAGGTCATTGGTGTGCTCCGTGCATCATTTCCTCCTTTGGAATCGAATAGCCGTCACGGCGCGTGGCTGGCCTCCATCGATGAGCAAAGAGACACGAGTTGTCGTGTTCAGGCGGGCCAGCGGATTGATGGGGGATCATTTCCCGTGGGACAACTGCTGAAGCATCCATTAGTTGTCCCGGCACAGCTTTCGCTTCATCTTGTTCTGGTTGCCAATGGAAACGTTTGGCACAGCGGTCCTTTCGGCCCCCCTGTACAATAGTCAGTGAGCGCTAGCGACGAGAAATAAAGATGGCCAGGTTTTGTCTTGTGGCGGCTGGCAACTTTAACTCTCATGACGCATCAGAAAATATCGAGGCCATTCTCCGATTGCTTTGCGTCTGGCAAAAAAGGGAGCCTGGCCTGTGCAACGCAACAAGAGAAAAGCGCTTAAGAGAATGTCCGATTGATGCCGTTCCTCACGGTCACATCACAGCTCGTAATTGGCCCAAAACGAAGGTCGGGAGGGGTTCTGTCGTTGGTTTTTGCATGTGGGCTTTATTGCCCCCCCCACTCGCAATCACGAAAGTATATACGCAGCATCGTTGAGAGCAAAAATCATTTGGTGGGTCCCCACATGGAAGTTTTTGTTCCAATCAAGTGGTGAGCAAGTGCAACTCGGGCATACTGTCCGGGTCCATAACTCGGCCGCCTTTTGTGTGTCCATATTCTCGCCACAGGATCATGGCCTTCGCGGTGCTGTCTGTCATCCTGAGCTGGGCCTCACTGGGAGCCAGCTTGGCTGCGGCCGTGGTGAGCTTTTTGTTTTTTTGTCCTCCCTCTTCATTTACGTCGCTTCCTTTCCCTCACTCAGTCACGTCGTAAAGCTGATTATGAACTCGACAGCCTCTCGGCATAATCACAGTTGTAAACAACGCTCCCCGGCGTTAATTATGCCTCCAAAATCGGCCTAGCTTGAGTGCTTTGGCCTCCCCATAAATCCTCCTTGTTGTCTTGTGCCGAGCGTCCAGTCGGTGTTCAGCGCATTTGGGCTTAATGTGGTCCCGGACGCAGCGCATTTGGGGCACAGTCAGGGGTACAAAGAGCACCCCCGCTTTACTCCCGGTGTCCCCTCTCTTGCGCGAATCTCCCACGGAATCTGCGGATTATCCCGGTGGATTAGACATCTGGACGGATGCGGCGAAGCGGCGAATTAAGCTTGGCGTCGCCGCTGAACCTGAAACGTTGCCGAGACATCCGTCGTCTTTGCGTGCGCACGTTGCAGCAGCACTCGACACACGCTGTGGACCTTATTTGTGCTGTTCCGCTCCTCTTACTCGAGGCAAAGGTGCTGAGAATTAGGACGAGCTTTGAATGTGGGAACTTGGTACGCCTCTGCTCCATACCAAAATGTCAAAAAACAAATGCGTCCTCAGTCCTAATCTTTTATCCGAACAAAAGAAAAGTCACTGAAGTAGCATATTAACCGTTGGGGGGGAAAAAAAGGAATGATGATGATGATGATGATGATGATGATGATCCTTCAAGTTTCCCCGAGACGCATGCATATTTCATGCTAACTGGCATCAGCATCATCGAACGAGATGCAGATGAAGGCTAACACGTAGGACCCCGTGCTGGCATGACATTCATTTGCGGATGCTAACCGGCGATGCATCGAAACGCAGGAGCTACGGCTTGCCGGCTGCGTTTTGTGTCTCGGGAGCACAAAGAGCAGCATCGCCCTCCATCGCTCGTCTGTCTCTTGGCAAAGTGCCGTCAGTCTCGCTGTGCAATGAAATTCTGTGAAGAGAGCATCTTTTTTTTTCATGGAAAAGAGGGTAAATCATGGTAGTAACTAGAACCGTGTCGGACCTGATTCTACCTGCCTGGAGCATTTTGGCAAGGAAGAGCGTAGCCTGAGTCCCTGGGATTGTTGTTTGGAAAGAACAAATATCCCTCTCAGCCTTCGGCAACTGCCCAAAATGTCCAAGACGTAAGATCGGTGTCAAGCACAAACACCGAGCCATTTAAAATTGACTCTGGGGCGGTATGTACATGCAAGGGGTTTTCCTCTTTGTGACCCGACTTTCGCAGAAGTCAAGTCCTAATTGCGGGAAATAATCAATCCGTTAAATGAAAAACATTGAGTAGGGCAGCATACTTTCTTGTGCCGTTTGAGATTGTCTTCTCAAGCTTTGCGCCAATTCATTCATTGTGCACCGTCGTTAACGTCAAGTGTCATGGCCGACGCGACCTGAGGACCTCTGGTATCCATCTACTGTGTCCAGCAAATATTTGTATCGACACCTCACAAACCTGTGGACTGAGTATTGAGCCTTGCGGACCTCCACCCATTTTCAACTCTAATGGCAAGCAATTCTCAAATTTGCATATGATATCGTGTTTTTGTTTTTTTTTTAATCTGCGGATGGCGTCTGTAGCCTTGTGGAACACCATCAGTATCCGCCTGCTGGTCTATCACTATCTTATGATCGTGCGCGACTAAAGGAACCTTTGCAGTCAATATTTGTATCAAAAAGAAAAGCAATGTTTATCGTGCATAAATATAAAGGAATCCAATGTAAAGCAGCAAGTGTGGCAGTAACTGAGCTGGCATTCTCCTGACCGCCTTTGCACGTGTTGATGTGTCGTCACACACGCAGGCCACCAGTGACTTCTGCGTCTCTCCCGACAAGTTCATCGTCAACCAAACCACAGATTTCCTCAGTGCAGGTAATCCCTTGCAGGAACGAGTAGCATGGCTCCTCGGGGCTAGCATCATGAAGAAAGTACGAGAAAATGATCCGGTTTTGTGCTTTTGGAGTGAAATGAACATATTTGTTTGATTCTCTAACCGGCTGAAAAATGCTGCGCGTTTATTTTTATTTTTTTCGCCATCTTCATTTCTCATTCCTGCTTTTCTACCTGCATGTCCTGAAACTGGGTTTTCGTTCTCACCCGGTAGATGTCGCCCACTACTACTTGTTCTGCAGTCCGAATCTGGCCAACCCCTTCCAACAGGTACGGACTCCCTACGCAGCGCTCGAGTCCACAAGGAGGAGCTTTGTCGTTACCTTGTCAAGCGCAGCGCGAGAATGTGCACCCTCACGCATCGAATTAGCTCAAGCCACCATATTTTTATCTTTGATGTTCCGTGATGACTGTCCCACGAAGTTGTATCTGCTAATGTCACTTTGATGAGCAGTTTTTCACTCGTTTTGGGTGCCTCCAAATCCCTGGCGGATAATGACGGGATTTAAGCCCACACGCTCAGGGTATCCATTTAGGGATTAAGGCAGACTTATGAAGGGCTCAAGATAATCGAGTCTTCCGATCAACTCCATTGTTTGGGTGGCGCTACGATGAGGAGGCAGAGCCGCGATGAAGCGCGTCATTCGGCTCCCCCTCAGGACAAATTGTTTGCCGACGCGGCGCTTCCTGACGAACGTGTTCTTCTCTGGCGTCCGCAGTCGCTGACAATCTGCCAGCGCTCGCTGACCACCATGCAGATCCAAGTCCAGGGTTTGCTGCAGTTCTCCGTGCCCGTCTTTCCCACCGCTCAGGTAGGACGACGACGACGACAACAACAACTACAAGGCTTGAGTTTTGGGCCTCGGGACAAATTTACAAGTCAAAGTTGCCGAGACTGCCATATTGAAAAGCGGCTTTTGCGCGTTTGCATTTTTGGAGAGAGCGCCGCAAGCCTAACATAAGGTTGGAAGTCATGGAACTGCAAGTGTTTGGGGAGAAACAAAGCAAAAATCACATTTGGTTTGGTTTAAGTGGCGCGCCCCGCTTGTGAATCGACAAGGGGCCGCAATGGCTTTGATTTCTGGCATTTGACAAACGTGCCCCTCAATATTCCCGCGAGGCTCGCTTGATATCGTCTTTTCAGTCACGCTATTTGAAAACGCCAAAGCAGCCGGGGCACTTTGTCCTGGGTTCAATGCATCAGATTTGTCAACTTTCCAAGTGACTCCTTGCGTCCGCCCCTTCCGATCGCGTAGCGTCGGGGAGGAACGCCCAACGCTGCACGTCAACGGAGGCCAACGCGCCGAATGAATTTGGGGGTGGGGGGCCATTCGTAAAATCAGGCCCTCAAACTTGACTACCGTCATTTGCCATACCCCCCCACCCTTTTTGTTTCACACAGAGAGACCTTTTCGGCATCCAGCGCCTGTTGAACACCAGCGAATTTCATCTGCACCAGCTGACGGCCTTGCTGGATTGTCGCGGGCTGCACAAGGTGCCTTGGTTTGTTTTGTTTTTTTCATTTTTGCCATGATTGTTCCTTCCCCTTCCAAGACGCTGCAAATGCCACCTTTCGATCTCATTTCTCAAAGCGGGGCTCGCCGTCGCCAGTTGGGGCTCGGTTTGGCGTTGATTGGTCGCCATGACAACTCAAATCTGTCACATTGGGTGGAGTTGATTGCTTTCTGAATGTGTATTCTGAAACGAAGCGCCCCTCTCGTTCCTGCCCGTAATAGCGTTGGCCCGGCGACGTGAATGCAGATCGTCGAGTTGGTCGCATTTTGGGTTTTATTGTGCCCGAGAGTGAGCCAACTGCAAACGGAACGGAAATCGTTGCCGTGTGCTCACTGGCCCTAATTCCCCCCGATTTGTATTTATTTATTATTTTTTTCGTTTTCAAACACGAAGAACATTAGAACTGATTGGGGGTTTGTTTTGGTTTTGGGGTGGGGGGGTTCTTTTATTTTTTGAGGAGGGAGGGGAGTCCCCCCACTCCCCCCAAGATAAAGCCTCTCTTACATGTCGTATCTGATCGTGGTCTTATCTCACATTCTGATTTACACGTCCATGCTTCAAGTGACACATTTCTTTTTTTTTTCCCCCCCTGAGCGGAACAAGAAATACAAAATCTTCATGGAATCAAATCATCTATCAACAGATAGGAATCAGGCCTCTTCCAAATGCGCCTTAAAAATCCGACACGCATCGAATATGAGCGCGCTGCACGCACGCACGCACGCACGCGCAGCTCGGATGCTGCCCGTCGGTGGCAGACGAACGTGGACAAGCGCTACAGGAGATGGAGTAATTTCTCCAACGCATATTTTGGAGCGCTACCTTTTTTACGGTACAGCTGACACGAGCGCACACCTTCAAGCATCCAATTTCCGATCCGCTTTATCCTCACGAGGGTCTCGGGCAGTGGGCGGGTACGCAAGTCGATATTTGGACTTGGAGAAGTATTCTCCAAAATGTTTGACCAAAACAGAAGCGTCGGCGTGTGTGAACTGAGCAATGAAGCAAATGGCCGAATGCTGCGCCGTCACTTGTTGCGTCGAAGCCGTCTTCTGCAGCCTTCTATGTTGACGTGGATGACATTTGATTCGATTGATGGCGCAGGACTACCTGGACGCCCTGACGGGCGTGTGCTACGATGGCGTGGAAGGCCTCCTCTACCTGGCTTTGTTCTCCCTGCTGGCGGCATGCGCGCTCTGCGCCATGCTGGGCGCAGTTTTCCGAGCGTGGACGCAAATGGGCAGCAGGTCAGTGGTGCGGGGCGACCGACTGACGCCCCTCCCCTCTCCCCCGTTCCTCACCCCACCGCCGCCGCCCTCATCCCCTCGCCGTTCTACGCCAGCAAAGCGCTCCGTCTCTGCGCAGGGACAAAGAGTACGACGACATGGACGAGGAGGACCCGTTCAACCCTGGAGCGCGACGCCTGTCCTCCGACCCAAGGAGGTCCACCGTCCACAGCTTCTGCAGCTACACCAGCAGCGCTGGCAGCCAGGCCAGCGTCCACCCGCCTGCACATCAAGCGGCCGCCGGCGTGCCGCCCGCTCCGGAATACATGTGAGAGCAACACCTGACACCCAGATGGAGGCACGCTGCTCAAAAGTCGAGGGCGAGACAATACAATACAACATCCGCAGTACTGCAGATTATTTGATGTATTTATTTGTGCTTGACTTTGTGAATATCTTCCTCCCAGGAATCAGTCCATGCTGTTTGGCGGGAGCCCCCGTTACGAGAACGTGCCGTTGATAGGCAGAGGATCGCCACCGCCGTCGGTGCGTTGGCCCTACACCGCCTTGGTGTCCCAAGTGTGACCACCGCCCCCTCCTCACTTCTCTCTGTCTCTCACACACACTCAGCAAAATCAGCGGCAGCAAAAAAAACCCCAAAACAAAACACTAAACTGGAGTGAAGGCGCAAACGGTGTAAGACTGCCCCCTTGTGGTGTGTGACGGAGCTCGTCATTTTCCCCGTTGTATGAAATTTCCTCCGAATAAGACAAATGCATCAAATGTAAATGTAAAACAACCTCCAAAGACCGCATTGGCGCCTCACTCATCTGTAATAATATAAATGTTAATCCCAGAGCTGAGAGTCGATAAGTGAGTCATGTGTCCCCGCAGCGCCGGCTAAATAATAGATAACGCCGGTAAATCCACCCCCCCCCCCTATAAAAAGCACTCTCTTTTAGAATGAAGCTTCTGTCGGATGGCGGGACCGCATTGGTGCATTCGCGGAATTTAAATGACTCACAAAAGGCGAACAATGTGGGCCACTGTTTAAAAATGTACACGCTCTGTCTGCGCGAGATCCATTTCAAGGCATCGCATCCAAGAATAATGGGCCCGATCGCCCAGATCAATGCGGCGGGCTGGGGGTGTCGCAAAATGCCATTTGCATCATTCCGTCCCGCCTCGCCTCAGGGTCACAATATTAGGGACCTTGCCTGCAAAAGCGCAATCCTGAGCAAATTGTTCCATCAACGGGTCATTCTCGTCTTTGTCAAGGCTGAACACTTGATACGGTTTCTCACGATCATAGAAATGATGTCGAAAACTTTTTTAAATTTTAATGGTCGACCGACTTGCATGTCATGTTTGCACGCATTTCCTGTTATTTAACTCGGACTTTTCTCAAGTCTACGTTATTTCCTGCTTGGGTGGTTTGTTTGTTTCACATGTTGTTTTTCTTTTTTCTTGCCCAAATATGTCTGAGCTCGCCCCCTTTCGCTTGTGTGTTGCTATGCCAAGCGCTCGCTTTTCGCCGGACACGCATGCTCCGCTAAACACTTCAGCACGCGAGCAATGTGAGTATCGTCCAACCTCATCGAAAGTGTGTCCCCTCTGCCCCCCCCTCCCCAATATCCTTGCCCTGTCCTTTTAAATCTACAGCACCTCCTTTGTTCTTCTTCCGACTTGTTTTTGCTCATTTGTGTTCACCTGGCTCCCTTCTTTGTACCGTTGTCGTCGTGTTCAGGACTTGGCGGGGCGGAGTTTTGTGCTTTGAGTCAATCAGTCATATGCCGCATCAAATTGGCTCATTGCAACCCGGAGAAAGTCGTTGTTGTTTTTGATTCATTCAAGAAATGTTCGCGTCATCCGCCCGTGTCGGGCGCATCTCATCGTCAACGTTTCTCTCCGCAGTACTCGCCCGCTATGAGGACGACTTACCTGTCCATGAGCGAAGCCCAGAGCCGACACTTTGGCACGGACTTCCAGGTGTAGCCGGCGCCGCCGCCAAACACACGGTGAGGGACTCCCTTCGTGCGTCCATCCTGTTGACTGAGCCTGCGCTCTGCCGGCCATGCGAGGCACCGACCTCGAGAGGACGCACACCCGCGCGCCATATGTCACCCTGGCTGCGTCGTAGGAGACGACGCTG